>CM053595.1:217064795-217149702 GCA_028646575.1 Pseudocheirus occidentalis
AAAAAAAATAGAAGGCAATGTGAAATATAACATTAGAAAAACCCCTGATGTGGAAAATAGAACCAGGAAGGACAATTTCAAAATTATTGGACTACTTGAAAGCCATGATCAAAAAAAGAACCTAGAAAGCATCCTTCAAGAAATTCTCAAGGAAAATTGCCCTGATATTTTAGAACCAGAGAGCAAAATAGAAATTGAAAGAATTCACATATCACCTCTTGAAAAAGGTCCCCAAAAGAAAGCTCCTAGGAATACTATAGCCAGTTTCTAGAGTTGCCAAATCAAGGAGAAAATATTACAAGCAGCCCAGAAGAAATAATTTGAATATTGTGGAAACACAATCAGTATAACCCAGGATCTAGCAGCTTCTACATTAAATGATTGAAGGGTTTGGAATATGATGTTCCAGAGATCAAAGGAGCTGGGATTAAAACCAAGAATCACCTACCCAGCAAAATTGAGTATAGTATTTCAGGGGAAAATATGGTCATTCAATGAGGTGGAGGACTTTCAAGCATTCTTGAAAAAAAAACAAAGCTGAATAGGAAATTTTACATTCAAATACAGGAAGCAAGAGAAGCATAAGAAGGTAAACAGGAGGACAAAAGTAATAAGGAACTTATCAAAGTTGAACTATTTACATGCTTACATGGAAAAATGATAATTGTAACTCATGAAACTTTTCTCAGTATGAGAATAGTTGAAGGGAATGTAAATGTGTGTGTATATATATATACATACATGCATATATGTCTATATAGGGTATATATGCATATGAATACATATGTGAATGTTTATATGTATACAGGTATATGTAGACAGAGGGCACAGGATCAATTGAATAGGAAGGTATGCTATTTACAAGGTGAAATTGAAAGGTGAGAGAGGAATATAATGAGAGGAGATAGGGAGAGACAGAATGCAGTAAATTATTTCATACAGAAGAGGCAAGGGATAATTGTTACAATGGAGGGAAAAACATGAAGACAAAAGGGAATAGGTCAACCTTACTCTCATTGAATTTGGCTTAGGGAGGGAATGACATACACTCTAAATTGGGTATATTGCCCTATAGGAGAGTAGGGGGAAGGGGATGAGAGGGAGGATGATGGAGGGGAGGGCAGGTTAGGGGGGAGGGTAGTTAGAAGCACACACTTTTGTAAAGGAACAGGGACAAAGTTGAGAACAGAAGAAGTTGGGGGCGGGAAAGGATGGAGGGAAATATAGTCTTTCACAATATATTTACTGCTGAAATATTTTGCATAACTACACATGTACAACCTGTATTTAATTGCTTATCTTCCCAGTAAGGGTGGGTGATGAGGGAGGAATGGAAAGGATCTGGAATTTAAAGTTTTAGAATCAAATATTTAAAAAGTATTATTATTATTTTTATTAATATGCAACTGGGAAATAAGATATATAGGCACTGGGGTATGGAGAGCCATCTTACCCTACCAGAAAGTCAGAGAGGGAATAGGGGAAGATATAGGAAAGAGCAGATTGGGGGAGGGAATATACAGTGTGATTGCTGTTTTGGGGTGGTGGGTAGGGGAAAGATGGAGAGAAAATTTGTTACTCAAAATCTTGTGGAAATGAATGATGTAAACTAAATATAAACATAAAAGTTAATTTTTAAAAAAAAGAAATGTGAGATGTGCATATTTAAAGACATTTCCATTTCAGCTGTTCATATGGACCATTTGTGCCCACTCTGTGGTAGAGCATCCTGAGCTTGTATTGGTTGAATCAGAGTTGGACACACTGTACCCTCACCCTGACATAATGATGTCTTTTTGGTCTTCTTTAAACACAAAGGACAATAACGAATATATGTGTACATGTATATATGCCAATCTATATATTTACATACCTGTCATATGCATCAATATGTCAAACCACTGTAATTTTTTAGTACTGTAATTCCCACCACAAGTATGCAGAATGTAACATATCTACAACTTAGAGTCTCAGAAGTTTACCTACTAGCATGCAAAGCAATGAGAAACTGGACTTGAACCTTGATCTTCCTTCAAAGCATTCCATCTCTTTTCCCCATGCCTTTTCATGGATTGTGCAACAAATGAATTCATTTTTCTTTTCAACTCTACCTCTGGGAAGCTATAGCTTCATTCAAGGCTCAGCTCCAGGGCCATTTTTCATATGTCTTTCTCTAATGTCTGTAATTTTTGGCACCAACCATAGTTTCCCTCCCCCCAAAAGAAACTTCCTCATATTGATTTTGTATTCATTTGCATGTGTACATGTTATCTCTCCCCCCATTCCCAGAAAGAGAATGTAAGCTTCTTGAGGGCAGAGACTTTAATTTTTGCTTCTGTATCCCTAATGCCAAGCATAGCACCTGACATTTTGTAGGTGCTTTAACAAGTGTCTGTTCAGTTGAAATTAATTGGATTCCAAACTCAATGTTCAGTGCGTGTGTGTGTGTGTGTGTGTGTGTGTGTGTGTGTGTGTGTGTTTGGGTGGTGAACTCTTCCTTTAGTGATAATCATACCATAGTCTCCCTTTAGATATGTTTTACTTAAAGTAAGAAGAGAATGAATTTTTTTTGTCAGCTTTCTGTGTCCGCCCTCCTTTCTGCTTTGTGCCTCATCGGGTACAACTTCAGGTGCTTTCTTTGTAGAGCAAATATAAAAGAACTGAATATTATTATTATATTTTTCATAAATACCATCAATATGCATTTATCACTACTGATGACACTTTATGATGAATACAAATTTTTCCCTTTTAAAAAAAAAGGATGTTGGAGATTTTATCATCAAATCACACCCAGCTTAGATGCTAACAAAAGAAAAAAGTGAGGAGGAGATGCCTGTGATCTGGTCATCCATTTATCCAGTAATAGAAATGAACGCCCCACTCTCCAAGATGCCTCTTACTAATGGCTTTAACAGGGAGCTTCATGGCTTGGCAACAAAGCCAAGCTCTGTGATGCAGGAAACTTGTTCTGACAATATAACCTTAAGATTTAAAAATAGCTTTCTCATTTTGATGCCCTTTACCTGGTTGCTATGTTTGTTTCTCCATCTGTACACTCTTACTCTGCTCCCAGTGGACAAGGGTTTTGTTAATAATCACAGCTCAAATTTCTGGAGCACCTTAAAATTTACAAAGTACTTTTCTCACAAACCCTTCAAGGGAGACAGAACAAGGCTTTCCCTTCCCCCTTCCTACCTTGTTCCTAGACCTATGATTTCACTGGAAAAGGGAGTTCCTGGTATAGAAGCCAAGGGAGGTAAACAGTGGGCTTTAAGACAATCTATATAATTGGGGGGACGAGGGGAGGCGATCAGGGTTAAATTACTTGCCCAGGGTCACCACAGCTTGTAAAAGTCTGAGACTGGATTTGAACTCAGATCCTCCTGACTCCAGGCCAGTTTGTCTATCCATTGTACCACCTAGCTGCCACCCATCTCCGTATCACGCATGATACTAGTAGGCTTAGATTTTTTTCCTCTTCGGAGAGCTCCGATTCTCATTCTTCAGACTTTGGACTCTGACGCATAAACTTTCACGTTCTCTAGTGATTGTCTCAGACTCCCACCACTGTGACTACCAAACAAATCTCTCCAATTCTATATTCAGGTGTTGTTTCCCTATTGGAATATAAGTGCCTTGAGTTCAAGGAATGTATTGCTTGATTTTATTTTTATCCTCAGTACTTAGCACAATATCTGTCACATTATAACTCTCAATAAATGTCTTTTCATTCATTCATGAATTCAGATCTATAATTTATAGCTTTGAGAGTTGCCTAGGAGCTTGAGAAGTTGAATGACTTCCCAATGGTCACATGGCTTATAAATGTGAAGCAAGAGAGGAGTTTGAATCTTTCTGAGCCTGAAGATAGGTCTCTACTAGAAATGCTTCTCTGTGTAAATCTTATTGTCCTTCCTTTTACAAAAGAGGAAACTGAGGGACAAAGAATTGAAGTATTGTACTCAGGGTCACACGGAGCAAAAATCCAGATCAAAATGTGACTCTTTTCTACCATAGCAAACAATTGCTTATAATGTTATGCCCTCAACTGGGTCTCCCTAGTGTGGGACCAAATTTTGATCTATTTAATCAAGCTTTGATTCCTTAATGGATCAATTTCTGACTTGATTGCTGAAGCCATAATCCCCCCATCCTCTAAAAATGACTCATGGAGAATTTTAGCAGGAATGCAATATGGATGAAATTTCAAGTACCCCATTATACTCCTACACTGATATCCTTTTGTAAAAGCCATAAATCTTCAGCAAAAAACAAAAGTAACTCTTCATTAGGAGCGGGTTCCAGACTAATTCCCCATCCCATCCTTCAATGACTATCCTCGTTTTAAAGTATATATAATTCATTGATCTTGACTTTTATCATTCTCACCACTCTTGTCAGTTGGGAGTTAACTAGTCATCTCTAGGACACATCTTTTCTTTCTGTTGCAGTGACATTAGATCCTGTTTCACAGTTCTTTGCTCCATCCTTTACTCCATCCCATCATCCCCTGGGACTTTAAAATGCATGTAATTATCTCCTTTAACTGTTTGACCCTCACATTTCCTCCTCAAGCTCAAGAATCTCCTTTTCAAACCCACTTCAATGACATAACAGATGGTTATACATTAGATCTTATTACTTCTACTATCTTTATCATTAAAATTCTAGTTTCTTATTAAACTTAACTTTTTGCCATTTATCCTTTCCCACAGTAACTCTTTGCTCTGACTGCATCACAGTCCCCAGGCCCTGGACCCTCATTCCTCTGTTCTCTAAAATTTTACTAAACCATCAATTTCTAATGTCATCTTAAGATTCTACTCTCTATACCTTCCCCCCCCCCATTCTATCCAAGTAGACTGTTCTTTGTTCCTCAAACACATTCTGGAATATCCCTTCATTGTTTCTTTGCTCATATGATCAAAATTCCTTTTGTGCCCCCTTTGCTTCTTTAATTACTACACTATTTTTAAAAACCCAACTCAAATGGAACTTTACCTTTCCCTTTGTTTATAACAGTATTCCTTCATGGATTTTGTATAGAGCTTTATTTTTCAACTTCTAACCCACTCATTTGATTTTGTGAATTTTAGTTATTTACTTCCTATTAGATTAGAATAAGAACCTCATGAAATACTTGACCCTGTAATATATCTACATCTTTTTATCTAGTGTCTATTACAGTTCTCTGTACATATAGGTGATTAATTAGTATTTGATCACTGAATAATAATATTTTGAATACTAAAATTACAGAACTGTTATAAGGAAGGTACATTGTAAAGTGGTATAAAATGTAAGCTGTTAAAATTATTATTGGAGATATGATTCATGAATCAGTAACTACTTACTAATTGTCTGCTATTTCTTGTATGTTCAAGAGAAGAAAAAAGAGGATTGAGTGAACTCATGATGAGAAGCATTTAGATATGTTATATGCCAGTTATTTTCCTGGGTACTGGAGAAGGAAAAAAAAAACAAGATCGTCTCTGCTCTCAGGGAGCTTACATTCTAAAGGAAGACAAATATATAGGGAATTGGTAAACGGGGGAGGGGGTTATTTTGGTCAGGGATGTAATAGGACTGATGTGTGCAGACTTGGGTAATTGATTGATGTGCCCTTTCCAAGAATGATAATATTTATTATTCCAGATTCAACTGCTAGAGATATTGTGTGTGTGTGTGTGTGTGTGTGTGTGTGTGTGTGTGTGTGTAGAGAAGGAGGGAAAGAGTATATACCTGTAGTGATATGGTGTGAAGAGAGCCTGAGAGCAGTGTAATGCACATGTCTTGGACTAGATATGGTGAATTCTAATAGATCTCACCCTGAAGGACTTCTGTGGGTTATATTAGATACCTAGACCTGGCTGAGGTTAGAATTTATTTTTCCTAGTAGAAAAAGAAAAAGAGATTAAAAACTGGCATCAGAGTTGCATATCTATGTACATTTTTAAAAATCCAGTTAATAGTCAATTGTCCTTGTAGATTCTTTGTTTTTCATGGGTCACATTAACAGGTGGGTTGTTTGTATAGAATTTGACTTAGGACAGAAAAAAAAGAGTGTCAACTTGGTTTATTATCCACCATACAATTTGCACCTGGAAGTAAGAATGTATTTCTAGAGGAATCTAAGCAGATCTCCCATCTGGTGCCACGAAAAAGTGCTTGAAGTGCCCTGCTGAGAGTATGAGGTTTAACAGCCAAAGGGTGATTATACCCTACTGAGGAAAAATGACGTGACTGGGACAAATGTAGATGGGATTATAAAACAGAGAGAAAGGATTTGAGCTACTCTCTTTGTATGCAAATAAAATTGTCTGAAATTCCTCATTGGGTGACAGGGATTTGTAGCTAAAAATATTTCAGGTTTGCTTGTAAGTGAAAGTACTTCATAATGGTTTGGGATATTTTCAGTTAAGAGAATAGTGAAGAAGTAGTCAAAGTATGGAATCAGGAAATATCAAGGAATTATTCCTCCCATGCCTGGCAATAATTAATAATACTCCTTATAATAATACCCTTTACCACCTTTAGAAAGGAAAGAGACAAGATCAAGATCATTGACAAAAGTAAAGACAGGGTAATGAAGGAAATTGGACACAAAACTGTATGAGAATTGGTTAAAGGGATAAGGAGTGTTTTGCCTGGAGAAGTGAAGACTTGATAGGACATGATCACTGCTTTTAAGTACAAGGGTTGTTATGTGGAAGAGTGAATAAACATCCTACTTGACCTAGAGAGAGCAAGGACCAGTAGGTGGAAGTCACAGATAGACACATTTTGAATCAATGAAAGGAAGAAACATTTTTAAAATTTGGATTGTTCAAAAGTGGATTAGGATACTAGAGGGCTTCCAATGGATATCAGATTACCAATTGCCAGGGACAGAATTTCTGGTCAAGATATACGTTGGAGCAGATAGCTTCTGAAATCCCCCTACACTCTTAGAGACTGTGGTTCTGTGATTTTTAATGGGAAGTCAAACAATAGTTCTTTGGACTATTCTGGAAAACTTACAAAAGACTTACCCCTGCCTTGCTCCTATCCCAATCCCACTTCTGTTTTCTGTTTATTACATATACTTTTTCATATATAACCCATTTATTCAACATTTTACTTAGTGTTTATATATGTATCCAGCATCTTGAATTCTTCCTTTTTTCCTTCTTAAGAGTTTTATAAATACTGTGATTATCAAGTTAAATAATTCTTAAGCCACCACTAAAACAAACACATATTCCCAATACAAGAAGTGTATAAATAATCTCTCCATTCCTCCTGAATGGTAACAGGTCCTCTCTGTTCCCATTCCAGGAAAAAGTGACCTTTCTTTGTTAATGCTTGGCAGACATGGCATTCTCACACACTGGGTAGTTGAGCCCTGTCCCAGTGATAGGCATATGACTCAGCAACGCAGAAGCATTAATTTAGGATTGGTGAATTTTACCAGGTAGCTTCTCAATGGGCTATATTCTTCCAACAACCAGGGTATGCCCTTTTTAAAAGAATAAAGGATGATTGCACCCTACTGAGCAAACACACTGCAAATGAACAAACACACAGTACCTTGTCATTGCCTCCACATCCATTTCTGTGAGCTCTACTGAACTCATGTGAGTTCTCTGTTTTCTAAAAAAAGAGAGATAAAATGCTGGCATAACAGTTAAAAGAGCAAACAAAACAAAATCAGTGTGACATAGTAGACAAACCACTTGCCTTGCCTTTTCTCAACCCTTGTCCTTGACTTCTCTGCAGGCTTTGATGCCAACCACTCTTTTTTATAATCTCCTCTCCAGTTTTTGTTGTTGTTCTTGTTCACTCCTCATTCTGTTTCTACCTTTCTTATTCCTCCTCCATCTCCTTCATAAATCTTCATCCAGGTCTAATTGTGGGGGTCTCTCAAGGCTCTGTCCTGTGCTCCTTTTTTTTTTGGTCTCCCTCTAAACAATTTCACTTGGTCATTTTATTAGCTCACATGGATTTAATTATCATTTATATGCAAATGAATTTCAGATCTATTTGTCTAACCTCCTTTCTCCTGAACTCTAGTCTTATATCTTTATCAGCCTATAGATATCTTAGACTCAACATGTCCAAATCTGAACTCATTATCTTTTTCCCAAAACCCTTCTCCCAGTATAACTTCACCATTACTGGAGGAGGTAGGACTATATCAAGGGGAACCTGCAGACTCGAAGTCACATGTGTCCCTCTAGACCCTCAAGTGCAGCCCTTTGACTGAATCCAAACTTCATTTAGAAACTTTACTTCCTTCACAGAATAAATGAAGTTTAAAATCAGTCAAAAAGCTGCACTTGAGGACTTGGAGGGCCACATGTGGCCTTTAGCCTGCTGGTTCCCCACCACTGGACTCTATTCTTAGACACCCAGGCTCAAAACATTGTTTTCATCTTCAATTTCTTACTCTCTTTCTCCCTGCCCCTCCTATCCAATCTGTTGCCAATTCCTGTCAACTGACCTTGTTGATACCATATTATCATCGTTATTCAAGAAACTTCAGTGACTCCCTATAAATTCTAGGATCAAATTGAAAATCTTGTTTGGCTTTTAATGCCTTTCTTAACTTTCCAGTTTTCTTTACTTTTTTGGTGCTTTTTGGAGGGGAAGGGCAGGGCAATTGGGACCAAGTGACTTGCCAAGGTCACACAGCTGGTTTTTGTGTTATGTTTCTGAGGCTGGATTTGAACTCAGGGCCTCCTGACTCCAACACCAGTGCTCTATTCACTGCACCACCTAGCCGCCCCTACTTTCCAGTTTTCTTATACCTTCCTTCCTTCCTTCCTTCCGTACTTCCTTCCTTCCTTCCTTCCTTCCTTCATTCCTTCCTTCCTTCCTTCCTCCTTTGATACCATCTTTCCTCCTTTCTGTCCTTCATTCCTTTCTTCCATGTTGTACTCAATGGTTTCTTTGCTATTCCTCAAACATGATACTCCCATCTTCCAATCTGAGCTTTTTTGCTTGCTGTTTCTCTTGTTAGGAATGCTCTCTCCTCATCTTTGCCTCTGAGATTCTCTGGCTTCCTTTTAAATCTCAGTTAATGTACCATCTTCTGCAAGAAGCTATTCCCAGTCCTCCTTAACCTTAGTGCCTTCTCTCTTGAGACTGCTTTCAATTTATTCTGTGTATATCTTGTTTGTATATATTTATCTCTTCTATTAAGACTGCAAGCTACTTGAGAGTAGGGATTTATTTTTTTAAACTTTCTTCATATCCTCAGTACTTAGTGCAATGCCTGCCACTCTTCTAGGTACTTAATAAATACCTGTTGACTTCCTAACCAATTAGTTGGCTTGGACTTTTGGGAGGACAGGATCTTTTCATAGGCATCATCCTATTTGCATTAGTTTAAAAAGGGCTTCCCTTCTATCATGGTATTGCTGAGACTTTCTCCATGCTCCTAAACACTAATCAGGAGCTACTAAGTTCTGCTTTTCAGCCCAAGTACATGATGTGTTGTATATTTTTGTTCATGGAGTCCATGTCAACAGTTCATGAGTAATGGTGGTTTTATAGTTTGTCTTCTAAATAACCCCAAATTTTAGAGTCCTAGAACTTGTCCTGCCCATAGAAGGGAGATTTATTTGGTAGCAATATCCTTAGTGCTTAAGATACAAGAAAAAGTTTTCAAAGTTTAGGGATATAACTTCCTATCCAGAGAAAGGAAATTTTCTGAATACCATGTCCCTTGGAAAGAGAATAGGATTCTCACATCTTCCATCTCCATACAACTGAAAATATACCAAGGGAAGAAAGTTACAACACTAGTGAGCGAAAGACTTATATGTTGCTCTCTGTTATTACCATGATTTAGTTAGACAGTGTACATCAAATGATAAGGAGGTCTACTGACCTTGCTATATGTTATCTTTCTAGTCTGGGATTCCATGCCCTCAGAGGCTATGAGGTTTAATAAGGACTCATCAGAGTATTTGGTCATGGTCTGTATAACAACTACAAAGCATGTTTCCATTCTGAGTGGCTCTATAAATCAGGAACACGATCAAGGTGTAGACTGTGTTGAATGCTGTGGAAAATTGATATACCTCAGAGAGAGATGAGAATTAAATTGACCATTAGTGGACCACTACGAGCTCACTATGTATTTTCCATATCTGTTCATGAACTCCTAAGAATCTCTTGCATTTTTGGTAGGGTGAAATAAATACTGTCCTGTAAACAATATGTATTTATTACCATGAGTGTTTGTATGGTAGCTTTAGACCTTGTTATACCTATTTTCAGAAATATAGACATGAACTATATATAAACTGTATTTAAAGCTCTCCAAAAGCAAACTTTGGATGAGAGCTATGCTAACCTAGAGAGAACAGTCTTTTAGGGTCAGTTATAGGAAGAAACCTGGTCTATATATACTCAGAGTCTGGGGACCCTGGGTTACAGCTATAGGAATGTGAACTATGATGATGATGATGATCTGACTTCTACATGATGACACCTACGTACACTTTGACTAAGTAATAGGAGTTGGCATTTCTCTGGTGCTTCACAAAATGCTTTATATACATTTCCTCATTTGATCTTCATGATAACCCTATGAGGAAGATAATACAAACAATATTCTCATTTTACAGGGAAGGACATAGAGCTTATGAGAAATTAAGTGGCTTTCCTGCTAGGAAGTCGCTGTCAGTCAGTCAAGAAGCATTTAAGTGCTTACTATGTGCCATAAGCTAAAAAACACAACAACAGCAACCAAAAAACACAACAGCAGCAACTAAATGAACAATTCCAGTTCTGCTTTGAAGGAGCTCATAGTTTCATGGAGGACTCAACACAAACGTTATTTTAAGACAGCCTCTATTTAAACTGGGGGAAGTCCAGTCACTGACATTTATTCAATCACTGTATTTTGTTTTCTTAGCAAGGTTACAGTGAACTCTCTGTATGGATTCTAATCTGGAAGGAAGGGACAGAGAGAAAGAGAAAGAGACAGACAGAGATGGAGAGACAGACCTACACATACACACACACACACACACACACAATCACAGAGAAGAGTGACAGAGACATATTTAGAGACAGAGAGAGAAAGGCTGAACCTGGAGTCAGGAAGACCTGAATTTAAACTTGGCCTTGGACATGTACTAGTTAAGTGACCCTGGGCCAGTTATTTAACCCTCTTTTTACTTTAATTACCTCATCTGGAAAAGAGTGATGCTTTTACCTGCCTCAAAGGATTGTTGTGAGGATAAAATGAAATATTTGTAAGGCATTTTGCAAACCTTAAACCACTATACAGATATTATTATTATTATTATTATTAACTATATTTTAATATTATTGGTTTTCTTGAAGTTTCATGTGTTGCATTTTATACATTTAAATCATTATTCTGAGAAAGGGTCCCATGGGATTCAGCAAGCTATCAAAGGGGTCCATAACACAAAAAAGATCTATAGGGGGATAAAAAAATTGAAATAAGAGTTCACTGTCACGTGGCTTATGTGGATAGGTAGACTCTTTTAATCAGTCCATTACAAAGAATTTTAAGATTTATAAAGTTCTATACAAATATAACTGTCTTTTATGAATGACAAAATTGAGCCTCAGAGACATTAAACTACTTTCCCAAAATAATAGAACTAATGTAGGAGTTGACATTTGACCCTAAGTCTTCTATTTTGTTTCCACTAAATGAAATTTCAAAGGATCCTTTGATGACTGTACTTCTGCTGTGGGCTTAGCCCAATAGTGGGCACTGGAAGGAGATGGAAAAACATTGTATTAGAATTTCCCTGCCTTTTAGGAACTTTATAGTCATACTGGGGAAATAAGACCAATATATATATATATATATATATAAAATAATTATCAAATAGTTCAACTGGTGACAATTGTGGACCAGCATTTGTTGCTACAGGCAACGAATGATAGGGATGATTTAATAAAGTAGAAATAAACTAGAGTGGCCTTGGAAAGCTAAATGGAGGAGATGAGATTAACCTGGGGCTCTGAAATATATAGGGGAAAAGGTGTAGATAGAGGTGGCAGAGGAAAAGGGACATTGCAGGCAGGGAGAAAGTGAACACATAAAGGTATAAGGATGAGGGAGGGGTATGAAGTTGTAATGCCATGCACCGGCAGATTCCCAAAAGAATGCTACTGTGAACAGCTGTTAAGGTTCGGGTTACACAGTATAGTGAACACTATGTTTATTCCATTACAAATCAAGGCAAACCTTCACAATATATCACAATATAATATTCACAACATTGCATCTTCTCACAGAAAATCACAATATGGTGTTCATTACAGCTTAACATGAGAATGGCCACACAGTTTTCACTACACTGGCCACAATATTTAGAACAAAGTATTCAATCCACAATACAATAATCAATCTTCCACTGGTGGGGCAAATCATTCACTTAATCACTCATTTAGATTCATGATTACTAAATATCATTAATCACTAAGTACAGCCATTAGAAAACCACACAAACCCTCCATCCTTCAGTGTCCAGAAAACCTCAATTTCATCCAATGAGAGGCCTTTTCTTCATCTTGACTCAGGGTGGTATCTCTGATTCCCTGGACCCCCTTCCATGGTCCCGGTTCTCTACTGAATCCACCAAACAGTCACCTGGATTCAAAAGTAGATGGCTGCCAGATTCTCATCCAGTCCTCAGAGGTAGACAGCTCCCAGGTCCTTGTCCAGTCTTCCAGGCAATCCTGGTACACACTGAAGTTCACAGGGTCTGGTACATCTCAAACCCTTCACCACTTTTATTGTAGAGAACTCAAGGATCAGCCAGGCCACAAACCAACAAAGACTTATCCTGGTTATGCTTCTTCAGGCCTCCAGCAGTTCAGCTGGCTCTAGGACCCAAGAGAATCTTGGCCTTCCAGGCAAGCCCACTCAGCTTCCCAGGAGGCCTTCCAGGCAAACCCTCTCAGCCTTCCAGGTGTCCTTCACCAGATTCTGGTCTCAGGAAAACTCCATCTCAGTTCTCAGTCAGGTTGCAGATGCTGGGAGAGAAACTCTCTCTCTCTCTCTCTCTCTCTCTCTCTCTCTCTCTCTTTTTCAAGAAAATTCCAACTCACTTCTTCAGTCCAGCAGCCCAGCTCCCAGATACTGGGACAATCCAGCTTCCTTCAACAGAAGCCAAAAGGAGGAACCTTCCAATTCTGTCTCTCTGTCTCTAGAACTCTTCTTATATACACACTGGCCTCCTGTCTCAGACAATCCCCTTTCCACATCAGGGGAGTTCATGCTCTCTGAACAAGGAACAGAGTTCACACCTTCCATACTGAGCTCACACCTTCTATACTTAGCCGTAAGTTACTAAGGGCATTGCTAGTTACTATCCATGTGACTGTGGGTAAGTCACTTCCCTTCTCTCACTGTTTTCTCATCTAAAAATGGCAGATATAACACTGAAATTACCAACCTCATTTGTTGATAAAAGTAAGAAAAGCAGAGGAAACTGGTAGAGCCATGAAAATGTGCACTATTTTTCTAACACCTAGCTTAGTGCTCTGTACTTAGCAAGCTTTAATAAACATTTAGGACATTCAATTCAGAAGAATGATTTCTGAAAGTCCTTTAGGTTCCAGAAATGGGAAAGAGAAGAAATATAACATAGTAGATAGTGGGTCAGCTTGTTAGCCTTTGAATCAAGAAGAGGTAAGTTCAAATTGCTTCTTTAATTCCTAACCTTTAACAGGCCGTACCCCAAGTAACTCTAAAAATATATGGGTGGCACCTCTGCACTGATAGAAGGAATTTTTACACTGGATATCCCCCACTCCTTGATGAAATCCCAGCTATGTGGTACTATGAATAGAGCCTGGTCCTGTAGCCAGGAGCACCTGAATTCAAATCTGGCCTCAGACACTTGACACTTACTAGGAGTGTAACCTTGGGCAAGTCACTTAACCTCAATTGCCTTGCTTTCCCCCTCCAAAAAAAAAAAGAAAAGAAATCCCGGATACAGACTCCCCCTTCCTTCTCCATGTACCCCACCCCCAACAAAAACCCAAATGTATAAAACTGCAGAAGTAAAGGAGAAAAGAACTTCATTGTTATCCATTGCAGGTTTTTCTGGTGATGAAAGAACAATTACTGTGCTCTTGTGGAAACAAGCAATAACGCAACAAGCAGTAACGCCCATAAAGCTAGAATTAGCACATTTATTGGTCCTTTCTTCTTCAGCTGTCCTTGCTCTCTGGGCGCCCTTATTTTCATCATCAGCAAGTGGTGTCACCCTGCTCTTGCCTTCAGGTGTGTTTGGTGTACAGGTGCTGGTATAGTCTTGGATTACTCTATACCAAGAAGGAATCTTTGTTATCCAATGAATATGCATCTTGAAACCTACACAGAGAGAGTAAAAAACAGAGTCAGGGGTGTGCTAGAGCCATCCTAAGATGGTCTTGAGAACCAATTGTTAAGTATTCATTGTGGATATTTACCATCTCAGAATTCATCAAATGCAATAAATCTGAGGTGGAGCCAAGATCACTAAATGGTATTTCAGAGGCAGAGACTCACCAGAACTCTCTGCCAAACACCTTCAAATACCTTTAAATAATGTCTCTAAACAAATTCTAGAGTGACAAAACCCACAAAAAGATGGAATGAATTTCCACCCTAAGACAACTTAGGTCAGTGCAAAAGGTCTGTTGCACCAATGTGAGAGAGGAGTACAGTCCAGCACAGACCATACCAGTGCATATTGGATCCCAGCAAATCAGAGGTAGACCTCAAGTGACTGAATCAGCAGGAGCAGTGGCAGTTTCCAGACCTCTCAGCCCAAAGATGATAAAGTGATTGGACAATGGGTCAGAAGGGGATTTACTGTGGTCCTTTTGCTAGCACTAGGGGCAGGCCTCTGTTGTATTGCCTATAATTGGATTTGGGTCTCAGTCCCAATTGAAGGAGGAATACTAACATAGCAGGACTTGTGTCTACAGGGGATCAGGGACCCTAGTTACAGTTACAGGGTTGAAAAGAGTGCTTGTGGTTACTCCCAAATCAGTGCACAGTTCAAGAGAAAAGTCACATATCTCTCCCTAGATCATACCACTTTTGAAGAGCCAAAAATTTACAAGTCCCCAGAATTTCCTCCCCAGGAGGAAAACATCTACATGCAAAAACATGAAGCTTGGGACAGTGCCCCCTCCCCTTGAGAAGTAGAGTCTCATGTTTGCATAGTGTTAAAATTCAAGAAATAGGATGGAAAATGAACAAGCAACAGAAAAAAATTCTGACCATAGAAAGTTACTATAGTGACAAGGAAGATCAAAACACACACTTAAAAGAAGATAACAAAGTTAAAGTTCCAGCATCAAAAGTCTCCAAGAAAAATATGAATTGGTCCCACACCATGGAAGAGCTCAGAAAGGATTTTTAAAATCAAATAACAGAGGTAGAAGAAAAATTGGGAAGAGAAAGGAGAGTGATACAAGAAAAATCATAAAAAAGAGTCAAAGCTTGGTAGACACAAAAAATACTGAAGAAAATAACATCTTACAAAACAGACCAAATCGTAAAAGAGGCACAAAAATCCAATGAAGAGATTACCTTGAAAAAGCAGAATTGGCCAAATATAAAAAGATATACAAAACTTCATTGACGAGAAGAACTCCTTAAAAAGTAGAATTGGCTAAATGAAAAAAGAAGTACAAAAGCTTATTGAAGAAAATAATTCCTTAAAATTTGGAATTATGAAAGTGAATGCTAATGACTTTATGAGACCTCAAGAAATAATCAAACAAATTCAGAAGAATAAAACAAAAGAGAAACAAATATGAAATATTTCATTAGAAAAACAATTGACCTTGAAAATAGATTCAGGAGAGACCATTTAAGAATTATTGGACTATATAAAAGTCTTGATCCAAAAAGGAGCTTAAACATCATCTTTCAAGAAATTATGAAGGAAAAGTAATCTGATATTCTAGAACCAGAGAGTTAATTAGAAAGCGAAAGAATCCACCAATCACCTCCTGAGATTTCCAAATGAAAATTCCCAGGAATATTATAGTAAAATTCCTTACTTCTCAGATCAAGGAGAAAAATGCTATAAGCAACCAAAAAGAAACAATTCAAATATTGTCCATCCACAGTCGGGAAAACACTAGATTTATGAGGTTTTTAAATTAAAGGATAAAAAGGTGAAGAATATGATATTCTGCCAGGCAAAAGGGCTAGAATTACAACAAAGCATCAACTACCAGCAAAGCTGAATATAATCCTTTTGTGGGAAACGGACAGTCAATGGAATACAGGACTTTGCATTCATTTCCCCCCCCCCTTTTTAATTGATTTGTTTGTTTACTTTTAGTTTACAAGATTCAGTTCCACAATTCTTTGAGTTTCAGATTCTCTCCTCCTCCTCCTCCCCCATAGCAGCATGCAATCAAGTATAGGATCTGCAAATACTTTCACATTAGACATTAGTCTGGTTGTAAAGAAGGGTTGTAACCTATGCAATGAACAGTGGGAAAGAGGAAACAAAACCAAATGTGGAAAAGAAAGAGAACATGTAGTTTGCTTCAGTCTGCATTTAAACTCTGTCCTTTCTATATGTTTTTCTGAATGTAGACATCTCCTTTCATCCTGAGTCTTTTAGTCAACCTTGAGTTGCTGAGAAGAGTCCAGTTTATCAAAGCTGGTCATCACATATACACTGTGTCTTTCACTGTGTACAAATTTCTCCTGGTTCTGCTCTTCTCACTTAGCATGAGTTTATATATGCCTCTCTGTCCGCTCCTCATTTCTTATAGCACAGTAGTATTCCATTACATTCATATATGACAACTTGTTTAGCCATTCTCCAATTGATGCGCATCCCCTTAATTTTCCATTTTTTGCCACCACAAAGAGAACTGCAATAAATATTTTTGTACATATAGGTCTTCCTCCCACTTCTATGATCTCTTTGGGATAAAACACTAGAAGTCGTATTACTGGGTCAAAGGGTATGGAATTATTTGTAGCCCTTTGGGCATAGTTCCAGATTGGTCTCCAGAATGGTTGAATCAGTTCACAACTCCACCAGCAATGAATTAGTGTTCCAATTTTTCCATATCCTCTCCGACATTTGTCATTTTCCTGTTTGTCATCTAAGCCAATCTGACTGGTGAGATGTGGTACCTAGAGTTGTTTTAATTTGTATTTCTCTAATCAGTAGTGATTTAGAGCATTTTTTCATATGCTTATCGATATCTTTAATTTCTATCTCTGAAAACTTGCCCATTCATATCTCTATATTAATACTGTAAGCAATATGGGGAAGCAAGGAATAGTTTACCTGTCAGATTTATGGAAAAGGGAAGACTTTATGTTCAAACAAGAGTTAGAGAGCATTATAAAATGCAAAATGAATAATCTTTATTACATTAAATTGAAAAGCTTCTGTACAAAAAAGCCAATGTAATCAAGATTAAGAGGGAAGTGGGAAATTCAGAAAGAAGTTTTACAACCAGTGTCTCTGATAATGGCCTCATTTCTAAAATATACAGGGAATTGAGACAAATCTATAAGAATGCAAGTTATTTCCCAATTGATAAAAGTTCTTTATATTCTTGATGAAAATACCAGAACTGAATGGAAAAGCTGACTTTCAAATACAGGATGCAAAAGAAGCATAAAAAGGTAAACAGAAAAGAGAAATAATAAGGGATTTGGTAAGGTTAAAATGTTTGCATTCCTACATGGGAAGATGATGTAACTCCTAAAAACATTCTCATTATTAAGCCAGTTAGAAGGGGTGTATACAAAGACAGAAAGCAGAGGTTTGAGTTGAATGTAATGATATGATTATCTAAAGAAATAAATAAAATTATGGGATGAGAAATAAGAATGCACTAGGAGAAGGAGGAAGGGAGAGGTAGAGAAAATTATCTGACATAATAGAGTCCTGAAAGATTTTACAGTGGAGGAGAAAATGGGGACAGTGGAGAGGAGAAGACACAAAACTTAGTCTCATTGTAAGCGGCTCAAAGAGGGAATAATATACACACCCAAGTGGATGTAGAAATCTTATCATACAAGAAATCAGGAAAGAAAGGGGATGAAGGGGGGAGGTGATAAAAGGTATGGCAATTTGGGAGCATAAAAGTCATAAAAGGTGCAAAGAAACAGATTTTTTCTTGAGAGAAGGAAAACTTCTCACGTCTTCTCTTCTCCAGATGAAACATCTCCTAGTTGGAGTCCAGTGCTCAGGAAGCTCAGAGATCTAAATCTTTCTGGCAATGACAGAGAAAATATAGCTGTCCCTTTTGACCCATTTGGGCTGCTGGTGTATTAAAAAAGGGACACTTCAGGAGGATTAATCTAGGATTTGATTTGTGAGTGCTGCCCCCCTATTTGGCTAGATCATGTTCTTTGCATTCCTCAGGTAGTAATTTTCTCCTACATATAACCCCAGACTTGTTACTTGTGTTCTATCTGGACATATTTTGGGGTAGAGATGGGCAATGAGTAGAGAGGAGACAGAATTCACAATGAGGTCTTGGCTAGAGCCCTTTAAAATTTTTTCTTCTTTTGGCCAAATCCTACTTAGGGCATTATATATTATACAAAAGAAAAGCATATATATTGATTTTAACATGTATCTCTACAGAGATACATATATTTACCCATATATTACATATGCATGTGTATTTACATATATAGACACATGCATACATATTTATATATAAACACACCTACAGATTTTGTGTGTATGTGTATATATATATTCCATATATACAAAAACACATGAGCATCTATCAGCTATAGAATATACATGTGTATATATAATGTGTATTATATATAATATATATTATATATTAAATATACATATATTAAATATGTATTTAAATTATACCATTTTATATTGAAGAAGTTCCCAACATGTACAAATACAAGTACAGCCTTGGATTGTCACAGGCTATAAAGGCAAATCCTCCCTGCTATTTACTAGCTGTGTAACCCTAAAGAAGCTATTTTCTGTCTCTGGGCTTTCATTTCCTCATCTGTAAAAGGAAGGATTATAGGGGTGGGGAAGCTGCAGCCTAGAGGCCACTTGTGGCCTTCTTGGCCCTTGGGTGCGGCCCTTTCCACTAAGCCCAAGTTTTACAGAACAAATCCTTTTATTCAGGAGATTTGTTCTGTGAAGTTTAGATATAGTCAAAGGGGCTGCACTTGAGGACATAGAGGGCCACATGTGCCTCAAAGCTGCAGATTCCCCACCCCTGCCAGGTTTTCCACTGAAGTCCTTTCTAGTTTTAGCATGCTGTGTTAGAAGTTTCGTCAGATCTTACCAAGATGGAAAGACTTCAGGGACAAACTGTCTCTTGTCTCACTCAGCTGAGTGCAGCTCTATACTGAATATCTCCACTGTTTCTTTCTTACACTCTCTTCTGGGACTCTCCAAAGTTGCTATTCATTCTCCTGTTTCTCTCAGCTGCCATCTGCCAGTCTTTGGCTTCCATTTGCTTCTAGGGATAGCATCAGCAAGTTAGTCAACAAGCATTTATTGAGCACCTACAGTATGCAACTATAAATAAGCACAAGCGATTCATATACAAGCAAAATTTAAAAAGACAATCTTTCCCTTCAATAAGTTTACATTGTCATTTTTATTAGATAGAACTCTTTTCAATTTGATAGTCCCAAAGGCCATCTTTTATGATACAGACACCAAACTATTTCTATCTATCAAGACAGCTAGAAAAATTCTTTGTTTAAAGTCAGCATTTTCAACTCAGTCTTCTCCCTCATGTTTTGGACTGTCTCTGTTTAATTCTTCTATGCGTTATGGTTAGAATTTTAATTTTAACTGCTATCATACTTAACCCTAGCCTTGGTCTAGGCAAATCACTTCTTTGGGTCCTACTAAACAGAACTGCAAATACATTGGATGAAACCAAACCATAGTGAAAATATCTCTTTCAGTCTCCATCATTATGTCTCCTGTGGTTTTATTTTTGTTTGTTTTGGTTTGTTTTTACACACCACAGGAATTGAGTTAGGTTTAATAGGTTCATTTTTTTTTTCTTTTTCCCACCAGCAATCAGAAGTTGTGTGTTTCTTTATGTAGGGAAAAAACCCTAGAGGCTAACTACTGCAAGGTTAGTCAAAAAGTGATGAAATTTTTGGTCTCAGTAACTTATGAGAAATAAGGAACTTAAAGAAATAAGGAACAATTTATGATCTGTGCTTTTGGACAGAGGACTCAAACAGATGAAATGAATGTTTCATTATGCTAGTACAATTGATATTTTTCAGCTGTTCAAGTAAAATTTCAATAGTGATCCCCTTTAGATCATTAATTCTTGATCTGTGGGCAATAGAACATTAAGGAGGACTATGGATAAATTTCAGGGAGTCTTTGATTTTGGATTGGAGACAATAGGTTTATTTTAATATAAGTGGTTCCTTTTGTAATACTATGTATTTTATTTTATACATTTAAAAAGATTTTTGGAGAGAAGTTCCATATTATTTTGATGAAGTCTGCCCTTTTATACAAGATTGTAAAAGGAGTTTGTGGCAAAAAAAGCTAAGAGCTCCTGCTATGTATGGTGAGCCCCTCCAGATGTTACTGTTTGTCCATAATATTGTTTTAATTGCATCAAGTCCCAAAAGTAATGAAGAGCTTCCAAAATTAGGTCTTTAATCTCTCCAAAGAATTTGACCTAACTACACAGGAAAAATAATTAAATGGATGAAAAATTCCTATTGTTCAGGCTATGATAAGTACTGGGATGGACAACCTAAAAAGCTGATCTATATATCTTAAATCAATACTGGAAATTGATCATGAATAAGCCCTAGGATTGAACAGGAAGAGGAAGGTGGCTTATTTTGCCTTTGGGAAACCATAAAATTCTTTTAATGACTGTAAGATTCTACTTGAATCAAAAACATATATTTTAACACTGTCATTCTTCAGGTAATATTGTAGAAGTGTGCAAAATAGAATGCTAACATATCAGGGAAAAATAAAGTTGAAGATTAGCCAAAGGACAATGGCTAGGGCCATGGCAGGCATGGGTAGGCTGTATAACATTACAAATAAAGAATTACATTAAAGAATTAATGTAAAATGTTGTCATCAATAAAATGTATGCTCACAAAATAAGGTGAGTACAAGATAGCCAAGGAACTGTCAATATGCTCCTTTAGTGCACTAATACCACCAGAAGACTCTGAGGAAGATCTTTCTAGCACATTGGGTGAGATAACATTGATGGGACTTTCAGAGGATAGGAATGCATAGGTAGGTTGTGAGCTGGATATTTGGAGGAAGTACCCAAGTCAATGTGATCTCAAATACTTTGTCGTATTGATATAATGGATCAAACAAGCCAGGCTAAGAAGAATGCTCTCAAAAGTATTCCACTAAGTGAGACTGGTTTGGCTTAGCAGTGGAAGTAAATACTGAATATGCACCAATTTGCAGATCTCTGCAAAGAATTCAGGCCATGGTTGAAATCTAAAATTGCATATACTGGGTGGTATTGTTAGCACTATTTCCCCTCATTGCAGTAGATTTGGTATTTTCCTGAGTCAGTGCCTGTCCTGTTTTTCTTCACATATATGAGTACTGCTATTAAAAACAAAGCAATTTTTAAAAATATACCAGATTGTGGATTAGAAGATTCAGATAAAATTGTAACTGCAACTTTATTTCCTGAATGACTTTGAGCAAGTCACTGACTTTTTCTGGGCCTTATTTCCTTCATCTCTAAAATGAGGGGATTGAATAAGATATTCCCAAGATCCTTTCTAGCACTTGATCCTTGGAATGTGTTGTGAGACAGGGTAGTAATCAGTAATAATATCTGACGTTTATATGGCATTTTAATGTTTGCAAAGCACTTTGCCTACATCATCTCATTTAAGCCTCACAGCAAATGGGCAGGGTAGGCACTGTAATCTCCATTTGGCACATTAGGAAACTGAGCATCAGAGAGGTTAAGCATCTTGCTTGCACAATGCTAGTAAATACCAGGCCAGGATTAAAAACCCAGGTCTTCTAACCACTAGTCTTGTACTTTGCCTTCTTGAGCACACTGTTTTTCAAAAAGACTGAAGGAAAGAAGTAAAGCTGTTAAGCCTTTGCTAAACCAGTTTTGTGATAAATCTCAGATGCAGTGAAAAGGTGGGGGTGGGGGTGGGGGTGGGGAAGGCTTAGTTTTCCTGATAGGTTTTAGTTGAGTGATTTCTTCCACCTCCTCATGGTCCCAGAACCTTCTTTGTTTTTCCTCTAACGTTTTTGTTTCTCTTCTTTCTTTGCAGGGAAGTGATGATGACATGGTGGATAAGAACAAGTGTTGTACCCTCTGTAACATGTCTTTTACATCAGCGGTGGTAGCTGACTCACATTATCAAGGGAAAATCCATGCCAAAAGGTTAAAACTGTTGCTAGGAGAACAAACCCCAGTAAAGGCCACAGGTAGGTCTATGAACAATAACCATCAGGAGATATTGGAAATAGAACAATGCGCAGCTCATTAATTACACTCACTATTCAGAAGTACAATTGGTTGGAGCAGCAACTTAATGGTGGACCTTATTAAAAATAGCAATGAATGACTAGATAAATAACCAAGTTAAGCAACCACCATGATTCTTTCTTCTTGCTATCATAACGACCTTCAAAAATTGCAGAAGTTCTTTATATCATTTTGCTTTGTTTTGATTCATGGGTTAGCAGCCTAGATTAGCTCTCTTTTCACCTGCTATAGAAGACTTTGGTGTTGGAAAGAACCCTGGATTTGGAGTCAGAAGACTTTGGTTTGAAACCTGGCTTAGTTACTTAATTGGGGATCTTTATGGCATTTTAATGTTTAGATAACATTTTAATGTTAGATGTTCTTTGATGGCTATGTATTTATAAATACACATACACATAAGTATATATGCCTTAGTATATAATTAATATAATAATCTGTTTGTTACTTACAATAGAGCAAATTTATTTTGAATTTAGAGATTACTATATAGTTCTTCCAAGAGTGTAAATTCATTGGCCATCTGTCTGTGTTTCTGACTTTGACACAGTCATAATGAGTTTATCTGTTTTCATATTTTAAAAATAAAATATTATTGAAACCTTATTTAGCTTTAACATAACAGACATCATTCTGTACTTTCAATCCAATACAATGAGCCTTTATAAAGTATCTACTTAATCTGTAAGGCATTGCTATGTGATGGGTATGAAAAGGCAAAAAGAAAAAAAAATATGGCCCCCTGGCCTGAAGAATCTCACCTTCTACTTCAGAAGGTATACCAGGTGAACAGATAAGATGTGTGATCATTTGAGGAGGCCAACACTAGCCTCTAGTGGCATTCATCAAGAACGGCTTCCCTTAAGAGATGACTCATAAGCTGAGTCTCAAAGGAAATCAGAAAGACCTGGGCACAAATCCTGACCCTTACTATCAAACAAGCAATCAACATATATTTATTAACATCCCAACTATGTTCCTGTGCTAATGATTCAAAAGGAGGCAAGGGACAGTTTCTGCCTTTAGTGAGTTCACAATCTCAAGGGATTGGTACAATTCATTTAGTTTCTCCATGCCTCAGGAAAACTGCCTAGTACTTTTCTACTAAGTCATAGAACTATGATTTGTAATATTTATTATATGTATTTGGTCCAATCAGAAAATGTTTATTAAGCACCTACTGTGATGTACTGGGTTGAGGAACCTGTGGCCTTAGGTCACAGATAGCCCTCTAGGTCCTAAAGAGTGGCCCTTTGACTGAATCCAAACTTCACAGAACAAATCCCCTTAATAAAAGGATTTGTTCAACAAAACTTGGACTGTCAAAAAGGCTACACCCAAGGCTGTAGAAGCCTACATGTGGCCTCAAGACCACAGGTTTCCTACCCCTGATAGGCTTGTGTGAGGATTCAAAGAACTGCCCCTACCCTCAAGAAGGGTACAATACAACCTCAACACAACAAAAGGTATCCACAAGTCTGATGTGGAGGGCCCTCCCATGCTAGCAGTTCTACAAATCTAGGAAATCAGTAATCCTTTATGTATTTACAATTTGCCTAATTATAAGAAGTGGTTAATTATTAATTGAGTATTATGGATCCAGAATCAGACAATCTGGGTTCAGATCCCAACTCTGCCTCTTATTGCCTGAGTGATCTTGGGTGACTCGTTTCCTCACCCTTGTTTGGCCCTTAGTGTCCCTGTCTAAAATTTAGCTTGAGCTAAATGAAACCAATAGTTTTTTCTAGCTCTTAGTTCTACAATTCTAGGTAGACTCTTGTCCGGTTCTATGATTCTGTGAAGTAGTGCTTTTGCTGCAGTATAATCAGGATTATAGGGAATTTGAACAAAGTGGAATTACTTTGTAATCCTCTAAAGAGGTGGGAAATATTTCATCATTATTGCTAGTGGCAGGCTAGTTACCGTCAGTGAGGAATTAAAGTTTAGCTTTGCATTTTACGTCACTATCTAATGAGTTGTGCATAAATCATCTATATAATTAAATGGCCATTTAAAAGGGGCTTAAAGAACATAGATTTTTTTTTAGAGAGTCTAAGATACTGTTGGTTTCTTTTCTTCAACAGTGTCTCTTTTAAGAGTCTTACTCTCTGCTGAGGGCAAACATGACAAATCGTTGTTCGCTGACCATTCCTGAAATTTTCTTCCCTCTGAGTCTTTTATTTGTTTGCTCATTCATTAATTATTTCACCTTTACATTCATTCATTTACCTACCCATCCATTCGTGCATTTATTCATTAATTATTTCATTTTTCCATTTATTCATTTATTTATTCATCCATTCATTCATCTACCTATCCATTTGTACATTTATTCATGATTTCATCTTTTCATTCATTCATATATCTACCCATCTATTCATGCATTTATTCATTATTTCATCTTTCCATTCATTCATTCATCTACCCATCCATTCATGCATTTATTCATTAATTATTTCTTTATTCAATCAGTCAAGAAACATTTATTAAGTACTTGCTATGTGACACTATGAAGTAAATGAAAATGTTGGTTAAGAAAAAGAAAAAAAAAACAATGCAGAGGGACACAAAAAGTTCATTAGTATAACATGCCCTGATGAAGACTCATTGAAAGAAACCAAGAATAAGAACAAAAAAATTACAATTTCTTTATAATACATTTTCATAAAAATGATTTGTCTAAAGACTGTAGTTTTTTCGAAGGTTGATATAATATAGACTTCTATTGTATTGCATATGCAAAATTTAGAAATGAACCCATCATTGTTTTATAGGCATAGTCTAGATAATAGCATAAGATAAATACTAACAGTTTATGTTTCTATGTCACTTTAAATTTACAAAATGCTTTCTTCACAACCCCATGAGATACTCATACTAGTACAGATATCAGCATCCCCATTTTACAGATGAGAAAACTGAGGCTCAGAAAATTTGTCATTTCCTAATCAATATGTACCCATTTAGTAAAGGCTGTATCTTGCTTCTCCAAAAAGTTTCTTAGCATCCACCAAAGAATCCCCTCCGTTCAATCTCTAGAATAGACAATGGAAAACAATAATCACTAAGCATTTTCCTTATATGTTTAACCAGTCCTTTGGTTTTCTATGGCTAAACTCAACATTTATGCTAAGCTTAGATTTTGGAAGTAGTGAGGGAATAAGATGAACAATGTCTTTGTTTATAGTCTCTATTAGCAAGTGCTGAAGTTATTATTTTTTTTAAGTTTCACTTCATGATAAAAATAGTTCTCTGTGAATTTAAATACAACCTCAACACAACAAAATACCAGTTTGTTTTCATGAATTCAAACACCCTCAGAGCTGGAAAATGTTCTCAGGGTAATGTGGGAGTTGCTGTCAATAAACTAAGTCTTATTTGAATGTAGCTGAAGCTCACAGTGCCCACACATAATCATCACCACAGAATTGTTTGGAGCACTCTACCTAGTAACTTGGTCATCCCATCTGCAGAGCTGTCCTTAGGTTTTTGACAGCATTAGGGCATTGTCCTATCCCTGTATTGATATAATCTGGATAGCATTTGATCCTTCTGTCAATAAATATATGTTTGGCACCACTATGTGCTGGACATGGCTGTATACAAAGCAATTCCACTTTGTTCAAATTCCCTATATGCTGATTATATTCAGCAAAAGCAGTATTTCACAGAATCATAATGTTGGACAAGAGGTTACCTAGAATTATAGAACTTAGAGCTAGAAGAAACTATAGATTTCATTTAGTCCAAGCTAAATTTTAGAGACAGGGACACTAAGGTCCGAGCACGCATGGGGAAAAATGAGTTGCCCAAGATCTCTCAGGTAATAAGAGGCAGAGTTGTCTGATTGTCCAGATTGTCTGATTCTGGATCCATGATATCAGATTTAATCACTGTGGATACAAAGAAAGGCAAAAAACAGTTCCTACTCTCAATGAGCTCTCGGCCTACCAGGGAAGAAAACATGAAAACAACTATGTACGAATATGCTAAACACAGGATAAATGAGAGATGGTCCACGAAGGTTGAGAAAGACTTCCTATAGGAAGCAGAATTTTACCAGGGGCTTGAATGTGAAAGTCTGATTCAGCCACTGAAAAATGCTTAGGAATGGGAGGAGATGAGGATTGTTTGAGGAATAGAAAGGATGCCAGTGTCATTCTATCAAAGAATATTTAGTATGAGTATAAGGTATAAGGTAGCGAAGAGGTGAGGGAGCACATTGTGAAGGGCTTTGAGTGCTAAGCAGAGAATTTTATATTTTATCCAGAAGGTAATAAGGAGCTACTGAAATTTATTGAGGGTTGCCCTGTAATTTAGGAAGATCACTTTAATGACTGAATGGACAAATGACGAGATCAGTGGGGGAGAAATCTGCAGATTACCCTGATGAGGGTGCCAGCCTCTCTCAACCTCTGAGGCTTCCTCTTGGCCATCCTATAAAGCCAAAGCCAGGCTTGACTTGAGGGAAGGTGCTCCTAACTGGGCACAATACTACGTCACTGACTGTGGTCAGGAGGGAGCCCAATGAGACATCCCTGTTTGAGCGTAGTATGATTCTTGGGAGTATGGCAACTGGATGGCATTCTGTGTTTGTCTTTGTATCCCTGGATTATATATCTCCCTGGAAAAAGTGCTGTGCATTGGATTATGCTGTGTATTGCATGCTCCTGGAGAGTTTAGACATAAGATAAACCAGAGGATTAGACTGCAGTGATGTCATTCCCAAAGAACAGTGATGACTGTTGCATGCCTGTCATCTTCTGAGCCTTGTCACATTCTTTTGGGTAAAGGTGATAGGATCATAGCAGTCAGAAATCTTAGGACCCAGAACTTCTGTGTATAGGGGCAAAGGGAGGTTCTAGAATGTTCTGAGACCCAAATAGCTGCTTCTGCAGTGAGACAAAGTGGGGGTGGGAAGTGGAGCAGAGCTAGTGATGAGCACAGGATGCTACTGGAAGATTCTAAAAAGATTTGATTTCCACTGCCATTACTCAAATTCAGCTCTCATTTTTTCTTCCCTAGCATATCGCAATAGCCTTCTCACTGGCTTCCCAGGTTCCAAACTTGCCCTGCCCCCTCTTCTCAATTTTAGGCATTATTGACATTATTTTTTCCAGGGAATAACTAAGAACCTGTCACTTTCCTATATGAAAAAGTAAAAATAATATAAAGAATAAAAAAAAAGTGGTTCCTCGTTGCCTGTTGCAGTGAGAATAGGTACTTTAAGGGAAGCTAGGTGGCAAAGTGAATAGAGCACTGGTCCTAGAGTCAGGAGAACCTGAGTTCAAATCTGGGCTCAGATACTTAAATAGCTGTGTGACCTTGGGCAAGTCACTTCACCACAATTTCGAGGGAGGGAGAGACAGAGACAGAGGCAGTGACAGAGAATATTTTAACCTGGCATTCAAAGTCTGCTTCCACTTTACCTTGAGATGTTTATCTCTTGAAAACATAACCTTGGCTCACAGTATATTCCCAGAATATGTTTCACTCTTTTCTGCCCCTGAACCCTTACTAATGTTGTTCATCTTTTCATTCAACAATGAAATTTATTTAAAAAGTACTGCTGTGGAAAAGGCCATACTAAACACTGGGGGGAACACAAACAAATATAGATGGACCATACTACACATAGAGTTTTTTGGGCAAAGATACAAGAGTGGTTTGTCATTTCCTTCTTTAGTGTATAAAGTAAAACAGGTCAAATGATTTTCCCAGGGTCACACAGCTAGTAAGTGTCTGAGGCTAGATTTGCACTAAGGTCTTCCTGTCTCCCATCCCAGCACTCTGCACCATGGCGTCACCTAGCTGAAACCATCCCTGCCTTCCAGGAGTCTTGCACCTTAGACATTGCTCTGTCTGGAGAGCCTTACCTCCCTCCACATGTTGAGAAAAAAATCTAACTATATTTAAATGCCCAATATAAATTCCAGTTTCTCTATACAAATTTTCTTGACTGCCTGCCATCTAGTCTTACCCTGGGAACTTCCTTTCTACCTGCTTTATTGTATTTGTCATTTTGTGATTTATTGTTAATGAATACTTGTCTGGATTATAAGAACTTTCAGGACAGGGATCTTATCTTAGTCCTTTCTCATCCCGTATGGTATCTTATACAGAGCAGATCAATCAATAAACTTTAATTAGCTATGTACTACATGTCTGGCACTGTGCTAAATGCTGGGGAAAAAAAAAAAGTCGAAACAATCCCCGCCCCCAAGGAACTGAGATTCTAATGGGGGAATTTATTTCGGAGGGAAGAGACTGGCTTCTGGCTGAGGTCTCTAGAAAGGTAGAATTCGAACTGGGTCCGAAAAAGACTTAGTGTGGCCGGATTGCAGAGTGTGTTAAGGGAAGCAAAGGGTGAGAAGAAGGCCTGGGTTAGGTGCCAAAGGGAGGATTTTGTATGTGATCCTAGGGGTCATAGAGGGGTCACTGGAGTTTATTATGTAGAAGGTTTACACGGTCAGACCTGAACTTGAAGCAAATCACTTTGGCAGCTAGTGGGGGATTTATTACAGTGGAAGGAGACTTGCCGCAGACCACTTAGATAGCTATTGCTAAACACCACCCATGAGGCGATGAGGGCCTGTCAGAAAGTGGTGGTGGTGTGGATGGAGAGAGCACTACTGGACACTCAATAAATATGTGGTGGATTGAAAGACATTCAATCAGCACACAGCGTTTCTCTGGTGAGAATGAGAGGGGTGGGATAGGTTGTGTGCCTTTTCTCCTTGTACACCCTTCTGAGGTTTCATGGGGACTTTTTATCACCTGACATCTCTTTCCTTTAGTTTCCACTTCAAGATTGTTCTTGCTATTAATTTAACCAAATTCCAATTAGATATAAAGTTAAGGTGGAAGGGGCCCATGTAGGATAACCATCCCTGCGCCTTGTTCCTTTCTTGGTCGGCCCTGACTGAACATTTCCTAGTTAATGGACTAAAAGCCAACCCGCTATCCACCTGGACAAGCCACATAGGTTCAGTGCAAGAGCCAACGATTTTACAAACACTGGCTCTCCCTCTGTGCAGACGAAGTTTTCCTGATACGCTGTGTAGTGGCCCCATGGCATTTCCCTCCTGAAGGATTTCGGCCTGTGCTGAGGTGCTGCAGCCCCCTGAGTGACTGCAGGGATTCTGAAAGACCTCAGCTACAAAGCCCACCTGATCATCTTCTATAGGTATATATCAGTGTGACCTTGGTAAATAAGTCCATGGGGTGACTCATTGTTTTGTATAATTATTACTCATTATTTATGGTATTAAAAGGGAAAAGAGAGGAGGAAAAGAAGGAGAAAGAGGAAGAAGAAAAGAAAAGAGAAGGAAGGGAAGGAGGAAAGGAAGGAATGAATGAAAGAAGGAAGGACAGGAGGGAGAAAGGGAGGGAGGGAGGGAAGGAGGAAGGAAGAAGAAAGGAAGGAAGAAAGGAAGGAAGGAAAGAAGGAAGGAAGGAAGAAAGGAAGGAAAAAAGGAAGGAAGGAAGAAAGGAAGAAAGGAAGGAAGAAAGGAAGGAAGGAAGGAAGGAAGGAAAATACTCAAATTTATCCAGATGAATTAAGTTTGTTGAAACAGGCATGTTTTTTCTCTCTTGGCTACACTAGTCATACTGCTTCTCCATTAAAAAACAAGCAAACAAACAAACAAACAAGACCAGGCTCTTCAACTGAAGTAATCATGGGGTAGGCATAGTATGAGCACAGATCACTGCTTTTCTGAGCTACTCCATCTGATGAGGGTGAACAATTGAAAGATGTGAATCAGCCCTTCCCTCGCACACTGAAGCTGCACTTGATCATGATGTTTGTTTCTTTTGTGTTTTCTCCTTCAGACTGATGCATGGTTGCTAGTCCTCAGAAAGGTTGGCAGATCTTAGGGAAGAAAAGGTTGTCTGATGGTCCCTGAAATCCCATCAAAATCTGAGATTCTGTAATTCTGTGATACTGGTTGTAAATCAAACATCAGAGTCTGCTCTCTGAAAAGCAGGCTGATTTAATCTTCCTTGGGAACCTCTCATTAATCTTTGTGGCTCATTATGCATCCACCCAGGGTTTTTCCTGGGCACATAAGAATTTGACTCGTGTCTCTTAAAGGATTCTCCGCAGACAGTCAACAAGATTTATTAAATGCTTAGTTTGTTTCGGACAGTCTGCTAAGCCCTGGAGAAAAGGAGGTAAAAGCAAAAAAAAAGAGAGAAGAAAGAGAGACAGAGACAGAGACAGAGAGACAGAGAAAGAGAGAGACAGAGAGACAGAGACAGAGAAAGAGAGTGAGAGAGAGAGAGAGAGAGAGAGAAAGAGAGGGAGAGAGAGAAGGACAGTCTCTGTCTCTGTCTTCAACAAGCTACATGGGTGAAGACAAAACATAAAAAGTGGCTGAATGGAGGTGGGGGTGAGGTTAGAAAGTACTCAAAATGAAGGCTTGGTGGTAAGGTCTAAGAGAGTCAGAAGTACAGCTGAGAGGGGAATAAATCATGACCTGATTTTACTTGTCCCCAAAATGGAGGTCCTGGAAGGATCTCACCAATGAGAGAAAGGGTCTAGGATGGCAAAGGAAAGTTTCAGAGTGAGAAGGCCCCTCCAAACATAATAAAAATGACCTGTGGGATAAGTTTAGCAAAGTTAGTGAGATAAGCTAGACATCCTTCAGCAATACTAGAGTTACATACCTCTCATTTTAGTAATATCCACTCCCTTGCCCTCAGAAATTCAGACCCAGTTCTTACAAAAACTCAAAGTCCAGCTGTTAATTCCCAGGGAAAAAATGTATGTTATTCCTAGCAACAAGCACTGTAATTAAGGCCCTTAGTGAAGGGACAATTTCTTCATTTCGTAACTTGCCTGGATACTTTAGTGCCCTGTTCATTTCCTTACCCTATTGTTAATACACCCACTATTATTCCTGCATATTCTTTTGGTCGGCATCCTTCTCATCCAAGGTGTGGGGTTCTCACAGCACTCCACAGGAGGTTTCCAGGCCTGAAGGGCCTTAAGTTCCCATCTCTGCTTTAGAATGTCTCATCATTTAGTAATCTGTCTATATAGTCTCTTCCCATGGCTGATTCCATATTCCTCATAATTGTTCTGCCCAGATATTCCATCTTGGCAAATTATTTGAAATACATTTCCAGCTTTCTTTTATACTGAATGAGGGAGGGGAGATTCCCTTCATCAATAAAATCATATTCCTAAAGAAAAGTACATATACACACATGCACATGAACACATACACACACACGCACACTGTTCTCCCTGTAACTTTTACTCATTGATCCTAATTTTCCCTCTGGGTAAAATTAGTAGATTAAATCAAATCCTGCACCTGCCGTATTGATTGATGGATGGATGGAGCCATGTCATAAATATTCAGATATTTGAAGATAGCTCTCATTTCCTCTTATCCCCACCCCAGTCTTCTCTTACCCAGGTCTTTCCATGGTTGCTTTAATGATGGGGTCTCTAGTTCCCTCACTTAGCTCCTTGTTCCTGTCTTAGAGAATTAGTGTCTCATATCTGTATCTCTTATGAAGCTGATGGGCATGAGCAGCTCGTGAATATGAATAATGATAAAAATGTGGGGCAGCAGGGTGTCATGGTAACAGAACACGGATCTAGGAGGTAGGAATCAGCTGACTTGGGTTCTAATCCCAGGCCAGCCACTAATGAGCTGGGTGACTTGGTACAAATAATTTACAATATCTGGGCCTCAGTTTTCTCACTTGTAAAAGAATCCAGTTGGTTTAGGTAAAAACATGGAATCATTTCATCAAGAAAGAAAATGGGGCTTAGAAAAGTGAAGAAATTGATCTCAGTTCCCACTATCTGCAAGGTCCCTCCTTGGTCAATGAGTCTACGGAAAAGGAAGGGATAAAGGTAACTAAATTCTGTTGAAATCCTCATAGTAATTAGTTATGATTCATTGAATTTAAGCTTATGCCTTAAGGTTTTGTTTTTTCTTTCTTTTTAAAAAAAATTCTTCCTTTGAGAGCCAAATTCCAAACTCAGTCTGTTTACCTGATGAAACCTGACAAAGGTCACAAACCAAAATATCCTGCCTTCAGATTGGTGATTTTTTCCTCCCTTTTGTACTTAGTGAACCCCTACAAATAAGATAATAGGAATAAGAATGAGACTGAAGTCTCATTCAAAACCCCGCAGAGCAATATAAGCTATCATGAGAACATCAAAGATATGGAATCTTTCAAAATAATGTATTAGAATATTTCTTGGTGCAGATGTATTTGTGAATTATTTAAGGTAAAAAAAAAAACTGCAGCCACAGAGAAACAGTGGGTATTCTCCACTTCTCGCTCATTAATTATTAATAAAATTTTAAGATTAGACATACTTGGGGCGGTTCGGCATTATTTTTAGGGTTAGCAAGACAATGCTTCTTCAATGTGCTGTGAGTCATACATGAGCTCCTTTAAATAGATGCAGTATCTTGAGCCAAAGAGTGGTGTGTTCAAGCCCCCTCAGCCCCTGCAAGACATCCAGTTCTGCTTTTTGCCCAGTCAGATCTCAAATTTGAACAGTAACCATGCTAAAATTCCTTTCTCTAAAGTCACTATAACTTATGAACACCAGGGGATTGAAAAGTGACTAATATGTTGTATGTATGCATGGTAGATAGTGTAAGAATGGAAATATTTATAGTTTCATTTCTCAGTCAAGTTTCCTCATTGTTTATGTAATTTTCAGTTAGATGAAGAGTCAGTGAGGATATTTTTCTTTGAAAGTCTGGTTTGTGACACCTGACCTCTTTTATTGTGCAACTGTCTTTCCTTCAATAATTTTTAAGAAAGCATTCTATGGCTTATCTTGAGTGCAGCTAAAACAGTAATGATTCTCCACCTGTTACTTTGTTAATATTTAGTAATATTACTATTAATGAAAAGTTCTAGCATACAGCTTGTTAAAATTTCTTTTTATTGTTTTATGTGTATTTTCTAATTTGAACTTCTTAGCAACTCTGTAAAGTAGGTATTATTGCAGGAGTGACTTGCTTAGGCTTACACATTTACACATTTAGTAAGTACCTTAGGGAGGGTTGGAAGCCAGGCATTCCTGACTCCAAGCGTGGCACTTTATTCACTTTGCCAACTAGCTACCTCTACTCAATAAACTCCAGTGGCTCCCTATTATCCCCCAAATCAAGTATAAGGTACTCAGTTTGTCATTTACAGCCCTTCCTACCTTTCCAGACACCTTACACTTAACTGTGCCCTCCACTTATTCTATCAACTCTTTGAACCTGCATTAATACTTCATGGCTACAGCTTGTATTTAATTCTGTATTTTAAGGTTCTCTCTGAGTACATTGGTATGGGTACCCTCTACACTCATGTAAATATCAGCCCTTCCAGTCCTACTAATAAGTCACTGATATTTTTAAGACATTGTTCTAGATTTACTAGGGACACAAAGATATAATAAAAATATTCAACCTTGCAGTAAGGAATCTTCATGAATTTCTGTGGTCAGTTCTGACAGTGAACCTCTCTGAGCTTTGCTAGAACGGATTTCAGATGGTAGACATATACTAAATAGAGGGTGTTATTCTTTGTCAGACCCATTAAGAACCTATGATCACTGGGAGGCAGCATGGCACAGAAGAAAAACAATCCCCTGTAGGTGACTGGGATCAAGTCACTTAACTTCCCATTTCTTCATCTGTAAAATGTAAATCTGTAATCTTTAAAACTTTACACCTGTAATCATAGGGACCTCCTCCATATAACAATGAGGTCTTTAGTGCATATGAATCAAAATTAATTAATTATGGATGAATTTAAATTAATTTTGTTCAAGAAGCTCTTTTCAGAATTTCAAAGCAACCTGAAGATTCTTGGAGGTTGTAGAACTGGTTGGCTTGGTTGAGGCTGGTCTGTATCTGTGCACAATTCAAAGTTGGATTATCAAAAGAGTGATTGCTTACTTGGGAGGTAAATCACTTAGAACTGTATGCCTGTCACTAAGATGGCTAGGGACAATATTTGATATGGCTTGATTGAATCAGGAATTTATAAACGTGAAACCAATATTTTGAGGTTGATAGGAGCAGTGAACAATGAGAGAAAATGCTCACGTAAGGAAAGATGGAGTCTTTCACTGTTTATCGTCTGTGTAAATGTGTTTAATGTGCATTCCTTTTCTCCTGGAATCCTATCAGACTTCAACTCATTTCCTTTTTTCCTTTCCTGATGGAGCTGAGAGAGACAGAGGGAGCTTCAGAGCTTCTCCATAAATTTTCATGCCAGACACAGAATTGCTTATTTGAGTTCTGTATTGAATTAATAAAGATCAGGGTATTCTGGATCTGTTTGAAAGTTACATAAATCCAAATTTTGCATAATGCATGCACTCAAAGTTCAAACAGTGGTGCCCATTTGCATATAAGGTATTATATGCCACAGTGGTTCTATCACTAGATGAGAGTTATTTGGATTCTTCCAGGATAATGTCTATAGATCCTAGTTCTGATGGGTGTAAATAATGGATCTATTTGTCAAACAGGGAGATATACATAGTAATAAGAATTTTTATAAGAAAATATACATCTTGCTGTACCCCTGCTCCCACTCCCCCAATTTTATACTTTCTGATGACATATTTTGCCTACTGTAATGGTTACAGAAAGTACCAGGTGTTTTTGGCATGGAAGGGGTCTGAAGACTCTGAGATCACTACCATTCCTCCTTCAGACTTCATTCTTTCCTTCTTGGTCCTATAATACACCTAAAGTTTCATCTTTAAAGCCTTGGAATTTTCTTTGATTTTTAGCTCTCCCTTACTTCTCGTAGGCAGTTATTTATAATTTCCTATCAATTCCACTTGTGCAACACCCCTTATGTTCTCTCCTCTCTAGTTTTCCTGCCATCATCCTTGCAGATGCTACTAATCAACCAGACTATTGCAAAAGCCCTTTAGTTGGTCTTCCCACCTCCAGTTACTACTTTGTCTATTCTACCATTGATAACACTCTCATTCATACACTGGGCAGAATATTTTTCTCTTAGACAGCCATTCTTCTAAAATCAAAACAAAATTAAAACACAAATAAAACAAATAAACCTTCCATATTGCTTAGCTGGACATTAAATTGATCAAACCCTTCCACAGCACTACTTTTCTCACCTTGTGCCATTTTGTTGACACTCCACATTTCAGCCAAACTAGCGTACTCTCTGTCCCCTGAGTGAACATGAACCTACCTGTTTCTGTACCTTTAATGATGATGTTCTCTTTTTCTGAAATGCCTTCCCTCCCTCTTATCTGCTGTTGAATTCCTACCCAGCCTTTAAAGTCCATTCCAGATAATTCCTTTTTTATGAAGTGATTCTTGAGTCTCATGTTTGATAATGGTCTTCTACCTTACACCTTCTTTAACAGAATATATTTCATTCCTATCTTATCTGTGTAAATGTGTTTAATGTGCATTCCTTTTCTCCTGGAATCCTATCAGACTTCAACTCATTTCCTTTTTTCCTTTCCTGATGGAGCTGAGAGAGACAGAGGGAGCTTCAGAGCTTCTCCATAAATTTTCATGCTTATTACTACTCCTATTAGCTAGATAGCATTTATATAAATAACACTTTGGGGTTTGAAAACTGCTTTACAAATATCATCTTATCCTTAAAACAACCCTGGGAGGTGGGTGTTATTACTCTTAGTTTACAGATGAAGAAACAGAGCAAATTAGAAGTTAAGTGACTTGCCCAGGGTCACACAGCTAGTAAGTGTCTGAGCTAAAGTTTAAACTTGGGCCTTTCTGATTCTAGGTCCATTGCTCTCACTTTTAGACTACCTGGCTAATAGTAAAAGACTATTCAGCTAGGCCCACAGAGATTGATGTATTGCAGTATTCCTGTTGCCACTCAGGAGGTAGCTTTGCTGTGAAACCAATCATTCAGTTTGTTTTTTTTGTTTGTTTGTTTGCTTGTTTCACTTTTTGGAGGGGGGAAGGCAGGGTAATTGGGATTAAGTGACTTGCTCAAGGTCACACAGCTAATAAGTGTTCAATGTCTGAGACCGAATTTGAACTATGGTCCTCCTGACTCCAGTCAGTGCTGGAGGCCAATGCTCTATTCACTGCACCACCTATCCATGCCCCCTCACCAATCATTCAGTTTGGAAGAAGGATACCTAGCAGACATTTAACACATCCTTGTTAATTGATTAAATCCCCACTCTGGTGCTACTAGGGATTATTTTAATTATGACTAATCTGTAGGCCCTCCTGAAAATGTGGGAGTGAGTATCAAGGTAGTCAATGTACAACAGGAATCAGGTTTGGGACAGTAACTTATTCCTACTCACATAAGACATGATAAGCATAAAAGACCCACCATTGTGCATTAACAAAATGGGATTCAATAACTTAACCTAGGGCAGCTGTTTCAATCTTCAGGGAGATTTATAATTAAACTGCACCAGAAGATATAAAACAGTTGAAGGTCTGCCAGTTTCACCTCGGATTTCACCTCAAATCTCCACTGTCTAAACTTTTGCTCTTGTATGTCTTTGGTAAAATGACAAGATTTGGGTGAGTCCTCTTGTTATGCTCTGCCTAGCTTGTATGGAAGCTTTCCTTGACTTCAGTCTATTTCTGTTGCTACCGCAGTTAGCTACTCCTCTCATTAACCCAGAACTTCTTGAACTCGCAAGATCACCCTCAAGCCTGTTACTATCCACACCAAGAACTGTGTTCAATCACCCACTCAGGAAAAGAAAAGTGGAAATGATTGACAGGATCCTAGTTTACTAAATTGAATCCATGATCCATGTTAGGATGGATTTAGGGGTGAGGGGTTTGGAAAAGAACTCTGCCCACCCTCTCCCACCCAGTCAAAACAAAAACTTCACTACAACCACAGAGGAGAGAATCACAGGTGAGACAAGTGAATGGCAGGACTTTCCCTTTTGTACATCCATCAAGTTTCTTTGTACATTGAACTTTTCTGGCTTCACAGCCAATGGAGCCTGGGTGGGGGTGGAGGTGGGGGGAGGAGGATTATAGGGGGTGGTGGTGGGACCTCCTGATCATGTCTCAGAGTAAATCCCTCAGCAATTAGTCACACATAGTTGTAAGTAGCCTAACATGTGATCTTCATGTGATCTTCAGGGATGAGAAATAATGACTGAGAATGGTCCGGGGGGGAGGGGGAAGATTAAAGGAGGCTGTAGCAAAACCACCAATTCTCTCCTGATAATTAGTCTGTTTGTGCTTGATATCTCTAACTAAACTCAGCTCCACGAGAATAGGCAATTAAACTTTTTACCACTCCTAGTATCTAGCACAGTGCTCTGCACATTAGGTGCTGGACAAATGCTCGTGAAAAATGGACAGATTCTGATAGCTTGACTGATTAATATCCTGGATTTTTCTTTTTTACAAATAAATTATTTAAAATAATACATAATCTCTCCACACAAGTCATCCTCTGATGCATCAACCTCCAGACAGTCAATAATTTTATTTATTTGTTAAATATCTACTATGTGCCAGGATCTGTGCTAAGAACTGGAGTATAAAAATAAATAAAAATCAGATTCCTCTCTCAAGTAACTCAAAATCTAATGAGGGAGACAGTATGTGCCCTCTAAGGGCAAGGCCTTTCTATGTGTGGAGGGGCTCAGCACCAGAAAGGTGGACAGCAGCAGAAGAATTTTAGTCACAACAAAACCAAGGCATAAAGAGTTTTCACTTCACAGTGTTAAGAGAAGAAGTACCACCAATGCAATCACTTGCCTTGGAAAGCATTACAGTGTAATCAATCTTATGTATGATTCATTGGGCCTGTTCAAATGGCTGAGCAGTTAGAGGTAAATGGAATCTCTTAGGCCTTCCAATCTTCTAAGTCATTTGAGGCCTGACAGTCAGAGGATTCAATCAAGGCAGCTATGTTTTCCTTTCAAATTTAAGGACAACAACAAGACAGTGACAAGATGATGGTAAAGATTTTCATCAATGAGACAACTGGCATAAGCAATTTTTAACAATCTTTTCAATGACCATATGCTTATCTTTAATTTTTTAGTAATTGAATTGTACAAAAAAGCTCTTGATCTCAGCAGTTTTCATGATGTAGTTATGTTTCAAATCCAGGAATTACTCTTCACCATGGTTTTGATGGAGACAGTTGTAGAGTGACAGATTAATTAGCTCTCTTTGGTTGCTGGGACTCCCTCAGGCTCATCATAGGATAGAATTGTTATTGAGTCTCTGTAAACAAAATGCTTAGCATAATTCAACTGTTCAGTCATTCAACAAACACCTATTTAGTAACTTGAGGTGGCATTGCACTAAATATCCAAGATAGGTTTTTTTGTGCACTACAAATTTATGGAAAATGTGCCTAATAATCAAATATTACCTCATTTAATATAAGTCATACTACCACCAATTTCTCCTTCAGATAAGTCTTTTGTCCAATGCTAAACTTAAAATGTTTGCCAAATGAGAGTCTCTTATTCAAATATTGGGGTTAAATGCTTTATGACATTTCAGATTTGAAAGTATTACTTGATACTGGTACAGAATAACTTAAAATTCTCTTAGTGATTTCATGAACTCTCATAGGCTACATTATCATTCCTATGCAGATTATGCCCATATCTTCATAACCAACTCTAATCCCTAGTCTGTGCTTGAGACCTTCATCATTTGCCTATTGGACATTTCCAAGTGGGTTTTCATCATTCACTTCAAATTCAATATGTCTGAGACAGATAAAATTTTCTCTGCTCCTTTCCTCCAATCTGACTGTCTTTTTGACTTTCTTGTTTCTGTTAACATAATGCCTGTATCATAATGGAATATTGTTGACTGATGGGTTGATTGAACTGATTCTGTTGAGGGTACCATCACCTGTCCAATACCCAGGTTCACAATCTAAAGTCTATTCTTAACTTTTCACTCTCTCATCTTATCCGACTTACAAATAGTCGATGAGTTGCCAAGTCTTAATTATTTTATCTTCACAACATCTCTCATATCCATCCCACTCTCCACTCATACCACAATAACTCTAGGTCAAGCCCTCCTCATTTCACATCTGGACCATTACAATAGTCTTCCCAGTGGTTTCCCTTACTCAAGTTTTTACCCTCTCCAATCCACGTTACACACAATTAGCAAAAGACTAGTCTTCATTCACAAGTCTGAACACATTTTTGTTGCTCAAAAATATTTAGTGCCTTCCTTTGCCTGTAGATTAAAATAAAAACTTTTCTGTTAGGCATTTAAATCTCTTCACAATATGGCTTTACAGATTTATCACATTTCATTCATTGCCCTTTATGATCCAGCCAAATTGGCCTTATTGCTCATATACCACAGTCATCTCCCATCTCCATGGGAGCCTTTGAACAGGCTAGCCTTCAGGCTCACCTTCACCTGGGAAGTCACCTAGCTTCTTTCAAAGTTTAACTCAAGTGCTCCCTCCCACAAGAATTTTTTTCTAATCCCCCAGGAAATTAGTACCTACTTCTTAAGGTACTTATTTAATTTATATACTTAAGGAATCAAATGAAATAACATATATGAAGTGCTTTACAATCCTTAAAATGCTGTATGAATGTGATTGTTGTTATTAACACATCATTTTCTCTATAGAATGTAAATTTTTTTAAGGCAGGTTTGCTTTGTTTTTAATCTTTGTATTCCCAGGTCCTGGTATATAGTTAACTACTAAGTGATTAATAAATGCTTGCTGACTGATTGATTGATTAGTAGATAAATCTTTAGGTCCTGTAGTCTAGTTGCCCCTAGCTAAGTACTAAGAAAATGCAAAATTTAGATGGGGCACTTGTGTCCATTAATAACTTGAGAACAAACACTTGTCTTCATTTGGAGCCAGAAAGTATTTCTGAAAGATAAATTCTCATCCAGGGATTATAAGATTTAGGGCTTGAAGGGATCTAAGAGATCATCTGTTCAAATAATCTCCTTTTTCACTTGTGACCCAGAGGTAGGTCTGATTAACAGAAGAGCTGGCACTTCAAGTCACATTGCCATCCAGTGTTCTTCCTTCTACACCACTATCCTTTGTTAGACAACATTTTCTTAGAGCTTATATTATTGGACTAGAAGTTGAAAACATCATCCTCCCTGTGAAACTACAGTATTGTTCAGTCTTCAATTGCGTCTGACTCTTCATGACGCCACATGGGGTCTTCTTGGCAAAGATACTGAAGTAATTTGCTATTTCCTTCTCCAGCTCATTTTACAGGCGAGAAACTGAGGTAAACAGGGTTAAGTGACTTGCTCAGTATCACACAGCTAGTAAATGTCTGATGTCAGATTTGAACTCAAGAAGATGAGTCTTCCTGACTTTAGCACCAGTACTCTATTCACTGCCCTACCTAGCAATGGGAAACTAGACTCCAGATCAGTAAAACATTTAGAATTTCATCATTAGACTCCTCTGCCCTCATTAGATTGAGCTTGTGGGGCTATCGGTGGCTCAGGGAACAAGGACCAAGAGTCAGAGAAAGTGAAGGGGATTCAAGGCGAGAAGGATTCAGTTTTTCAAAGTGAAAGGTTTTCAGGAGTAAGGATCTTTGGACTGATCAGTAAGAAATGGTTACTGGTCCCCAGAGCTTTTAGTACTCATCTTTGGGAAACACAAGACTAAGGAGAAGTCGATTTGCATTGTTTATTCCCCCACCCCCACCCCATTCATGAAGACTTCTTGCTATATTTCTCTCGATTAATTATGCTGTGGTTTAGTGTGACCTAGTAATCACTGGCATCTGCATTCTACTTTCCTTTCAGAAGAGGAAGTGAAGCTATAATTCTAGGATCTTGTTTTTTCAATATAGTAGAACTCAGAACATTGATTAGGGAGACCAGGCATTAATTTTGCTGCATGCCAATGGAGAGCAAATCAGTTTATGGTGCATGATAGTTGGTTTATTGAATAAACATTTATTAAGTGCCCAATATGTGCAAGGCATAGGATAGAGTCTAATGAGGAGAGGAATGAGCTAGATGTCAGTAAGACCTAGAGTCAAGTCCTGACTATGATATACATATGGTGGGAGACCATGGGCAAGTCACTTGATTTCTCAGAGATTTCAGATAATTCCCTAGAACTATAAGCTGAAAATGAGATATTAACATGCATTTGTGGAGACTGCATTAAATGTTTCCAATGAAATTATAAATCGGAAAAACCTTTCTCTCTCTCTCCTCTCTGTCTCTGTTTCTGTCTCTGTCTCTGTCTCTGTCTCTCTCTGTCTCTCTCTGTCTCTCTCTGTCTCTCTCTGTCTCTCTCTCTCTCTCTCTCTCCCTCCCCCATCCCTTAGTATTTTTTCTCCGTTTCTTGATCTTTGTCTCTTTCTTCTCTGTCTCTAGGCTTCTCTCTTTTTGTCTCTCTCTCTCGCGTGATCTTTGAATCATCAAGTCATAGATTTCTAGGTGGAAGAAACCTCAGAGATTATCTAGTCTAGCCTTCTCATTTTCCCAGGGAAGAGACTGAAGACCAGAAAGGTTATATGATTTGCCCAAGGTCACAGCATAGTAAGTGAATAAGGTGGAAGTTGAGCACAGCTTTTCCAAATTCCAAATCTATCACTTTCTCTATTATATTATGCTTCCTTTCAAGGCACTTCCAATCACAAAGAAATATTTCCCAAATTAGAATACAGTTGTATAACCTATATCATGGTGCTTACTATCTCAGTGAGGGAGGAGGGGAGAGGAGGAGGGATAGAATTTGGAAATCAAAATTTAAATAAAAAGCAACAAATGTTAAATTTGTCTTTACACGTAATTGGAGGAAACAAAATATCATTAAAACAAATCAGAATATGTTTGTGTATGGAGGAAGTATGAGACAGGGATGAGAGATCTGAAAAGAGGGAAATCATGCCAAGTTGAATAGAGTAAAGGAAGGTTTCTCATAGAGGTCATGGTACTTGAACTAGATATCAGTAGATAGAAATGGGAGGGGGGGGGTAATGTACTCCAGAGACTGGGTTTGGTCAGCCTGTGTGAAGTGGGAGAAGGCAGATTGGAGTCTGTGAAGGCTAGGAATACAGTTTGCAAAGTGACTAGAAAGGACAATATATAGTTATAAAACAGCTCTGAGGAATTAGCCATGAATGAATACATAGCACTATGAAGGAATTCTTCCTAGCAGATAGACATTTTATGCTTTTGCATGGAGCTGCAGCAGATATCACTAATGCCACTAGCAAATGAAGTAAGGACTTCTAAGTGTAGCTCTCAGAACTGGGAAGATGGGGTCTTTAGAAGAAGAGGGTGCTTAAAAGCTTGAAGGAATGATTACTATTTCGCTGCCAGCTGCTGAGATCACTTAACCTAAAAGATAAGACTAGGGTGAAAGGCCCACTCAGGAATTCTCCCTATTAATTATGTCTTGATTGGTGTGAGCTGATAATCACTAATATTCTTAATTTGATTCTTAGTGAATAGTGACAAAGAACCCATAATACCTGGACCTTTTCATATCAGACATGCTAAGCACCTCAATTGGGGATATCAGCTACCAACTGGTATATAGGGAACATTTTACTTTCTAGGTTTTGAATACTCAAAAAAACGTAAGAGAGAGAAGAGAAAGGGAAAGAAGGAAAGAAGGAGGGAGGGAGAAAGAGGTGGAGGTAGATAAAGAGGGACAGGGAATGAGGGGAGGGAAGGAGAGAGGGAGAGGGAAAGAGAGAGAGAGACAGAAAGAGAGAGAGACAGAGAGAGAGAGAGAGAGGGAGAGAGAGAGAGAACAGGGAGAGAGAGAGGGAGAGAGAGAGGGAGAGGGAGACGGAGGGAGCATGGGAGAGAGAGAGAGAGACAGAGAGAGAGAGACAGAGAGGGAGAGAGAGAGAGAGAAAGAGAGAGAGAGAGAGAGGGAGGGAGAGATTGTGTGAAAGTGTGTGTTTGTGTGTGTGTGTGTGTATGTGTATGTCCTTTCCAAGTTCTTTTCTAGTTAAATGGACTAATTTACAGGTAAGGGGAAAAAACCAACAACACATGAAACCTTTAAATTTGATGGCCATGGCTGCCTAGCATTTAAGGATGTTTAATCATTTCAATGACAGACGAGGACACAGGGATGCAAAAATGTTGTACTGGCCAAATTGAAAAAAAAAATTTCTAAGAACAGATGAGTAGAATTGAAGTCATCTTATCCATCTCTTTGTCCCCAGAAAAGATTACCCTTAAACCATTCTAGGCAGAGGAAAATCCATTTTATTTAAGCACATTTCAGTTCATTAATAACCTTCACATTCTACACACCTGTCTCAGAGCCAGGAAGCCTCAGAGGAATGGTGGAGTAGGGGAAAGAGTGCCAAACCTGGAATCAGAAATACTGGTTTCAGCAGCTGACGCTGTCATTTAGTAGTTATGTGGTTATGGATAAATCACCTAGCTATTCTGAGCCTCAGTCTCCTTAACTGTAGAATAGAGATAATGATATTGATACTGCCTATCACACAGGATTATTACAAGTGTTATTTAAACTACAAAATGATGGATGGATGTATGAATAAATGAATGGATGGATAAATAGTCACTAAACTTTTATCAAGTGCCTGTTGCATTCCAGGCACTGTGCTAAGTGTAAGATAGATAGATAGATGGATGGATAGATAGATAAATAGATAGACAGACAGACAGACAGACAGACAGATAGATAGATAGATAGATAGATAGACAGACAGATAGATGGATAGATAGATAGATGGATAGATAAATAGATGGATGGATGAATGGATGGATGGATGGATGGATGGATGGAGTGATAGATTTCCAAACAGTTGCCAAGTCTTGCCAATTCATCCTCTGGAGTCTCTGTAACTTCCCTTCCATTCTTTCCTCTCTATAGCTACCACCCTAGTTTAGGTAGTTAGGTATCTATGCAGCTAGATGTCTATAAACATAGACAATGTCCATTGAGCACTGAAAGGATGTCAGTTCAAATCTGGATCTATGCATTTACTTGATATTTGACCTTGGGCAAGTCTTTTAATGGCTACCTGCTTCAGTTTCCATGTCTGTGAAATGGGGATAATGATAGCATTTACCTCCTAGGGTTGTTGTGAGTATAAAAATAAGATCCGACATTTTTGGGGGAAGGGGGGAAAGCAGAGCAATTGGGGTTAAGTGACTTGCCCAAAGTCAAAGAGCTAGTAAGTGTGTCAAGTCTGAGGCCAAATTTGAGCTCAGGTCCTCCTGACTCCAGGGCCAGTACTCTATTCACCGTGCCACCAAGCTGCCCCCGAGATCCAACTTTTAAAACATTTTGCAAACCTTAATGCACTATCTAAATGTTAGCTCTTGTTATCATTATCACCTGTTACCTAGATTATTGCAATAACCTCTTAATGAGTCACCATCTCTCCTATCTTTCTCTCTTCCCTCAAGTCCATCCTCAAAACAATTACACATGTAGGCTTTTCTCAGTCTTCATCTTTTTGATGAGGTTGATCCCCTCCTCCTATGTACACTCTTCTCTCTGGGTTTTTGTAGCATTTCTCTGTCTTGTTTCTCCTCCTAGCTTCCATAGCTCTTTCCTAGGTCCTGATATTCATTGTCTTCCCCTGCTGTGTGCACACACATGCACGTGCATACACACAGACACACTTCTATATATAAATATACCTACATATATATGTTTATGTCTATGTATATATGTGTGTATGTGTGTATGTATAGATGTACATATGTGTGTATGTATGTGTGTATGTATATATGGGTGTGTATACGTATGTATGTATGTATGTATGTATGTATGTATGTATGTATACACATTTTCCTCTAAGTACAACCACCACAATTCAGTCCTACATTGCTACTTACCTGAACTACTACTGATCTAGTCTTAAAGCAGGTCTCCTCTGCTTTAAGATTCTGCCCACTCCAATACATTTTCTGCACAGGCCCTGAATATAGGTCTGACCATGCCACCTTGTCTCTTTCACTGTCTGTTAATAGCTAGCATTTATATAGAGCTTCACAATTCTTATCTCATTTGACCTTCACAATAACCTTGGAAGGTAGTTGCTATTATTCTTCTCATTTTTCATATGAAGAAATGGGCAAATAGAGGTTAAATGACTTGCCCAGAGACACACAGCTAGTAAGTGTCTGAGCCTGGACTTCAGACCCAGTGTTCTATATGCTGTGCCACCTAGCTGTCTCTCTTCAGTAAGTACCAGTGACTCCCTATTAACTCCCTATTACCTCAAGAATCAAGCATGAGGTGCCCTGGCATCCCAAACTCTTCACAGTTAAGCTCTTCCTACCTTTGCAGTCGCCTTGTTCTTATTCTCTCTTCTACTTTAGGCTGACTCACTTGTGACTTCTCAATCAGGACATTCCAACTCTTTACATGGTGCTTTTGCCCTTAATTTCCATGGTGCTCAAGTCTTACTTTCTTTAAAAAAAAGGTTTGTAAAGTGCTTTCTGAAAACCTCATAAGGTTGGTATCATAAATATAACAATCCTCATTTATAGATATGTTTCTGAGACTTAGAAAATAAGTAATTTCCATCCCTATTCACAAAGCCAGGATATGTCTGAGGTCACATTCAAATGCATTTGCACATGACTTGTCTGTGACTCTAACTGTGCTATGTTGTCCCAGTCTTAAAGAAAAGAAACTTGGCACCATTTTCTTGTGGACAGAGAACAAGTTCAGATCTCAGTGATGCACATAAAAGAAAGGTGTAACAACAAATTGTGAGCACACCATTGTGTCTAACCGTTGATGGTGATACCTTTAAAGACTCAAGTCCTACTTTCTCCAGGTGTTTCTAGATCTTTCCAGCTATTAGTGTCTTTCCTCTTAGATTGCCTTCCGGCTACTTTTCCTATCTATACTCTCTACACTGTACTCCTCGTCATTTACATGTTGTCTACCCCTTTACAATGTAAGCTCCTGGAAGGCAAGGGCTAATTTTTTGCCTTTCTTTGCATACCTAATGCTTAAAACAATGTCTGGCACTTAGTATTTAATTAATAAGTGTCTGATAGATTTGACTTACTCAAGGTTATGCTGTTTTGGCATAGCCTTTGAGAGAATCTTTTCATTTCCATGGCAGCAAAGTGGCACAGTGGACAGAGTGCTGGGCCTGTTCAAATCTGGCCTAAGGAACCTAGTAGTTGTGTGACCCTGGGCAAGTTACTTAACTCTGGCTCAGTTTCCTCATCTGCAAAATGATCAAGAGAAGGAAATGACAAATCACTCCAGTATCTGTGCCAAGAAAACCCCAAATGAGTCAGACATAACTGAAATGACTGAGCCCCAACAATAATGGGAAATAATTATGAGACCTGTTAAGCTTTGTCCAGTAGGACAGAATAGTCAGAATGGTGTTGAACGAATCAGTAAATAAATGACTGAGCAGCAACATCCATTTCCATATCACATTGAACTATTAGGGAAATTTTATTATATATGCACACATGAGGTACTATTGCTTAGTGGATAGAGTACATGGGCCTTAGAGCCAGCAAAATCTGGGTTCAAGTCCTCGTACATAATGGTTATGTGAACCTGGGCAAGTTATTTAATCTCCTCATGGCCCCAGGCAATTCCATAAGTATAAATCATCATGGAATTGCTGATCCATAATAACAGAGGAAATTTCCTCACCAGTAGGCACCTGTCATGGTCCTCTCCCTCATATGCTCTTAATTATAAATTATCATCATCATCATCATTATTATTATTTTTGTGTGGACCTGTGATTTCATAGGTCTAGGGAATTCCTAGTGTGGCAAATGGGAAGATTAGCAATTATTCCATAGTTAATACTCTTAGAGAGTCACTTGGGAGCACAGAGAAATTGAATGGCTTAACCTACATTCATATTGCTTCCATATGTCTGAGATAGGACTTGAACCCAGTCCTTCATGATACTAAGGCTGTACTTCAATGCTAATTCTCCGAGAAGTACAAATGTCTATCTATATTTGTTTGTTGAGTCATGTTCAATTTTCCATGACCTCATTTGGGGTTTTCTTGGTAGAGATATTAGAATGGCTTGCCAATTCCTTCTCCAGCTCATTTTACAGATGAGGAAACTGAGGCAAACAGGCTTAAGTGACTTGCCCTGGATTATAGAGCTAATAAGTGTCTGAGGCTGGATTTGAACTCAGATTTTCTTGACTCCAGACTTGGTATGCTACCTACCCACCCCTATATCTATCAATATCTCTCTCTTTCTGTCTCATAAAGTTATGCTGGATCATATTATATTGTTATATTTAATACACTAATATAATAATTGTATTTATACTAATAATTGTATATATACTATAATATATATATTATATATAATATATGTATATAATTGTATATATACTAAATATATACATTTTAATACACACGCTTAACCTTGAAATGACCCAAGCAATATTCTAAGCTGATTTTAGATTAGTAGAAGAGTTCCCCTCCCTGATTAAACTTTAAGTATCTCTCCCCTGCCCCCCAGCCAAGGACATCTATATTTGTATGGAAACATTTCTTTACCTAATTTAAAGCCTCCTTTTCCAGTTTTACATTCTCCAGTAGATAGAGAAAGCAACTGGCCATCATCCAAATACCATAATCCTCAATGTACTTGAGGTGTTAGGAAGCTGCACTTTTGCTTCATATCTCTTGGCTACATAATTCCAAATCCTCTCCTCTCCTCTCCTCTCCTCTCCTCTCCTCTCCTCTCCTCTCCTCTCCTCTCCTCTCCTCTCCTCTCCTCTCCTCTCCTCTCCTCTCCTCTCCTCTCTTCTCTTCTCCTCTCCTCTCCTCTAACAAGGTCCATAAATATCTAACATAATCTTGTGTCCAAAGTAATAGAACATTTGTGTATTGCCTTCTTTAGACCATATGTTGAATATTATGTTAAGTTCTAGGTACCTCCCTTTAGGAAGGGCAATAATAAGCTGGAGAGAATCCATAGGAGGCCAACTAGCATAATTTATAGATCATTCTGTCTGAAGATTGGTTAAAATAACTAGTGATTTCTGGCCTGGAGAATAGAAAATTTTATTTGAAGGTCTATCATATGGTAGTGGGATTAAGCTTGTTCTTTTTAGTCATAGCAGGCAGAAGATAGAAGGTAAAACTGACTGAAAGTTGCAAAGAGAAGACTTTGGTTTACTTGGGGATTTGGGAGGAGAGATGACTTCCAAATGAGAGCTCTCTTGGTTGGTGGTAGTTGGCAGAGCTCTTTGAGAAAAGCTACATGATCATTTGTTGGGGAAGGGGTTCTTCCTTCTCTGTGATTCTGAAGGTCTGGTGCCATGATTACTGGCTTATGTGGGAAGGGATTTAAAGAGAGTCTTGGCACATTTTTCTTGGCCTCAGAGGGCAGAACTTATGGTAATAGGTGGAAGCTGTAGGGAGGTATATTTCAATTCAAAATGAGGAAATGCTTCTGAACATTTAGAGTTGATCAAAAGTGAATTGAGAAACTCTGGGAGGTTTTCAAAATACTTTGGATGGGCTATTATACAAGGGATTCCTGCTGGAATAACAGTTGGATGTGGAACATTCCAAGATTGCTTTCAGCTTTCTAATCAATTTCATTCAAAGAACATTTATTAAATACCTACTCTGCCAGGTAGGTTCTAAGACCATAAAGAAAAGTAAAATATTGCCCCAAAAAACTTATATTCTACTAGATTTGAGAATCTGTGATTATTTTAAGGAGGAAGATTTCCATGAGTCTTTAAGATAACAAGAGCCTCTTGCAATTAACATTCCCTATAATGGAGCACCACTTTTTGGTGAGATTTTGAGGGCAGGATCCAGAGTTATTGGAGCAAACATGAATTAAATGCATGAACCCTCACTATGACATTCACTCAAATGCATACAAGCTCCTAGAATCATTACTCTGAGATCAAAAGTGGAGGACTAGGGAAGACCTTGGTGACCATCTAGTCAACCTCTGCATTTTGTGGTCAGGTCGATGGTGAAGTAGATAGAATGGAAATCTTAGAGTCTGGAAAATTTATCTTCCTGCGTTCAAATCTGGCCTCAGAAACTTACTAGCTGAATGACCCTGGGCAAGAGGTTTAATTCTGTTTGCCTCAGTTTCTTCATTTGTACAATGAGCTAGAAAAGGAAATGGCAAACCATTCCAGTATCTTTGCTAATAAATTAAAGGATCATGAGGAGTCAACACAATTGAAAAATGACTCAACAACAACAACCACATTTTATAGATGAAGAAAATAGGGTCTAGAGGGGTTAGGTGACTTGCCTAAGGTCTCACAGGTAGTAAGTGACAGAGGGAAGATTTGAACTCAGTTCTGTAGATCCTAAAGTCAATGTTCTCTCTGCTCTACCAACCTCTCACAAACAAATAACAACACAAATTATGATCTGACAGGCACAGATGTGTGACCTGAACAAAATTCAGGGAGGGATTTGAGGTAGCATAAGTCACCTCAGTAGAAACCATATGACTTTTCAAATATTAATTCAACAGACCTACTCAAGAGTAGAAACATAGTTGATGCCCAAATATATAGCACTAATTTTGTAGTCAGAAGAATTGGGTTCAAGCCCTGGATTTGCCACTTATAAGTTCTCTGGCAAGTCATTTAACTGCTTGGGGCCTCAATTTCCTTAACTGTGAAATGGGTGCAATAATAAACAAAGAACTTATCTATATATCAAGGTCAATCAATAAACATTTATTAAGAGCCTACTATATGCTGAGCACTACTTAAGAACTGAAAGGCAAAAGACAATTCTTGCTCTCAAAGAACTTGCAGTTTCATGGGGATGAAAATGTGCAATCATCTATGTGCAAAAAAGATGTGTATTTGTATATATATTATATATATATGCACATAAATATGTACACACATATGTATATATGTAAATGTATGTGTGTGTATGTGTGTGTGTAGTGTATGTACACACACACACACACACACACACACACACACACACACACATAGAATAACAGGACCACTTTTATCTTGGCAGCTAGAAGATCTGAGTTCCACCCACCCTCAGACACTTACTAGCTGTGTGACCCTGGGCAAGTCACCTCTCCTCTGTTTGCCTCAGTTTCCTCCATTGTAAAATGGAGATAATAATAGAACCTACCTCACCAAGTTATTGTGAGAATGAAATGACATATATGTAAAGTTCTTAGCAAGTGACTGACACATAGTAGGCACTTGATAACTTATTCCCTTCCCCCCTTCCTCTGTGAAAGGGGGAAATGTCTGTAAAACACTAAATAAACTGCTAAGCTCTCTAAACCCAGGAGCTACCATTTTGATGATGATTATTGTTGTGGACACATATTGTTACATAATCATTTCAACCTTCCCCCCCAAAAGTTTACCATTTGTAAGTTAATTGCATTATATAACCTAATGAGGAAGTAAAACAGTAGACAGTCAAGCCTTGGTTTCTCTGCCCACATGATAGTCCCATGGGCATTCAGATCTTGACTCCCTTATTATTTTCAGGTTTAGAAGTCAGAGAATTCTTCCCGTTTGTTTCCATGTGACAGTGGAAACTTGAAAAATAATATCTCTTTCATTTTCCCCCTCTTTTGGAAAAATCTTATTCAATAATTGATCTTCAAAGATTATGTTTCTGTGGATGCTAGACATATTTCAGACATTTAGACACTAATCAGTGAGTGAAACAAAGGATGATTATTCTCTGTTAACAAAAAGCAATACTCTATGGATTCTACTTTAGTAAGACTGATAATCTATAGCATGGGTGAAACGGCGATTGCCATTAATAGTCTGATTATCCTTAGAATGTCTGCACTGAAATGGAACAGGAATGATGCCACGGTGATCTCACCCTCTGTTTACTCTTGCCATGTGTTCAATGTCACATATTTTAAAATATCAAATACGTGATGTTGCTCTTATAAATGGCATTTGTTGTTTTCCTTCCCATTTTTGTTGGTATAAAATGTAATCTTTTTTGAAAAATAAGAGCACGGTTGTAAGATTTTGAGCTGGAAGGTATCATAGAGTCCAGCCAGTCCAATACTAGTTTTAGAAAGGAGAAAGATGAGGGCCCAAGAGGTTAAGTGACTTGCTGCCAGAGGTCATGCAAGGAATAATTAGTGAAGCTGGGACCCAAGTCTCTGTCTCTTTTGCTTCCAAATCCAGGTTTCTTTCTACTGCACCAATCCAATTCAATTCATTAAGGACTGATTAAGCACTGCAAAATATTCAAGGCATTGTACTAAGGGACGAGGATACAAAACAAAACAAAAAGTCCCCCCCCCCCCCCGCCAAGGATTTTGTAGTCTCTGGTAAGGAAGGGAAACGTAAAAATGGATAAGTAACTATGGAAATATAATATGGGAAAAGGGAGGGGGAGCATTAGGGGTGTTTTGTTTGGCCTCCTAGGACAAAACAGGGAATAATTACTAAAAATTGAAGGGAGGTATAGTTGTGCTCAAAATAAGGAAATTCTTCTTGACAATTGGAGCTGTCCAAAAAGTGAAATGGGGAGCCGTTGGAGCTTGCTTCTTGCTATATGTTTTCAAGCATAGTTCTAATGAGATTCCTCCACAAATAACAACTGGACTTAAAGCATTCTGAGGTTCCTTCCAGGACTCAGTTAAATACAGTAAGGCTTTATTAAGCTACTACCAAGAGGGGATGAATAAAGGTTCCTTGTAGAAGCTGGCATCTTCATTGAGCTAAATCTTGTTAACAAAAGAACCCCAGGTTCATTAAGGGACCTGAAATGAAACAGAGTCCAATACTCCAACTGAATGCATTTATCGTCTGAAAACAAGAACTTACAAGGAAGTAGAAAGGGAAAGAGTTCTCAGTTGCTCAAAGAGAAGTGGAAAAGGAGTGAGACAATATTGTTTCTAGAGGTTTTAAAGCAAGGATGGAGGTAAAAGGGAGAGGGATATATGTATACACAATAAGCCAGGATGTTTAGAAAATCCCAAATAGGGACTTGATTATATAGCTTCTGTTCATGGTTGCCCTTGAACTGAAAAAGGTTGGTTCTGTGGTTTCTGGCAGTTACAGGCATCTCTAAATTTGGCTAAAGTTCACTTACAAAGGATCATTGGTATGTCAAGTAGCTCTGAGTCTCAGAAATCCTTCTGGTTGGCTGGTTGTATTATGCCAAAGTCCTGTTCCCTGGTGAAGAAGAGAAGTTCTAACATATAGTCATTACAGAGCCCATGTTCCTGGTATTTTAGGAGGAAAGGATAGGAGGGAGACATTGTAGAGATTTTATTAGTTTTAGGATTATAGATTTGGAGCTGGAAATGGTCTCAGATAATATTATCCAAGTCAGTCTTTACACAGATGAGGAAACTAAAGTGAAGTATCTTTCTTGAGATCACTCAGGTAGGGACTGATAAAGCCCAGATTCAAACCCAGGTCCTTTGACTCCAAATTTACCAATCTTTCCAGTGTAACACACTGATTTCAGTCTCTAAGCTCACTCTAGGGAAGGGAGAATATTCCTGGCATTTTTTTCTTTCATCTCTTCTTTACAGGCAATGCTGGCAAAGAACAGAGAGTGGAGCACAGTGAAGGCACCCAGCTTGAAGAACTACGGGGTAAGGCTTCAAGACCTACCAGCAAATGCTTCCTTCCTGCATGGCAACCTCCACTATAGACTCTACAGCTGTGATTCCCAAACTCTTATGGTTGGTGATGGTTGGTGATGGTGATGGTGGTACCACTTCCTTCTGGTTGGTCACGTGATAAGGCAATAGGCATTTAGCCCTCAAGGAGCTAATGTTTTGCTGGGTAGTTATAGGGAGGGGAATGCTACACAATGTGTAAGCAAATAAGTGAATCCATCCAGTCACATTATCACTAAATAAAACAGTGTGGTTCCCTTAGTTGCTAGGACAATTAGTCAATAAGGATTTAGTAAGTACCTACTATGTGTCAGGCTCCATGTTAAGCACAGAGGATACAAAGAGAGGCAAAAGACAGTCCTTGCCCTCAAGAACCTTACAGTTTAATGGCGGGGAGGAGAAAAAATAAACAACTATGTGCCAACAGGGATCCACAGGGAATGAGCAACAGAGGAGAGGTACTAGAATTCGGACAGGGAGAGGGGTAAGCAAGACGGATGGTGGGATTTTAACTGGGACAGAAGTGACAAGTGTCCTGATACCTCAGGCAGGGTATCTTTATAGGGAAGCAGGTTTCTTGGTATTTCCAAGATGATGTGCTTGAATTTAGTCTCATGAATCATGGGAAGGAATGTGCCAACTGAACTAGTCACTCATGAGTCATTTACTGAGTCACCTAGCAGAACTGTGCTAAAAGAGATAGCAAAGAAAGATTTGGGTAGATGTCAGCACAAACCACCTTGCCATTTTACTGCCAATGTTTGTCTGAGTAGTGGGCACCAGGAACAGAAAGCATGATCTTGGTCAGTCTCATGTAATTGGTAAGTCTCAGGGCCAGGGAATGAAAAAGACAGCTTTGCTGTCTCAGGTCCAGGACTTTATCTTTAATGCTAAATTATAGAGGGAAAAAGGCAACCCATTTCTTTAGCTTTAAGGTTTGGAAAAAAGCTTTCCTAATAATAAAAGCAAATAATAGTTAGGATTTATGTGGCTCTGAAAGGTTTACAACACACTTTATAAATATCCCCTGTTATCTTTACAACCACCCTGGGAGGCAGGTGCTATCATTGTCACCATTTTTATAGATGAAGAAACTGAGGGAAATGGAGATTTCACTGACTTACCCAAGGGTCACATAGTTGAGAAGTGTTGGAGTCCAGATTTGAACTTGGATCTTTTTAACTCTACTTCTAGTATATGGATAGTTCGAATATTATTGGCACCAAGTCAAATCAAATCAACAATAATTTATTCAGCACTGACAGTATGCCAGGAACTGGGGATACAAAGAGAGGTGAAAAGAACCCCAAGGAGAACACCATCTAATGGGGGGAAGGGATAACATGCCAAAAACTATCACCATTTTACAGATGAGGAAACTAATTCTCAAAAAGGTAAGAAGACATGGCCATGGTCACATAGCCAGTAAATGGCAGAGCTAAGATTTAAACCCAGGCTTTTTAAAAAATATAATTCCAAGAACAATAGTTTTATTATATATGTACTAGAGATTGCTGGAGCTGGAAGAGAATGAAGAGATTATGTGGAAAGATTGCTAGATATAAAGTCAAAAGACCTAGGTTCTAATACAGGTTCATTCACTATCAGTGTGACCTTGAACAAGTCTTTCAACCATTTGGGGCTTCAATTTTTCATCTGTAAAATGAGAGTGTTGGATTAAATGACTATGAATGCTTCTTCTAGTTCTAAAACCTGTAATTTCATAGTCCAAAACCTTATACCTTCCCATGATTCATAAGACTAAATCCAAGCACATCATCTCAGAAATACCAAGAAACCTGCTTCCCTATAAAGATACCCTGCCTGAGGTATCAGGATGCTTGTCTCTTCTGTCCCAGTTAAAATTCCTCCTTCTATAGGAAGCCTTGCTTAGCCCCTGCCCCCTAATTCTAGTGCTTCTCCTCTGAGACAATAAGCCTCAGAGAGGGGAAGAGATTTGCCCACATTCAGCTGGTAGTTGTGGAGACAAGAATTAAATCTAGGTCACCTCAGTCTTAATGCTGTGTTCTTTTCACATGAGACCTTGTGTTTAAAACCCATCCACAGAATATTACGGTTAGTTCTTCATCATACAAATATTTTGTTCTCAATTTGAAGTCTTTGCAGAAGAAATTCTAGGGAAAAAAGCATAAAAGGTCCAGAAAGGTCCAATCAGTCCACCATTAGAGTATATATCCTAGGGGTGGTCTCCTACTTCTTTGCGTGAGGCCTTTTGACTGATTCCAAGTTTTACAGAGCAAATCCTTTTATTAGGGATTTTTTCTGTGAAGTTTGGATTTGAAGGACGACACTTGAGGACCTAGAAGGCCACCTGAGGTCTTTAGGCTGCACGTTTCCCACTCCTGCAGGTGGGACTATGTACAGGATAATTTTCAGGGAAGAACCAAAATAATAATGTTTAAATAATTTTTATATGGCATTTAGGGTGAGGGGAAAATATAGTATATTTGTATATGTTACTTAATATAGAGACAAGGAAAATTAGAATGAAATAAGTGATTTCTGATAATGGAACTAAACTAATCAAATATTACTCTTCTCAAATATTAATGAATTATTCTCTCATCCTATATATGTGTTCATTCATTCATTCATTCATTCATTCATTCACCCAGCATTCATTAAGGAAACACTACCTGAGGGGTGGCTAGGCGATGCAGTGAATAGACCACAGCCCTGGAATCAAGATGACCTGAGTTCAAATCTGGCCTCAGACACTTAATACTTTCTAGCCATGTGAGCTTGGGCAAGCCATTTAACCCTAACTGCACCTCCAAAAAGGAAACACTACCTGTAGTCAGCATGGTAGGTGCTAAGTATACAAAAACAAAAAATAAATAGTCTCTGCCCTCAAGAGTTTTCATTCTATTGAGGTGGATGGAGGTGGGGGAGAAGGCAGCATGTAGGTAGGAAAGTAAATATCAGTGGTTAGGTGCTAAGGGACTAGTAACTGAGGGGTCTAGATAGGCCTTGTTTAAGAAACGACACCTGTTGCAACCCCTGAAAAAACCTAGGGACCCTTCAAGGTGAAGGTGAATAGCCAAGCATTCCTGACTGCAAAGGCCTGGAGGCTAGATATGGAATAGCATAGAAAGGGAACAATGCTCAGATCAATTTGGCCAGAACATTGAGTAAAGGGAAGTGATGTTCAGTAATTCTGGAAGGATTGGCCAGAGTTCGATTATGCAGAGTTTTACATGTTAAACAGAAGGACTTATTTGTCCCAGAGATAAGAAAGAGGGAGCTAGTGGGGATTCCTGAGCAAAGAACCTTCCCATACCAAAGTTTTCTGACACTAAATGCAGTGAACAAACCAACAAGTAGGTGTATGGATTGATGAATATATAAAGGAAGAAGTGTTTAAACTGTATTTAACTCATCTGATGCTCACAGTTCCGGGCTTCTCACATTTGTCCAATTCCCTTTCTTTCATGTCACACATTCTTTCTTTTCCCCCTTTTAATCCCTGATCAACATCTGATGGGTTTACATGTAAGAACACGAAGTAAAGGAATTCTGAACCTGGACTTTGGTGGCAGAGAGGAGTAAGTCACAAAATACGCAGAAAGAAGAAAATTGAAATACTGAGCACAATTTAGTGAAGCTAAGATTGTTCTGTTAAGTGGCATGGTGATTTAAAGTTTACAAACTTTTTCTTCATAAGAGCTCTGTGATTTGGATCATGAAAATATTTTTGTCCTTGTTTTATAGGTGAGGAAACTTAGGTCAAAGAAAATTAAATGGTTTACTCAGTCACATAACTAGCAAGTGGCAGTGGTGATTAGAACAGAGATCCTCTGATCTAAATAAACTGCATCATTGGTCCTCTGTTATAATACATAAGGCCAGGCATGATTTTTTTTAATGAATTAGGTACCTCATTTGAAAAATGTTGAATTTTATATTATTCCTGGTAGTATATGATATAAAAGATTATTGTTGTTCAGTCATGTCTGACTCTTCATGACCCCATTTGGGATTTTCTTGACAAAGATACTGGAATGGTTTGCCATTTCCTTCTCCAGCTCATTTTACGATTAAGTCACAAATTAAGTGACTTGCCCAGGGTCACACAGCCAGTAAGTGTTTGAGAACAGATTTGAACTCAAGATGATGAGTCTTCCTGACTTCAGGTCCTGTACTCTGTCTGCTATGTCCCCTGTCCTGGCTATATAGAAGGTACCAATTGATAAAAATCAATTTATTTAATCTAAAAGATGGTATTAAAGATGACTAGGGTTTGGGGAGGAGGTGTAGCTAATAGTTATCCTTGACCCGTGGTTTGGAGGGCTATCTTAAGATTAAAGGTCTGATCATTGGCTCAGTAGACTCAGAAATATCACCCTTTCATTTCATCCAGAGGTGTCCAGGCTCAGTGACACATCAGTGCTACCTAAACTAAAAAGATAATTAATTGCAAAGTAGGATATCAATTTGTTCATTTAAAATTATAATTTTCTCAAGCCTTTACATGGGACTGTTCTATCCTAGACAGTAGGTCCACTCAGGATAAAAGAGAAGCTTAGTTGGTGATCACAGAACAAGAGAAAAATATATTTTTAAAAGGATATTTTAGCCAAGCTCCCAAAAGCTGATGGATTTCCCTTCTCTAATCTAGGGATATCACTTCTTAGAATGGCCTACTGCTACAGCTGCCTAATGCCCTATCTTTATGTTACTTCTTATTAACTTCAATTTTAGAAGGTAATACCTTCTGACCTTGTCTCTAAATTCCAGTATATCCTATTGGAAAGTTTGTGCATGTGTGTATGTGTGTCAGCCTAGGAAAAAAGTAAATGTATAGTTGAGAATGACCAGTTCTTCAAATTGTGAACTTTGGATCTTTTCCCCTCCTCAAAGCACACTTTCCCCCACTTCCTAATGCACTTTCCTTCTATTATTATCCATCATGACTATTTGTATCTGTGTATTTTTTACACCCCATGAGACTTATAAGCTTTGCAATAATAAGCACGCATAGGTTTATTAAAACCTTCAGGTTCACACATCAATTTATATGCTTTATCTCCATTTAAAACTTAAAACACTTCTGGGAAGTAGAGATTTCAGGTGTACTTATCCCCATTTTACAGATGACCAAACTGAGCCAGAGAGACTATTAAAATTACTAGATTAGTAAGTGACAGATTTGGGATTTGAAACCAGAGATCTGTCTCCTGACTCCAACTTTCATAATTAGTCCACAGAACCTCTCATGGTATGATCTCATGGTATGACCTGGTGGTCCCTAAGAGCCTTTCAGCAGAACCATGAGGTCAAAAGTATTTTGTTTTTTGTTGTTGTTGTTGTTGACTTATTTGTTTACTTTTAGTTTACAAGATTCAGTTCCAGAATCACTTGAGTTTCAGATTTTCTCTCCTTCCTTCCCCTCCACTTCCCCATGGTGGCATACCATATCATGTATAGGATCTGCAAACTCTTTGACATTGTACATTAGTCTGGTTGTATAGAAGCGTTCTAACCAAGGAGTGAACAATAGGAAAAAAGAAACAAAACCAAACATAGAAAAGAATACTAGCATGTATTGCTTCAGTGTCCATGTAAACTCTGGTCTTTCTAGATCTTTCTCTGAACGTAGACATCTCCTTCCATCCTGAGACTTGTAGAGTTGTCTTTTAACAGTGCATTGCTGAGAAGAGTCCAGTTTGTCAAGGTTGGTCATCATACATATGATGTATCTGTGACTATGTACAAATTTTTTCTGGTTCTGCTCTTCTCACTTAGCATAAATTTGTATAAGCCTCTCCAGGTAATTATGAAGTCCTTCTCCTTCCCATTTCTTATAGCACAATAGTATTCCATTACATTCATATACCATAACTTGTTCAGCCATTCCCCAATTGATAGGCATCCCCTAAATTTCTAGGTTTTTGCCACTGCAAAGAGAGCTACAACAAATATTTTCTTAATAATAGCAACTCTTTTAATATCTAATAGAGTAAGTATTGGAAAACAAAACCTCACATTAAAAAGCTCTTGGGGTAGTTTCTCAATAAATTTTAAGATTGTAATAGGGTGCTAAGACCAACAATTGAGAAACACTACCCTAGACTATTTTTCATTTATGAGGACAGAGGATTTTCCAGACTCCATGAGGATATAGTAGATAAATTATTCAACACAGCAAGTATTTAATAAGTATTTGTTGAATGAATCGATGAGCAAATGAATGGTAGGTTTCATTCTGCAGGTATCACCTTCAAGATCCCAGTAGCATAGTCCCCAAGGGCCAGACCACCATAAAACATCAAAAGAAACTTTTGATCAATATTTTTATTAGTAATAGTAACCCTTCTGAGCCATGGTATTCCAACAATATTTTCTGCATTCCAAGATGAGATTACTTTGTTAAAAAAAAAGAAGCCCTTAAGACAAAAATCAAGCAATAAAGTTGTTTTCTTGTTGGCTCCTGACGAGTATTGTTTTGGTCCCAAAACTTTTGATCTGAAGGAATTTCTAAAGGGAGGGCAAAAAAAAATTCTGAGTTTACTCCCATCATACTAAGAGATGTCTTCTAAGAAAATGTCATTTGCTAAGTAATTACTTCTGTGTCAGGCATTTTATCTAAAAGAGAAAGACCTAATTAAAAGTCATTTGTAAGCTAGGTGTGCTGATTAAGTGTTAATTGTGCTCTGGAATATAACAGTGTTACCCCAGTTCTCAGCCTCTCTTTTAAGCAAACCCATATTTTTTGTTTTGGCAGCTGCATTCCAGGCTGCAGAAACACACTGATAGAAGCAGCGGCTATGTTGCAGTATGACTAAATAGATCATGGGACAATTTGCTTTTTGTCCTCAAGACATTTCAGATCTGAATTATATTTTTTTCAAAAGGAAAATCAAATCCTGTTCAGAATATGACAAATACTCAGGAGATGGGGAAAGGAAGTAAAAGGTCCTTTTTGGGTGACCACTATTATCTCAGAGCCTTTGAAGAGGCAGCCTAATGTGGGGAAATAAGCACTGCACTATGAGTCAGGAGACCGGGGTTCAGCTCCCAGCTCCTCCCCTTGTTAGACCCTAAGAAAGTCAAAGGCTCCTTGTAGCTCAAATATTATGTAACTTCATGATTTCAAATGAATCATGAAAAATGGCCTTGGCAAGAAGCTAATGTCTTTGTTCCTGACTTTCCCTTTAAATTCATATTCTCTGGATCTAGACCAGATTGGAAGCACATAGACTGAGAATACTTTAGATCAATAACAGAAACTGTCCATATCTTGAAATTCTGTAGCTTGTGATAAATTCCTTATCAATTTAGAAAAGAAACATCTACTCCTACATACTCTGGCAATCCCTGCACATTTTCTGCTCCCTGCCTCCTCCCTCCACCCCAACACAACAAAATAAAACAAAAATTTACTTAAAGCATCAACTAGAAAAGACATTTTTAAAAGTAGTCAATTTCTCTCTTCTCTAATTCTTTCTTTCTCTTTCCTTTCCTCCTCACTTTTTCCCTTCTTCTTGTCTCCTTTCTCCCTTATCCCTTCTTCCTCTTCCTCTCCCTCCTCTTCCTCTTCTTCCTTCTTCTCACCCTGTGTGTCTCCCTCTCTCTGTCTTTCTCTCTAACACACACACACACACACACACACACACACACACTAAAATCAGCATAATTTCTTTTCTGTGACTTAGAACCATAGAATCATAAAATATTAGATCTGGATGGGATTTTAGAATGTTAAACCAAATAGAATACTAGGATTAGAAGGAACCCTAAAATATGGACAAAGAATATTACACCTAGAAAGAACCTCAGAAAGTAGAATGTGCACTGACAGTTTGAAATGACTTTAGACCAAAAGTCTGTGTATTCTTGGATATATATCAGGGATTCTGTGAATTTGGATGGGAAAATGTACATGTATTTTTTTATTTTAGTACAATTACTTTCCTTTATAAATCTATGTATTTGATTTCATATAATTAAAAACATAATTTGGAGAGAGGGGCCCCATAAGCTTCTCCAGACTGCCAGATGAGACTGTGACACAAAGACTAAGAACCTCTGCCTTAGAATATAGATAAAGATTTTAACTATGTTTCTTTTTTTTTTGTATAGGGAACTCACAGGTAAGGGAACTTCCTCACCCTTGCAAGTCAGAAGCTCCTCTTGCATTTTATATTCTTAGAAAGTTGCTTAGAGCAATGAGGAATGAATAACTGGCCAAAACTCACATAGCCAGTAGGTCTCAAAGGTAAAACTTGAATCCAGGTCACTGTGGCTTCAAAGCCACATCTGCATCCATGACGCCATGCTGCCTTTCTTCGAACACAGATATTAATTCAATTTGATTCAATTCAACAATTATATAGTTAATAAATGTCAAAGTCGAAAGGGAATTTAGGACATAAAACAAAATGAATAAGAAAAAACACTAGAACCCAGGCAGATTGCCATAGTAGAAAGACCATTCGACCTGAATTTAATGGAGAACTGGGTCCATATACCACCTCTGACTGTGGATGACCAAGGGACAAGTCACTTAATCTCTCTAAGACTCAAATGTTATAATATTAATGGGATAAAAGATCTCACCCATTAATAAACCTCCCCTGGAGCCCATTAAGGGAAGTTTGCTTAGAGGGGGTTTGCTTGTAGGAGGGCTTGCACACCTTTTCTTAATTTCTAATTAGGCACTGAGTGAAGAAGGTTGTGATCCCCTCTGGCTCTAAAAAAGTGTATATATATACTGAGATTAGCATTTTGCTTTGGGACTCACTCATTAGAAGAGTGTTCTTATGATTTGACCAGACAAGACTCTGGACAGCTGTTAAGGGGACCCCTGGTTTTGAAAAACCCATATGTCGGTGCTTCTCTCTCTGGTAACTATGCATGTAGTGCCTTGGTCAGACAGTTGGATCTGTCTGTTGATCTGTGCTAATTTCTCAGACAGGTAGAAGCCCTGCTGTTGATTTTTATTTCTCTGCTTATATTTTCTCTATTTTCTTTGTTTGGATTTTCTCAAAAGTTCAAGGTGTAGATTTTATCCCTGAACTAATGAATGGAATTAAAAAGACTGTTGATCCCTTGAACACCTTTCTTTCCTAGTAAAGCAGAGCTAAGAAACTGTGCTAGCAGCCATCCTTGGTATGCTGCTATGGTTGCCACTACAATTGTCTCATTTAGCAAATGGAGATAATGGGCATCTTCCTAAACATGCCCCATACCCGTTGTTTCTCAAGTATCTTTTGATCACAGCTTTCCAGGGTTGTAACTTGTGTAAAAGAAATCTGAATTTATCTAAGTACTTTACTGGGAACTCGTAGCTCAAACTAATGTTGTGAAGATAAACGCGTCCTATCTTTTTCTAAAAAAAAACCAGGATCTCACATTCAGTAAGACATCCATCACTCCTCCCCTCCCTGGCATCGTTTTAGGCACCATTCTTCGTTCTCTTCTCCCCAGGTGTCACTCAAATATCAGCCATTAAGTTGCTAATATAATTAAGTAATGCGATTAATATAATTTGCATATATTTGCCACAGCCTGGTCTACACTTCAGTAGCTGGTCAGCGCCCCCTGCAGTTGGCTTTCTGAGACAAAATTGGTTGAAGTTCTCCTTTTAATAACTACATCCCAGGGTGTTTATATGGATCAAGTGATATAATGTATGTAGATCACTTTGCAAACCTTAGAACTCTATGTAAATGGCAACTATTATTTTATGTGACAATATCTGCTGTTATCACTGTTAACATCATTATCACAGATGAAACTAAGTGAATGAAGCAGCAGATTGGGAGACAGGCCAACCTGAGTGCGAATCCTGCCTCAGACAGTTAGTAGTTGGGTGACCTTAGGCAAGTCACTTAACCTTTATTTGCTTCAGTTTCACCATCTGGAAAATGAGAACAATAATAGCCCCTGCTTCCAGGGTTGTTGTGAGGACAAAATGAGGTAATGTTCGTAAAGCGCTTTGCAAACCTTAAAGTACTATGTAAGTAACGTTATTATTATTTTTCTTGTTGTTACTATTATTGTTATTATTATTATTAAATCGGAAAGACCTGTAGAGCATAGAAAATAAAACAAGAACTGGATAGTTAGAGCATCAAGAAGGCTTAGAAGAGAAAAGGATCCATCAGAAGAAAATGGATCGTACAGAGCATCTATTTCAGACGCATTTTCCAGAGAAGAAAACTGAGACCCTGGCTGAGGAAGGAAATTGCCCCCTGGTCAGAGCACTGCTAAGAAATCTGTCCTCAGTTTTTAAGGGATTTGCTGAAGCCTCAGTTTTATCTCTAATACTTTCAGGCTGTAGCAGGTAGTGATGTTGGAGATGAGAAAGCGGGGCTCATTCACTGATGGTTTACTTTCTTGTTCTGTGTATTTCAAATAAAAATGAATTTTCACTTCAATGTTGATTTTGAAATAAATCTTTTTTTAGAGTTTAGCAAAGGACGTTACTTCTTTCCTCCTGGGGGTGGCTTGTTCCTTAGATTGTCAGGTTTTTGCATAACTCTATGAAAACTCAGCTATCAATAAATGATGAGGCCCTGCTAACTGCTCAACTTCATTAAAGATGGGTTGGTAAAGACAACTGATGGCTTAGTCCTAAGGATTTACAATGACAAGGCGCTCTCCATGGTCTCTGTCTCACTTGGTGAAACCATATCTAGGGTTACCAGCCTGTCAGGTCAGTCCTACCTTTTGTGTGAACCCTTTATAATCATAATATAGTATTATTTTCTTAGGTCTGAAGGTCAATCTTAGGTCATTACCTTTTCTACTCAGCATTCTTATGTTAAAAGAAGGAAGGAGGCAAGCAAAGACTGATTAAGGGCCTACTAGTTGCCTGGTACTTTGCTAAGCACTTTGCAAATATTATTTCATTTGATCATAATTACCCTGAGAGGTAGGCCTTTTTTATCCTCGTTTTACAAGTTGAGGCACCTGAGACAAACAGATTAAGTGACTTGCCCAGGGTCACACAGCTGCTAAGTGCCTGAGGCTGGATTTGAACTCAGATCTTCCTGAATCCAAATCCAACACTATTCTCAACATCACCTCTCTGCCTAATATAGCTTTGAGTGTTCACTTTTATTATCTGGCCTAAGTCAAGGAATTTAACCTCTCTGGGATAGTCAGTTTTGGGTTTTAATGTTTGTTTTTTTCTGTAAAGTGATGGACTTGGACTAGTTATCCTTTTTCTTGTTAAAAATTCCTTCAGCAGTCTGGTGAAGTTTATGAATTCTGTTTTCATAACTTTTTTAAATATTGAAAGAAATGCTAAACTTTCAAATGTTAAATTAGTCAAAGGAAAGTTGTAACTTCCTCCTTTTCAAAGTTCATGGACACTCTGAAATCGACCTTGGGGGTGTGCAGCAGATCTGTAGACTCCAAATTCTGAACCTCTGGAGTACATAATCTCCAAGGTGCCTTCTAGACCTAAAAATGCAAACCTATGGCCTATTTTAGCTACACAATGTACCCATGAGTAACTTTATCAAGCAGTCTGAGCCTCAGTCTCCTAGATATTAACCAGAGATAGGAGTACACTCTTTACCTCACTGAGTTTACTGGAGATCAAGTGACATCATGTACAGAAATGACTATTAAGGGCTATATAAATATGGGCTATTATTATTGTGCATGACATTATTTTAATTAAGTAGCTATGCTTAATATTCAGCTCAAGTTGCTATATTTGATTCTTGAACTTGGTGACTAATGTGGGGGTATCTTTCAACTTCAGGTGTTGGGAAGAAAATGTAGGCAATCATGGTTTAATTATAGCTTTTATTTCTGAATGTTTCATCTTACAGAAACCCCCCTGAGTCCTCTCAAGCCGCCACATGCAGCCAGTGCCCCAGGAGTGGCCATGCCTTCACCCCATCGTCGAAGAGATTCAGATAGATACTGTCAGCTCTGTGCAGCCTGGTTCAATAATCCTCTGATGGCCCAGCAACATTATGAAGGCAAAAAACACAAAAAGAATGCTGCCCGGGTGGATTTATTAGAACAACTGGGGAAGACGCTGGATCTGGGGGAGTTGAGAGGTAAGGGGGATAAATTATTCAACAGCAGAAGGTGCCAAGTCTAAGATGATGGAGACTCAAGTCCTGTGTCTTCTCCATCCTTGGACTCTGTGTGCAAAAGACTAGGTCATAGCCAGCTGGTATATTTGGGCTGGAAGGATCACTGACATTCCTGCCTTATCTCAGGTGACCCTCACAACATCACCGTGAGGTGGGTACTACAACTATTATGATCCCCATTTTACAGATGAGGTAAATAAGGTTTATAGAGCTTCAGTGACTTGCTGATGGACATACTGACTTGTGTCAAAGTCTGAATTTCAACTAAATTATTCCTGATTCCAAGTCCAGGCCTTTATCCATTCATCACCTCACCCTGCCTCTCACCAGCGGGTCTTAGCCTGGGACTTTAACTAACTTCACCTGGCTTTTTTTTTATATTAGAAAATTATATATGTTCATAATAATTTTAACTAATATTTATTTAGTGTTTACTACGTGCCAGACATTGCAGTAAGTGCTTTTTACAAATGTCATCTCATTCAATCCTTCCTCGCAACCTTGCCAGGTAGATGCTACTATTGTTCCAATTTTACAGATGGGGACACTGAAGCAGATAGAGGTTAAATGACTTGCCCTGGGTCACACAGCTAGTAGGTATCTGAGGTGGCATCTGAACTCATGTCTTCCTGATTTCAGGCCCTGAATTCTGTTTATTATATGGCCTAACTGTGTCATTATATATGTGTGTGTATGTATACATATACATACATGCACACACATAAACATATGCATCATTGTGTATGTATGTGTGTATACATACACATAACCAATTCGGTACATTTATATATATATAATATTTATTCATATATATTTATATTGATATTTATTTACTGCTATATACATCTGTATGCATGTAGTGGTAAATATTGGATATGTATACACACACACACACACACACACACACACTTTTCTTTGTAGTCCTGGGCATTTTATGTACTTAAAAACATTAATCTGAGGATGGATCCATAGGCTTCACTAAAGAGCCACAAAAAATGTTAAGAATCCATGCTCTAGCTAGAGGAAGACTGAGTTGTGTAGAGAATAGTATCATAAAGTGAATACTGGCTGCTTCCTTTTTCCTGTCTCTGTTTAAAAATTAGTTCCAGCATGTATTTTCATACAAAGATGTTGTGGCATTGTGAAAAGGGCATTCATTTTGGAGCACTGGTCTTGAGTCCTAATTCTGTCACTGAGTGACCTTCACCAACGTGCTCAGTCTTTCAGGGTTACAAGTTCCTTCTTCCTCTATAAAATGAGGGGTTCAGAGAAGGTGATTCCTAGTTCTATATTATGTGATTGTATCAAACTGATCTTGAGGCTTTCTTGTAGGCCATTTCTTCAACATATCTTGTGATTAGGGAAGAAAATCAAACAAACCCAACAACTTTAAGATATTATGTCATTACGTGTCCTTCTTAGCTAAGGGAAAACAAAGGGTTTAATATTTCAGACCTATAAATGATCCCCTTGCAAGTGCCTTGGGAAACCTGTTATCATTGCTTTTTTCTTGGGGGACTGTCCTCACCTTAGAGTTTAGCCAAAAGAAGTATAAAAGCCTCTCATAGCTGAAGGCCAAACTGCACCTCCCTCTTCCTAGGAATGAGCACAGTTTGTTAGGGGATTCCATCATGGCAGGGCACTGAAGGAGAAAAAGAGGTTTTTATTTATGTTTTCTGCCAGATATTATGACTTGAAGAAGAGTTATTCCTCGAGGAAATTCTCCTTCCCTGTTCTAAATGATTGGTTCTGCATCTTTTATGTACAGACACATATCTTAATGACTTGGGCATCTGAATTCTTTAGCATTTAAGCAGACAGTCTTTTATACAAAAGACAAAAAGGATCCACCTTGACTTGATAACTCAATGTGACTCTGACTCAGTCGCACATGGAATGTGATTAGCATTGAACAAACTGTCCTTGAAACTAACCTTTTTGCCATCCATATGAAACATCCTGATAATATGTGCTATATACACTTACTTAAAGGTTTATCATAGTACACTGCCAAGTACTGAGAGCTGAGCATTTGGGTAGCCAGGCTTCTTCTAAAGATATTGATTATGTCATGATTGCTGAGAAATCTCCAATGGATTCATAGTGATAGCCTGGAAAGGAATTAGAAGTTACTAAAAGTATAACGTGACTGAGGGATCTTAGCTGTGATCACCTTCAAAGCCAATGCTGTTCTTCAATTGGTTATCTCTAAATTATTCTGTACAAAGTTGTTAGCATGTTGTTCCCCTCATTAGACTGTGAGCCTCTTGAGAGCAAGAAATATATTTTGCCTGAGATGGGGAAGGGTAAAGAAATCTGAAAGCTTATTGACTTGGGATTCAATACTAGACATATATGTGGCAGGGGAAAGCTGGAGACTAAATGAGGGGTGGAGGAGAGGATTGGGGGGGTGGTGAAGAGATGAATCTGCAAGTCACACTTAAGCTACTCCTGTTCTCCTACCCAACTGTTGTGTAATGATTCATGGATCCCTTGAAGTGCTAAAATATTCTCTCCTCTGAAATATATACATATATTTATATGATTATGTGTGTATATATTTCACAGTACTATATATATATATATATATTCTGTGAATATATTTGTGTGTATATATATAAGACTACTATATGTATATAGTTATGTAATGATATGCATACATATACATATAGATGGACACATACATCTGAATATGTATATAAGCACATATGTGCATGCACACACAATATGTGTGTACAGTACAATTATGTTTGCATACATTTATGTACTGTGTGTGTGTGTAGTTGAAAATGTGCATCTGGAGTTCAAAGGAGAGCTATGAGAAGAATCTATAGATAGAAGAGGCATCTTTATAGAGGTGACAATTTAAGCCATGTGTGAACGGGTCTCTAGTGGAGAGGGTGGAGAGAGAGGAAAGAGAGGAAGGGTAAGGATATCTTAAGAGAACCATGAGCCTTAAAAGCAGGAGTCAGACAGGTGGAAAATGAACCAGAATCTATAGCAGGAGCCCTTGGGGGAAGAGTGTGGGTGGTCCCTGGTACATTCCCTGCAGAAAGACCAACAAGAATGATACTTGAGGAAAGATCATGAATTCGACAGCTAAGCCATTATGAGGTTTCCAAAGAAAGGAGCTCAAACATCACAGTGTAGTGAGATGATGAATAAGTAGGTGGGAGGGCATATTACTGTCTCCTCCTCCATTCCTAACCCCCTTCATTCTTTATTTCTTTAGTTTGTCCTCAAGAATGTAGTGAAAGACTGTGTCCAGTGCAGCCTCTGTGACTTATGTCATACAGATAATAAATTGCAGAGCTAGGATTCAAACTCCAGTTCCCTAACTCCAGATCTCAGATTCTCACTCTCCTGGAATCATTAAATGTCAGAAAAAATAAAAAGTGCACACAAACACGCACACATACACGTGATATATAGTCCTGTGTGTATATATGTGAATATATGTATACACATATTATTTCATATCATAAACATAATATGATAGAAGTTATATACACGGATATATGACTATCATATCTATCTATGTAGCTATATATCTCTTTTCTACAGACCATATATTTATTTTTCTACTTGCCTTCCCTTCCATGTCATATATGTGTGTAAATATGTATGAGTATATGTATGTATATATACATATGTATTCATACACATATGCATACATATAAATAGGGTTGTAATTACTTGGGAAAAGTAATCATGTTAAATTTCATTTTGTGATAACAGTGGCCACTCATGCTATCAGCTAACACCAAAGTGATTCAGGACAGATGACCTTAAGTGTATGAAACTAGACTGAGTTAGATCCTCCAGCTTTCATTAGCTGGCTGTTAGTCGTGGCAGATTCCAGGCCATGCATATGTATTTCACTGCTCTTTCATTGTGTTTTTATTTGATGGTTTAAAGACTGGATATTATTCTAAGATGTAAATCTCAAAGAGCATACTTCACTGACTCGTAGAGATATTGTGGGGGTGCTGGTGGGAATAAATCAAACATGTCAAACATCACTCAAACCTGCATTGAAACAAGCGCAGTAGCACTGAAAAGCAGAAGAAAATGTGACCACCAAATGGAAAATAGCACCAAGCAAAACAGATAGATTATTGCTATGTAATAACCCAGTTAATTCTCAGAAAACAAGAAAAGGACTTTAGAAGGACTAGGCAGTTGGAGAGGCTCCCAGTGGTACCTCTGCAACGAGGCAGAAGTTTCTTGAAGTTGGAAAATCAGTGAAAAGGACAATAAAAAACAAGGCAAACAAGCAAAAAATCCAAACAACTGCTTGACTTTGTTGTGAAGGGGGAAAAAGGCTTCTCATTGGCAAGACAATACAAATATAGAAGTATGAAAGGGTGTGAAGTAGGAAATTTTACTAATGAGTCTCACATTTTCTTTCAAGAGTAAACCAAAATCATTGACTAAATCCTGACATCTGGACATCTTCATCAGGCTGGAAAATACAACTCAAAAAGATATTTTCAGAATTACTTTTTTACTTCCAGTTGGCCTGAAAGACTTAAATTCATTGAGAGAAGGATGAACTCTGACAAATATAAAGATATGCTAACGAACATAAGGAAAACTAGGTGGCACAGTGGATAGAAACCAGGGCATGGAGTCAGGAAGACATGAGTTCAAATCTGGCCTCAGACTATGTGACCCTGCTTACCTTAGTTTCTTCATCTGTAAAATGAGCTGGAGAAGGAAATGGCAAAGCACTCCAGTATCTTTGCCAAGAAAACCCCAAATGGGGTCACAAAGAGTCGGAAACAACTGAAATGACTGAAAAACACAAACACAAACATAGGTGTTCTATAAAAACAAACATTTTATAATTATATAAAACATAATTACAGAATTATAGAAAATAATAAAAATAAATATAGAAATATAATTATATGTACACACATTATATATATATATATATATATATAAATAATTTTCTCTCTCATTATATATGTAATGTATGAGAGAGAGACAGAGACAGAGAGAGTGAGACAGGCAGAGAGAGTCAGTGAGACAGAGAGAGACAGTGAGACAGAGAGAGAGATGGAGGGAGGGAGAGATAGAGACAGTGAGACAGAGAGAGAGATGGAGGGAGGGAGAGATAGAGACAGAGAGACAGACAGAGACAGAGACAGAGAGACAGAGACAGGCAGAGAGAGATGGAGGGAAGGAGAGAGAGAATTTTCCATGGAGTTTAAATTATGTGATCTCTCAGGTCATTGAAGCAAATTTATCTGAATCCTTTATAGATTCTACTAGATTGTTAAGCCCTTACCATGTATTAGGAACTGCGCAAACCACTGATAATACAAGTAAAAAGAACAGCAATCCCTTTCCTTCAGGAGGTTAAAATCTACAAGGGGAAAACAACAAGGGAAAGGGGGAAAGTCGTGTTAAGGGTTGGGGCAAATAGAGGCTGGGAAGGGAAATAGGAGTGAGCTGAGTTAAAAGTGAAGACGGTTGTCATGGGGACTTCCATAAATGGAGGCTGGGGAGGAGCTCGCCAAAGAGAGTAGGAGGCTGGTGATTGGAGTCATTGTCAGTGTGAAGGAGCTGCTGGTGAAGAGGTGGGAAAGTCATAGAAGGTTGAGCTGGGTTAGCAGCTGATTACATTTCTTAACCTTTTTACCCTCATTTAATTATAGAAATAATTATGATTCTATAATTGTAGAAATTATCAAAGGGAGGTTGAATGATCAGTCAGTAAACATTTATTAAGCACCTACTATGTGCTAGGCTTTGTGCCAATGCTGGGGATACAAATATGAAAAAAGAAACAGCCCCTGACTTCAAGGAGTTTACAATCTAAAGAATACGAAGCACAAAAAAGGAGCTGAAAGGGAGTAGGGAGAAGGTACCAAAGGGGCATGGAAGAGAAGTCAGTCATAGAAGTCCTGAAGTGGAACAGCCAGGTGAGAAATGATGAGATGTCTGCAGTGTGCTCTCTCTTTAAATTGAGTTTTGGAGTTCATAGGCCCATCTTCCAGTCAGAAAGGTAGAGGATATTATTGATGACATGGGGCAGCTAGGTTGCACAGTGGATAGAGTGCCGATCCTGGAGTCAGGAAGAATCATATTCCTGTGTTCACATCTGGCCTCAGACACTTCCTACCTGTTTGATGCTGGGCAAGTCACGTAACCCTGTTTGCCTCAGTTTCCTCATCTGGAAAATGAGCCAGATAAGAAAGTGGCAAACCACAAGTCACTTAATCCAGTTTGCCTCAGTTTCCTCATCTGTAAAATGAGCTGGAGAAGAAAGCAGAAAACCACTCCAGTATCTTTGCCAAGAATTCCCCATATGGGGTCACGGAGAATTGGAAACAAGTGAAAAATGATTTAACAACATTGATGAGGTGGGGTAGCAAAACTGATGAGATCTTGCAGGATGATGAGAGAGTTTTCTGGGGCATAGGGCAGAATACTGAACCATAACCTTTTATCATGTCACCGCTGCTAACCTGGCACAACCCTCCTCTGCCCCCATGACTTTCCCACCTCTTCCACAGCAATTCCTTCACACTGACAATGACTCCACTCACTAGCCTCCTACTCTCTTCCTCCACGTGTGAAGTATCCATGACAACCATGTTACTTCTTTTTTTTTTTTTTGCTTTTTTTTGGAGGGGGAAGATAGGGTAATTAGGGTTAAGTGACTTGCCCAAGGTCACCCCGCTAGTAAGTGTGATCAAGTGTCTGAGGCTGAATTTGAACTCAGGTCCTCCTGACTTCAGGGCTAGTGCTCTATTTACTGCACCACCTAGGTGCCCAACTATGTTCACTTCTAATCCAGTTCAGTCCCATTTCCCTTCCAAACCTCACCTCTCTTCACACTACTTTTCCACCTTGCCCCTCTTGTCTACCCCTTATAGACTGTAACCTCCTTTAGGGAAGGGTCTGGTTTTTTTTTTATTCTCAGTTCTTTGTACAGTGTCATGGCATTTAACAAGTGCTTTATCTAGCTGAATCTATAAAGGATGTAGATATACTTGCTTCAGTGACTAGAGAGCTCACATAATTTAAACCCTATTGAAAATTTATGGACTGTACTCAAGGCTAGATTTTTTAAAATGGGCTGTTAATGTCCAGGTGTGTTTTCATAAAGAAGAATTAAGGAATATGTGTCAAAATCTTGTGAGCTCAATGCCAAATTGTATACAAATGCTTGCAGGGAAAGGAGGGCCTATTGTGTATTTAAAAATGTCTAAAGATATAAAAACTTTTAAGATGTATTGCACGAATCAATAAACGTAATTATTTTGCTTTGTCTCAAGTAAATTGAATTTTAGTAACTTACTTAGCTTCTCAAGGCCTCAGTTTCCTTATCTGTAAAATGAGAGAATTGGATTAAATGTTGTTTGAACTCCCTACCTTCAGAAAAACTCTGATCCTATGATTTTATGACTAAATTTTCCCATAAGCACTCCTATGTTATGATACAAGCTTGGTCAGGAATTGAATGATTTGTAATTGACTCTTAAAATCTCTGGATTAAGTACCCAGTTAAGGCCTCTATCTTACTCCCCAAAGGCATCATTTCTAAAGGCGTTGGCAGACCTTCAGCCTTTGCTCAAATACATCTAGGGATACTACTTTATGGTTTAAAGAGATAAATAATTGATGAATAATTTTCATTTTAAGTTTGCTTTTTTTGATTCATGCAGTCTTTGGCTTCAAGGACCACCTCTTCCTTCCCTCATAAAGAGGAAACTGGTAGCACAGTGGACAGAGCTCTAAGTCTGAAGTCAGGAAGACCTGAATTTGAATATGATCTCAGACTCTTACTAGTTGTGTGATCTTGGGCAAGTCATTTTACCTTTGTCTCAGTTTCTTCATCTGTAAAATGGGAATAATACTAATATCTATTTTGTAATGTTGTGAGAATCAAATGAGATAATAATTGTAATGCACTTCACACAGTGCCTGGCATATAGTAGGTGGTTAATAAATGCTCATTTCCTCTCCTTCCATTTGCTTCTCTATAAAGTGTGGTGCGTGTATCTTCAATAATGACAATAATGGTAACTTATTTCAAGAAGGAAAGAAAGTTAAGAACTTGGTGAAACAGAACAAGACCTCTGTGATATTAATGAGAAAAAATTGGGACTTTTTGAACTAATGCGTTATTGGCATCCTGAATGAGGTTGGCTAAAATGGGTATAAATGTGCATAATGAGTTTCCTCTTGAATCCTACTATAATTTGTAGTGAGAAGCAGTTGTGGAAAATCAGAGCCCCCCATTGTGCCTTTCTTTTCCCAATGCTAATTCAAAGTGGGAAGAAAACAATCAGCTCCTCCTAAATGTGAAATATGACACTAGTCACAAGTCACTGAATTATGGAATCGTAAAATTCCCTGGGCCAGAAAGTACCACGCAGGTCATCTCCTTAGCTTAAATCTATCTGCTATTACATAAAACCCAGATAGAATGCAATTTCTTATTTAGAAACACTGGAAATAAAATCTAAAGTGTAAGTTAGGAGAATCCATCTAGGAGGAGACAGAGGGTTAATTTGGCACATGCTAGAGCTCCTTTGGGAAAATGGTCCCCTCTTTAAACTTTGGATAAACTTTTGTTTGTCTGTTGCAATAAAACTGCAATTGGCTGCATGAACTCTCTGCTGTGTGTATGGAAGAATGGGACTCATCTTTTAGATTGAGAATGAATCTTAGAAACAAGGAATGTCATAGTTGAAAGGGACCAATCTCTTTATTTCATGCTGGAGAGTGAGCCTTTGGCTTGAGGTAAACTGACCTGAATTAGGGAGTATAACTTGTTAGTGGTAAAGTTGGGAATAGATCCCCATTAAGGGCTGGTCGGTACTTTACCACCATACTCACACTTCTAATTTGAAACACTAGGTGGCAGTAGGGAGCTACCCTCCCTACCCCAGATTGAGTGTGCCCTACAGTGGGTCAAAGAAATGACTTAGTGCTGTAGTTACCATCTATCCCTGTGTGAGATAACGTTCTATGCTCAAATGAGATAGCATTCATAAAGTGTGCAGCACACAGCCTGGTGCCTGGTAGGTGCCATAGAAATGCTTATTCCCTCTTGTCTGTGTGGCATTGTATGGAGTTATATAGATTTGCAGATCTACCAAATTTGTACTTGGTTCTAAGTCTGTACCCTATGGTTAACCCTGCTTCTTTTTGAACTGGTGTTTCAAGAGACCCTAATATAGCAGTTTTGGTCTTCCTGGGAACAAACATGCTACATACATCCTTTTTACCTTTAAAAAGATCAGTAACTTAATCAATAATCCGTAATAACTAGAAAACAAAGTGCTCTGGCCTTTTCTACATCTATGTCCTTTTTCTAATGCTTCCTGTTAAGGCAAAGCTGTGAGGCGGTGTCCTTCCACTAATCCTAGAGTACCACTTCATTAGTATACCTAATGAAAGAGCTGTAGCCCCTAAAAATTGAGAGTCTGCTATATACACTTCCAGGAAAGTCCTCCTCCAGGACCATATCATGGGATAGACATTCTGGAAGAGTAATCTGGAAGAGTAAACCAGCTAAGGCATGCTTCATCAACTTACTTCCAACATAGGCCTGATGACAAACCATGGTCCTTTCCTTCTGTCTCCTCTCCTTGACCCACTCTTTCTTCCCTCTCTTTCTTGCTTTTAACTCTTCTCCCCTTCTTCTTTCCCTATTTCTCTTCTTTTCCATTTGTGTTTAAAGATGTTCCTCACAAAATAGTTGGACCCCAAGTATGTTTTATGTATGTATGTATGTATGTATGTATGTATGTATCTATCTATCTCTCTATCTCTCTATCTATCTGTCTATGAATCATCTAACACTTATCTGTCTATCATCTGTCTGTCTACTATCTATCTATCTATCTATCTATCTATATCTATCTATCTATCTATCTATCTATCATCTATCTATCTGTCATATATACCTATTGTGCACAGCAACTCAAGGAGGCATCTACTGTGTCAGGGAAAGATTTCAATTTGCATCAAAGGAGGGGCTAACCACAGTGAAGAAACTTTGGAGCGTAAAGTATTACACACACACACACACACACAGAAGAGTTTTGAATTATTTAATTCTGTGTCATGACTAAGCCTTATATGCAACATCTGTTATTCTTGAGGTGAACAACAAATACATGCTTGTTATGCAGGCACTGTCTTCATTAAATAATGATAAAATCAAGGATTTAAATTTGACAGAGATATCTTGGTACATTCCAAGGAAAAGCAAACCAATAGTGAATACAACAGAAGCATAGGTTGCACTTCTTCCACACCTAAGGTCTGATTTTCTGTAGGCCTAAGGATTTTTTTTTAGAGTCACTGGTTATAAGCCGGTTGCTTATATTCATATCTGAACTGTGTAGCCAGCAATAGGGAACAATAGAACTAGTGTACAATAGTTATTTAACAAGCGTCTTCATTGTTCCCTCTTTAGCAGGGGGCAGAACTTGAACCTGAATGTTGGCCATTATAACATAAGTACCTACTATGGGCAGGGCACTACGCCAAGTAAGTGCAGGAGATAGAGAGAAAAGCAAAACAGAACAAAATGAGATGATCCTTGATTTCCAGGAGCTCACAGGGTAATGGCAGGTATTTTTATGTAACCTAGGCACATTCAGGCATAGAACACTCATAGTCTCATAGCTCTATCTGATAAAATTGAATTTTATTTCATTCCACCAACTGGGACTACACAACTAAGATTTTATGCGAAGGCCTGGGGGCTAGTAATTTTTTAATCAGGGGGGGCTCCCTGCCTTTGAAAAGCTCCTAGTCTTTGCGGAATAGGGAAGGATGTAGTGTTTACTCAAATAAGCATAATAGAATGTAAATTGAAGAAAAAGACTATCTGGGGTTTTAGAGAAGATTTCATAGAAAATGTTTCAGTGGCGGTACGACTTGATGGGAGAAAAAGATGTTTAGAGGCAGAGAAGAGAAGGATAGGCATCTCACTTATGGGGACATTAATTACTGACAAAAATGTGCAGACAAATATTTCACAGAAATTATATTTTCAGAGTGGTTGGATTCATTAATGGAAAGTGGGGGTGCTGGGATTTTTGAACCAAACATACATTTGCCATGGCTGATAGGAGCCACCACAACCTGTTGCTATGGGTTTTCAACACCTTTTCTATCCAGTACTCTGGAAGTTGAAAGGGCATTGGATTCACATGATCTCCAAATGCCAAAGTACAGACAACAGACATCTCAAAAAGCACAGAGAAGGGCACTATTTCATTGACTTTGGGACATAAAATCATCATCACCATCAAAGTCTTTTCCATATGCTATTTCTTGGGACACGCATAATCTTTTTGCTACAGCCTACCACTTGGATCTTCATGAGAATGGAAATTCTGGGAGGACCTTTCTTAAAATGGCAGTTGTAGACTGGATATAGGTGCTATCAAATGGTAAGAGGGCTGGTGCCCTCTTTGGTTATTTGCGTAAAATATTTGGTTATTGCACAGATGAAATCTCTGCCTCCCTGATTTGAGATAACAAAAAGAGGATCTAGACAGAACTTATTAACCAATTCTGTGTGTCTTGGACCCTTTTACCAAATCCTGGTGAAGCTTATGGAGCCCTTCTCAGAATATCCTTTTCAAACACATAGTAAAAGATATTCAGGATAACAAAGAAAACAAATTACATTAAAATGTAGTTAGAGTTCACAGACTTTAGGTTCAGAGCTTCTGGTCCTAGGTGGTACAGTAGATAGAGCACTGGGGTTCTTGGAACCAGGAAGGTGAGTTCAAATTCAGGCTTGGACATATGATGTGTGACCATTTAACCTCTGCCTCAATTTATTCAACTGTAAAATGGAGATAATAATAGTACCTACTTTGCTTTCAGAGTTTTAGTGAGGATGAAATAAGATAATATTTGTAAAATGCGTGTCACAGTGCCTGGAACATAGTAGTTATTCTTTAAATGCTGCTTCTGCTAGGGTCTCCTAGAGGGCACCGAGAAGGCTGACACTGGCTTCTTCTGGCTCTGCACACATTCAAAAAACCTTAGCATCATGATTATGTTGTATTCCCCGCTCCCACTTTCTAGTCATACAATAAGCATTTATTAAATGCGTACTATATACCAAGACTGTGCCAAACACTAGGATACAAAGAAAGTCAAATAAAGCAACAATAGTAACAACAGACCAACCAGCTAGTTCCTGCCCTCAAGGAGCTTACAGTCTAATGGACAAGAAAGGTCAAGTAACCAAGGCTACAGAGTAAGTGTGATCCCCCTTCCTAATTCTCCTGACTCTCTGAGGCTGGGCTCTTTCTAATTCTTCACATTGATCTGATCACATACAGATCAATGATTTACAAATTCTAAAGACTTAAAATTATTGATCAATTAAATGCAATTTTATTAATCACAAGAATTCAACTAATACCATATTGTCATATATCCATCCCTGCATTATAATAATAATGTTGCATTTCTACTGTGCTTGAAGGTCTGTAGAGCTCCTTTTCTCTAATAATCCTCTGAGATATGGTACCAGTAAACAGTTTCCAGATGAGGAAACTGAGGTGTAGGCTAAAATGAGTTGTCTGAGACCTCTCAGATAATGAGCGCCAAATCCAAGACTTGAACCCATGTCTTCAAACCTCCAGTGCAGCACCTTTCCCCCACGCCAAGGGTTTGTAATAATGTACTATACGTACTTTCCGTAGTTGAGATTCAGCAGAAAACAGGACCTTCAAACAGATATGGTAATTATAGCACATAACTCTAAATTGAATAGCAGGAAAAGAGGTGACAGAAGCAAATATTCTATTTAGCTTACACCTGGTTATTTTTATATTATTATTTTTAATGTGTTTTGACACCTCAGCTGGTACATGTATCCTCAGCCTGATCTTTATATTCTATATTTTGGGTAGCATAATTAAATTGCTCAAGTGACTTATGTGCCTGGCACATCTGGTACAGGTGGGGATGGAGCAGGGAGGGAGATGGTGGCACAGCACATATGAAGAGATGGTCCACACAAAATAATTGCTCACATACATTTTGTTTGCAAAGATACTCCTCAGGGGAAGCAGCCAGACTTACAGGAAGGCAAAACAAAATTTCAGCCCCATCCTGATTTTAGCTTCACTTCAACTCCACCATCTTTGAGAGTTCACTTGCGTGCAGACAATAGGGCAGACCAAATGGTCTTTTGAAGGCATCCAGGAATACTACCTTGCAAACAAAAATTTTCCATTTAGAGAAATAATACTGTAATGGGATATCCAATCATGGTACTGTACCATGTAGACACTGATGAAAAGATATTTTGAAGTAAATGTATACAAGGCAATTATCAATTATAATAATGATTCCTTTTGAGAGATTTTTGAAATTTACAAAGTGTTTTTGTGCCCTATGTTACCTCCTTTGATCCTCAAAACTCTAGGACAGGAATACCTGTTTTAATAACGTCTTCCAATTTTAAGGAGAAAGTTGAGACTTAACGTGAAGTGATTTCCCTTCGTTCTACAGTGAGTCAGTGGTAGAGTTGAAACTCAAATCCATTTGCTAAGTCCAGTGATTTTTCCCATTTCTATTTGATCTTAAATTCTAAATAAAATGAAAGCAACATTCTAAGTAAGAACTAATACAATTTTTTTGCTTTTTTTTTTTTGGAGGGCAGTTGAAGTTAAGTGAGTTGCCCAAGGTCACAGGCTAGTTATTTTGTGTTAAGTGTCTGAGGCAGGATTTGAACTCAGGTCCTCCTGACTCCAGAGCCGGTGCTCTATTCACTGCACCACCTAGCCGCCCCTAATACAATTTTTTTTGGAAGGGTGAAGGCAAGGCAATTGGGATTAAGTGACTTGCCCAATGTCACACAGCTAGTATGTGTGTCAAGTATCTGAGGCCAGATTTGAACTCAGTTCCTCCTGACTCCAGGGTCAGTGCTCTATTCACTGTACCACCTACGTGCCCCAATGTAATGCAATTTAAAAGGTCTCTTGCCTTCTCCTAGAATCATTTTTCTCTCTAAAATTAAAATTCCAACTGACAAGATTAGCATGTAAGATTAGCTGGTTATGATATATAAGGTCCCTTCCATCTTGAACTCCAATGATCCCGTGATAAGTACATAGAAAACCATAATAAGACCTCATAAGTACACCTAAGGGGGAGCTAAGCAGCACAGTAGATAGAACGCTAGACCTGGAGTCAAGAAGACTTGAGTTCAAGTCATGTTTCAGACACCTACTAAGCTGTGTGACCCTGGGCAAGTCACTTAACCTTGTTTGCCTCACTTTCCTCATCTATAAAGTAAGCTGGAAAAGGAAACTGCAAACCAGTCCAGTGTCTCTGCCAAGAAAATCCCAAACGGGATCGCAGAGGGTTGGACATGATCATAACAACTGAACAACAATGACAAATGACATATAAGAAATGTTCATATCATAGAACAGTGTCTAAGCCTGAGGGAAAACACTTTGCCTAAGGTCCCACATGTAAGGAGACACAGAGTCAGGATTCAAATCCAGGTTATCTGAATCCAAATTCACCACTCTTTTCAGTTTGCCCTATTAGACTATAATCAATCAACAAGCATTTATTATGGTACTTTCTGTGTGCCTGGAACTACTCTAGGTGCTGGGGATACAAAAACAAAAATGAAACATATGTGTCTTCAAGGAAGTTATATTGTATCTGGGACCCAACAATATGATTATCATATACCTATATACTATGTGAAATATTTATATATACATATACATACAAACACCGATATTTTATATATGTATATATTTTATATGCATATGCACATGTATGTGTACATATGTGCATGCATGTGTTATATATAAATAATGTGTGTGTATGTATGTGTATGTGTGTATATACATATATATGTATATATGTATATACATATATATATATATATACACCCTATGAAAACCACAATGTGGTTTTCATATAAATATACACAAAATAAAAACAGGTTTATATGAGAGCTAGCTGAGGGAATCAGCAAGGCTTCATGCACAGTGAGAGGACTCAGACTCCTTAAATGTAGGCTGACCTCTTATTTAAGTTTTACATTTTCTCCTCCCTTCTCCTCTCTCCCCCCGACTCCTTCCTGTCCTTATCTTATAACATAATAAATGCTAAGTCCCTTTCCTGGTGACAGAATTAAATGATAAAACCACAGCTAGAACCCAGGCATCCTGACTCCTTGCCCTGAATCTTTCTTCCCCCTCTACCATAGCACCATAATAACCTATTTTAGTCACACTGCCATCAATAAAGGGCAAAGCTCTCTCCTCCCCACCTCCATCCCCTTCCTCTACTTTTGTTTGCAAGAAGGAAAGCAGCGTCATAGGAAGTTACTGAACAATTCATTTTCATCCTCTAAGCTCAGAGATTCATTGTTAGTATTGATTGAAGGTCTCTATTGTTCAATTTCAGCTGAAGTACCTGAGTCATTTTTCCTTAATGCAGATCAGTATTTGTTACAAGGTTCTATAGGACTATACATCAATTTTGTCACTTCTAAATGTTGTGTTCTCTTAATACCCTACATCCATTCTATAATATGAGGGAGCCTCCTGAAAATAGATAGATAGATAGATAGATAGATAGATAGATAGATAGATAGATAGATAGATAGATAGATAGATTTATAAAATCAGGAGAAAATTACCCTATTAGACTAGACTTGCCCTTTCATGAATGGGAAGATTTGGAAATGTTTTATTCCCCAAAGACCTATATTCTCCCCCTCACAGTGCTAATATTAATCATGGGCTTTTTTGGTTTGTTTTAATATATCTGTACTTCAAAATCACTTGATAGGTAGATATGATCCTGAAATACTGGCTATGAATTACATTTTTGTAAATTAAATAAGATTTATATGCATAAAGACACATTGCTATGGAAGAAACTCCATGGTAAATCCTTTTGTACAGATATTAGTCACTCAGTAATTACCTATTTAATAAATTCAATTTAATTCAATCAACATTTTATTATGTTCCTACTGTCATCAAGGTTCTGTGCTTGGGACTTGGGATACAAAAATGTAAAACAACATAGGCTTTGTCCTCAAAGAAATTACAGTCTACTGGGGAGAGGGTAGGTGGGGTACTGAGGGTGGGGTTGGCATATTAGTGGTGCAAAATTACACAAAATAGAATATGTAAGACCCTTGATGACATGGACCCACTCATTTTGATAATTTGTCTCTGATTCTAATTGATGCCTTTTCCCACACAGAATCTATGAAGGGAGTTAAAAGAAGAATGTTCTCCTATATAACCTCAGTGAGGACTTGTCATCACTTCCCCGTTTGCTAGACATTCCATGGAGATCAACATAGGGATCCAGCATTAAAATGTAACCTCCTTGAGAGCAGGGACTACGTTTTGTCCCCTTTTCTTTTCCCCAGGGCTTAGCAGTGTCATGAACGTTGTAGGCACTTAATAAATGTTTATTAATCAATCGATTGACCAAGGTCACTTGCTGAATAGACAGAGCTGGAGTTTACATCTCTACTTGTCTTTTCCTTTCCTTTTCAACCTTTTTTAACTGATCCTTTACTTTTCCAAGAATTTTTAAAGCTGTTGTACCTCTAAAGCTCTGTGCTTCATCACTCTTCTCACCAATATATTCTTCTGCTTGTTTAGAACCATTTGCTTTTGGTTAAGTTCAAGGGGATCAAGAAGAAAAAGATCAATTCTGGTCCATGTCTATCACCTTAGAACTATTGTAGTGGAAAGAACATCGAGTTTTTGAAACAAAAGATAGAGCTTCAGATCCTGGCTCTGTAACTCTGTCCAAGAGCATTTTTTTCTTCCTCCTGGACCCTCAACTTCCTTCTTTTTTAATTTAACAAATGGCATATCTAACCAGTAATCTTATCAAAAGAACTAGGAATTAGAATGTCTCAAACTCACCCACCATCAGAGGGAGCTCTGGGGAAGTGCTAACTGTTATGTGATTCCCAGAGGGGACAACCTTTTGTCCCAGATCCATTTCTTTCTGATTGACAATTTTTTTGTCTCATTGCTCTATGAGTAAGTGTGTTGTTATTGTTGCTAATTTATTTCAGTCATACCCTGCTCTTTGTGACCCCATTTGAGCTTTTCTTGACATAGATGCTAGAGTGGTTTGCCGTTTCCTTCTCCACATTATTTTACAGATGAGGAAACTGAGGCAAACTGGATTGAATGACTTACCCAAGGTCACACAGCTAATAAGTTTCTGAATTACAAATTTTCTCCCCATCTTTCCCCTACCCCAACTCTCAAACAGCAATACCACTGTAAATCCCTCCCCTGATCTGCTCTCTAACTTTCTGGTAGGGCAGGGAGGGTCTCCCTACCTCAGCCAGCTAGTAAGTTTCTGACACCAGATTTGAACTCAGGAACATGAATATGAGTCTTCCAGACCTCAGGTCCAGACCTTTATCCACTGGTACCACATAGTTGCCCTGTCATACAACTAGTAAGCTTCAGATCGAGGAGCATAAACCAGGTTCACAGTACTCTTCTCACCATACCTAGCATCCTTGGCTAGAACTCTAAATCAAATTCTCCATAGAAACATTGCTATAAATAGTTCTAAAGTTCTATAATTGCATTTGAACTGCATGTCAGTTACTTCAACAATTCAAGTATTGGTGATCCCATCAGTGGGAGTATGCCTTTGCCTGAGCCAGATTCAATTCTTTAGTGATTTAGGAGGCAGTCTTTCTAAGCTACACTGGTTTACTTTTTTTTAGTGTATTCTCTGTAGCCTACCTTCCGGTGATGAGTTTTTCTACATTTAGATAGACCTAGAAGTGGACAAGAGATACACAAAAATCTCTGGATCCATCAGATACTTTTCAAGTTTTAATGAATTATTAAATGAGAGGCATGCATTATTAAAAATGAGAATTATTATTATAAGTTTGTCAATTTATCAATAAGCATTTATTAAATAACTTCAATATTCCAAGCACTGTACTAGGCACTAAGGATATGAAAAATAACAATGAAATGACCCCTGTCTTTAAGAGTCTAAATTTTGTTGAGTGAAAACAACATCTACATGTATTCATTTATATTCTTTCTGGGAGAAGGGGTTAGGGATGCTAGTAGCTGGGAAGAATAGGAAAAGCTTTACTTAGAAGTGGTTTTTGTAACTAAGAATTCTAAATGACAGTGGTGAGGAGGGAGTATTTCCAGGTTTGGTTGCCAACCAGTAAAAAAGACATGAAGCCAGGAATATATTCTCTTACATATGGAACGTGAAAGAGCCCGGTTTATCTGGACTGTAGAATAAATGAAAGGAAATAAAGTACAAGACTAGAAAGGTAGTCTGGGGCAGGCTTGGGAAGAGCTAAAAATGCCAAACAGAGGAGTTTATATTTTAGGAGCCATTGAAGTTTGCTGAATAATGGAATGATATGGTTAGACTTGTGCTTTAGGAAAATCTCTTTGGAAGTTATGTGAAGGATGGGTTGGAGTGGGGAGAAATTTGAGGAGGGGAGAACCATTAGGAAGCTATTGTAAAGGTCCAAGGAAAGGTCATGAATGGCTGAACTAAGGTGGTGGCTGCTTGAAGAGATATTTAGTAAACCTGACTTTACTGCTACCTCTTACGTATATCCGGTGAACTAAGAATTTTTATATTTTTAAATGCATTAAAGCTTTATTTAAGAATATTTTAAAATTGTTCTTGGAACCCAGTTGTACAAAAACAGGAAGCTGCTGACTGGGCCTATGGGCAGTAGTTTGCCAATCCCTACTTTAGAGGATTAGCCCAGGAACTGCATTACTCTGTACTAAACAGTATCTATAGCAAAATGTGTTCCTGAGAGGCATGAATCTTCTTACAAGAAATTTCTGGAAGGAAAGTGTTTCCTAAGTTGATGACTTGATAACATCAGGATTTTTGTGCATAAATTTGTATGTAGAATTGGAAGGAAATTTTAAATCCACTTAGAAAATCCCCTCATTGGGGTGTTGGAGGAGGATATAAAAGGGAACAGATTGTGGGAGGGGTCTTATAGTGGGATCAATGTTCTGGGCTGGGGGGTAGAGGCAAAAAGGGGAGAAAATTTGTAACTCAAAACCTTGTGGAAATGAATGATGTAACCAAGAAAATAAATTAAAATTTAAAAAAATGTGCACAGAAGCACAAAGCTTTGAGTCAACTACATGAAAAAAAAGAAAATCCCCTCATTATACAGAAAAGGAAACTGAGATCCATGGAAATCATTTGTCCAAGAACACAGATAATTAGCATCTGATGTAGTATTGGAACATCACATTCTATGATTCTAGAGTCGGCATATGACAGGCTTGTACAGTTTGGTCTGTTGTGGCAAGTGAAATTTTATGGGAAGATTTAAACATCAGCATCTAACTGCATGCATTTCTGCAAGGAAAATATTTGCAAAAAGCATTTGGAGCATATCTGCTGCTCCTATATCTTTAAAAAAATGTTTTCCACTATGTAGCAACTAAACTTTCAAAAGACTAACTCACAAACATATAAGAAAAATTCTTCAAGTGGTGTGGTGGTGTTTGGACTAGGGGATATGAATCAAACTGTTTCCAACCATATTGTTTTACTGAGTCCTGTGAAGCCCAAACAAGTTACTGGCAGGCTCCTTGCTAATTTGTGAGCAGTTAAATGAGGGGCTGCTTTCAACATCCTTTTTTCTTAAATAGTATTTTATTTTTCTCCTTTTACACGTCAAGGATATTTTTGGTATTCATTT
>CM053595.1:217158866-217188866 GCA_028646575.1 Pseudocheirus occidentalis
CTCTTCTCCCCAGTTAGCAAAATCACTTACCTTTCTCTTAGCCTTTTTTCCTTCTGGCCTGATAAATGTGGTAACTGTTCCTCCAGTGCAGCCAATCTGCTCTCCTATAGACACGGCTCCCCGCCCAATGCCCCAGCGCCTGACCCGGCTGGGGTTTGGTCGGCTCCCAGACTGCTGTGAAGAGCCCCACCTGTTGAGCTGCCTGTAGCAACAGATGTGCTTTCTATCTTTTGGAGAGTTTTGGAGCTTGAAAATCTGTTTGGAGTCCCATTTTATGAGTTTTTTTAGCGTGTTTGTGTGGGAGCTGCGGTGCTTTGCTGCTTCTACCTCAACAAGCCTTTGTTAAGCTTTTATTAACTGTACTAAATCCTAGGGATACAAAAAAAGACAAAAACACAGTCCTTGCTCTCAAGAAGTTCAAATTCTGATGGATACAAGTAACTAAATATGTACAAGAAACAAAATGTAAAATATGAGTAACTAAGAATATATAAGACATAGATATATGTATAGATATGTTTGTATATGTACACATATCTGTTTATATATATAAACACACACCCACATATATATGCATACATACTATATATGTATACATATACATACAGAGACAGAGTGACACAGACAGAAAAAGAGATAGACAGAGAGAGATACACACTCAGAGTAATCTTAGAAGGAAGGATCAGGAAAGGACTCCTAAAGAAGACAGAATTTGAGCTGAATATTAAAGTCAGAGAAGCTACGAGGTTTCTGGAGTCAAAGAAGGAAAACATTCTAGTACAGAAGACATTCAGTCCAAAGGCATGAGTCAGAATTTGGGGGAGGGGGAGTCATGTGAGGGTCATCAAGGTGGTCAAGTATGGTTGAATTATGAAGTGCATGGAGGAAAGCAATGTATAACCTGGAAATAGCAGGGAGTCACTAGAGATTATTGAATAAAGGGGTGAATGATAAAACCTATGTTTTAGAAAGATCACTTTAGAAACTGTGTGAAGAATGGATTTATAGTAGGGAAAGACTTGCAGGATGGAGACCAGCTGAAAACAGGTAGGAAAGAAATGGGAAAAATCAAGAAATGAATGAAGATTCATGAAGAATCATGAAACCTGAGAGAAGGAAAATGGCAGTGTAATTTTCATGTAAGTAAGAAACTTTGGAGAAGGAAAGAGTTTTAGGAAAGAAGATAGTTCAGTTTGCAACTGAAATAATGAAGATGCCAAGAGGAAAGTGGAGATGTGGAATTGGAGTTCAGGAAGGAGATTTGGGCAATATAGATTTTAGAGTCATAGTGATGGTATCCTTAAAAGCTTATATGCTGTATCACCCTGTAGAATGTAGTGTCATAGAATTAGAGTCATGGAGGGCCATAGAGATCATCTAAAATAAACACATGCTAACATATATACACTTACCATTATACATATAAAGAATCTAAAGTCTAATTTTAATTTAAGTTAAATAAACACCTCACTTATCAATACAAATCCCCCAAAACCAAAAGTGAAAAATTCAATTAAAAAACTTCAGTTTTCACTAGCTTTTTAATTTTGCCATTTCTTTGCTAAACCTAGGAAAATTAAACATTCTTAAGAAAGGCAAAAAAAATTAGTCAAAGATTTTTTTTTTTCAAAAGGATAACATGGGATAGTGGAAAATGTATCAGATTTAGAGTCAGAAGACAAGGATTTTAGTTCCATTTTATCACTTACTCTGTGTTCCTGGGCAATTCACTTTATTTTTCTGAATTTCCTTACCCCTAAAATAATGTAACTGGACTACATTATTTCTGCAATCCCTTCCAGTTCTCACAGTGTATAAGTTTCTTGCTAAATTAATAGTTAACAGTAAACACCTGTGTTAACAGTAAACATCTGTGAATACCTGACTTTTTCTTTGACTCCAAGCCTTCAAAGTCCATCATGGTTCAAACAGAAAACAACAACAAAAACAAACACAAATGAGTTGCATTACCTAGTCAGGTTGTATATTTCCATATTTAAACACTCAGAGTAAGTGATTCAGAGCTACCCTAATCAACTGGAGGATCAACAGAAAAATTATAAATTGATATTTACATAATGTTTTAAAGTTTACCAAGTACATTTTACATGCATTATCTCATTAGCTCCTCAAAACAACCCTAGAAGGCAGATACTTTCAGAGTCATTATGATTCTCATGTAATAGATAAATAAAATAGAGAAGTCACATGGTTATTCAGAAAGAAAATGTCTGAGGTGGTGGGATTGGAATCCAGCTCTCTTGTCTCCTAATTAAGCTCTTCACTCAGTGTATCTCACACACACACACACACACACACTCAGTAATGTCTGTCTGGGATGCTTGATTGCAATTGATCCACTTAAGGGAAAATGTGTTGTCTGCCTCTTTTGGATGAAAGGAGAAACAGCTTCTCTCATAAATGGCATGAATACACTTTAATTTGGTTATCCTTTCTGACTGGGAAACGTGCCTAGATTTATACAGAAATCAAAGTAGTTGCTTGTATATTTACCATGTTTGCCTTGAGACTGTAAATAAGGACTATACTCTGTATTGAGTCCTCATCTACCTTCAGATGCCCTTGAAAGGAAATTTGTCTTTTAAAAGCCTCACTCACATTTCTAAGTATTAGGAACAACAGTGGATAGGGTTAATTCTTTCTTAGTACCTCCTCCCTATTAGAAACACATCAAATGTGGACCCTGTAGAAGAGCTGAACACACAGGGGAGACAGTCTAGGATACAATCTGGAACACCATTAAGACCTCAAAGGAAGAATTGTAAGCTAGAGGTATTGATATTTGACTTCTACCAAGGTGTCTTATGGGAAATTTGTCATAGTTGCTTTCCAAGTGAAAGGGACACAAGAGCTAAAGATTGTGGGTCCAACAGAGATTGAGTTCAAGGATAATTTTGCAATGACCTGTACAGATTGCTTTATATTCATCTTTCTGCCATGACCAAGTAATTGCTATGAATACTCAAAATATAGGTCATTACCTTTCATAAGAGAGAAGGAAAGGGGGTTACCAGCACACTCTGAATTATTGTTTGAAAAAGACAAAAGCATTTCCAGGCAAAAACTGAAGAAAATGGATCTGAAGAAGAAGAAGAATGGAATTTTAATTTTCATTAAGAGGGTAGAAGAAAGTGAAGCAAAAAAGAAAAGGATGAAGGACCATTGAATACTCAGAGATAGTAAGAAGAGAAATGCCTCTCCTTGCAGACTCTCTAAGAAGGGAAAAACTGTTTGCTACCTGTTTTCCAAGGAATGGGGATGAAAGCTCATCCAGTAAGGATCAGAGGAAGAAGAGGTAAATAATATCACTTTATGGATCCCTCTTGGGTGTGAGAAGGGTATTAGGATTCTTATTTGTCAATATGAAATCAGTAACAGAGAGATTTGTTGCCCCAGGGTGTGAATTCAGGTTATGATGAAGATCTTCTCAAGGCATGTCAAATGGAATGACCTGCTTGTTTGATGAACATAAATTATATTGACATAAGAAACCTAAACATCATTCCTAAGGATCATGAAGGCCAGGTAAGAAACTGAATACCTTAAGGGTACAGGCAATGTTTTTTTATGCCTACTGTCCAATGAAGATAAAGTGAGGGTAGGGCTTCACTAGGGAAAAGATTTTGGAAATGAACACGTGGTTTAGAAGATGGTATCTGATAGTGGGAATTAGCTTTTTGTAATGTGGTAAAGAACAGAACACCAGCAAGTTCCTGACCATGTTGGGTGCACATAACAAGGAAAAGAAGAAAACATTTACTTGAAGTCTTACAAATATAATCAAAAGGGCTTTAAACTGAAAAAAGAAGGGATATAGAGCCAACTATCATTATGCAAAGCTACCAAAGAAAATAAAAAAAGAATTTGGTTAATATGTCAGAAGAATAGAATCAGAGATATGCAGTAATTCAAGAAAAGGAAGCAAAAATAAGACCATGACCTCAAAAATCTGTATAACAATGTACGGAATATGGTTATTGAGCATCGTACATTAGAAATCCTAATACAGTAGACAAGTGTGAACTCATAGTTATCATTGACACATACACATATGTGACCTATGATCCACATATCCAAATAGATCTCTGAAAGTATCTTATCTTATTTTAAAAAATGAGAGAGAGAGAGAGACAGAGAGAGAGAGGAGAGAGAGAGAGACAGAGAGAGATGGAGAGAGAGGGAGAGAGACAGAGACAGAGACAGAGAGAGAGAGAGAGAGAGAGAGAGAGAGAGGAGAGAATGCAGAACATTTGACAGAAGCAGAAAATAGATGAGGAATTTGGGGAAATATTATTATCCTGGCATAGTGATATGATATAGTAATGACAGATTACAATCACTTTGACAGCTGCTGGGTTCTCTCCTGCCAAAATTGAATCATCTAATAATTTCTTACCTTGAACAAATATCAATTTTGTGAATCAAAAAGTAGAAGAAGAAATAGTGGGAATTCTTAATCTGGACCCGTTTCTGACCAACCAGGAAAAACTAGTTCCTCAAAGGAAAATGAAGAGAATCTTGACAATGGTTTAAGGTCAGGAGAAATTTAATGGAATGAAACATAGATCTGTCCCTGGTCCTGTACCACGTAGCATTTTTTTTATCGGTGATATAATTAAAGATACAGATGGTATTCTCATAAGATTTGTAGATGACATAAAACTGAAAGATCAAGGGTAAGTGGGTGGGGACTAACATGTTAGACAATAGAGTCAGGATGCAGAAAGAACCAAGGTTAGAATATTTAGTAAAATCTGATAAGATGAAGTTGACTGAATGTGAAGTCTTACACTTGAGTTACTATAATCAACTTAATAAATGTAATAAAGGAGGAAGTTGTGGCCAGATGGATAGTCACAGGAGAAGGAAGTAGGAGTTTACTGGCCTGTGGGTTCAATATGAATCCACAGAATCATTTGGCAGCCCCCAAAATCTGATGTAATCTTGGCCTGTATCTAGAGAAACATATTGTACGGAATGATGACTGTGGTAGTCCAGTTGTACCATTTGCACAGAATTTTGGATTATTCTATTCAACTTTTGACACAACTTTTGAAAATCTGACAAACTGGACAGTGTCCAGAGGAGGATGACCAGCATGTTGAAGGGCTTTAAGATCATCCTATCAGTTGAAGAGACCAGGAGTATTTAGCCTGGAGAAAAGAAGGGTTATGAGGAGCAAAAGTGGTATATTCATAGAATTTAAGGGTTACATGGAAGAAGAATTTTACTTTTTTTTGCTTTATTCTTCATGGTAGAACTCTTAATAAGAATAATTTGTAAAGAGAAAGATTTCCAATCTTATAAGGAAAAAAACCCAAACCTCTTAACAGAGTTATTCAAAAGTTAAATAAATGATCTACCCTAGGAGGTAATAGGTTCCTCCACAATAGATATATTTTTTGGCAAAGGCCAGATGACCATTTGTTGAGCAAGCCATAGATAGGAGACTTGTTCAGATATAGGCTAGACTAGATCAACACTTCTTAAACTGGGTCACAATCCCATATGGGGTCTCAAAAAATTTGGCAACAATAAAAGATTTCTGAATGCACAATGACCAAAAATTAATTAAAAACCAAAAGCATAAAGGTATTTCTGGCAGTGCTTGTCCATGTTGCATGGAGCAACTTCATTGCAGTCTTGGTTCTGAGCACAAAGTATGTGCACTTTACACTGTGCATGCCATCATAATGCTGCCAGTGATTGATGTCAAAACATGAAAGGAGGTCAGAAGTGAAAAAAGTTTCTCTGAACTGCTAACCTCTCTCATTACTGCTCTCAAAAGCTACTCTAGCTTTAGACTTTTAATAACAGTGTTTATCTTTGGCTACTACTCCCTATCCACTAGTAACCTGGTCAACTTAAACCATTTTCAAAGTTTCCTCTCACCAATCAATATCCTTGTGTGACTTTACCAGACATCTGTGTTCTCCTAGCAACACAAAGATCCATTATCTCTTATAGCTTACAGTGACATCACAGAGGGAAACACAAACACATAGACACAGAGATAGAGTTGGACCAAACCTTCTATAAAACACTATAGGGTAAGATGTTCTTACTATAAGATGTCCTCAGGGACTCATATGATCATGTGTTATAGCAATATGGCTGGACTTGTACTCAGGAGATCCTTTGGTTGAAATCTCAGTTTTGACTTTCATAGTCTTAGGATATTTTTGTTTGTTTGTTTTTCAATCTGTAAAATGTTCAGTTCCAACCAGAAGCCCTTTTAGATCCCTTCCATTTCTATCATTCTATAATATTGTCCAAGTTCCTTACTCTGTACACAAAGTCACTGCTTTCCAAAACTCCTCCACAAATCTCAGAGTAAGGGTCATTCAGTCCTCAGTTGATAAATGGTCAAAGGATATGAACAGACAGTTTTCAGATGAGGAAATTAAAGCTATCTATAGTCGTATGAAAAAATGCCCTAATTAACCACTGATTAGAGAAATTAAAACAATTATGAGCTACTATTTCACACCCATCAGATAGACTAATATAATAGAAAAGGAAAATGATAAATATTGGAGAAGATGTGGGAAAATTGGAGCATTGATACATTGCTGGTGGAGTTGTGGAGTGATCCAATCATTCTGGAGAGCAATTTGGAACTATGCCCAAAGTGATACAAAATTGTGCATAGCCTTTGATCCAGCAGTACCACTACTAAGTATATATCCCAAAATGATCATAAAAAAAGAGAAAATGACCCACATGTACAAAAACATTTATGGCAGCTCTTTTTGTGGTGGCAAAGAATTGAAAATTGAGGGGATACTCATCAATTGGGGAATGGCTGAACAAGTTGTGGTATATGAATATAATGGAATACTATTGTTCTGTAAGTAATGGTAAGCAGGCAGATTTCAAAAAGACCTCCACAGACTTGTATGAATTGATGCTGAGTGAAATGAACAGAACCAGAACAGCAACAGTGTGTAATGACCAACTTTGTTAAACTTAGCTCTTCTCAGCAACATTGGGTGATGATCAGCTTTGATAGACTTAGCTTTTCTCAGCAATACAATGTTCTAATACAATTCCAAAAGACTCTTGATGGAAAATACTATTCACATCCAGAGAAAGAACTATGGAGTCTGACTGCAAATCAAAGCAGGCTAGTTTATCTTTTTTTCTTCTCGTGGTTTTTCCTTTTTGTTCTGATTTTTCTATCACAACAAGACTTATGTGGAAATATGTTTGATATAATTGTACATATATAGACTATCAGATTGCTAGCCATCTTGGGGAGAGGAGAGGGGAGGGATAGAGAAAAATTTTTGAAACTCAGAATATTATAAAGCTGAATGTTGAAAACTATCTTTATATGTAATTGGAAAAATAAAGTGCTATTAAGTAAAGGGGGAAAAAGAGACATTCAGAATTACTAGCTAATCCCCACAATGGGTTAGATAGCATACACCATCCTGCTTTGGACCAGAAGCAGCGGCTGATCTAAAAGCTCCTAATGGGGGTGCGAGAAGAGTTCAGGCCTTTTTTGCAGCCTTAAATGGCTCATAAGCCAGAGGTCCAGGGTCTCTTTGGTACAGCACTGACAAAAGGAGCTATACCCAAAATGCAGCGGTGTCATTTGTTGACCACACTCACCCATATTTCTAACTTTTCATGAAAAATCCACCCTCTCTATTTCTTCAGAATTATAAAGGATTCATATTGGCGCTGGTCCACCTGACTGCCACTGTGACAATCCCTCCTTTTCTCCTTATGACACAAACACAATTATCATCTTCAGGAAGCCTCTGCGGCAACATCTGCCTTTTTCTCAGAGGTCGGAGACAAGTGGCCTGTGCTTAATTGACAAGCTTCTTCTAGAAATGCTAAAACTGTGAAATCCTTTGTTACAGAGAGTCACTTAAAAGTCGTTTTAATGGACCATGTAATAGCTTATTTGACTATGCTATTTCATTTTAGCATAAATGCAAAAAATATTCCATCCAAATGTTGAAAATCTATCTGAGGCAAAATGATGGGCAGAGCACGACAGTCACAGTGGAAGTCAGATTGCCTGGCTTTCTGACCACAGAGCTGTGGTACCCACATTTCATCTGCATTACTATGTTCCCATTAATTATCTCTGTCTGAAGCACAGCACCTGGAAGTGTGTCGTATCTCTGGATTTATACTGCAATGGGTTATTCCAGTCAAATATCAATTTATGTAAAAACACTGCTCTAACACATACCCAAACAACGGAAATTTTTACCCTAAATAATAGTGATTATAACAACTAATATTGATCCAAAATCTTAAAGCATTTTAAACCATTATGTCATTTGATCTCCATAGGAAATATATGAGGGAGAGTACACAGGTATTACTGCCTTGATTTTACAAATTAGGAAATGAAGAGTCAAAGCATCTGATATCTTCAAGGTCCCTCAGAAAGTAAGTGGCAAAATTAAGACTTGAAATAATTTCTTCTGGCTCCAACCCCAGAATATGTTTCATTACACCATAGAATGTATATTTTATAGAATGCTCATTGTTCTGAGTAATATCAAATTAGTTGTGTGTGTTACAAATCAGAGTAGTACTGATGGAAAGTAAATTGTTTCTGATGTTAAATGGGGCTGTGCCTTCTTTCTGATAGAATCTAAGAATGTTAGAGCTGAAAAGGGCTCAGTCTATGAGTATCTAAAGACAATGGTTGTGTCTTAGCCTAATTTGTTGCCTCTTTTCCCAAACTCCAAAATCCCCAACAAGAGAACATTCAGCCTATATATTCAATTGATGGAGAACTCATTATCTCATGAGGCAGCCAATTCAGTTTTGGAGCAGTTCTTATGGTTAGGAAATGTTTCCTTACATTTTTGTTGCTATTAAATTGAATTAAATTGAGATATTTTGTTTTCCTGTAATTTTATCCCATTATCCCTCCCTGTACTTTCCAGGACCAAGGAGAAGTCCAAATTCTCTTGCACATGACTGTCTTTTATTTGAAGGCAACAGTCATGTTTTATAACACCAATGCAATATTCACAGGGCTCACAATCACGATAAATATACCTGCATGGTGCTCAATTGCAAAATATAACAGACTGTCCATATAGAAGACAGAAGTGAAACATTTATCCAGACACAAAAACCCAAAAGACCAACACCAGGAAATTGAATCCATCATTGCAACATTGAAGCTAATGCAACACAACATAGCAGAGAGCTGCAGCATCCTTTAGCCTCCCCACAAACCACTATTTGACCAATATTTACTTGCTAGCCTATCTGTCTCCCTCAGAAACATGCTCTCCTCCCAACTGTCTAGCAGGCTCCTTTGTTAGCGATTCTCACCATCCAAGACACTATGGATTCTCCCACCCTTTGGGTGAATCTGCTTAATATATCAGTCATCTCCTGTTGAGTGAGATACTCAATGAATTCCCTGAACTGTGTTTGGCCTCCCTGATTCTCCTGCTTTCTTCACAGTGGTGCTTGTTTATAGGAAGAGTTGTATAATTTGGCTAGATGAGACTCTGGGCAGCTGTTGAGCCACCTGGCTTTGAAAACCTGGATGCTGGTGCTTCTCTCTCTGGTAACTAACTGTATGTATGTGATGGGGAGACAGCTAGAAGCCCTGTCTGTTGGTTTGTTGAATTGTGCTATTTTCTCTGTATTTTTTGTCTGCTCATAATTTCTGTTTGTATTTTCTCTGAAGTTCAGGCTGCTGACTTTTCCCCCTGATCTAGGTAAATGATATATGCTTGATTAAAGTAAGATTGTTGATCCTTTTTGAGTTGCTTTCCTTTAGAAAAACAGATCAAAACACCTGTGCTAACAGTCATCAGGTATGCTAGGGGGCTTGCTGCTACATGTTTCCATAATATTCTCTTTGTGACAATAGGTTAAATATCTCTAGTTTCTTCAGTTGATACCTGTATGGCAACTGTCTTCAGGCCTTTCATTTTCTTGGTTACTCTCTTCAGAAGGCATTCCAGCTTGGCAATGGCCTTCTTAAAATGTGATGCTCTTAAATGAACAAAACAATTCAAAAGAGAGCCAATCACCTACCCAAACTATAGGAGGGGTAGTTGCAAACTACATTTTTTAGTTTTCTATTATCATTCTTCTGACAAATAGCACTGAATATGACACTGACTAGTGTGGGAAGAAATAGAAACTTTTCCTCTCCCTCTAAATGGTTGCCTACCAGAAGGGGTCCTCAGAGCTAAACACTTCTGCACTGTCATGGTGAACTTTCCCAGTAATAGCCACTATGGCTCTGTTACAGTGTTTATGGGAAGGAAGTGTCATTTTGGGTTCTAGTACAGGAGACAGAGTAGGAAATTTGATTCTCTATCAGCCATGCTACTAGTGGTCTTTTTATGGGGACTACCCTGAGCTATTCCTATAGAAATGTTAACCTTTTCTGGGTCATTGTCCCCCTACAAAAGCCTATGGACCTCCTTTCAGAATAATATTTTTAAATTTATGAAAGAAAATACATAAGATTACAAAAGAAACCAATAAAAATGAAATACAGCTATAGAATTGAAATTTGGTTTTAAAAATATATATAATATCATTAAATTAAATATATATTATATAATATTAAATAATATCATTTATTATATAAAATATTATAATATAAAATATTATTTATTTTAAAATAAAAATATTATTTATTATATAATAAATAAATATTATATATATATAAATATTTAAAAACCAAATTCATGAATACAAAGTTAAAGAAGCTAGTGTAAGCCTAATAGGAAAACAGTTCTAAAAAATAAGAAAAGTAATAATCCCATTGAATTTAATGTGATAATTCCATTGAATTTTGCCTTGGCCATACTACAATGGAAGTAACATATGCAGTTCTTTGAGCCATATTTTAGGCAGGTTAACACTAAGCTAAAATGTGTCCAGAGGAAAGCATCCAGAGTGATAAGGGACCTTGTTCTGCAGAGAATGGTCAAAGGGATGTTTAGCCTAGAGAAGAAAGACTCAAGAGGAACATCAGACTTATTTTAAAATAATTCAACAAATGTCATGAAGAAAAGGGATTTAACCTCTTCTTGGTCCCAGAGGTCAAAGTAGGTGCAACTGAAGAGAGGATAATTCGTTTCAATGTAAGGGAAAAAATGAAAAAGAAAACCCACTAAGGATTGGAACTATCTAAAGTAGAATGGACTTCCTTGGAAGACAGCAGCATTTCTGTCACTAGAGGTCTTCCTATAGGGGCTGGATGCCAAATGATCATCAATGTTGAAGGGGAGATTCCTGTTCATTTACATATTAGACCAAATGCCCTCTGAAATATTTTATATACTTGGGCCTCTGATTTTTGAGAAGCACAATGGTGTAGTAGACAGAGCACTGGAATTAGAAAGAGGAAACTGGGTTCAAAGAGTAAAATAAACACTTCCTACCTGTATGTGTTTGTTCAATAGTTTCAGTCATATTCAACCCCATTTGAGGTGACCCCATTTGGGGTTTTCTTGGCAAAGATATTAGAGCGATTTGCCATTTTCTTCTCCAGCTCATTTAACAGGTAAGGAAACTGAGGCAAACAGGATTAAGCGACTTTCCTACAGACACACAGTTAGTAAGTGTCTGAAGTCACAAACATGAGTCTTTGTGAATTCTGGTTGGGCACTCTATTATCAACTGTGCCACCTAGCTACGCCTACTAGCTATAATAACACAGGTAAATCACACATCCTCTCTGAACATTTTCTCTTACCTGTAAATTAGGGATTATTATGTTAGCACTGCCTATGTCATACAATTGCTGAAAAAAATGCTTTAGAAACTTTGGAGTACTATAGGAATATAAACTATTTGTTGGTCTGATTATTCATTAACGAAGATAGCTGATATATGGTTATACATACAAGATAAATCAATTAATTTAGGAAAAGCCTTAATGATTTTTTGCAATTAGATGAAGTCCATAACATATGAAAAAGTATCATTTGCAGGCCATACGACACAGGAAGGCATATTGGGGCTTCCTGAAAAATCTGTAATAAATATGCAATGTCAAGTTATTGATACTACTGCTGAGATCATAAGCACATTTCCTAAATTACAAGACCTATTTCCCTAATTTTAGGGGAAAAAAAGTTGCAAGCATTTAATTTTATTTTTTTTATCAAGAATCAAGAAACTGGGTCCAAAGTAACTGAGCCCAACATTTAAGCAATTCAGGAGACATCACATTTTCACTTCAACATTTCAACATTCATGAGAATTTGGCATTTAACCTGTTTGCAGATCTCTAGTGAGGGGGATATTGTTATCTCCCAAGGAAGCCCATTCTACTTTGGATAGCTCTAATCATTAGGAGGATTTCCCCTCATGGTGAACACAACTTTTCTTATGTGCAGCTTTAAATCAGATAACATCCTGCAAAGTCAATTTGAGTTCTGGGACCTCAGCACAAATGCAAGGTAGCATCGTGAAAAAGATAGAGAGCTGGTCTTGAAATCAGGAAACCTGACTTTTAGTCCATGTTGTGCCTAATATATACTAGCTGTGTGACCCTGGTCAAGTTATTTTAAACCTCTTTGATACCTTGGTTTTCTTAGCTGTCAAGCGAGTAGTTCTTGCACTACCAGTCCCATAATGTTACATTGAGGAAAGTTTTCAGTAAACCTTAAAGCTTTGTTGAAAGGTAAGCTATTATTAACACTTATCATGTTTTGTTCATTTCAGAAAATATGAGAGAAACTACAATGCCATGGAAACTTATGGAGACATTCAGTTCAGTAAATTTTAATGAATACTGACTTTTGACTAGGCTATAACTTTTTTTTGAGGGGGAAAGGCAAGGCAATTAGGGTTAAATAACTTTTGCCCAAGTTCATACATCAAGTGTGTCAAGAGTCTAAGGCCAAATTTGAACTCAGGTCCTTCTGACTCCAAGCCAGTGCTCTATTCACTGTGCCACCTAGGTGCCCCAAGGCTATAAGTTTTCTAATTGTAACTTTGATCTCATTCTCTTGAGATCTTGGTCCAACAATCATTCATCTTCCTCTTATTCATATCTTACAAATATGTCTTTTCTATCCGAAACAAAACCAAGCCTTCCTTCCTGATTCCACCTTTTCCCCAAGGCATTATCCTCTCTCTCTTATTCATTGATAATTTTTACAAAATCATCCAAATGCAGCACAATCATCAACCTCTTGCAATGACTTATGTTCCCACTCCAGTACTGAAATTCTTCAAAGTTCACAATCCCCCTTGGCCCCCCCAATCCAAAATTTTTTTCTTGTTGTTTCTGTATCATTTAATGAGGTTGATCCACAGTATTTCTTAATGTTTCCCTACCCCCTGCCCCTCCCCTCCAAGGCTTCCCTGAATCTTGTTCCTCTTCCTCATTTTCTTTTCTAGCTCCTGGTTCCTATTTTTCCTTTTCACTTTTCTCACATATTGCTATGTCCCCTTGGGAGTTCATCTTTTGTTTGGAAGACAATAGAGAATCACTGAACTTTCTGAGTAGTGAATGACAATCAGATCTCTGCATTAGGAAGATTGTGCCTGGCAGCAATAGAAAGAGCAAAGAGCCTGGAGTCAGGAAGACCTGGGCTCAAATCCAGCCCTAGCCACTTAATAACTGTGTGACCTTTGGAAAGTCACTTAATTTCTATTTGCCTCCTCTTCCTCAACTATAAAATGGTGATAATAATAGAACTAGCTATGAGTGTAATTGTTAGGACTAATGAGATAATATTTGTAATGTGCTCAACACACTGAAAGTGTCTAGGTCTTTATCTCATTGTGGATGTTACGTGTTCTTACTTCAGTGGATTAGACAGGGAAGAGAAAGGGGGCTGAAAACTGGGAGACAAATTAGGAGAGTATTAGTTTTGTTGTTGTTGTTGTTTTAACTGTTTGTTTTGGGAGTTTTCTCTGAAACCCATAAGGCTCACTTAAGTAAATCCACCTCTGTGCTTTTGTGGAAACTTCCATTTCCCCCATATTTTCATTTCCTATTTGTTTCCAGGTCCCTCCGGCTTCCCCTCCTTCATATCTGATATCTCTTTGACTTATGCCATGGAGACAGAAAACCAGTTAACTGCCCCTTGAAAATCCACTTTCCTTCCCTGTATAATCCATGACCTTTAATGCCTATAGAGGAACAGGAACCCATGTGTCAATCAAGTAATGATGGAAAGCTTGGTGAAGCTGGGTATGTCAAGCTTGAAGGCAGTCACTCTGAAGCATCACTGTTGACCACCCCTGTCACTCCCAATCATTTCACTCAATGTGTGACTTTATCCTCCTGGTAATTGGGGCTTAGTGGCATACTTTCTCCTGTATTCCTCTCCTTGCTAATGCCCAAAAGTGTTTCATTTTGCATCCTGAGTCTTCCTGTAAGTGAGTTTTTTTTGGGGGGGGCTGTTTTTTGCTGTTATTCTTTAAAATGTGCCATAATAAAGGCCTATTGCTTTGTACAATCATCTCTAAGGCCCAAAATAGCTCTCAAGGACTAGAATGGAGACTTTTTTGTCTCTTTGTCTCTTTTTTTGTCTTTTTTTTGTTTGTATTTCTCTCTTACTAAGAAAAGGGAGTTCTATTTTATTCATCTTTATATTCTACAGAACACCTAGCTAATTGCTCAATTCATTTCAATCCAATTATTATTTATTAAATACTTCCTGAATGTAAGGTATGATGCTGGGTACTGAGAACATAAAGATAAAAACAAAATATCCCCTGCCCTTGAGAAACTTTGTACTAAGGGCTGTAGGGAACACAAAAAAAGGTGATGGTGAGAAGTCCCTACCTTTGTGGTTTTTACACCATAGCTAGAGGGATGAACCATACTTAACCTCAAACAAAATGATAGTCTAAGAAAACCCAGTGCAGGATGGGGTATGATAAACTCTATTCTGTACTTTGGCATTATGTATCACAAATAAATGATTCAAAGACAGGCCTATTTTTAAAAAGGAAATAGGAAATAAATAAGGAAAAATCATTTCACTGATTGCTTAACTTAGAAAAATTATAAATAGGTCAGACAACTTGATTTTTTTTAAAAATTCTGACTTCAAAAGCCAGGTTTTAGGGTAGAGGGGTGGGGGGAACTGAATGCCAGAATTAAAATTATCCATTAACTTTCCTTTCCTCTTTCTGATGGACATCTGCTTTGTGTAATCTGATCCAAATTGATCCATCTAAAAACAATCTAATTTCCAAAGAGAGCATTTTAAAGATATTTCTAAATGCCAATTGGGTTGCATAGAAAAAAGAGAAAAAAATTAGTAAAATTTCTTATGAGATTCAGTAGCCTTTCTTCCCTAATGGCTATCTTCATCTCCACCCCCACCCTCAATCCATTTCCATGTGCCATCTGTGTCTGGTACAAAAGAAAAAGAATGAGGCTTTGATCTGCATCTGCACCAGATCACTCCCCTAGGAGCTTTTAGTATCTATCTTCCACATCCATGCTCGAAGAGGCTAAAAACCCACAAACTATTCTGTCCCAAGGATTGCCTGGGAAACAGGCAAGATTAAATACTTTGCCTTGACACCCAATATATCTCCCAATGTCTTCCCAATGCTCCAGGCAAAAAAGATGAAGCTGTGTTTTGAATATCTTTCCAAAGGACTCTGGTTTCTGTTGACAGAACATCCTCTCACACTTCATAAAGGGTTTCAATGATCTTTTGCTATTTTAAAATCTGGGTGCCCATTTTATTTGGGCAATGTGAAATTTGAAACTTGATTGGAGAACCTGAGTCCACTGAGGTTTTTGTGATTATTGTTTGTTTGTTTGTGGGGACATGGTGGTTGTGTGAAGTGGACAATTGAGACAACTGTCTTGGTCCTTAAGAAAAATTAAGATTTTTTTTTCTAAGAAAGGTAAACATTTTTCCATATTTTCTCACTCCTTCCTCCCTCCCTCCCTTCCTTCCTTCCTTCGTTCCTTTCTTCCTTCCTTCCTTCCTTTCTTCCTTCCTTCTTTCCTTCCTTCTTTCCTCCCTGCCTCCCTTCCTCCTTTCCTTCTACATTTATGAAACATCTACTGTGTGTATAGCCCTGTGCTGACTGATGGAGAAGATACAAAACATACTTATTATATGCTCCCTGCACTTATGGAGCTTATTCTTTAGAATATATTGCTAGTGTAGACTTGAAATAATAGATTCATACAAATCATATGTTTTGTCCTCCATTCAGTTTCACTCTGAGAAATGAAGAAAATTAAGAGAAGCAATTAACATTAATTAGTATAAAGAGTCTTGGATTTCAGGGCAGAGGACCTGAGTTCAAATCCTGTCTTTGTCACTGATCTTTTAGGGATCTCTGCTTATCTATAAATTGAGTAATTTAGAGCAGATGATCACTATCAATCAATAAGCAATTATTAAAACCTGCTATGTGCCAAGTAATGGACTATGTACTGGAGATACAAAGACAAAAACTAAATAGTCTCTGTCCTCATGAAGCACATATATGTATGTGTATACACACATACCTAACATATATACTATATGTATGTATATATATTATAATATATGTATATATGTGTGTGTATATACACACATATGTCTGTATATCTATCATCTATCTATCTATCTATCTATCTATGCATGTAGCAAGGAGGATTGTCCTTGTGTAGCTCAAAGAGAGGCAGGATAGGTATCTTTAGCCTCTTCTCTCTCATCTTTCTCCAAAGAGATTTTCATTCCTTCCAGGAGAGGAAGTAGGAGTTTTAGTAGGAGTAGGAGAAGTAGGAGATTACCACTCTGTTTTCAGAGAGATGAGATACCAGACTAGAAATATATCTATCTATTCCCTTACATATTGTTCATCTGGGGGATACAATTGGATTCCATCTAACTTTTGATCACTTGGTCATTTTGCAGGGTAGGAGGATCCCAAGCTCTACATTCAAGGTTTGACCCCTTCCCTATCTAATCCAAGTTCCACAATGAACATACATAGAGAATAGCAATTTGTCTGAATCATGGCAAAACAGAAATCAAAGTTATACATGGGGGAATATATACCAAACAATACAAAGTAAAGGAGCTTTTTTGTCAGGAACCAGATAACTCAGCTCAACCGAGTGTCCTGGGTCTTACTTAGGAGAAAACTCTCCAAAGTAGCTCCCAGCAAGTTAAGAATAGTGGTGCGATGAAGCCTACCTTCCTCTCAAGTCTTCCCAGAGTTTTTTCCTTCAGCAATCTGAAGTGGAGTTGGCCTCCTCCATGTTCTCTTTTGAAGCTGGAAGCCAACTCAATACTCAAATAAGACCCTTACTTGGAGAATCCTGAATAGGACTCAAAAAGAACTCTTACTTAGAGAGTCCCAAAGTGGGACTGACTGAGACCTTTAGCTCTTGCCTCTTGCTAGCTCTGTCCTACTGAGTATAGGGTCTTTATCTCCACTAAAAAGGAGAGGGTCCCATACCAATGAATTTGGGGAAAGGAGTTCCATATACACAAATACACATATACGTATGTATAACTTATTGAAGGCAGAAATATTATAATATATTCATATATTATTTATGTATCTATCCATATACATGCATGTATGTATGTATGCAAGTCTGTATGTATGTATGCAGGTCTGTATGCATGTATGTACATATGTATGTATGTCCGGGGACTGCCAGGACAATGTGATACATTGCTTGGGACTATGAAGATGAAGACTGCCTCCTCCCAGTGATGTGATAGCCCGTAACTAAAAATATTTGTGGCACTTAAGAATGATATTATAGAACCTGAGGGATCCTTTGGTTCTTCCTATGCCTTGTGACAACAGATAGAAGGCAGGATGTTTCATTTGATAAAGGAAGAAACTTTTGGCTGATGACCTTCCTTTGCTGAAGTTTCCTGGGTGAAAGATATGGGTTTCAGCAAGGGGTGAAATTGTACAGCTTTACTCTACCCCATATAATGACTACAAAGGGTTCTCATATGGAATATAGACTCAACTATAGCTGAGTTTGTAAGGAGGCTTCTGGGTTCCCTTCCTTGACAATCAATCTTGGGAGAATCAAATGGCCTTGAAATGCTTTCAAACTAACAAGAAACAGCCATGTACATGGGAGTGATTGTGATTACAACAGCCTGGACGGATGAGCTACCCTTTCTGTATGCGCATTCAGCTCAGAGTTGACACCTCTTGAGTTGTTGGTTCTCCTAGTTCCATAGCCAATTAGAACAATTTTCCATTATGGTTAGAAACTGTCTTACCAAAGCTAGTAAAAGTTTTAGAACCATCATTTTAGATCTTCAAGTAAACTGCCAAGTAAAGCCAAATAATGAAGGCAAAACTTTTCAGGTTTTTCCCCCAGGCAGTTGGAAAAACAGTATCAGAATAGGTATTTGTTTGCTTGATTATATATTAATTTGTTTGTTTGCCTACATATCTATTCATTCAATCATTTATATATCTACCTATTAATTCATTCATTCATTCATTTCAAAAGGGGAAGTATTTCCTGATCTCCCCAGCTGATATTGCTATCTTTCTTTTCAAAGAATCATGCATCTTTTCTCATGTTTCCATGGTGTATCCTCCTGGAAAATCTTGGTTTCTTGAGAGTAGGGAGAATTTGTTATTTTGTCTTTGTATCCCTGGGATCTAAAACAGGAATATCTCTAACAGCATTGGTGTAGACGGTTAGTGCCTAAAAATGTTTGCTGAGTTGATTTGAACTAAATTAAATTCCCCCACATGAACATGGCATCGTGGCCAGGGATTTTGATCTGGACTAAGAAAGAATCATGTCATCTCATACATTTATTATCTGTGTAGCCCTGCGGAAGTTACAACCTGTCTAGGACTCAGTTTCCTCACATTGAAGTTGGACTCCAGGACCCCTAAGATCTTTTTTCATCTTTAAATCAAGGATCCCATGATCCTCTGCTCTGATAGGGAGAAGGGAAAAGAAGTTCACTTTACCTATTGGCAACTGAAGAGACTCCAAAAATGATCTAGACATTTTGTTTTAAAGGAGTCTGGGGACTTTTTCCCCCCTTAAGTCAGAAACAGAAGAGAACCAGAGGAAAAGCATTTAAAAAAGAAGTGGGAGAGTTATTGCTCATGGTTCCACCATAGCATAGCACCCCCGACCTTTGTCCCCCACCTCAACATCCTTTACCCTTAGCTGTGGAATGCAGCTCTATAGGGCAATCATTCCAGTTCTTGGGAGAGTGGATCTCCACAGAATAAGTACCTTTTAAATGGATTTCTACTTGGTTATTTTCATCCTTCAAGTCTAACCCTTGGGACAAAGGAGTAACTTTGTTTTCAAAGTAATATTCTTGTGATTTCAAGGTCTCAATGTACAATTCAGCTATGGCTACCAAAATAAATAAGTGATTTTACTACCAGTCACTTCCCTACCTCCATTACTTGTGTCGATCAGCTTTTATTAAGTTTAGATCTAGCCACTTGATCTTCCCCAGAGTGGATGTTGGAGTGAGAATGTACCTCAAAGCCAATCTGATTGAATCCAGGCCAAAGCATTTTACAAGCACTTGTTAGCTGACTGACTGACAAGACAAAACCGAGGGCCCAGTGAAATACCTTCCCCAAATACAAGCAGCTGGTTAGTGACTGAGTGGAGACCACAGAAACATGATATGATATAACGCAAAGACAATGCTTATTCTATTCCAAACCTGATACTTGCTACCTCTATGACCCTGGACAAGTTATAACTTCCCTGAGCCTCAGTTTCTTTATCTGCAAAATGAAGAGCATTGAGCTTTAGGGTCTTTTCACTTCTAAGATCCCACAACTCTGTTTTTCTGTTAGTCAAAGGCCCAGGAACATCAGAATTCTAGGAATATAAGATTGAATATAACTTCAATGAATAAAAATATAATGTCACCCATTAATATGGCTGTCTGCCAAGTACTTCCATTATAGCAGCCCTATGAGGTACGTAATACAGGTGTTATTATCCCATTTTACAAATAAGGACAGTGGTTACCAAGCCCCGGATTGCTGGTGGCTTGTTCAAATTAACACAGCTAATAGTAAGTGGCAGAACAGGAGCTCAGAGGACAGGCCTCTTACTTCACATCCAATGTTCTTTCCACTAGATTTCTTCCCACTGCACCAGGCACTTTCTCAGCTTTATTTTGTTGTTTAATGCTCAAGTTTCTTTGCCATATTGGTTATCCACTTATTTTTTCTGTTGAGGAATCTAAGGACATGACCCCTGTCTCTCAGTCATTTCCAGTGCATCTTATCCAATGCTGGGGATGGGTAAGGACTTGTCTGGATATGTACCAAAAATCATCAACAGTGTTCCATTTCTGAAGGCTTAGGTCTGTGTCATTTAGGAAGGGAATTCCATGATTTTTTGTTATTTTTCTTTCAGGTTATATGAGGACTTAGTGAGATGAGAGAGAGCCTGGTCTACTGAAAAGTGCCCATAGGCACAAATCCAGATGCCTGCTTTCTTATCCCAGTTCTGTAACTTAGTGCCCTTGGGCAGACTACTTGAGGTCAGATAGAGTTTTAAGAAAGGCAAGATTAGCCAGACTGAAGAAAGTTTGTTCAGGGAATCAAGGAAGACATATAGCACCAGAGAAAGGACACTTTCTAGGTGTGGGATTTGGGCAAGTCACTTCAATATAATGAGATACAATTTTCTTTTTTATAACGTGGAAAATAATATTAATGCTAGCAATTTCACAGGATTAGGAGGAACATCTTTGCAAACTTTTAAAAGCTATATTAATATGAATGAACAATGATAATTTATGATGATAATAATAAATGTTGTGTCATTTCTCTGCTTAATAATCTTCTGTGACTCCCTACTGCTTTCTGAGTACATTTCAAACTCTTGAGAGGTTCAAAGTTCTACACACATTCACAATGCCCTACGTTTTCATTCTCATCTCATATTATCCCCTACACAAACTTTATGCTTCAGCCAGACTTGGATTGTCCTACTGTCCCCCACACATTGAATTGTTCCACTTATATGCTTTGGATCATATGGTTTCACATGAGTAGATTGTGTTTATTCCTACTCTTCACTTGAGAAATTCCTAATTACCCAAGGAATTGCCTTCGGGAACTTTTTCCTGATTCTCTAATTTGGTAACTATCTTGACCTCTTTGACTCTCACTGCATTTTGTAACTTTCTAATGCATTTATCACATTGAATCAATCAATCAATCAATCAATCATCAAGCAATTACTAAACACTATGTGTTTGGCATGGTTTGAAGTAGTGGGAAAATAAAGATAAAAATCAAACTTTCTCTGCTGTCATGGAGCTTATATTCTTCCCCCTCCCATAACAGTATTTTATTTTTTCCAATTTCATGTAAAGATAGTTTTCAAAATTCATTTTTGTAAGATTTGGGGTTCCAAATCTTTCTCCCTCCTTTTCCCTTCTTCCTTCCCAAGTCACAGGCAATCTGATATAGGTTATACACAAACAATCATGTTAAACATATTTCCACATTTGTCATGTTGTGAAAGAAGAAACAGAATAAAATGGAAAAATCACAAGAAACAAAAAAGGTGAAAATAGTATACTTCAGTCTGCATTCACACTCCATAGTTCTTTCTCTGCATGTGGATAGCATTTTCCATCACGAGTATTTTTGAATTGTCTTGCATCATTATATTGCTGAGAAGAGCTAAGTCTGTCCTAGTTAATCAACACACAATATTGCTGTGGCCATGTAAAATGTTCTCCAGGTCCTGCTTACTTCACTCTGCATCAGTTCATATAAAGCTTTCCAGGTTTTTCTGAAATTTGCCTGCTCATCATTTTTAACAGAATAATAGTATTTCATTACATTAATTTACCAGAACTTGTTCAGCCACGTTCTAATTTATGGGCATTCCTTCTTTTATGATCTCTTTGTGGTATAGATCTAGTAGTTGTATTACTGGATCAAAGGGTATGCAGTTTTATAGCCTTTTGGTCATAGTTTCAAATTGTTGTCGACAATGGTTGTGTCAGTTCACAACTCCACCAACAATGTATTAGCATTCCAATTACCCCACATCTCCAACATTTGTCATTTCCCTTTTCTCATAAGTGTGATATGGTACCTCAGGGTTGTTTTAATTTTCATTTTTCTTATCAATAATGATTTAGAGCATTTAAAAACATGATTATAGATAACTTTAATTTCTTCATCTGAAAATTGCCTGTTCATATCTTTTGAACATTTATCAATTGGGAAATGACTTGTATTCTTATAAATTTGACTCAATTCTCTATATGTTTGAGAAATGAGGCCTTTATCAGGAAAACTGGTGGTAAAAATTGTTCTACAGCTTTCTGCTTTCCTTTAAATCTTGACTGCATTTCCTTTGTTGTACAAAACCTTTTTAATTTAATGTAATCAAATTATCCATTTTATATTTCATATCATTTTTTATCTCTTGGTTGGTCATAAATTCTTCCCCTCTCCATAGATCTGACATGTAAACTATTCCATGCTCCCCTAATCTGCTTATGGTATCAACCTTTATGTCTAAAACAAAAATCCTTTTTGACCTTATGGGGTATGAGATGTTGGTTTATGCCTAGTTTCTGCCATACTGTTTTCCCAGCAGTTTTTGTCAAATAGTGTGTTCTTAACCAAGAAGCTGGAGTCTTTAGATTTATCAGAGCTTATGTTCTAACTGGTGATAAAACACCCACACATTCATGAGAGAGGCTATACCAAATCTTTTTATCCTTTTTCAATTCACTCTTCAGTGTGACTACTATGCTTTTCCCCACACCCTCTTAGTAGAAGACCTTGGCTTACATTTTTTTTTCCCTCCCACTCACAAAAAAATGAGGCTGGAAATCTGATTGCAGAAGCATTAAAAGTGAGTGAGAAAAGAAAAAGTGGCAGTACCTCTAGTGGATAGCCTTCTAAAGGAGTACAGCTGAAAAGGAAAGGAGTAATATTGGACAATAGCTAGTAGGAAGGGCTGTATTAAGTTTTTAAATGTATTTTAAAGATGGAGGTACGGAAATATTTCTAGGTAGAAGGTAAGGAACAAGCCAATATGGAGTGATAAAAAATTGAAGAGAGAAAGTGGGGTTAATAGTGGGACTACCTACTAGAGAAGGTGAGAGGGGAACTTGCCTTGGCAAGCAGAAAGACTACCATGATATCAGAGGCATGAATGAAGGAGGAGCTGGAGGGAAAGATGTCTGAGTGTAAGCAGAGAGAATGTTTTGGACATCAGCAGATAACCACTACCGGGATCTGAACTGGGTGCTACTTTGGATAGAGAAAACCTCAGAAGAGGAAAAGTTTCAGAGTGATGGTGAGAGAATAGAGTCTAGAAGTGACAATGGGGGCCAAAGCAGTGTTCAAATTTGTTCATTCTTCAGATTTGTTCATCTATGCCCTCTCTCTATTACACTATAAAGTCCATGAGGGCAATGATTGTGTTATTTTATTTAAAGTTTGTATTTTCTCAAGTGCCTAACACAGGAGATGCTTAATAAACATTTGTTAGCTAGTTAAATGGATCGATGAATGGCTGCCCTCATTCACTAAGACTATAACAAATAAACTGCTTTATAGATTTCAGATATTAGTCACATTCATGCAAAAACTTACATTGCCTTTTAATAACGAGATATCCCATACACACACCTCTCTCCTCCCCTCCCCGCACCACTGACTCCTCATTTGATTTGCACAAAAGCCCTATGAGACAGGTACTGTATCTATTTATTCTCATTTTCTATAACAGGAAACGGAGGCATTGTGAATTTTAAATAGTATACTCATGGTTACACAGCTAGAGAATGTCAGAGATTCAATTTGAAGCTGAGTACTCCCTGACTTCAAGGCCAGAGTTCTTTCCATGGTACCATATTGAAATATGCTCACGGAACCATACGGATAAAAGTGAGATCAGAGAGATGATAGCATCAAGCTGTAGCATTTTAAAGAGAAGGAAACTGAGGGTCAAAAACCTGAAGTGACTCACCCCCCAAATCACTGGGGAGGGCAGGGCAGCCCCCAGATTTGAGTCAGGGTCTCCTGACTCTGAGGCAACTCTTTTGATTCTTTTATAGCTTTACATATGGAAGCAGTTTATAATTTATAAATTGCAGAAAAGAAGCAAGAAAATTCTTCCAGAAAGTTCGAGGGTATTTGGAATTGATAAATGACCTACCAGTTCCTTTTCAATGACCAATTGCTATGATTTGTAATTCATAATAAAGAAAAGAAAAGCCTAATCTAGAAGCAGAGAGGTTAATCATTGTCTGTGTAGATGCCAAATGAACAAAGTTTCTAAGACCAAGCATAAAATTCCTAAGTCTTACAAGGTGGCAGGATACTTACATGGTCTGTCTGAAGAACCCCTGCTGAAAATATCTTCCCTAACAGAGTCAATCGCCACTAGACATTTGGGGTTCAGTACTGGGCAGTCCCTTCAATTGTCTCTGGAACTATAAATACTCTTAAGATAGTAAACGCATAGTATCACTAAAACAAAGGCCCTGACAACACGGTGCAGTGGAAGGACCACTGGGCCTGGTTTCAGCAGGATGGAATTCTGAAATTAACTCTGCTGTATGACATTGGGGAAGTTATTTTACCTCTTTGGAGCTTGGTTTCTTCTTCTATAGAATGAAAAGATTGGATTCAGGGGTGGGGAACCTGCTGCCTCAAGGTCTCCAGGTGTGGCCTTTTGACTGAGTCCAAGTTTTAGAGAACAAATTATTTTATTAAGGGGATTTGTTCTGTGAAGTTTGGATTCAGTCAAAGGGCCACACTTGAAGACCTAGAAGGCCACGTGTGCCCTTGAGGCCCCAGGTTCCCCACCACTGAATCATTAGATGATATCTAAGGTCCCTTGTTGGTCTAAATTGATCATCCTTTAACCCTACCCTACTGTTATTTCTCTTCTGAATCTCGTGGCCTAGCCAAACCACATTCCTCCTTATATACTGTACTTCGCTTTCTTAGTACCTTTACAGGGTGGTCTTTCTGCTTAAAATGTCCCTATCACTGCTTAGCAATAACCTGTCCACCCTCCACAGTTCATCTCATATGTTCCTCCTTCCATAAAGCCTTTCTTAATGTCCATGGATGGAATAATAATTAATAATAATAATTTCACATGATTTTTAAGAGGCAGCATGGCACAGTGATTGAATAATAACAGCATTTATATAGCACTTTAGGGTTTCTCACAAAAACTCTGACAGGTAGCTGTGATTATTATCCTCACATTACAGATGAGTAAACTAAGGAACAGTCAGCCATTTTGTTTTATATCATATTAATCTGGTCTCCAGCTCTATTCAACAGCACGTAAATAGGAATGGAGGATTTGGATGGTGGAAATATTTCATAACTAAGATCTGAAAAGGGATAAAGAGTGATAAGATGAGGGAGCATGAGATAGGAAGGGTAGCAGTGAGAGCCTAGGTTAGCCTAAGTTTAAAACTGATCCAGTCAGCAGGATTCTGTGACTTCCTCCAGAAATAGTCAGCTACTTTGGAGAAGGAATAGAAGAGGCAAGTGGTACAGTCAATGGTGAGTAGGTTAGCAGAAGATCAAGCGAAGAGAAGATCGAAGAGTTGAGGGGGCTATTTATTGCAATGGGTGACAATGGGTCAAGAAACTGAAGCCAGATCAAGGTTGAAAGAGTAGAAGAATGGGGAGAAAAAAGGCTCCCATATGAAAATATGGTAGGAATAAGGGAACATAGAATCAAAGATTTAGAGTTGGAAATTACCTTAGAAATCATTTAGTTTGACTCCTTCATTTTATATATGAGGAACTGGAATGAACAGAGATTCCTTCCCTACTACCTTCAAGTGACTCACCCCAGGTTACAAAGATTAGTACATGCACCATCAAGATCCAAACCTCAGTCTTCTGAATCTAACATCTACATATTCTTCAGTAGAGAAGGAGTCAAAAAACTATAGCCCAAGGGCCAAATCCAGTCCACTGACATTTTTTATAAGGCCATGGTCAGCTGTGGGCCACATGAAAGGATGAGGGTAGGCCACATTTGCCCTTTGGCCCATAGATTGATAACCCCTTCACTTGACCATGCTGCCTCTCATAATAGTAATAGTGATATAACAATTAAAAAAACATGAATATGCCCTGCTAAGTCCACACAGAGAGTATGGTGCTCAGGTATAGGTGCTGCATTTAGGGAGGACATAAACTAGAAGTAGTCCAGAAGAGAACAACCAAGATACTGAGAGGAGCCAATATATCACTTTATAGTTTACAAACAGCTTTCATATGATCTTCTTTGCTTTGATTCTCACGATAACTCCATGAGGTAGGTAAGGCGGGGATTCTCTATACCTATTTGACTGAGAAGGAAACTGAGGCTCAGTGAGAAGGAGTCATTGGTGCAGCATTACACAGCTACTAAGTGGCAGTCAAGTGTTCTGATTCCAAATCCAGGGCTTGGTCTATTATATCACTCAGAGATAACCACTTGTTGATCCAATTCCCTTTGGATGACAAAGGGTCATTTAAGTTGGTCTCTAGCCAATGCTGTGGGGCACACGGCAGAAAAGATACATAGGAATAAATACCAGCCACCTTTGCCCAAGTTAAAAGGGAAAGATAAATGATTCCGTAGTACTATCATCACTAACACTTAAGGGCGTTATAATTCAAATGATAAAGAAATGCTTTTCTACCATCTTAGGATGTTTCTATTGCTTCTAAGTAGAGGAAAAACCTTACACCTGTGAATTTTAAGTACTTTCCAAGTTGTTATTTTATGTCTGAATTGTTTTGACTTCCTTATTCACTTTAAGCACCTGGAAGGAAGATAGGGAATAGTGGGTGATATTTTTTCCTTATATAGTACTAAGTGCACTGCTGAGGTTCAACAAATAATAAATTATGATAGTAAGACAAGCTAATTTTATACAGCTGCTAGAGCAGCTTTTTTCCCCTCTAAACGAAGAATGTAATTGAATCTGGTGAACAAAAACAAGGGGAAGAAATAAGTTTATGGAGATTTATTGAAAATATTTCACAAGAAGAGTTTAGAAAATGTGCTTTCTTACATTTATTATAGGGTGTGGGATGGGTGGGCTAAATGAGTATGGAATGTTACATTATATTGTCAAGCATTGTCAGTGTATTATTTGTTTTTGGTTTTTTTCTGAACTGCTTTTCCCCTATCTTTTCTTTTAAAATTTTTGTTATGAGGGAGGTCCAACTGGATAAGAAAGAAGGGAAGATATATTACCAGAATAAAATGCAAAAAACAATAGATACTAATAAAAAGTGAAAGAGAAAAGAAAAAGAAAGAGTTTTCTATTTCATCCCCCTCACTTCTGAGTAGCCAGGTGGTATAGTGGATGGAGCACTGGGCTTGGATTCAGGAAGACTCAGCTTCATAAATTCAACTCTAGCTGTGTGACTAGGCAAGTCACTTAACCCTATTTGCCTCAATTTCCTCATCTGTAAAATGAGTTGGAGAAGGAAATGACAAACCACTCCAGCATCTTTGCCAAGAAAGCCCCAGAACTGGGTCACAGTGAGTCAGAAATGACTGAACAACACTTTACTGATGAGAAAGTCACATATACAGGCTCATGCAGCTGTTTTATAATAGACAGGACTTAATTTCAGGGCTTCTAACTCCACGGTAGATGCTTTCACTTAATGATTAGGCTGCAAAGGTTCTATCTTTGGTTCTTTTTCTGGTACTTCAGTGATGTGCTGAGCAGGCAGGGGTCAGTAATTCTGATTCCTCGCCAATTCCCTGTAAGTGTGACTTTCTCTCTAGCCTTAAGCATTCCATCTCTTCCCTTCTTTCATTTTCTCTGACTGTCCCCTATGCTATGTTCTGAATACTGACCTCTCTAGCATCCTTTAAGCTCCAACTAAAACCTCATATTTTATCAAAAGCCTTCCTCAATCCCTCTTTATTATAGTGACTTCTCTCTGTTAATTATTTCTTATTTATCTGGTATAGAGGTTGCTTTGTATGTAAGTGTATCTTGCTGTTGTTGTTACTTGCCTTCCCCACTAGGCTGTGAGCTCCTTGAGGGCAGGAACCTTTTTTTTTAAATCTATTTTTGTATCCTCAGTATTTAGCATAGTGCTTGGTACAACATAGACAATAAATGTTTTTTAATGGATAGCTACTCCTTTGGTCCCTCCTCTCAGAGGAGTGGTTTTTCTTCTTGTTGTTGTTTTCAACTAGGCTTCAATATCAGGTGCCCCCTCCCCAACCCCTTAGCTAGTTATGACTGTCGCTGACTCTTTTGCCTGGAGAAGCACTGCTGAATATATTCCTTCTCTAAGCCCCCACCAGAAATCATGTTCTAGAAAAATATAGCCATTTAATAGCTATCTCTCTTCCTTCCCAGAGATTCTGTGTATACCTCTCAAGTCTGCATTCAACAATTATACACATAGTTTCCGCAAAGTTGGTTAAGAATTATATTACAATTTCTGACTTTAGATAGATAACTATTAAATGGAAATGGGTAAACAAACTTCAAAAGGAAAAGAAAAGCCTTTCTACTTCAGTTACTCAAGAGAACTGGTTCTCCCATTCAGTCTGTACCCTGTCCCTCAGAAATGGTCACTCTGGTTTCTTTGCTATTCCCATGTGGCCTCTGGTCCAGGGTCAGATTGCTTCAAGAGACCAATAAAGTCCCTTTGAGCAAATGACCATTCTCATTGATACTTTGAAATTAGTCCCCTCTATACTGTTCTGAACACAAAATATTCGTATTTATTTCAAGGATTGCTGTTATAAACTCCAACAATGCAGATGGTAACCCTTTGTTGCTTTCATAGACATATTCATGAGCTGCTGTGGGCAAAAAACCAAAATCCAACCCCAAACTCCATTATCTAATGCCAAATCTTCTGGTAATGAGGTTCTCTGCACTCAGCTGGTCTTGTACTTATTGATCAACAAGCAATTATTAAGCCTTTACTAGCCCTTGCTTTCTAGGATCTCATATTCTAATGAGGGAGACAATATACAAATAATTATGTACATGCAACATTGAAAAATGAATATATTTATGTATACATACATTTTATCATATTATACATGTGTATATTCATTCATTCATTCATTTATTTTTGAAGCTAATCTCAGAGGAATGACACTAGTAGTGGGAGCAGAATTAGGGGAAGGACCTCCAGCAGAAGGTTGGAGTCTAGATGAATCTTGAAGGAAGGCTGCTGGCCAGGAAACAGAAGTAGAAAAGTATTCCAAGCATAGGGGAAAACAGGACAAAGACAAGTTGCCGAGACATGAAGCGTCGTCTTCAAAGAACAGCAAGTATGTCTTGTAGCCAGATTGTAGAATATATATGGAGGGAAAAAAACTAAGAAGACTGTATTTTCAACTGACTGAAATTACTCTGCTTGTGATGAGTTCAACCTGCCAAGTACGGTATTTTATATCTGATTCTGGATATAACAAACTCCTGTGGTTAGTTTTTAATATCCTTCACCAACTGGCCCCAATCTCTCTTTCCACTTATTCCAAATATTCTCACTGCCACACTCTACAATCTAGCCAAACTGTCAATAAACAGTCAGCAAACATTTATTAAGTATATCCTATGTGTCAGGCACTGTGCTAAACCTGGCCTTCTTTCTATGCCTCATACATGGCAGACATGCCATTTCTTATCTCTGTAGCTGGCTATTCCCTATCCCTGGAAAACATTGCACCCCCTCCTCCCTACCTCTCTTCTCCAAGAGGCATCTCAAGCACTCCATTGTCCAAGAAAAATGGCCTTTTCCCCTCAATTGTTAATGCCCTTCCTCCCTAACTATACATATACACACACATGCACATACATAACATATAATGTATATATATATTGGTGTACATATATGCATATATGTGCATATGTTATCTCTATATTATACATAGTAAGCATATACTATGTATATATGTTTATTATCTTTATACATAGTATATATAATCTGTCTATAGTCTAATATATGTATATATACATATACACATACACATAACAGATATAGTAATTATATAAATATGTATGT
>CM053595.1:217189366-217210550 GCA_028646575.1 Pseudocheirus occidentalis
CTTCCTTCTTTCCTTCCTTCCTTCTTCCTTCCCTCCTTCCTTCCCTCCTTCCCTCCTTCTTTTCCTTCCGCCCCACATCCTTCCTTCCAGTTTGCAAAAATCTTCTAATTTGTCCACCTGCCTCACATCCCTTCACAATCTAATCCATCCCCTTCTCAGTTACCAAGGTAGTTTTCATCAAGTACATCCTCAGTGAACTTCAGTGGCTCCTTCTTACTTCAGGACCAAATATAAATCCCCATGTTTGGCATTTACAGCCCTGAATTCACAACCCTTTCCTACTTTGCCAGTCTTCTTACACTTTAATTTCATCCCTGAATTTTATGATCTAGTAATATTGGCTTATTTATTACTGTTCCTTTCACAGGACATATCTCCTATTCTCCATGCCTTGGAACTGGCTGTCCCCTATGCTTAGAATGCTCTGCCTCTCCAACTCTGCTGTTTAACTGCCTTGACTTTCTTTAAGATGCAGCTTGAATTCTACTTTCTGAAGAAGGGCTTTCCCAGTCTCTTCAGCTGCTAGGTTCTTCCTTCCCTTAAGTTATCTTTCATCTATCCTGCATATATACCGTTGAGAGAAATGATTATTAAGTAACAAATTATTGGAGAGATCCTTGGTCTTTCCCAAAAATTTATGCCACCTAGACTATCTTATCTAGCCTTATCCGACTAGAAAACCTTAAAAAGAATTTTATTTAAAGTGAACTCTGAACCATTGTGTTCCACTCAAGCAGGCTTGGGCGAAGGGATAGATCTTTTGTCTAGACTGCCAAAGGTTGTGAATGATTTGGGAGTAAATGGAGTGATCAAAGTTAGGTCTTCCACCCTCCCCACTACAATGGGTCCACATCTCATTAAGATATTCATTCTTATTCTCATTGCCAACCCACTTTTCCAACTGTGTATGAGCATTGAGTAGATTCCATGAGGGGTCTTTGGCATTTGAGAGTGTCATTGCCCCTTTTATTAATTATATGCTAGCATGATTAATAAAATGATTAATTACCCCCAAAATTATGTCTATTGAACTTTTTATGTGTGTCATACTGTATGTGTACCCAGTTAGTTGCATCTTCTCTCTTTGAATTACTATGTAAGCCCCAGACAAAGCCCAAATCTTCCTTCCTTCTTTCCTTCCTTTGTTCCTTCATTCCTTCTTTCTTTCCTTTCTTTCTTTCTTTCTTTCTTTCTTTCTTTCTTTCTTTCTTTCTTTCTTTCTTTCTTTCTTTCTTTCTTTCTTTCTTTCTTTCTTTCTTTCTTTCTTTCTCTCTTTCCCTACTATTTAGCATAGGTCCTAGAACATAAGCTCTTAACCCCTGGTTGTTGACTGATGGGACTGGTTGAAAGAATATCTGCCTTAGAAGACATCCTGCATTCAATCCTGGGCACCAATTTTTAGGAATAGCATAAAAAATTGAGAGTGCATCAAGAGGAAGTCAACACAGATACTGAAAGGATTCAGGTTCCTGATATATGAGGATCAGCTGAAAGGTCAACAAATGCTTCACCTGGAGTGAAGAACTACAGTCAGTGACAAAGACTCAATGAATGACAACTGACTTTAATTAAGTATGTGAGGAATCCTTTAAGTAGAAGGGGGATTAAGTATGCTTGGCCTGATCCCAGAAAGTAAAAGTAGTAACCCCAAATGAAAATTCCATGAAGCAAATATTAATATTAATATTAATAATACAATTGTTTATAATAGTCAACACATATATTCCATTAAAGTTAACAAGGCACTTTGTCTATATTGTCTTATTTGATTCCCTAAACAACTTTTTAAGCTATATACTACTATTATACATGCTTCACAGATGAAGAAACAGTTTAAGAAAGGTTAAGCAACTGACCCTGAGTCACACAGCTAGCAATTATCTAAAGCAGAATTTAAACACAAGTATTCTGGATTCCAGGTCCAGTTCAGTGTTACATTTCCTACACCATCTAGATATCTCAAATTTAGACTTGATGTCAGGAAAACCTTTTGACTGTAAATGCTCTTCTGAATGCAACTGGCTGTGTTACATTTAGAAAAGGTCCCTCCTTACTAGAGATCCTAAAGCAAAATAAATTGTAGGTAAATTACTTTACCAAGCATGGTTGGAGAAAAAGAAAGATCCGAATCCTCATTTCACAGTGGAAAGTTAATCAAAAGAGGAGAATCAAGAGATTCCTTGAACAGAGTAAGGGGCAGATCTCCTGATTAGGGCAGTGCTGGTGACAGTATAATACACCTTCAGGTGCATAGAACAGACCAGGAATTGGTGACGGTTTGGAAATGTTTCTTTCTTTGAAAGTCAGGATTCCCTGTTCTTCCATGATTTGGGATCTGGAAAGAAGTCAGTTTATTATTTCCCTGACTGAGCATCTGGTGGGTGCCACTTGAAAGCTAGGTATAACAATAGTTAGAATTCTGGGTCTACAGTTAGGAAGACCTGAGTTCAAATCTAGCCTTAGACAAATCCTAGCTGTACTACCCTGAGCAAGTCACTTAACTACTTTCTGCCTCAGTTTCTACAATTGTAAAATAGGAATCATAATAGCATTCACCTGATTATTGTGAGGATCAACCTAGATATCTATAAAGTATATAAGAAAGTGCCTGGCATATAATAGGCACTTTATAAATAGTTATTTCCTTTCCTATTAAGTATCAATTTTAATAAATGGACACTGAAGGGCCTTCCAATTTGAAGTTCTTTGATTCTGTAAGTTTTCCGGGAGCACACAGTGAGAATCTCATTGATTTAATCACATCCGACTTTTCATGACTCCTATTTAGGGTTTTCTTTACAAATATATTAGAATGGTTTGCCATTTCTTTTTACACCAATGGGGAAAGTGAGGTAAACAGGGTTGAGTGATTTATACAGGGTCACACAACTAGAAAGTGTCTGAGGCCAAATTTGAATTCACAAAGATAAGTCTTCCTGATTCCAAGCTCAGTGCTCTATCCAATGAACCACCTGGTTGCCCCATTATTTCCTACCTTGTATTAAATTTACCTGTGCATAAACCATATCACTCCTCCAGCATAGGATATAAGTTCTTCAAGAGATGGGACTGTGCTGTTTTATCTTTGAGTCTCTAATGCCTAATACGGTGCTTTGCATATGGATTTTACCTCATTCACACCTTTCCTATTTTTCCAATCATATTCTATACCATTCCCCTTTAAGAACACTATGATCCAGCCATACTGGCTTTCTGGGTGAACACTTCTCGTCTCCTGACTCTTTCTCTTTTATACTGGCTCTCCTCAATGCTTGGATTTCACTCTCTCCTCATCTTCAATTCTCAGAATCTCTTGTTTCCTTCAAGCTTCCTAAATCCTCTCCCTAAATTCTCTAGTTCCAAGTGTCTTCTCCCTAAAATTACCTACTATCTATTTTGAATCTCTTTCCTATCTTCCTCTACATTAGGGAGTTCTTAACCTGGAGTGTCCTTGGGAGTCTATGGGTAGGTTTCAGGGGCTTGATGAATTTGGATGGGGGAAAATCACATCTTTCTTTGCATCAGTCTTTGTAATTTCAAGGTTTCATTATTTAAATTCCACTTTTATACGACTTCAATTATTTGGAAATTTTCTGAGATGAAACTCATATCTCTGCAACTTTGGCTCAGACAGTAATGAAAGGTCATAGCAAGGCAAAAATTCCATTGATGACTTAGCCCCTCACTCCAGGGAACAATGATCTAGAAATACTGTAAATGAAAGAAAGAGAAATTCCAAAATGGAGACTAACATTTGACAATTTGTAAGAGCTTGCAAGTCCTCAGACTGAAATGTCTTATGCATTTAAAAAGATTATTCTAAGAAGAGGTCCATAAGCTCTTCAACTGCAAGATGGGTCCGTGACACACTAAAGCATAGGTAAAGAACTCCTGCTCTATATAGACATGTTGTTTTTCCTCTCTAGATTGGAAGGTCCTCAGAGGCAAGGACTATGATACTCTCGTTTTTGTATTCACAATGCCTAGCATGGTGCAGGGCACATAGGAACCACTTAATTAATGTTTATTGTCCATTTCAATAATTTAATTTTAATAATTAGAACTGTATAAAAGTAGAATTAAAATCATGAAACCTTTATCAATAAGTGATCAAGGTTTCATTATTTAAATTCCACTTTTATACGACTTTATTTGGAAATTTTCTGAGATGAAACTTATATCTCTTCAACTTTGGCTCGGACAGTAATGAAAGGTCATAGCAAGGCAAAAATTCCATTGATGACTTAGCCCCTCACTCCAGGGAACACTGATCTAGGAATACTGTAAATGAAAGAAAGAGAAATTCCAAAATGGAGACTAACATTTGACAATTTGTAAAAGCTTGCAAGTCCTCAGACTGAAAATTGTTTATAGATTTTATTGTGTTTATACAATTGACCATCCACACTACATTCCTCCCCTGATATACCATCATGGTTTGGATTTGACTCTGGGCCCTTAAAGGTTGTGTTAAAGGATCACAAGCTTGGTCTGATGATTTCTACCAAGCTGAAAAGACACAGTAATATTTCATAATATTCAGAGCTGGGGGAAAAATTAATCCAGTGCTCTTTGTTTTGTAGAGGGAGAAATCTACTAAGAGAGATAATGATTTTTACAAGTTTCCTCAGGTAGAGTCAGAGTCAACAAGCTTGTATTAAGTGCTCACTGTTCCCAGCACTCTGCTAAATGCTGGGAGTGCAAATAAAAGCACAAAGAAAGATAGCTCTTGTCCTCTGGATTCTAATAGGGAAAACAACACATATAAGGAAACTGAAGGAAAAAAAGAGGGGATACTGGAAACAAAGATACCCTGCATGAAAACAGTGTAGAAGAAATCTGGAATACACTCTGGAGAGGAATAACCGCAGCTGGCCTGGGCCTCCTCGTTAAAGGAGGTTCTGAGCAAGAGGCTGCAAAAGAAGAAAGTGCTTTCAATGTGTGAATTTCAGGTTTGGAGAGAGGCTTCAGAATGGAGAATTAGGGGATGATAGAGGAGGTCTGGAGTGAAGCTCAGAGAAGAATGGAGATAAGTAGCTCACCTGAGAGTCAAATCTAGTGTTCTAATTGCAAATCAAAGGCTATTTCCCTCACTTTCTTATTTCCCCTAAATGGCTGTGTTTCATCAATCAATGACTGCCTAGTTAAATACTAGCAGTATCATCCTTACAGTTGGCCACAAGGTGATGAATATTTTCGTCTGTACTGTTTCAGGAGGAGAGTTTGCTAAGGTGTGGAGTAGTTCTGATGTGCATATAGTGCCAAGACTGAGGAAATCATGTACCTCATTAGCTATTTCTGACTTAATTAATGATTTCTCAGTGTCCCTCCCCTCTACCATAATATTATAAGGAAGGCATAGTGATCAGTTGAGGGGAAAGAGTGTTGTATTTGGAGTCTAAGAACCTAAGTTTGAATCCTATCTCTGCCACTTATTGACTGACCTTTGGAAGCTAACTTAGTTCTCTGAGGCTCTTTATTTGTGAATAAAATGGTATTCACCTTTGTCATCCATTTATTGCCCAACATATGCTATCACATGGAGATCAGCATAGAATGGACCTAATCTTGTTATCAAGATGAAAGAAATAACTGGATTGGTTAGTTGACAATTTCTTGAGTGACAAGCTGATAACCATTTTGGTTATACAGCTGAAAAAGTTCTTTCTAGCTAGGGAGTTTTTACTCCTTTAACATACAGTGTTTCCCATAAGAATCTGCTGCTACCATTTCAAATCATTCTACTATGTATTTCCTCAGAGAGCACCTGAAATGAAAACTGTTTGACTTTGAACGTCCCAGATATATTTTTTTCTTTTTTAAAAAAAAGAGTATTTCACAACTTAACATATAAAATTGGGATAAATTGCTTAAAAGCTCTATGAAATTCAACTGTTACTATCAATTTTCTCATTCCTTGCCCTTTGGTGGTCAGGGGAAACAGTTTTGTGTTTCTTTAAAAAATTCCACTAACAATTATCGAAGCCTCTTTCCTATTCAATTTTTAAACAGTTTCACTGTAATGTCTCTTCTAAAAAAAATAGCATCTGACTTTAGAATGCTAGAGCTGTCTAGAAGTCATCAATTCCATCTAGCCACTCTGTAACACTGCCTTTTTTTTTAAGTTTAAGAAAAACTGTGTCCAGAATAAAATCTTGTAATTTAATTCTGGGAGTCACACTTTAGGAAAAAAAAATGACAGTCTAGAATTTGTCCAGAGGATAACAAGAATGGGAAAGATACTGAAAAATGAATCTATGAAAAGATTGGTTGAAGAAACAGGGCACATTTAGGGAGAAGAAGGGAAGACTTAGGGCAAAACATGATCAGTGCCTTTGTGCAATTGCTCACTCTCAGTTCTTGCTTAAAAGAGAGACTGCACTTTTTTTTTTTGCTTGGTACCAGAGGACAAAACTAGGAGTAGTTTTTCAAGGATCTCATTGATTTGATTCAGATATCAGTTGGTAATCTTTGAGCTCTTCTTCAATCCTATGCCAAGTTGGGGAAAATGGCTTTTATTCAGGCTTTTATTCCTCTCAAAATGGAGGATACTTTCCGATGCTTTTCCTTGTTTCCCTCATATGCTCAGGTCTTAATTTATCTAGAAATTATTGAATGACTATAGTTTTCTTGACTTCACACAATGTATTTACTTTCATAATGTTGACGGGTTAGATTTTTCCCCCTCTTTTTCTTGTCCATCTGTAAACTATTGACTTCTATTAACCTCAGTTACATTATTGATCAAAGAAGACTGGGCTGGTTCCTGTAAATAGCTACTGCCATTATTATCACTATACCATTATTATCACCATACCAAGATGAAGGCTTCAGTGCAGGGAAGTGCCCCTTGGAGTAGAAATGTGTTAATAGAGAGATTGCAATGGAGACTTATTATGTGACAATGGCAGTATGTGTATACCAGTGCTCATGAAGAGTTAGAATAGGCAGCCACCCAGATAGAGTGATTTTAGGGGCACCATGAAGACTCCCTTGACTAAAATATCTCTCTTGCTGGCCTGCCAAAGCCTCTGAGTGTCAAGCATAAGAATTTTATTCTTTTGGTCCTAGAAGGCCTTTCAGTCTTCTGGACTTCCCTATTAAAATGCAAACACCCCAAGAGTATGTAACAACTTAAGCCTTTATTAGATAACAGAAAACAGTTGATAGCAAGATAAAGTCCTGGTCTGAGATAGGGTTTAGATACTGAAGGAATGGGCGGGGGGAGGGGGGGAGACACTTACAGGAAAGTGGAAGGCCACCAATGGCCAAGGTGGGTTTTGCCTAGTGTGTGTCATTCTGAGAAAGTACTGCAGGACAGCAAACTTGGAGCTAAAAGTCTTACATTTGAATCTTGGAAACTGCCATCTACTTATTGTATGATGCTGAGTAAATCACTTAATTTGTCAGGACCTGAGTTTCTCTATCTGTAAAATGAGCTTAATAATCCTTATTCTACCAATCCCAAATGGCTTTTCAATCAATTAAACATCCTTTAGTTTAGCTTGGCCCACATGTTGTAAGGGATGTTCACCACATGTAGCATGATGGTATCATTGTATACCTTAAAGGGAGGCAGAAAAGACATCTCTAGCCACTTCTTTCCTTATTCTTATCAATAGGATACTTTAATTCCTTCCAAGATAAGAAGCAAGAGGTTGAAGCCAAATTGTTGACCATTATGTTCTCCACAGAGGAGGGAGAAGTGATTTTTGGGTGTAAAATTAAGCATGAGCAGCTTTCCAGAGGACTGCTGCTGTGAACAGCTTTTAAGGTTCATAGTATAACAAACTCTCTATTCAATAATAAATCAGAGCAAAACATTCACAGAAAATCAAGGTACAACATTCACAATCTTACAACTTATCACAGAAATTCAAAATACAGCATTCACCATGTCAGAATTCAACAGCTTATCACTAAAATGGCCACATAGTTTTCACCAAAGTGGTCACATAGTTTTCAACAAATTGCAATCATTTAGTAACTCAATCACTTGGTAACTCAATCATTCAATCATCCTTAAGGAGGCTTACCTCCTTAAGGGACACAAAATACAAAGTCAAAATCCTCTACCCATGGGGTACAACAATTTCATCAGTCACTACTCAGTACTCTCTTAAGGGGTAGTGGAAAATACAAAAGCCATCCACCCCTAGGTCACAGGTAAATTACAATTTCATCAGTCACTACTCAGACAATTTCATCACAGCATTCAATACCCAATAAGAGGTCTTTTATTCTTCTTGACCCAAGGCAAGTTCTCAGCAGTTTCTGTTCCTGGGAAGACAAAGATTAACAAACACACAATAACTGGCATCGTCTCCAATTCACTTTGTCTGTGAGATCAACCTAGGCCCAACAAGGTCGGAGGCTTCTATCAATAAATGAATCTTACAAAGTAATATCAAAACAGACAGACCGAGTACCGGCACCACAGTCATGCTTCCTCAGTCTTCAGCAGCTCCAGCTGGCCCTTCGAAGTCCTCAGGAGCTCCTGCTGGCCCTCAGAAATCCTCAGGACTGGCCCTCAGAAATCCTCAGTAAGCTCCATTCACAAAATCAAAATCACTTTATCTAGCCTCCACATGGCTTGCTCCAATAAATTTTTTCTCAGTTCTCAATTCTCATTCCTCTTCTCAGTTCTTCTCAGTTCTCAGTTCAGTCTTCAGTCCAGTAGCAGCTGCCCTGCCTCCACGATGCTTACCCCAGGAAAATTCTGACTGTCCAGCTTGTGTTCTTCCTTATATATGGTATTAGCTCTTTTGCTGTTCATCCCTCTCCTGTCACTTCAGCAACAGGAATCCCTGTTCAGCTCCTTCCTGTTACATCAGCAACAGGGGTTCATACCTTCTGTTTCTTTAATAGAGGGTTAATTTGAAAGTAGATTCTAAGTACCTCTTAGCTTAGCAATACAAAGGGATATTCAAATTTCATTATTATTACATTAGGCTAGAAATTTTATTAAGTATTATTTCTCTAGGGGATGTGATTTTCAAGTTGAATCTAACTTGTGATTACTGTTCTTTATTGAGAGGAAACAGTACCTTAAGTTTTACATTCAAGGCTTGACTCCCTTCCCAATAAATACCAGTTCTATAATGAACACACATTAAGTAGCAAAGAAAGCCATTTATTCAAATAGCAAAATAGAAATCAGAGAAAATAGATGTAAGAGAATTGCACCAGATAATAGAGTAATGGAGCTCTGGATCTCACCCAAGGTGAAATTCCTCAAAGTCTCTAGTGCAGCAAGGTGGGGACAGGGACATGATGGAGACTGCTAGCTTCTCTCATGCCTTCCCAAGAGTCTTTCCACTTGGGATTCTGAAGGAAGGTTGACTTCATTCATCTTTTGAAGACGTAAGCCAAAAGTACTTGCATGATTACAGAGCCCAAAGAGATACTTGAACCCAATGGAAGCCCAAAGAAAAATGGAGAGACTGAATCTCTCTCTTGCTCTCTCCAACTCTTCCCCATGCCCCATGCAGGCTCAGGGCATTGCTTTGCACAACTAAGAAGAGAGTCCCAGGCCAGCTTTGGGGCTGAGATTAATTAAGAATTTGTAATGCATTAGTCACTGTTCTTGGTACAGGGAATATAAAGACAAGAATAGGCTCTATTTTGGAGAAGCAAACTTCTGTTAGAGTAAGCAATGTATGCATGACACACACACAATATAAATTCAAGGTCTATTTTTATGGTGGAAGTCACTAATTGTTAGGAGTAAGGTAAGATTTCCTGGAAAAAGTGGTGCTTGAGCTCATTTCTTTCAGGAACTTAGGGATTTTAAAAGGTAGAGGTGATAAGGGAATGCATTCCAGGCACAGCACACAGCCAGTGCAAATGCACAGAGATAGGAGATGTGTCAAATATGAGAAAAAACAGGAGGACCAGCTTGGCTACCTCATATAGAAATGTATAATACAACTTAAAAGTAGGTTGGAAAGGGGTGCCCATCAATTGGGGAATGGCTAAACAAAGCCGTGGTAAATGATTTTAATGGAATATTATTTATTGTGCTTTGAGAAATAACAAGTAGAATGATTTCAGAAAAATCTGGACTCACATGAACTGATGCATAGTGAACAGAACCAGGAGAACATTTTATCCAGTAACAGAAATATTATTTGATGAAGAACTGTGAATGACTTAGCTATTATCAGCAATATAATGATCTAAGACAATCCCAAAGGACTGAATGAATGAATGCATACTACGTGCCTTCAGAAAAAGAACTGGTATTTTTTTGGAATACAAGCTGAAGAATGCTATTTTTCGCTTTCTTTTTTTCTCTCATTTGTTTCTTTTATTTGAGTCTTCTTGTACAAAATTAATATGGAAATATTTTGTATAACCTTTATCTGTATAGCCTATTTCTGACTCCTTTTCATCCTGGGGAAGGGGTAGAAAAATTAAAAACTTCTAATGAGGGGTGGCTAGGTGGTACAGTGAATAGAGCACCGACCCTGGAGTCCGGAGGACGTGAGTTCAAATCTGGCATCAGACACTTGACACCACAACTAGCTGTGTGACTTTGGGCAAGTCACTTAACCCCAATTGCCCCCCCAAAATAAAAAAACACCAAAAAAAACCCTTTTAATGAAAATGTTAAAAAAAATTGTGCAGAGGCAGACTCTGAAGGGATTTAAATCCTAAACGAGGCAGTTTGTATATGATCCTGTAAGTAATAGTGAGCTACTGAAGTTTTCTGAGTAGAGGAATGATATGGTCAAATGTTTGCTTTAGAAAAAAAAAGACTTTGGATTTCCCTGAAGGATAGATTGGATTGGGCAGAGATAAGTCAAGGAGAGTAATTAGAAAGCTGTTGTAATAGTGAGAGGTGACAGAGGCTTGAACTAGGGTGGCCATTGTGTGGAAAGAGAGAAAGAAATGGATGTGAGGGATCTCGGGCACACAGAATGCACAAGACTTAGCAACTGATTTGTTACATGGGATGACCAAGAATGCAGATGGTTCCAGTCTTGCAAACTTAGAAGGATGGTATCCATGACAGAAAGAGGGATGCATGGAAGAGGAATAATCTTGAGGAAAGGAAAGATTTCTTCTTGTTAGGAAAGTGCTTTATAAAACTGAAAGCAATATGTAAATGTGATCTATTATTTTCCCTAGGTCCTGCTGAACTGACATGTTTGTGTGTGATACAAAGAGAAAGAAAATGTTCAGAGTGATTTGCAAGCAGTTTTTACATTTAGCATAATAGGCTATGGAACTGGAAAGGAACTTGGAAATAATCAAATACATTGCTCCTCCACACACACACCCCACTCTATTTATCTATATAAGGCCCAGAGAGGAGAGATTAATTGCTCCAAATTATAGTGCTCACATGACAGAAACACAATTCAAATCAAAGTCTTCCATTGCACTGTCTCAGCAATGTCAAAAGTGGGATTGTATTTCATTTTTGTGTTTTTTGCATCTAGCATTGCTGGTTTAAACATAAGAAGCAGTTAGAGTTAATTTTTGATATGTATAGTAAAAGAAAACAAAGCATAGCATGTTGCACACTCGGCATGTCAGGAAAAAGCTGGGTTCCAATATCAAGTCTGGCACTTTTGGTAAAATAGATCATTGCCCTGAGCCTCAATTTCTCCATCTGTAAAGTGCCAATAATAAAATTTACAATACCAGCCTCCTAGGGTTCCTGTGAGGAAAGTTCTCTGTAAAGACAAAATTATACTGTAAATGTGAATTCTTGTTTCCTAATTGAGATCTGTAATTTCATCTATAAGTGAAATTCCCCCTATGAGAACCTACGCCTGCAGTACAGCTCCTTGGTAACTTGTGGTCTTAACTGTATGAGGTCCTGAGAGGTTAAGTCATGACCCATATGTGTTTTCATAGCCAGTCTGAGTCAGAGGCATCATTTCAAGCCAGTGTTGAGACTCTAAGGCTGACCCTCTCTAGTCATTTGCAGTATATAAACCACTTCCTTTTCATCACTCCTGCTCTTTCTGCCATTGTTCTTCTCTGAGCCGGGTTTCCCCCTCTGTAAAGTAAGGGTGCTAAATTTGATCATCTCTAAGGCTCCATCCCAGTTTTGTAATTTAAAAAAGGAGAGAAGAACTAACTGTCTTGTATAGACCATCTTTTTATCATTTGTCAGGTTAGACATCTAACAAATCTAAATAGCAGTCTAAGTATAGAGAACATTTCTTCTGCTGCTTCAGGGTTTACTGGTTGGGTTGGCAGCAACTTCTGATGATGCAGTGATTTTGTTTTCTCCCTATTTTCTTCTCTTTTATTTTTTTTAATTTCAAAAAGTTGTTAAAAGAGCAATTTTAGAAAACGCGTGTGCTTGTGTTTAATTGACTATTGAGTACCCACTGGTCAGTGCTTGGAGGCAGAGTTATGGAATAGGAACTCAGAGCAACACAAACTTCCTCTACAGCTCATTGGCTACACTGGGGAGATGAGGCCCAGAAAATAATGAATGTCTTTGTTTTAGAAGCTGAACCATTCATTAAGGCACAGTAGGCAAGGAGACTAATGGAATTTTCACACATTAGATGAGAAGACGGGATGATACTTTCTTTCCTTGACTGGAGGGGCTGGACAATATATAGCCTTACTCTTTATCAACACCAGAAGAAGAGCAGAATTTGCACCCAAATCTGTTTACAATGCAACCTGGGTAACTCAGATTGCTTGTGGAATGAATGATGAGAGGGGTGGTAATTTTCAGCTCTGTAGGAGGTTAAGCAGAGACAGAAAATATTTATTTTCCATTCATGTTTTCAAAAATACTTCTTGAAACAAAGCTTTCCTTTCTTCCTTTAGAAAGTGAACCTGTATCTCAAAGGAAGGGGATACCTATGCAATGCAAATGAAGATTTGGCAGTAGAAATACTAGCAAACTGAGAAGTCTGCTGCAAAATTTTGTTGAGGATTGGTGGGGCAGGATGATACTAGCCTTTAAAAGGTTCCCTGAGGTATCATGGATTAATCTTTTGTTAGAAATGACTCACTCACTCACCTGATGTGACTTTAAGAGAAGATGGGACATATATGAAACCAAATAAATAATTAATCCTTTAGAAATCTGAACAACAATAAATGTGTTTGAGCTTCTGTGAAGAGAGGGACTTCTCAAATATAAGGTGATTAATTGTACTGATTACCTAAAATCACAGTTGTACTTTTCTAATACTTTAATATATCTGTGACATGGGTCCTCTTGGGCATGGGTACTCCCTCCATCAATGCTGATTGTGACCCATAAAGGTCTGCCATCCTCTTACGTGTGTATTTTCCATATGTCCCTTTTACTGATGGGGAACAGGGGTCTATCTTAAATGCTGAGGACCTTCTACTCATTCTCTTATCATTGCATGGATACCATGGAACCATATATTTCTTGCTATGTGAGTGGCTTGTTTTTCCCCCAGTCATATGCTTCTCTGATGACATCATTTATACAGCTTCTGGATAAATCATCATTTGTAATAGATTTCTGTGTTCCCACCCACCAAATTTCTCTCTCGTCCTCTGTGGGATTCTTAACTTCAACTCTTTGGAGACTGTGGTGTGTTAATACTTGCAGACATATAGAGTGTCCAGAAGAATTTTAAATATAATATTTCTCTTGTGATAATATTTCTAATATTAGCCTAGGGGGTTGGATCTGTTATTGGTATTAGAAACTCTCAGTATATTTTAATGACAGATTAATAATCCCACTGATGTGGGCACTCTCTCTACAGATATAATAATAAGGATAATTTTGGACATCAAAAAGTATTCAACTGTCTCCTCACTTAGCTAGCTAGATCTCTGGTTATCAGATCCAATTGGTCTCTGTTCTGCATCCAAGGCCCTTCTAGCTTGGTAAGACTTACCAAGTCTTACAGATAATCTCCTGGGACAGGCTTTAAGGGAGGGAAGAAATGCATTAAGCACCTGCTATGTGCCAGACAACATGACAAGCACTTTACATGATCCCTGTAACAACTGTGTGAATTAGATACAATTATTACATCCATTTTTCAGTTGAGGAAACTGAAGCAGAGGGTAAGTGGCTTGCCCAGGGTCACATAGCTAGCAAGATTTAGCTAGATTTGAAGTTAGGTCTTCCCGACTCCAGGCCCAATACTATCTGCTTTACCACTTAGCTGCCTACTTTGAGATCCTAAGGTAACCACCAAGACATGTGAATGTACTGGAAGAAGTCTAAGTGTAGGAATAATGATATTAATTACAAGAACGGCTGCCATTCCCTCAGCATGTTTTATCTTCCAAAGTTGTATACTAGCAACAACCCTGTAATGTAGGTCAGGTATATATTCAATGTTCCCATTTTATACATGAGGAAACTGAGATTTTGACAAGTAAAGTGACTTACCCTGCATTCATAAAGATGAGAAGTGTCAAAGGCAAATCTCATGAGAAGTAGAAGGTCCCATAGCGAGAGGGCACTCACTGCCATGACTGGTGCCCTCTTGATCCCTTCTGAAGCTTCTCAGGTGTACCTTATAGTATTTCCCATTTATGTTTTGTAGCTCTGCAATAAAATGACTAATATTTATTGCTGTGCCCTCTTTCTGGCTTCAGAAGCAGGAGCAATATAATGAAAAGTAACTACACCGACAAACCATTAGATTTGTTGCTGTTCTTTAAAGTGCCCATTTTAAGCATAGCTATTTATGCCTTTTACCCTGCCCAGCTGTCACTGGTTATGCAGAGGCCCTTGCTTAGATTACAGGCATTCCAGGGAGGCCTTCTGTCCTTATGAATTGCCATTTATTATTATAAGATTGTTGAGGAAATTCACAGGGAAGGGAGCGTACAACTTCTTTGAGCATGTGCTGATTCTGATCATGAAAGAAGGTTCCATGAGAGTCCTAGCTGTAGTGGTTATGATTTCTTATGGTACCTACATTTGATCTCCACAATCTTTTTCAACCACGTATATTCCCAAGGGTAAGGGGGAATGAAAGCATGGTTCTTCCTCACGGAATAAAATTTCTTAGCAGCCGCATCTCCTGTTATTTTGAGAGGCTTGTTATATGACAGAAAGAGAACAAGATTTGCAGTCAGAAGATTGCAAAACATCACCCACAACTCAATAGAACAATGTTAAAGTTATCTGAAAGGTTCAGAACACCACACCAAGTCTATATGTTCCCCTCTTCAGTTTCTTTGCGATTTTCCCTTTATCTGAATGCCCAAGATATGAGTTCATATTTTCCACATTATACTCAAGTTGATATTCAATCTTCTTTTGGCATGAACCAGAGACAAAATCCACCATTATCTTGGGTAGCTTGTGATATGATATAAAGAGAACAGATTTATAGTTAAAAAAACTGATGTCAAGCTAGACAAGGGTTCTTAATGTGAGCTCCATGTACTTTTGGAGGATCAAAAAATATGTTGGTAACTATTTCATTATAATTGGTTTCCTTTGTAATCCTACATATTTTATTTTATTCGTTTAAGAATATTATTCTGAAAATGGGTCCGTAAGTTTCACCGGATTAACTGCCAAAGTCACTAACTGACACTACAAGATTAAGAATCCCTGAGTTGGAGGGTTGGGATAAATCTAGTTAGATGAAATTCAATAGAGAATAGATGTAAGGTCTTTCCCTTGGGTTCAGTTTTACAAGTATAAAACTGGGAAGTATGACTAGGTAGCATTTAATTTTTTTCTTGAAGCTCAATATGGCTGAATAAGTTGTGGTGTATGGTTATTACGGAATACTACTGTGCTGTAAGAAATTATCAGCTCATTGATCTTAGTTGGGCATGGAAAGACTTGCATGAAATGGTAAAGAGTTAAATGAGCAGAACCAAGAGAATAATGTATATAGTAACAATATTGTTTTAAGAATAGCTTTGAATAACTAAGTCACTTTGATTATTATAAATACACGAATTAAAAATAAAGGACATGTGAAGAAAGATGCTATCTACATCCAGAGAAAGAACTGATAAATAGAAGTATGTATAGAATAATTTTACATATATTTATACCTATTTGTGTCTAATGGTAGCCATCTCTAGGGTGGGACAGGGGGAGGGAAGAAATAAAAGGGAAAAAATTTACATGAAAACTATATTATATATTTAAAAGGAATAGTAATTTGTACACAATAGATTTGAAGCTGCAATCATTTTTTTTACTTTTTACTATACTAGGTTATAGAAATGCTGGTTTTATTCCATAACTTAAAAATTAAATAAATTTTTAAAAACTTAATAAAAAGAAATAATGGTATAATATGACAGCCAAAAGAAGTAATTCAGTCATGGAGGCCCCTGGATTTGAAAAGCCAAATGTTAGTGCGTCTCCCTCTGGTAACTAACTGTATATATATAATGATCAGACAGCTAGAAGCCCTGTCTGTTGGTTTGTTGAATTGTGTTATTATTTTCTTTCTCTGTATTTTTGTTTGCTTGTAATTTCTGTTTATATTCTCTGAAGTTCAGGGTGCTAACTGTTTCCCCTAAACAGAGTGAATGATATTTATTTGATTAAAGTAAGATCGTTAACCCCTTTTGAGTTGCTTTCCTTTAGAAAATCAGATCAAGGACCTGTGCTAGCAACTATCCTGAGTATGCTAGGGTTGTTGCTGCTACAAAAGGATGAAGTGTTACATAAATGTTAGATTATTGTTATTATTTATTTTATTGTTACTAATTATTTAATTTAATAATTATTGTTATTAATTATTTTAATTTCACTATTGTTATCAATAATACATCAGTCATTTAAATTGGAAATTTCATCAATTTGGGTACTATTTCTAATCATGCAACACATAATCCATCCTCAGCTTCTTATTCTGTATAACTCTTATCTAGGTCTTTCTATGTATCTTTCACTGAGAATCTAGCGTAAATACTGAAGGCCTTTCTGCAGTTTTTTGGCTTTTTGTTTTGTTTTTGTTTTTTACTATTTCATGGATTCTAGTATAATATTTGGGCTACCAGTCTCTTATGGCTCATTCTTTGACATACTTCTATCTTAATTTCTTAAATTTTTGATGTACTTGATATTGTCTTTTATGCCACTTCTCACATAAAAGTTATCATGGTAAACAACCTCTAGATCACTTACCCTTTCATATGTTTCTTTATCATCTTTTAGGTCACCTGCAACTTTATTTTTTCTGATAATATGGTCTCTACAGTTGTAGCAATATAACATCATAGGGAAAATATGTTAAAAAGATTGCATTTCAGAGGAGGGAGTTGTTTGAGACTACTGAAATGCCATGTTATTCCTCATATAAAATCTGACCCAATCTCTGTCTCCTGGTTTACTCTGGCCTACGTTTTACCCATATGAAGTCCTTACTTAAGATATATGTAATGATAAATTACCTCAATGGGCTGCCCATTCAACTGCCTGTAATAGTCTGGACAATGAATATTCATTCTACTTCTACTTCTTTTTATACCCTATCGATGAATAGACAAATATCTTTTGAGTGAGTATGAATCTAATAGAGAAATTCCTGTGACATTTTAAGATTTGATATAATCAATATAATTTTGTCATCAAATAGGACCATCTGGATGATTTATTTCAGCAACAATTATTAATATTAATAATTTTTTCATATAGATGGTACAGAACACTTGGCCTTTAACAGACTTGGCCAATAGGAGCAATGATTTAATTGCTTCTTGAGGGAACACTGTTTTTTTATGAGTAAAATGTTGATTTCATTAGATTTTATTTAGTCAACTGTGATTCAATTCTTTTAGAGCCACTATGACTTTCACAGACTAACTCTTCATAGTTCTACTCATTACATGAATGCTTATCTATCATTCAATTTAGTAAACATTTTTAGTCTGTACTTTGCACAATATACTGGACCAGAAGCTAAAAGAGATAAAAAAGATGAACAACATAGGAGTCTGTATTCGTGGTGGTCATAACCTAATAGAGAAGATAAAATATGTATACAAGTTAAAGAGTTAAAAAGCCATAAGATACAAGGTGTTATATGACTTTAGAGGAAGAGGAGCTTGCATCTGATTGGAGGCATCAGGGAGGCTTCATAGAGGAGATAATATTTGAGCTGAACTTGAAAAAAAAGTCTAGGATTAATGATATAGACTTGGGGAATGCAATTTCTGGGCAGAGGTTAACAGCAAGAGCAAAGACCATATGCCAGAAAATTTTAAGGAACATTTTTAAGGAACATTCAACAGGAGATACTTAGAACTTGAGCCTAGGAGACCAGCTGGGAGACTTTTTTTTTCTTTTTTTTGCTTTATGGAAGGGGGAAGACAGTACAATTGGGGTTAAGTGACTTGCCCAAGATCACACAGCTAGAAAGTGTTAAGTGTCTGAGGCCAGATTTGAACTCAGGTCCTCCTGATTTCAGGGCTGGTGCTCTATTCACTGTGCCACCTAGCCACCCCAGGAGACTTTTCAGTGGTCTGAAGGGAAGAAAAAAATGAACACTTCAATTGTAAGAGTGCAAAACCCAGTTTGTCTAGAGCTTATGGTGACTGAAGTGGGATAATGGAAGATAAAACTGAGCTCAAATCATGGCAGACCTTGAGTGCCAAATGAAAGAGTTTTTGCTTTAAACAGAAGGTAATAAGGAGCCACTGAAGATATTTTAAAAGAGTATATCTTTTTTAGTTTTAATCTTTCCCAATACCTTGAACATAGAAGGCATTGGATCAGTGTCTATTGAATGAATGAATGAATGAATGATCAGAATTATTCTTTAGGGAGAATAGTACAGCAGTAGTACATAGATGTCAGTCAATAAACATTTATTAAGTTCCTCCTATATGCCAGGCATGGTGGTAAATTCCAGGATACAAATAAAAATGAAAACAAAGATAGTCCCTGCCCTCAAAGAACTTACAGTCTAATGGGGGTGAGGTAGAATGGCACAGGAAAGGAAGCTGAAAAGTTAATGGGAAGGGAGAAAGAAGGTACCTGACACAGGCATGATGGAAAGTCCCAAAGAAGTCCAAAAGAAGTGTAGCTGGTGGTAAAAGCAGAGAAAAACCATATTGGGACCCCTATTTAAGTAGAGTCTCTAGAGCCTATGGCCTTGCCCTCCAGCAAGAGAGTCCAATCAGAGGGGCAGAGGGCACTGATGAGACCTGTATCATAATGCAGATATATAGGTATTGGAGGTACTTGGAACTTGAGCCCAGGAGATCAGCTGGGAGACTTTTTAGTGGTCTGAAGAGAAGAAAAGAAACAAATTTCAATTGTCAGAGTGCACAAACCAGTTTGATATTTGAATACAAGCTGTCAAAGTCCAATGAAATGGATAGCAAGCCATTTATTTGCCCCCATATAGTCTATGTTGTGGGTCTCCCACCACTGTGAGTTGCTCTGTTTAAGAAAAAAAAGTTATAAAAAATGATTATGTTAATTCTTTTTTCAACTTTTTTTATTTTTTCAACTTTTGTTTATTTTTAGTTTCCATCATTCATTTCCATGAGATTTTGAGTTACAAATTTTCTCCCCATTTTTCTCCTATCCACCACCCAAAACAACACTACCACTGTATACCCCCTCCCCCAATCTGCTCTCTCCTATATCCTCCCCTATCACCCCTCTGACTTTCCAGTAGCGCAATGTAATGCCAAGCAAAGGCAACTTCCAAGGTTCAGATTACCAGCATAGCAAACCCCATTTATTGAGCAAACATTCACAGAACAGAGAAAGTCAAAATAGAGTATAACTCATACATTTCACAAGTAAGTTTTTCATTCAGTCCAGGTACTACTCCACCCCTAGACAGTACATGCTTTTAGTCAAAGTCTCTTCTCAAATGGAGATCAGTTTCCAATCATCACAAAAAGGCCAAAGGTTTCACACCCCAGGACTCAAAGTAATTACAATACCATCCATTAACACTAAGTACTTTCTCAAAAGGGAGCAGGAGAGCACAAAAGGACATCCACCTTTAAGCCATAACAAGGTCAAGATAACATCTCAGCATTGAACATCCAAGGGAAGGGCTTTCTTTCATCTTCACTCGAGGCAAGCCCTCAGCAATCTCAGTTCCTGGGGAGACAAGGCTCAACAAAGCCATAGCCAGTGTCCTCATCAAGTCACACTCTGCCTGTAGAACAGTCCCAGAACCCCTGAAAGTATCAGCAAGGCCCCCTTCCAGGATTTCTGTGAACATACAACAAGAAAGTCCTTCTTCAGGGCTTCTGCACCAACAGCCAGGTCCCAGGACCTCTACAACAGCAGCAATGTCCACCATCAGGTGAATCTGGAAAAACAACATCAAAACAGACAGACAAAATACCGACATCACAGTCATGCCTCCTCAGTTCTCAAAAGCTCCAGGTGGCAGTCCCCAAAAGTCCTGGGTAGCTCCAATGGGCTCCTAGCAGTCTTTCTCAGCAACTCAGGCATCATGACACTGGATACTGATCTTCCCAAAAGTACTAATTCTTCTGGCCTTCTGTTGGCTTGAGCCTTCCTTTCCATTCATGGCTCCTCCCAGGTCAGCCCCCTTTCTTCACCTCAACAAGTCTATCCCACAAGTGAGATTCACAAGCTCTGGGTCTTAACACTCAACCCAAAAGCCAAGTCAATTCAGGGGCATCTCCAAATTGCATTACCATTACAGGCAAGATGGATCTCCCTACCCCAGTACCTGTATATCTTATTTCCCAGTTGCATGCAAATAATAATAATCATAATAATATGTATATAATATATTTTTAACATTCGATTTTAGAACTTTAAATTCTATATTCTTTCCGTTCCTTCCTTGTCACCCACCCCCATTGGAAAGACAAACAATTCAATGCAGGTTATACGTGTGTAGTTAACATAGAACATCTCCACAATGGACGTATTGTGAAAGACTGACTATATTTCCCTCCTTCCTTTTCTGCATCCCACTTGTTCTATTCACTGCTTTATCCCTGTCCCTTTATAGAAGTGTGTGCTTCTAACAACCCTCCCCCTCAACCTGCCCTCCCCTCCATCCTCTCTAATCCCCTCTCATCCCCTTCTCCCTACTCCCCTGTAGGCCAAGATATCCATTTTAGAGTGTATGTCATTCCTTCCCTAAGCCAAATTCAATGAGAGTAAGGTTGACCCATTGCCTTTTGTCTTCCTGTTCTTCACCTCCATTGTAACAGTTATCCCTTGCCTCTTCTATATGAAGATGATTAATCCCATTCTCTCTCCCTGTCTCCTCTCATT
>CM053595.1:217211050-217238764 GCA_028646575.1 Pseudocheirus occidentalis
GTCTCTCCTGGCTCTATTTTCCAGGTCAGTAGTTTTTTCAAGGAGATATTTCACATTGCCTATGTATTTTTTCATTTGTTTGGATCTGTTTAATAGTATCCTGATTTCTCATAAAGTCATTTGCTTCCAGTTGCTCCACTCTAATTCTGAAGGAATTATTCTTTTTGGTGAGCTTTTGAGATTTTTTCCATCTGGCAAATTTGACTTTTTAAGGCATTCTTCTCCTCATTGGCCTTTTGGGACACTTTAGCCATTTGAGTTCATCTATTTTTAAGGTGTTATTTTCTTCAATCAGGTTGTTGCCTCTCTTTTCATGATTTTCTTGCATCATTCTCATTTCTCTTTCCAGTTTTTCCTCCACTTATCTTGTTTGGTTTTCAAAATCCTTCTTAAGCTGATCTATGGCTTGTAGGCAGCCTTCATGTTTCTTGGAAGCTTTTGATGTGGGAGTTCTGACTGTGTTGTCTTCCTCCCATTCCATGCTTTGATCCTTTATGTCCCCAAAAAAGAATCTAAAGTTGGATTGCTGTGCTTCCTTTGCTCCCTTTGCCTGCTCGTGTTGCCAGTCAATTACCTGACTTTTGGGCTCAGTAGAACTCTGCTTTCAGAGGGGAGTGTTTTGTCCCAAATTGCTGGGATTTTTGTAGCTGCCGGAGCTATTAGGAGGCCACCATCTCTGCAGCCTCCTCCAGCTTTGGCTCACTAGTCATGCACCTCAGGACCACCACCCAAGACCAAGATCCCTATCCAGGCAGCTTAAGGCAAGAGCACTTAGCCTCTTAATGATCACTTGGCCCCCCTGTAATCTGCAGGTTGGGAGCTGTGAAGCAGCCATGTGGAGGCAGCTGCAGGGCCACTGCTTCAGCTGCTTTCTTGCTATGGGGGCAGACAGCCAAACTCTCTCTCCTAAATTTAGCCAAGTTCCACGGACCTTTCCCTTTGTCCTTGTTTCTTATGGGTTGATAATTCTGGAAACTGCCATAGCTACTGGTGATCTTCTCTCCTGAAAGCTCCAGCTGCAGCTTGTTCTGGCCACCCTAGGGCTACAGCGTAGGTTCATGAGGTGCTTGTCTGGGCTCCCAGAATGCTACGATGAACCCCTTCCTATCCGCCTCCTGTGGTGCCTTCAGCAGGAGCTTTGTTACTCTGTCATTTTGTGAGTTCTGGAGCTCTAAAATTTGTTTAGAGTCATATTTTATAGGTATTTGAGGTGGTTATGGGGGGAGCCATGGAGTTCTCCTGCTTCTAAGCTGCCATCTTGACTCCACCCCCCAATTCTGTTAATTCTTAAAACATTGTAAGCTGACTACAAATAAATTCTCCTGGCATTTAGGAATGTGATGCCTCCCTGAAAGCAGCAGCAGGAAGATAATGCATCTCATGTCATGGACTATGGTAAAACTATGTGAAGGGGTTCAGTTCAAACTAATATTTAAGAACAGGTCCAGACTAAGGCACTATAATGCAGTGGGATATGCCTGAACTTGGAGTCAGGAAGCACGGGTTTGGGTTTCCCCCCCACCATCAGTGTGATCCTGAGTAAGTCATTGACCCCTCAGACCTCCTTAAATGTTTTCCTGTATCAATAGGGATAATAATATGCTAATCAACCAGTTAATCAGCAAGCATTTATTAAGCATTTACTGTGTGCCTGGCATTTTGCTAAACTCTGGACATAATAAGAAAAAAACAATCTCTGTTCTCAAGGGGCTTACATTCTAGTTAAAGAGACAACATGGAGATAAACTGATCCACAAAAGATACCAACAGACTTACAGGGAAGTAATCTAAAAGGAAAAGACCCTCATACCTGGGAAGACTGGAAAAGGCCTTTCACAGGTGTTGCTGCTTGACAGCCTACCTCACAGGCTTGTTGTGGAGAAAACTTTTCATCTACTGTCAAGTGCCACAGAAATGTGAATTATCATTATTATGTAGTATTGGTATAATTATCTTAATGAAATAATAGTGTATTTTAATGTGATAATAATAGTAATATTCTGCACTTCATAATATTTGTGGAGAGAAAGGTTTTGGTGGAGCAGTGACAGATTGGAAGGCTTCCTATTGTCCTTCAAATATATTGTGTGGGAGTTTGCTGACTTTGCCAGTCCTGCCAGAGACCTGTTAACTAAACAGTTGCCTCCTCTGAGCTGTAAACAGAAGATAGTTGGGGGGATGGGAGATTAGGGGACTGGGACCAGGATAACCTAACTGTGGTTTTGTGTTCACAGGTCTGAGGCGCAGTTACACATGTAGCATCTGTCATGTCACCCTCAACTCAATAGAACAGTATCACGCCCACCTGAAAGGTTCAAAACACCAGACCAAGTATGTATTTTCCCCTCTTTAGTTTTTTTTGGTGAATTTCCATTTATTTGAATCCTTATGAAGATATAAACTAGAGTTAAGATCTTATTTGGTGGGTATTCTTATAACAAGGGAAGTGCACATCTTGAAATATGGATGTGCATCCCTATTAAAAATGTGTGTCCCTGTGTAAAGGAGTTGGGAGGAGGAGGTTGGCAGTAGGAGAGAAAAAGGGTCAGAGGGAAGGGTGCTTGTTTATTATTGTTGTAAAATGCAGCCAAAGACACCATTTTTGCAAAGTGCATGTACTGGAATGAGGAGTTCTAGCTCTAGGAGATGAGGCTTTCCTGTGCTTAGATGTAATATTTTAAGGCTTCTAGTATTCTTCAAAATAAAGTCGCGTCTGAATTCCTCACCCAAATCCTCATCGTAATATGGGCTATACATACCCTTCTGGGTAGGCTCTGAGGTCAAGACTGGTATCTGACTGGGTGTCCCATCACAGTAAGGTTGAACGGTAGGTGATGCTTTTCTTTACCTATAAGAAAAGAAATTGTCTGCTAGAGGTATGAAGAGTCCGTGTTGTTGAAGAGAACACCCACAACAATGAAATCAGAAATCATTTAACTGTTGATGTGACATTCGTCTAAGAAAATGACTGAACTCTTATTATACAGGATTGAATAGATTAGAACTGAACCCTAAAACTGAAACTTAATACTGTATTCCTTTATGTGATCTTAATGAACACTTACCAATATTCAAATCCAGTTCTCAGCAAATACTAAGAAAGTACAGGCTTTTCATAGGACTTTGCTAAGTACTTTGTGGAGAGAGGAATGCACAGATGAATAGAGGCTCCAAGCTGCTTAAAAATTTAGTAGGGGAGGGTAAGTACACAAATAACTATGGTACAAAATAGAGTATGATAAGTTCAAGGAAAAGATAGAGAATATGCTTTGAGAGTTTAAAAGAGAGAGGGCTTACTGCTACCTGAAGGGGTGAAAGATTTCATGGAGTATGTTACCAGAAGCTGGGCCTTTAAGGTGAAATACAGTTTTATCAAAGAGACATTTAAGTATATCATGAGCAAATATAGGAAACTACTGATGAGTTCAGGGTTCAGTGATTAATCCACAGTGGATAGGGTACATAGAGAGCCATAGTGTAAACCAGGCTGAAAAGTTAGAATTCAGATTCTGCACTTCCTTGAATGCCAGGCTGAAGAACCTGAGCATAATCTATTAGTTGATGAAGAATTATTAGGATTTTATTTGTTGAAGGTTTTTGGACTGAAGTGGTCACTTTTCAACCTTACCTCCTAGCATTATGCCTCTTATATAGTTGGTGCTTAATAAATTATTCTTGATTAATTGATTGATGGTCAAACTCATGTACTGGAAATGTTACTTTGGCAGTTTTACAAAAAGGGGGTTGAAGATAGGAGGTAAGTTAGCAGCCTATTGACATAACCCATACAAGAAGTAGTGGAGACTTGAATAATGTGGCATCATTGTGAGTGGAGAGGAGGAGACTGCTGTAACACGTATTGAGGAAGAAGAATAGGACTTGGCAGCTGACTGAATGTGGGAGAGCAGCAAAAGGAAGAGTCCAAGATGCCACTGACCTTTTTACTTGAATGACTAAGAGAATGATGGTGCCTTTAGCAATGAAAGGGGAATTAGGAGGCTTGGGGAAAAGATGAGGGAAGTGATTCTTAATAGCAGGAAAGTGAGGAATTCCTCCAATGAGAAATGCAGAGGAGGCCGAAGCTAATGGCTGAATAAACGTCCTAAAAGTTCTGCAATGCAAAGCCTAGGTGCCTTGAACAAAAAGATGGTAAGATCTCAGGGAAAATGTGATGGGCCTTAAGGAGAGCACTGTGGTACTTAAACTGACAAAGAAGAGAAAACAACTTAAGAAAGTATGTCATTTGTTCATAATGAGGAGAATGGGATGAGCATGACTAGACAAGCATTCATTTGAAAAAGATCTTGGAGTCTTAATGGACTGCTAGTTCAATGTGCTTCAGTACTGTGAAATAACAGTAAGGAAAAGCTAATGTGAGCTTAAACTGTATCGAACAAAACTTAATGTCTGGAAAGGGTTAGGTGATAGTCTTGCTGTACTCTGTTTTGGTCAGATCATATCTGGAGTTTTTGATTGATTTCTGGATATTCAAGTGCTAGGAAGGATATTGAAAAGACATAACACATGCAAGTGGAGGCAGGATAGGAAAGGGCCTGTAGAGTATGATCTCTGAGGATCTGTTTGAAATGTCAAGAGCTATTTTGCCTAGAGAAAAGAAAAATTGGAAGTGACATGGTTATCAGTTAGAAGTATGTAGAGGGCTCTTATGCGGAAGAGGGATTACAATGACTGATTAGTTCCAGAAAGCCTCATTAAGAGAAGAAGCAAAGAACTAGATTTTGGATTGATTTAAGAAAAAAACTTCCTAAAATTTTTGTTCCAAAGTCTAATTGCATATTGGTGATAACTGGTGAGCTCCTTTATATGAAAAGTCTTTAATGGAAATTCAAAAGAAAATTTTCTGTGGTTGCTACAGCAGGTGATTATATGTATGAGTTTGAATATGTTAATTCTGAGGTCCCTTCCATGTCTTGATTCAATTTTTTTCTCTCTCCTACCTTCATATTATATATGGATTTACTCTGGGTTTCCCCTGGACCCTACTTTCTCTAAGCTTTCAATGAATGAACTTGTCAGCTCCCTGGATTCAAGTGTAAACTCTGAGCAGATGTCTTTCAAATCTATATAGCTAGCCCTTATCTCTCTCCAGTTTTCCAGTCCAGTTTTCCATCTTCCTGCTGGACATCTCATTCAACTTCATGTCTCATTGGAACCTCAAAGTTAATGTGTCTAAAAGAAATATAATCATCTCCCACCTAAAACCATCCTTCTTCCTAATGACTTTATTTCATTCTCAAGGGTACCACCATTCTTTTCACTCAGGTTCCCAACCTAAGAACCATGAACTCTTTTCACTGAGCCCTTACATCCAGTCAGTTTCCAAGTAGTTACTTCTATGTAAACATCTCCATCCATCCCATTATCGGTGCTCATAATACAACCACCCTAATCCAGGCCTTTATCACCTCTGCCCTGATTATCCCAGTGGCCTCCTATTCCCATCTCTCTACATCTAATCTGTTGCCTCTCCAATCCACTCTCTACAGCTGCAAAAATATTGCTCAAGTACTGACCTGACTTTTCTTTTTTAGTATTTAAAGCCCTTTACTCTCTGGCTCCAATCTCTCTTCACATGCTAATTATAGTCTATTCCCCTAGATATTCTGTGCTGTAGCCAAATTGGCTTCCTTGTTGCTTCCCAACTTTTTATTTTCTACTTAAGTGCCTTTGCACATGCAGTTGTCCCCTATATCTAGAAATATTCTCCTTCTGCATTAAAATAGGAACTCTCCAAGGGCAGGGACCAAATTTCTGTCTTGCCTTGTTTCCTCAGCACTTAGCACAGGGCCTGACTATGAACATAGGAATAACCCTAATAAATGCTTGTTGGCTTATTCAGTCACTTACATCTGCCTTTCAGCATCCTTACCTTCTTTAAAGGCGTTTAAGCCACATCCCTTTAAGCTATTGCCTCAGTTATTAGTTCTACCCTCTCCCTTCAATCACTTTGTATTTGTTTTGTAAATTCTGTGCATTTCCTTATTTGCAAACATAGCATATCCCCTCTGTAGAATACAATTTTGTTGTGGTCAAGAATTATTGTGCTTTTGTTCCTGTGTTGGAAGGATATTAGTGATATTTTTTCCCACTCTCAAACTGTGATTCTGTGAGTCATAGAAATTCAGGTTTGAAAGGGTCCTCGTTGTCTATCTTGTATAACCCATTTGCTGTTTAGTTATTTCAGTCACATCTGACTCTGTTTCTTAGCAAAGATACTATTTCCTTCTCCAGCACATTTTACAAATGAGGAAACTGAGGCAAACTGGGTTGTGACTTGTCCAGGGTCACACAGTTAGTGCCTGGGGTTGGATTTGAGCACATGTTGGACACTATCCTCTGTACCCCCTAGCTGCCAAGCGTAACCCATGGCAAACAGGGTTAAGTGCCTTGTCCAAGGTCACAGTTAGTAAGTGTCTGAGGCTGGATTTGAACTCAGGTTGGACATTTTATCTGCTGCACCATCTAGCTGCCAAGTGTAACCCATACCTTTGAAAAGAAAAAAAGTCCTACTATATTTGGTAAGTGTTCATCATGAAGAATTCTAATGAGAGAGAAGTAGTACTTTTTTTAAAGCAACCCATTTTTTGCATTTGATAGCTCTAATTATTAAATCAAAGCTAATGATGATGATAGTTGGCATTTTATGGCACCTATTACATCCCAGTCATAGTATTATGTTAAGTCTTTTACAAATATTATCTCATCTGATTCTTATAACAAACCTGGGAGGCAAACACTAGAACTTTTCCCATTTTACAGCTGGGAAAACTGAGGGAGAGAGAGAGCTTAAGTGACTTGCCTGTTGTCACACAGTAAGTCTCTGAAGCTGAATTTGAACTCTGGTCTTCCTGCCCTTGGGTCCAGCTTTCTATGCTCTCTATGCATTGTACCACCTAACTGCTTCCTAGCCTATTCTTGACCTTATCAATTGAGAAAATGTTTGTAAAGCACTTAGCACAGTTCTTGCTCTCTCCCTCTCACCTTCTGTAGCTTCTGTCCATTGCTGTTGTTCTAAGCTTCAGGGCTGAACCTAACAAGTCTAATCTCTCTTTCCAGTGACAGCCCTACAACTATCTGAAGCCAACCCTGCCTTCCCACCAATATCTTTTCTTCTCTAACCTAAATATCCCTATTTATTTAGCCTTATTCTCAGATGGTATGAATATGCCTCACTTGGTCACTGCTCTCCAGATACTCTCTGGTTTTTCAAAGTCTTTCCTGAAATTTGGTCCTCAGAACTGAATGTGAAACTCTACATGCAGTCCCTTCCCCTCTCAGCTTCCATGAATGACTATAAAGGTGGGCAGCCCAGTAAGTTTCTGAGGGAGGTACAGGCAGTCTTTGATTACCCCTCACATCATGCCATCCTCAGGATGTCTAAGACCTTTTGTGTGTATGCCAGAATCAGAACAAAGAGAACAGTCACCCCGGGCCTTCACCACCCCAGGCCTCAGTGTCCTCATCTGTAAATTGAGAGACCTTTACCAGATGACTTTTGAATAGCATTTTAACTCTGACACTCATGACCCTTTTATTCATTCATTCATTCATTCACTCACTCACTCATTCATTCATTTGTTTATTCATTTATTTATTTATTTGTTTGTTTGTTTATTTACTTGGACAAAAGTGGTCTAGGCATGAGACTCATCCAAGGTCACAAGGTTACACACACACACACACACACACACACACACACACACACACACACACACACACACATACCTGTTCAGTGGCAGAATTGGGATGGGTCCTCAAGCCTCCTCCCTTCTGGTCAGGTTCTTTTTCTCTAGGACTATGTATGCCAGGAGTCTAACAGACTTTGGCTGCTTCCAAGTCCTTTAGCAGATGTCGTCAACAGCATAATGGCACCCAAGCTTCTCTCAACCATTAACCCGCAGAAGAAACACTAAAGATCTAATGACATTAAAGGTTTACAAATGCAAATGTTCACACTGCTACAGAAAGCAATTACCTATTAGCAGATTTTCTGGGACTTCCAGGCCATCTACTCTGTCAATTAGTACAAATGATTAAAATGAAATTTAAAGGGACATGAATCCATACCATATATTAATGGATGATTCTATCCTAATATACTTAAATTTGAGCTTTGGGAACCCTTTTAGGCCTAAGTATTTTATATTATCTAGAAAGAGAGGGTATAAAAGCTGTCATTAGTTACTTTGATACTTCAGGTGGTTGAAAATGACTCACAGGTGTCCAAGAGAATAAATCAAGCTGGCAAGCCAACCAGCAGTCATTTCCAAATTTGCTTCTGCCCCTGAGTTGAAAACTTAAATGAATCTATCTTTTTTTTTGTCATTTTCCCAAGCCTCCAGAAAAGGTCTCATATTATTCATTCCCATATTAAATGTGTTCATTTATTTCTTATGTACTTGAATGGTTGCACAGAGAGAATGAGCTTTAGGCCCCGTCTCAAAGTGTGCCAGATACTTTGGAACACAACGTAGGCTTTGGAGATAGCCGTGAATTATCTAAGGGATGAAAAATCTTAAATAAGACACTTCCATACGGCATGCCAATAAGTCAGAAAGAAAAAGAGCCTTCCTGATTCTTGGCTGGTAAAGGCAACTTAGGAGACACCAGAAATTATATTATCTCAAAAAGAGATAAATACTACTCTGAAGGATGAAGGAGATAAATCTCTCTTTTTGAACTTTCAACTTAATAATAGCAACCCTTTGCATTTATATAATGCTTTGTAGTTTACAATGCATGTTACCCATCTTTTGTCTCACTTATGAGATGGGCAGAACAGGTTTTTCCCCCCTCTCCATTTTACAGATGAGTAAACAGAGATCCAGATGCACTAAATGCCACTGGATTGTAGAATAATGGGACTGGAAGAGACTTTCAAGACCTTTTATCCCATTTTTTCCCTAGTCAGAGAGAGGGAAGGACAGGGTCACAGAATTAGGTCCTCTACTTCCAAATTGAATATTCTTTTCCCTACTTCATGATACCTTTTGGTTCCAGATCATGAATATTAACAACAAGAAGGGTTTGTGGTTTTCTTTATTTTTTCTCTCTCTCTCTTATGTGTAAGTTTCTTTTCTGAATCTAGAAAGAATCCATTATCAGTGAATTAACCTGAGGTGACCCCTTGGAAGTATTATGCTTCCCACTGAAAAAAGGATATCAGTGCCTATAGTGAACATAAGTGCCAATAATTTGCTGGGTACTATGCTAAGTGCTGGGGATACAAAAAAAGGCCAATGACAATCCCTGTTCTGATGGGATTCACAGTCTAATGAGGGACACATCACCCAAATAACTATGTACAGGATAATAAGATGTATACAAAAGAAATTCGAGGTGATCAACAGGAGAAAGGCTCTAATACTAAGGAGGACTTGGAAAGGCTTCCTGTAGATGGCAGAACTCAGCCAGGTCTTGAAGATGGTCAGCAGGGGCAGGAAATGGAGATGGGGAGCCAACAGTGAAAGCTTCTGTGTTCTAGGGCTGAGCTTCATTCTCTGTGAAACCAGCAAGTTGCTCTACTACATAATCCCCAAGCCCACTTCTAGCTCAAAAATATCTTATTTTGTGATCCTACTAGACTCTAAACTCTTTGGTGAGGTCAAATACTACCTTGCAATGTATTTCTGTATTTGAGTGCTATTGAAGAAGTAAATCCCTCAGTGTGGTATCTGAGTGGGACAGTGGGTGAGTGGGAGAGGAGAAAATACAGCAAGGTCATAACACATGTGAGTCATTCAGATATTTTTCCATAGACTCCCCCAGAAGAAGCAAGGAATGGGCTAATTGCACTGCCCCTTAGAGCTGCAGTTACTCGGTACATTCAAAAACTAAGCAATAGGAATGACAGGTGATAGTATCGGGCAGATGTTCATGGTTTCTACAGATGTCTGGGTCAAGAGGCTAGTGAGGTTTGTGTCCAGGTGGACATCAGGGATCCAGAAGCTGGAGGGCCTCATTATTTCCATTATTTGTGGTGGTTTATGTATCTTTTCTAAACTCTCTTAATTCTAGAGTCTTTTATTTATTATTTTCTGTTTATCCTATACATACCTTGATCATACATGCTTGTTTACAGGTGGTCTCCCCCATTAGATTGTGAACTCCTTGAGGGAAAGGAATGTAGTTTCCCTCTTTTTGTATGCGCTGTACTTAGTACAGTGCCTAGCATATAGTAGGCACTTAATAAATGTATATTAATTGATTGATTATGTCCTTCCTTTTGGAAAAGTGTCAAAGGCATCATGATGTGTCTCAGAGTTTCTGGAGTTTAATACCACCTGTTTTACCCAGTGGACTGAAGGCTAGTATATATGCAATAGGGTGTTCATAATAAGATCAGAATCGGGGCATCCTGAGCCTCTAACAACCTTTTTTTGAGATATTGATGGAAGTGCTTAGGGCCAGGGTAAAGTGGCTGTCAGAAATGGCTAGCACTCAATTTAGCAAGTATTTATTAAGTGCTTACTATATGCTATGCTCTGTGATATATAGGAGGATATAAAGCATAAAGAAGAAAGGCATAAACAGCTCCTTCCCTCAAGGAACTTATATTCTAATGGGAGCAGTATGGTAATATGGAATCTAAATTCAGACTTTGATTCCAGATGCTCAGATCCAGCTGTAACAACATAGTGCAGAGGGTTATCTATCCTTCTGCCATTTTGCTTACAGGAGTAGGCTGTTGACAAATGATTGGAGAAAGACTGGTGTATGAAAGGAAAGGATTCTTAGATACCACACTGAGGGATTTACCTCTTCAACAGAGATCCCAAATAAAATATAATGTTAAGTTAAAGACAGTAATTCAGAGATTTGTTTGTTGTTGTTTTTTAGAGAAGCCAATAAATAATAAAAATTATAATGTAGTCATTTTTGTACTTTGTGGAAACAGTTCTCAGCAGGTATGAATAAAGATTTCAAAGTACCCTCACCTTTAAATCATATGATAATATATCACTAGTGAAGGACATTCATTAATTACAGCTGCATGTCTAAGCTTCAGTTAGACAAAATAGCATATGATATTTTTTAAAAAATTAAAATCTAAAGAAGGAAAAATAAAAGAACCTCAAATCCTTGAACATTTTCAGTTAATTCAAACTCCATGAATTATACTTAATAATGAAACAGATGACAAAATTGTATCAAAGTCTCAAGTAATTTTAAAAGGGAAATGGATATACTTAGAATGGAATTCTAAAATGCTCTTTTGAATGATCTGGCATGAATCCAAATATGCAAAAACAGAGTAATTAAGAAAAAAGTAATATCTGCTTTAACCATGATAAAGTAATGCAATTTCTACAGTATTTTATGGAAATTGTTAAAAAGTAATTTTGGGCCCATACATAGCAGAAATTATGGTGACCATTGCTATAATAAGAACTATAGGAAGAAAAGTAGAGTCATCAAGACATAGAAGGAAGTGGGGGGTATTGAAGGAACAAGCATTTATTAACAGTACTTTTTATTTTTTTTTTGCACTATACTAGGAACTTTGCAAATACCTCATGTGATCGATCCTTACAATAAGCCTGGGAGATAGGTGCTATTATGACCCCCATATTATAGTTGAGGAAGCTGAAGAAAAAAGAATAAATGACTCATCCAGGGTTACACAGCTAGAATTACTGGTAAGGCACTTTAACCAGATTCTTATCAGTTGTAAACCCAATCTCTCAACCCCCATCCCTACTTAATAAATTTTAAAAAAATAGAAAACTAGAGCAGATCCTAGCATAGATCAATTACATTTTTATGTTTTTATATAAAATGTTTAGAGCTTGTATTAAAACAAAAACTATGAATACTTAAGATAAAACAATATAATATTTAAGAAGCAAAAGGGTGTGCAAAAAAATCCTCAGAGTATAAAGGGTAATGCTTTCAAGAATAATTTTGAACTATGCCTAAAGGTCTAAACTGTGCATACCCTTTGATCTAGCAATGCCTCTACTAGGTTTGTATCTCAAAAAAGACCAAAGGAAAGGAAAAAGGATCTATATCTACAAAAATATTTATAGAAACTCTTTTTGTGGTGGCAAAGAATTGGAAATTGAGGGGATGCCCATCAATTGGGAGATTACTAAACCAGTTGTAGTATGATTGTGATGGGATAGTAATTGTACTATGAGAAATGAGGAGTAAGATGGTGTCAGAAAAACCTGGGAAGACGTAAATGAACTAATACAAAGTGAAGTGAGCAGAAGCAAAAGAACATTATACATAGTAACAGCAATATTGTAATGATGATCAATTGAAAGACTTAGTAACTCTAATCAAGAAAATCATCCTGAACAATTCCAAATATGATGAAAAAAATGCTGTTTATGTGCAGGGATGGAACTAGTGAACTCTGAGTACAGTTTAAAGCAAACTTTTTCTTCATTTTTCTTGTTTTTTGTTTTTATTTTGCAACATGCCTAATATGGAAATGTTTTGCATCAATGTATAATTGATATTATGTTGCTTGCCTTCTCAATGCCTTGGGGAGGGGTGGAAGGAAGTGAGTTTGAAACTAAAAAAAATTTAACAAATGTTTAAAATAAATAAATGAATTTTAATGAAGAAAACTGTTCTCTATGTAAAACATGGCACCAACTCAAAAATGTTCCACATTAAAAATTTTTTTTTTCAGAGAGACCATTTAAGCCCATTATGTTTCCTCCTAGTCTTAAAATACATTATCATCTGTCTGGAATCTGTCTTGGTATTAGGTATGTATTATAAGTTAAAGAGTCAACTCTAAAGCATCTTATTAACCACTTGATTGGTTGCAAGCTTGGAAGCACTCAATACTAATTTGCAATGTATTTCACCTTAGTAGGAGAGAAGGATGTGAATCAGAGAGTGGATATAGAAGAGAAAATGTATGTAAGTTTGGGTATGTGAATGTCAATAAGTTCTATGGATCCACCAAAACCCAAATGAAATAGTTCATTCATTTCATGGGATCTTTTTCCAGTGATAGCAAGATCTGATACAGACACAATAAGAGTAAAAATTTTAATGTAACCCAAGGAAAATAAAAGACTGAAAACTCTGAACCTAAGTGTTGAGGTTACATTAAACCAGTAGACAAAGGCAATACCAACAAATACCTTGACATTCTTTAGGAAAGACACTTTGGGAGTAAAGAAATCAAAGAGATGATTGTGCTTAAATATATTAAGAGAATTACTGGCAATCTGGAATCAAGTCTGACTGAGGACGCGTTTGATATAATTAACACCAATACACTACCCATCTTAATACAAAACTTTGAAACTGTAAAATGGAATGTAACAGATTTGGAAAGTAGCCTGACAAAATCCAGTACAATATCAACAAATCACAGGGCCCTTTACCTTAAGGGAGAATACAGAAAGATTGAAATTTCTCTGCCAAAAATGAAGACAAGGATTTGATAGATATTTTCAGAGCACAAGGATAACAGGTCAAAAACCTACAGAAATACTTTTGGAACAAGCAGATATCGCTTCATCAAACAATAATAAAGACTCATCACAGCTACAAGCCTCCAGATTTGTTGAATGCAAAGAAATAGGTCAAACCTGTGGGAAAAAAATAAGATCCAATATGAGCATTAGAAGGCCTTTCATGAGCAATATCTATGTGAACTCGGCCAACAATATGTCTACAAAGAAGTTTCAAACAAATGACTGAGTGAGTCATGAGGATCTGTCTGTAGAAATGGGGAGTGGGGTTGGGATGGCAATTCAGGACTAGTTCATTCCTATAGCATATTATAAAAGAGTCATTCTTAAGGAAACTGGACTCTGTGATCAATGTAAATGATGCAAAGAATTAGGCGAAGCTGTGCAACACATCATTTCAGGCTATAAAAATAAAGCCTATAGTGGATAAGTATCATGACAGAATCTGGTGGCTAGAATTGCACATCATAAACTCACAATCTTTCATGGACCGACAGATAAGTTTTCAAACTACAGATACAGACCTCAAGAAATCTTTGAGAATTCGGCAAATAAACTATATCATTAACACAGAGTAAACTGCTGCTCATACAATTGCCCAGGTATAACATTGGTCCATATGGACTTCAGAACAATGTTTTCAATAGGCTGTGCCATTCCAAACATTTATAATCTCCAAGCTTCTTAGAATGAAAAAACTTTCAAAAAATAAATGCCTGGCAATAAGATCAAAACCATTTGGGAACAAAAAGAGGCATATATCTCTGTCATCCTACCTGCCACTGGAGTTGTACCAAGGATACTTTAATGAGCCTACAGAAGACAAGCTTACCTCCTCATACTTTTATGCAACTACAAAAAACAGTTATTTTACTCACCTTCACAATTGTCCACAGCACATTAAATATAAAAGACTAACAGTGGGATATTGATTTGTCCATTTATACTTTCTATCTGAGCTCCATGTAAAGGACAAGAACATTAAAATAAAAAATATCAATGATGGTTTATGTTTATATAATGTTTTTATCTCGTTTGACTTTATTTGTTACAACAATCTTCATGACATCATCTGGTATAATTAATTTGACTTTCATTTAACAAATGAAAAACTGAGTTACTCAGAGGTTAAATGATTTACTTAAGGTCATATAGCTAACAGTAAATGGAGGATTCAAGACTTGAACATAGAACTTGAACAATAATTCTATTGGAACTATTAGACTCTTAGCTCCTTGAGGGCAGACACTGTCTTTAATCTTTCTATGTATCACAGCCCTTAGCACTGTATGACAGCTGCTTAATAAACGTTTATTAGATAACTTTTTTTTGAAAAATTAAACTTGTGTGCATTTACCCATTTACATAATGATGTCAAATGTTTATCAGTCATTTGGATGAAGGCATAGATAGTGTGCTTTTCTGATTTCCTGGAAGGATGTTGCTAAGGCAAAGGGCTAACACATTGGATGGAAGAATTAAGATCCAAAAAGATCTCAATTGGTGAGAATGACTGAAGATGAAATTAAAACTGGAAAAACAAAAAAAAAGTGTTTTGTACTTGGTTTCAAATTATGACTTGCCCAAGTACAATATTAAGGAGGAATGTAGAAAAGAGATTAACTTTGTTCTGATTGGTCTTGGAAGGCAGAACCAGGAGCAGTGGGTGGAATTTGCAAATGGGCCAGATTTTGGCTTAATATAGGACATAATTTAATAATTAGGATTTTCCAAGATTAAATGACTCATACATAAAAGTAGTGACTAACCTTTTACAGGAAGCCTCCTAAGTTTGGATAATCACTTGTTAGTCATGGTGTACGTAGGGTTCCTGCTCAGGTACAGATGGCATCAGATGACCTCGCAATTCCCATACTATTCAGAAATTTTATGTTTTTATTTTCTTTTGCTTCACTAATGTGGGGGGGGGAGTAAGTTTTGTTGTCTTCTTCATGCATCTCACTACTGTATTGTACTCTATATGGAGCATGGAGGGACACATTTTAATTACTGCATGTAAATAGATTAGATCCTTTGTGGTTTGGAGATGATCCAAATTGGGAGCATTTCCTTTCTTTATTAGTTCTAGAATTGCATATGGCATATAGTGTTCTTTAATGTCTTTCTGCCTTTTTACTTGTGTAATCTCTCATTCTTTGTTTCTTTCTTTGTAAGGAGGAGGTTTGAGCCCATAATCATTACATTTCCTTATTTGAAATTTGTGTGAGAAATGCTGTTTTGTCTCTGAAGTAATTTTAAGTCTGATAAGTTATATTTAATTGTAAACACAAGTGAGAAGTTCTTTTTCTTTTGAGTATTGCACCCAGTGTGATTGGGTTGAAAGGACATTGCTTCTAGTCTTGGCACTGCTACTAACTCATGGTGGTGTCTAGATGAAGTCTCTTCCCTTCTCTGGATCTCTTCTTCTTCTGAAAGATGAAGGAATTGAAATAGATGGTCTTTACAATCTCTTTCATAGTTTAAATTATAGTACATGATGGTTTTACTTAAAATCATAGAAAGTATTCCTCCTTAGTTGGTCCATAAGCATTTATTAAATGTCTATTCTGTGATAGGCACTTTTCTAAGTCCGTCAATCAGTCAGTGAGCATTTATTGAATGCCTTGTATTATGCTATGCGCTAGGGATACAAAGAAATCCACAAAACAGTCCTTGTTCTCAAGTAGTTAATGTCAAACAGGGGAGACAACATGCAAAAAATTATCCACGAACAAGGCATATACAGGATAAATGGGAGATAACCAATAAAGGGAAGGTACTAATATTAAGGGGAATCTGGAAAAGTTCCTCATAGCAGATGTGAGGTTTTAGTTGGGATTTGAAGGAAGTCCGGGAGGATAAAGATGAGGAGAGAGAGCATTCCAGGCATGAAAAAGAGCAAAAATGTCCAGAGTTTCTAGTACTAGTAACAGCACAGCAATCCATACCACTGGGTGGCAAAGTATAGTGGGGAGAATAAGGTCAAAGAAGACTAGAGTGATAGGAGGGGACCAGACTGTGAAGGGCTTTGAATGGAAAACAGCATTTTATATTTGATTCTGGAAATAACAAGGAGGTGATGCAGTTTATTGAATGTGGGGGTGGTCAAGTCTGCTCTTTGAGAAGATTAATTGATATCTGAGTGGAATATGGACTGGAATTGGAAGATTTGAGGCAGAGAAATGAACTGGCAGGCTAATTTCAGTAGTCCAGGTTTGAGGTGATGAGGACTTGTAGGAGAGGTAGCAGCGTGCCAAAGGAGGGGAGGGAGTTATATGAAAGATATTACAAAAGTAGAATTGATGGTACCATTCATCAGACTGCATATGTGGTGGGATGCAAAAGAATAAGGATCAAAGATGATACCTAGGTTGTAAGCCTAGATGACTAGGAAGATGGTGGTACCCTCAATAGTGAAGTACAGGAGTCAGGAGGGCTTGGGAGAACAGATAATGCCATCAGTTTGGGTCATATGGCATTTAACAAGTCTATGGGACTTTCATCTTTAAATAGTATTCCATGTTTAGATATTTAGTTGGAAGTGTGAGTCAGAGCGTTAGGAGAGAGATTTGGGTATGAGACTCATGAGCAGAGAAATAACTGAAACTATAGTATCTAATGAGATCACCAAGTTAAATAATATAGAGGGAGAAGAGGATAGGGTCCAAGAAAGTGCACTGGTTGATACTTACCTTTAATGGGCATGGAGATGTCCTGAATGAAGTTCCACCAAGAAGACTGAAGGAGTAGTCAGATAGGTAGGAAGGGAACCAGAACAGAGTAGTGTCACAGAAAACTAGAGAGAAGGAGCTTATTAGAAATGGATACTCTTCCTTTAAAGAAGGGGAAACCATGGTCCATGGAAATGAACTTACTTGCTCAACATTATGAAGCTAGTCAAGGGCAGAGTTAGTGCTATTTATACTATACAAAGTAGCCTAGAAGTCTTTGACCTATTCATTGCCATTCCTAGAAGCAAAAGGCTAACTATATAACCTGAGAAAAAGTAATCCATCATTCCCACAAATTTGCTGCTAAATGTTTTGAATGGACTAACCAGGGGCAGCTAGGTGGCACAGTGAAGAGAGCACCGGCCCTGGAGTCAGGGGGATTTGAGTTCAAATCCAGCCTCAGACACTTATTACTTACTAGCCGTGTGACATTGGACAAGCCACTTAACCCAATTGCCCTACCTTCTCCCCTGCAAAAAAAATGGACTAACCATTTTCTTGTTAAGTACAACTTCCACTCTTCTGAGCAGAAGCTCTGAGTGACCATTGCCTAACACTAGAAGGTACAGTGTGTATCAGCCAAGCTCTGCCTATTTTTATCCTCAGGATCTCAGAGCAAGTGGGTACCAGTCATTCCCCAGCTACATTCCTAGTATTATTGTGATAGATTCTGAAATCTGTTGAGAGGTGTGTGTGCATGTGTGTGTACATGTTCATCAATTGAATTTCTAGCTTAAGACCCAATCTACTAGCTACAAATTACTTTATGAATTTAATAAAAATGATAAAAGAAACATAAGCATATTAATGTAAAAACATTAGCTATAATAAAAAGAATTGAGACATTATTTCAACACCCTCTCCAGTCTCTAGAGCAGGACACTGTTCAGATTTGTGTTCATAATCCCCAATCTTAGCTGTAGTCCCTCCAAAGGTTTGGGAATCAGAGGACAGTTGTTATTCAGTGCTGTCTGACTCTGTGACCCCATTTGGGGTTTTCTTAGCAAAGATACTGCAGAGGTTTTCCATTTCCTTTTCCAGCTCATTTTACAGATAAGGAAACTGAGGCAAACAGGGTTAATTGATTTGCCCAGAGTCACAAAGCTAGTGAGTATCTGAGGCCAGATTTGAACTCATGAAGATGAGTCTTCCAGACTCTGGGTCCAGCACTCTAGCCACTGTGGCACCTGGCTGTAAGGAATTGTGATTTGGTCATAAAGATCCTTATTCCCAGTAAACCTGGACCTGTATACACATGGTTAACTTATGACTAGGTTGAAAAGTGGTATAGAAGCCAGGATGCCTCTCCTGATTACAGGTGTACAGTCAACCAGGTCAGCAAGCCTTCACCTCCAGGGTCTCAGATATGCTGATGCACAGGATCAAAAATGGCCTTGGGTCTGTCCTTGTAACCTACTTCTGAAATGGAAAAGGAAATGGCCATATAGCCCAGAATGGTTGTTATAAGAATTGTTAAGAATTGCTCTTATCCTCAGCACAGGGTCCCAGCTCCATTAAGTGTCGCTTAGAACTCCATTTGTCTTCCAATATTTGCACTGCCCTGATTCCAAGCAACACTACTCTCCAAAAGTGATATGAATTTTGGAGAAACCAATCAGGCAAATGAAGTCATTTCAGAACAACATTGCCCGGGTCAGGGTCAAAATGCCCTCTTACAGAAACTAAGGATTTCTTTAACAGAATCTTCCACTTTGGGCAGGTTTCCACTTAGGACATGAGGATGTAGGAGAAAGAGGAGAGGGCTCAGAATGAATATGTCATCACTTTTTACAAGTATAGAATAAAAATTCTGGGAAGAAGAAATTAGGAAATGTTCATTTGGATGTTTTGACCTGTTTTTGTCCATAGAACTGGTGTATAACCTTCATAAATCCTTTGTTTGAGAAAGTGTAAAATGTAAGCTTCACTCATTTCAACAATTCAGCAAACATTCATTGAGCTTTTTCAAGTTTCCAGGCACTATGCTAGGAGTTAAAAATAAAAAAGGCATAGTTCTTGTCCAACACTTAGCACAGCACCTGGCATCTAAGTGCTTACCAAATGTTTGCTGGCTGACTAAAGGGCTTAGAACTCAGTGAGAGGCATATGACGCATGGATAGATTGCTGTGACACAAGCTAGAATGTGTGGGCATAAGAGGTCAAACCAAGTATGGGCAGAGGAAGGGAGGAATCTCTTTTGGTTGAAGAGTGGACTAATCATGGAAGGCTTCATGGAGCAGGTGGGATTTGAATTGAACTTTGAAGAGTTGCTGTTTTAAATCACAGACATGGTTGGTAGGGAAATCCATGTATAGAGAATGACTAGAGCAAAAGGCCTTATGGGGAAAAACATGGGATGTATTATGGGCAGGTACGTGGTACAGTGGATAAAGTACTGGTCCTGCAGTCAGGAAGACTCATCTTTCTGAGTTCAAATTTGGCCTCACACACTCACTAGCTGTGTGACCCTGGTCAAATTACTTAACCCTGCTTGCCTCAGTTTTCTCATTTGTAAAATGAGCTGGAGAAGGAAATGGTAAACCACTCCAGTGTATTTTCCAAGAAAACCTCAAATGGGCTCACAGAGAGTCTGAGTCTGACATGATTGAGACAACTCAACAACAACAAGAAATGAATGTGTTCAGAAGGCTTGTTTGAGTAGTGTGAAAGGGAATGTTATATGAAAGAAAAAGAGGCTGGCACCAGGTTGTAGAGAACCTTAAATCACAGGTAAAGAAATATGGACTTTCTTCATAAGTCATAGGGAAGTACTCAAGATTTTCAGACCTTTGTACTGGGAAGATTGCTTTGATATTATGTGAAAAATGGATTGGAAAAAGGAGAGACTGGAGGTAGAGAAATCAGTTAGATGGCTGTAATTCCAGGCTGGAGGTGATAAGTGCTTAAAGAAGATGGAAGGATGAAAGGGTGAATGGAAGTAAGAGGACAGCTTGTGAGGTATTGTAGAGACAGAATAGACTGCCCATGGGAGCTGAGGTAGATTCAAGGAGTGAAGAGAGGGAAGAGGTAAAAATGGTTTTGAATTGGAGTAACTGAAAGGATGTTAGGATTTAAAATTTATTTTAAACATTAAAAATAAATGTTTTTGAATTTAATGGATTAATTGGTTTGAATTTAAATATTTAAAAGAGATGTATTTAAAATAGAGATGAAAGGCATATTGAGGAGAAGGGAGTATGAGGACACACCACTTGGAGTCATAGTGTTTTGACTAGGATTCCATGTTTTAGGTTCCCTTTGAGCCTCCCTCCTTTCCCAGGCTTGTTCTCTATGTGGACACCACAGGGAACTCATAAACTTGCCATTTAGACATTCCATAGGAGGGTAAAACAGACTAGATCCCTTATCACGGTTCCGAGTATCAACTGCTCTGCTAGAAGACAGAACAAGACTCTCCAGTTGCACAACTCTACTGGGGTACCATACCCCATTGTTAACATACACACCGATTCTTTTAGCTTTACAAATACACTTACTCTTCTTATCCTACACACATACACGTGCACATACACACACACAACACACACACACATTCCACACTGAGAATTCAAGCTCCTGACACTTTTTCAGACACTGTTTCTCATTCCACCTTGTCTGATTTCATTCTTTTTCATATATATTCTTCCTAGTTCACATTCTTAAGAGTTACTATAATTTCTTCCAACTTATCTCTAACATGAACATCTAAGGTATATCTTTATACTTTATAAATAGTTACAGGCTTTGGCGGCAGCTACAACTAGCTAGATGCCTCTGTGACGTGAAACAGACAGGCTAGCCTCTTTTTCCAGCTTTCTTATGATCCAGCAGTAAGAGAATTTTCTTCCTTAGTCCTCATCTCCTGAGTGGGGAATAGGTATATGTAAGATCCTTAGAGATCAAACTTTCCACCCTGACCATCCATTCAGAGAGTTTTCTTTGGTGTGTGTTTTATGATGTCCAAATTGCAAATCTACACTAAAATTCCACCACAATTTAGTATATTAACAGAATTTTCTCCTCCCAAGGCAATAGACCTTTACTCTCTCAACTTGTCCCTTGTTTTCTTATCTATTTCCATTCATGTTTTCTACCATAGATTCATCTTTTTTTTCTCCTCCAGTGATATACATTCCAGGTAATTTCTTAAACCCTGCACTATTCCCTTCCCTTTGTCTTCATAGGTTCCCAAAGTGAGTGATACTGCTCAGTTGGAGGGGGGGGGTTGCTGGACCAAGGGGGGGTCTGTAGTAACCTTGGGTGTAATTGAGGGGTGTTGAATAAGAATAAGGGGGTGGTGGAAGCATAAAAAGAGAAGAAAATTTTGAAAAAACATTTGTACATGTTTGATCTGTTGAACAGAGTTAAAGTTGTAATGATTATATTATTTACCAAATAAACAGATAAAATGCAAGTTATAATCCTTCAGTGGTCAAGTCCACTGACAGGTTTTAACAAGCAAATGTTGGCAGGTGAACGTGTCAAGCATTGTCATGAAGTTCAGCATCCATCAGTAGGAATATATGCCTGTAATGACTTGTTTATTATGATACTATATGGTTACATGATGTAATATTGCCTCTTCAAAATTTCAATGCAGGAAAATCCCCACAAATTTACAATAAATTATTAAATTCAAAATATTTTACCATTTAAAATATATATGATGTAAATTTTTTAAAAAATTAAAGGGTTAAAGAAAGTAGATTTACAGGGACGGGCTCTGAATAATTTTTTTAAATCGAGCATTAGGCCAAATAAATTTGGGAGCCTTTGTTCTACTTCATCTTTACTACAGGAAATCCATCCTTAATTTGTTGTTGTTGTTATTGCCAAAATTCTTTTACATAGAGAGTTTGACAATCTTGGTAGACACTCAACTCTCACTTTCTTCTTGTTCCTATAGGCTATTGTTTCTTTCCTTCCTTTCTTCCTACCTTCCTTCCTTCCTTCCTTCCTTCCTCCCTTCCTTCCTCCATTCCTCCCTTCCTTCCTTCCTTCCTCCCTTCCTTCCTTCCATCCTTCCTTCCTTCCTTTCCTTCCTTCCTTTCCTTCCTTCCTTTCTCTTCTTCTTTCATTTTATCCCTTTTATCCTTCCTTCCTTCTCTCCTTCCCTTTCCCTTCCCTTCTTCCTTTCTTTCTTTGGCTTTCATTTTCTTTAATGAACAGAAACTAGTTTTTTTTTCTTTATTCTACTTCTCTCCTTTGGAAAAGAATAAGGAAAACAAACCCCATCTAGAAAATATAAATAATTAAGGAAAATAACTTCCCCTCATTGGTCATGTCCAAAAATGTATGTCTCTTTCTATGCCTTGAATCTATCACTTCTCTGTCAGGTGCTGGGGAACATGCTCCATCACTTTTTTTTTCTAGAACCAAGACTAGTATTGATCAGAGTTCTTAAGTCTTTTAAATGTTTGTCTACACAATATTATGGTTTGTATATAAATTGTTTTCTTAGTTCTGCCCACTTCCACTCTGCATCAATTATCTTATAATAACAGCTAACATTTATTGAGAGCCTGCTGTGTGCCAGGAATTGTGTTAAGTGCTTTACAAATATATCTCATTTAATCCTCACAGCAACCCTGGGAAGTAGGTGCTATTATTATCCCCATTTTACAGATGAGCACTCTGAGGCCAACAGAGATAAGTGACTTGCCCAGGATCACCCTGCTAGTAAGCATCCAAGGACAGATTTGAACTCAGGTCTTCCTAACTCCAAACCTGGAGCTCTTTCCACTTTGGCACCTGGATGCCTTGTAAGTCTTACCAGGTTTTTTCTGAAAATGTTCCTTTCATCATATATTACAGCACAGTAGTTTTATACAACATTGCTCTTCTTCCAAGGAGCTACTTGTGAGTAAATCAAACCTTGTCATCATCATATGTGGTGCAGTAGATAGAGTGCTGGATCTAGAATCAGTAAGAAATGAATCCAAACCTGGCCTCAGAAAATTACTAGCTATATGACCCTGGACAAGTCACTTAACCTTTGTTTGCTTCAGGTCCCTTATCTGTAAAATGGGGGTAATGGCACTTACCTCTCTGAGTTGTAAGGGCCAAGTGTAACTCACTAGGGACAATGTCTGTCACATAGTAGGTGCTATATAAATGCTGCCTATTATTGTCACCATTGTTACTATGATTATCTTTTCTCCGTTTGGTCAGTCTTTTTAAAGTAATGGCTTAAAAGCAAAGACCTTGCCCCCTGAAGTGAGAACTTGCCCACCTTCTGCATTCCCCTTTAAGAGAGAAGAAAAATGTTCATTCAATCTTTCATATTCCAGGACATTATTTTGGTCACTAATAGCCTCTTTCTTTTGAAAATCCTGGACTTGAACTCATATTGACATTAAAGATCCAAGGCTCTTACTCTCAAAGTTTGTTCTTCTTGAGTGACATTTTGCATTGAGGCAGAAATAGTTCCATCTTTAGCAATGACCCAAGTACTGAGTCTCTTGGCCTCTCACTGAAAACTAAGGCCCAGATTATTCCCAAAGAGCTTCCATCTGACTTTGAGTGGTTGGTTCCATAGATGCCTCTTCAGAGGGTCCCTTTTCACACTTGGAGGACAATTACTGAAAAAACCAACAATGTGGTACTTCACCCCCAAAGGTTGAGCTGTGTCCTGTCCTATATTTCTAGCAGAAAGATATGACCCACAGTTTCACAGGCTATGAGCTTAGTTGCCTGTCTTTTGTCCCTTACCAAACTAACCCCTTGAACCTTATGTCTGTTGCCCTCCTTTGCGTTTTTAGTCTATCATACAGCTAGAAGAAGATGGCTGTCAGACCAATGAGGGCAAAAGGAGCAAGATACCCTTCAATATAGTCTTGGAATTCATCATTTAGCCTAGACTCTAAAAACTCTATGGAGATCACCTTCTCTAAACCTAAAATGGTTCTCAAAATGCCTAAACTTCTAGAACTCCAACAAGCTCCTCAACCTCTTCCTGATGCTCAGTAAGGACATTATCATGCCCTGCACCTAATGAGGGTTTCTAAACATTTTCCCAAATTCCATTTCAAAGCATTAGTAATTTTCCAATGTAGAATTCTTCTCTGCCATTAAAGGCACCATCCAAAACCACTGGAACATCTCCAAAGTTACTTATGACATAGTGTGTTGTTGTTAAGTTGTTTCGGTTGTGTGTGACTCTTTGAGACCCCATTTGGGGTTCTTTTGGCAAGGACACTGGAGTGGTTTGCCATTTCCTTCTGCAGCTCATTTTAGAGATGAGAAAACTGAAACAAACAGGGTTAAGTGACTTGCCCAGAGTCACACAATTAGTATTTGAGGCCAGATTTAAACTCAGTGTTTCCTCACTCCAGGTCTAGTGCTTTATCCACTGCACCACCTAGCTGCCCTATGACATAGTTACCCAATGTTAATCAGTTACAAACATACTGGACTGCTTGATACATGACAGGTGTGACTACCTGAAATGACAAACTCATCACACTTCCCTGGGAAGTATGTGTAGGGAGATAATGACTGATCTCCACAAAGTTAGGAGGATTGGGAAATCAGGCAGTATGACTGGGCAGTTTTGTGACTCTAAGACCTTAGCATTAAGTGTGGCAAATTCCTAATATAGCTCCCCCAAGATCCCTACACTCCATATTAAAAGCCTGACCTAGAAGCATCTGCTCCTAGAGTGGAGAACAAGCCTAAAGGTAGAGACTAGCATCACTGTTAAAGGTCTCTCCAAGGCATGCTGCTCTCATTTATATTACATGCTCTGGGCTTTCTTCATGTCACTCCTATGGGAATATTCTCCTTGCATGTTGGTACTATGAGCTTTGTACTTCAGTAGAGGTATCTGGGTCACTGTCTTAGACTCTACAAATATAGCATTTGTATTTGTACAAATTATGTGGACATATATGTGGACAATTATGTGGAGCCTGACACATAATTGTAAAGTAGAGGACTACAAATTTTGGCTCCTCTAGCCTTCAGGAACTTATCTCTGGGTGCCCTTGAATTAGCCCCTGTGAAAGACACCCACCCCTCATACCTCCCAACTGGTGAACCAATGGAATTAGAAAACTAACATATTTGGGGCATGGGTATCATTGGATTTCTGAGAAAACTTGCAAAGTACCCCCAAAGATTTGATTGAAGGTTCTGTGTGGCTTGGGGACTAGAAAGGAAATCAATTGCAGGGTTTTAAACGTAAAGGGGAAAAATTGGTGCAGTGTTCTATATTCCTTATCGGCATCTCGGCAGTGTTGTAAATAAAGGACTGAATGTGGAATCGGGAAGAGCTGAATTTGAATTCTACCTCAGACACTAGCTCTTTGATGTTCAGCAAGTCTATTCTAGCTTTCCCATCTATAAAGTGGGATCATAATAGTATTTAGTTCCCAGAGTGGCTGAGGATAAAGTGATATATGTAAAGGACTTTGTAAACCTTAAAATGACATCTAAATATTTGTGAATATTACTATTGCTTATACAGCCTGAATAAAAGGGAGGGATGACATTTATGAAGTACTTATTATGTTGCAGGCACTTTGCAAATATTATATCATTTAATACTCACAACAACCCTGGTAGCTAAGTGCTATCTATTATCCCATTTTACAGATGAGGAACCTAAAGCAAACAAAAGTTAAATGACTTATCCAAGGTCAGACAGGTAGTAAGTTTCTGAGACCAAATTTGAACTCAGGTTTTCCTAACTCCAGGCCCCGTTCACTATCCACAGTGCAACCTAGCTGCCCCAGGCTGAATGAAAACACCAAATACTCATAAAAACAATTCACTAGAAATGCTGAGAGAAAAAGCATTACAGAAACTCTAATTTTCCACCTATTTCCCCTATATTTAGTGGCCCTATTTTTAGTAGTCCTATTTTTAGGGAAACTGTTCAATGAAGAGAGTGGTAGAGAAACTCATGGAAAAGAGTATTTGTAATTCCCTTATGATAAAATAGAACTCCACGTTGCTGCCCAAGAAAAATTTCTTTTTTTTTAAGATCTGACCTCTGCTGAGTAAACATCAGTGGCTCCCAACTGTTTAGTCATTTTTCAGTTTTATCTGACTCCTTGTGACCCCTTTTAGGGTTTTCTTGGTAAAGATACTAGAGTGCTTTGACATTTCTATGTCCAGCTCATTTTACAGATGAGGAAACTGAGGCCAACAAGATTAAGTGACTTGCCCAGGGTCACACAGCTATTAAGTGTCTGAGGCTAGATTTGAACTCTTTGAATTCAGATCTTCCTGGCTCCAGTCCTGTACTTTGTCCAATGTGTCTCTTAGCTGCCTCTGGCTCCCTCTTACCTCTGATAAAATAATAATAACAACAGCAATAATATTAATAAACAAAAGACAAAATTCTCACTCTTAAAGCCCTCAAAGCCTTGACCTCCACCTATCTTTCCAGATTTATTGTCTATTACTCCCCTTCCCACACACCCTATGCTCCAATCCAGCTGGCTTTCTCTTGATTCCTCACACATGGCACTCTACTTTTACATTTACATTTGCACTGGTCATTCCCCAGACCTGAAATAAGCTACCTTCTGACTTCTGCCTGGTTAAATACCTTCCTTTCTTCAAGATGTAGCTCAAGCATGAACATTCTACATGTGCCTTTTCCTGATACTCGCAATTGCTGTTACCCACTTTCACCACTCACCTTGTATTTATTTTGTATTTATTCTGCACGTGTTTACATTGTATCTATTTTTATATGTGTAGGTCGTCCCTGCTGAAAGCAGAAATTATTTGATTCTTTGGCTTAATATTTCCAGTACCTAGGCCAGTGGCTGACACATAGTAGGTATTTACACATAGTAGGTACTTAATAAATCCATGTTGATTGATCCCTTAAATATTCATGTTCTAGCTCCCTAATATAATATAAACACCTGTAAGGCAAAAAAATTGCTTTTTATTTTTGAGTTCCCATCTCCTAGCACAATACCTTGAATTTAATGGGTACTTAATATACATTCCTTGAGCTGAATGTTTTGAATTTGCAGGGAGCTCTGAAATTTGCCATTCAAATTTGCTATGTGAAAGAGAATCTGATAGGGTTCTCATCTTGGCTCCCTGATAATGGTGGTATCACCATGTGAGCATGTGGAAGAGGCACAAAGACTTAGGGCATTTTATAGTCCTCACAGTATGCTCTGGCAAAAAGCCCCCAGCCCATCTTGTGCTGCAGGTCTTAGCTTGATCCTCTGATTTGCTAAGTTTTAACTCACAGTTTCTCTCTTCCTACTCTATATCCACACAGATACCACAGAAGTTCAAAGGTCCAGGCACTCTCTCAGACACACTACTTTTACTAAATCATTATCTCCCTCTTACTCTCCTGTTCAGAGATTCATTCTTCCAATTCCATTCTCCCAGGGTCTACTAGTTTCTCTCACCACATTTTCTAACATCACCATCAAGGGCATGGTCTAGGGAAGACCTGGAGGGTCTGACAGAGCACACAGATCACCCGTAAAAGGAAAGGGCATCCACATAACAGCAGCTGTGCCCTTTCCCACATGCCAAA
>CM053595.1:217239264-217257872 GCA_028646575.1 Pseudocheirus occidentalis
TCATTGATAATATGTATCCCTATAATACTGATAGCCTAGTAAAGCTTGGAAAGTCTCATGATCAGGCTGACCTCAGGATGATGCTTTTGCTTCTTGTGTCAATTTGTGGAGATTATCTACTAAAACATGGGGGGAATCATGATCTTTATCTGTGCATGCCACTAAAATCACAGATTCTTAAAATAAGTATTAACACATTATCATTATAATTGAGCTACGCCGGTAAAAAGAGTGAAATATGTCTAGGTTTGAGTTAGATGACTAGTTTTTAGGAATAGCAAACTAGGAGTCTGTTTGGAGAATAGGGTAGTATCTTTTGTTAGCCATATATTTGGATATTGCTGACAGATCAGCTGATATTTAGCTTGATTGACATTAGTCTATATTCTTTTGGGGATATCAGAAAGCCTCTCTGGAGGCATTTAGCTATTTCATATTCTTATACTTGAAGCCTCTGAGGCACAATAGGCTATGAACTAAGGGCAATCCTTTATACAAAGAGGGTCATCTAGGATGTTTTGTAGTTAAACTTAACTATGTTATCACTCCATTTTCCTATTATTTCATGGATTCACTTCTAGTTTAAATGAAGAATAGAAAATACTCTCGTAAGAGGAAGAGCCTAAGTGAGTAGGAATGGCTCAAATAAGGACAACTGAGTTTTTTTCACTAAGGTTGCTGTATAAAACTCTGTAACAAAGCCAAAAAATGTCTTTTCTCTTATTCTCCTCCTAGATGATTTCCCTGGGCTTCAGATCCTCTTATGCTGACTTGCAGAAGTCTATTTAAACCATCCCTATCCTCTCCCATAGGTTATGATAGCTTTAGCCCATGAAAATGCTCATTTACACTTAAAGCACTTTAGACAAAGAAGACTTTTTTATTGATTACTTGCTAAGAATAAGAGTAATTATGAGAGATAAATAGTAGATAGATAAAAAGATAGATGATAGATAGATGGATGACAGACAGACAGATGTTATAGAGAAAGAGCATTTACTAAACACTTATGGTATGCCAACACTACTCTAAATGGTTGGAACACATGGTTCTCTTCTGTCCAATCTGCTAGGGGGAGTCTTTAAATGCTTTTTATAGACATCCCCTAACTCACTGATGTATTTGAGACCTGTAGGTTACCCTCATTGTGGCTTATTGTCTGCTGAGATAGTTTTACCGCTGAACATACTACAGCTTCTTGGAGCCACAGGTAAGAGTTGAGTGCCAGGTGAATACTAAAAGTATATGAGTAACCCTTTCTGTAATCCTACCCTGCAGGTGAAGCAAGACTCTTTCTTGTTCAAGATTAACCTGTGGATCAAAATATCATTTGTTCAACTTGCCATGAAACCGAGGTCACTGTTAGTGAGGCTCTCTTACACCCATTCTTCTATCCATGATGGTCCTTGGCAGAATGAACTGCCATTCTGGTTCAAAGTTAATGACCCTTGTTGATCATTCTACAAAGTTCTTGTTTCTTTCCTAGGGAGAGGGTACCTCTCGTTCTCAGCTCAAAGACAGAGTGAATGATTGACACTCAAGTAACTTGCTTCATGTACTTCACAGCCCATATGTTCAGGATTCATCCCTTAGGCATCTTCCTTTTTCTCCCCCTTCTCATCCCACTGCCACCCCCAGAAAATTATTTTATGAATCCCATTTGTTATAGACTAATGCCTTACACATAGAGAAATAAAAACATACTTCCCATCACTAGGAAGAGAAGGGTCATTTTTTTTCCTGCCCACACCCAAAATCATAGCTCTTCACTATTTAGTATAACAGCATGATAAAACATTTTACCACAAAAGGAAAATAAATTCCAAGGGCAAGGATAGTTCATGTGAGGCTATCCTTAGACGGTAGTACTAGATGAGAGGAAAGACACGTTGGAGTTGATAGACTCTTCTGGGGTTTGGCTCACACAAACTTGGCTGAGGCAGAGCAATCAGAGATCTTACCTTTACCTGACAACTGGAAGTACTAAAATGAGTAACCAACCAAGAAGGTGCTCATATTGAAATTTTTTGTAAGTTTACTTTTATAGGGGAAAAAGCTAGACCTAAACCTTCCCATAAAGCTTTTTTTTTTTTTAGCAAGTATTTACTAAGTACTTACTAAGTGCCAGGAATTCTGCTAAATGCTTTATAAAAAGTATTTTATCTTATCCTCACAAAAATGTTGGAAGCAAGTGCTATTATTCTCCCCATTTTACAGATAAACTGATGCAGTCAGAGGTGAAGTGACTTGCCCAGGGTCACACAGTTACTTAATGTCTGAGGTCAGATTTGAACCCAGGTAAGAATCCTTCTTATACCAACCTGCCTTTAGGATCAATGAATTCAAATATCCATCAAACCATACTCCAGGTAGTATTTTCAAAGGCTTCTCCTACTGTCTAGTACTTCCCAGCACTCTTTTTCCAGTGTAAAAATTTAGTGGACATTGGCTATGTTTGGATTTCCCATATCATATTCAGGATGGAAAGGATTATTAGTTTATCTGTCTTCCAAAAACAGTACTCTAAATCTCTACTGATAATCAAGACCTGACTAGAATTTTAGAGTCCCTTAAAATGCCTTATATACACACAACCGATCCATGGTAGTTTCTAGATAGGTTCTAGCCATTAAAGAGGTTCTAGAGTATATGGAGGCATTTGTGGATATCTCTTGAAATATTTGGTATGTCTTTGGACTCAATAGGTTTTGACTGGTCTCAGACTCCTTCTCTTCCAGTCTGCCATTCTCACCACAGAACCAAAAGGGGGCCAGTGGGGAACTCAGTGATTCTGGGCTAACTTACACAGCTCATCCATCTCAAAGGGAACTCAAATGAAGTAACTCAAGACTTACTTGTTTCAACTTTCTTGAAAATGTTCCCCTCACACAGACAACATAAATAACATACTACAACTCTAGTAGGTTTGATGAGCTCAAACATTACAGTCAGTGACAAGTATAGGTTTAATTTTTTTTATATTTTGTATGCCCACCACAAGGTTGGGAACTTCATAGGAGGGCAGGCAGCTATAAAGGCTCATAAAAATGACCACAGTTTGTAATTCCTTCCCAGTAAGAAGATGATCCGAAAATTATGGAGACTGGTCCAGACTATGTTGGCATAGTCATGTGAGACCCAGGCCCTGGGCACATAGGGACAAAGTATGTGGTTACTGAGTGAGTGACATGAAACAAGAGAAGATACAGATAAGAATGCTGTGTAGAGCAGCTAGGTGGAGTAGTGGATAGAGCACTGGCCCTGCAGTCAGGAAGACTTGAGTTCCAATGTGACCTGAGATACTTATTAGCTGCCTGATTCTGGGCAAGTCATTTAACCCTGTTGTCCTCAGTTTCCTCATCTATAAAATTAACTGGAAGAAAAAATGACAAACCATTCCAGTGTCTTTGCCACAAAAACTCCAAATGGGGTCAATGAAGAATTGAACATGACTAAAGTGACTGAACAACAACAACACATAGATTCATATGCTGATAACCTGAGAAGAGTACTTAGGAGTAAGTGTCTGGGAAGAAGAATATCAGAGTGTGAATTCTTAGAGCCAATTTTGTATCTTGGTGTTATGGAAAGTGGGACTTAAGACCAGGGTAATAACAAGGACAACAACAATAACAACAGTTAGCATTTACATACTTCTTTAAGGTTTACAAAGTTCTTTATAAATATTAATTCATTTTATCCTCACAGCATCTCTGGGAGGTAAGTGCTATTTTTAACCTCCATTTACAGATGAGGAACCTGAGTCAGATAGCAGTAAAGTGACTTGTCCAGGGTCACACAGGTAGTAAATGTGTAAAGTCAGATTTGAACTTATATCTTCCTGACTCCAGGTCTAGTGCCCTATTTACCTGTGCTCCTAGGCTGCACAGGCAGGTACGCCCTAGCCACAGAGATTGCAAGACTGCATTTTTAGGACAGTCTCCATGGACTGTCATCAGCATTTTGGGAGCTTATTATCAAATCCATTACATTTCTGAACAACTAGTCATATCCGAAGGAGAAAAAGAGTCCTTAAGTGTGGATGTGGGCCTAACTACATCTATCCACAAACATCTCCCCATCAGCTAAAGGTGAAAGTACCTGAGAGCAAACCTACTGCCATCAGAATTCCCTAATTCTGTTCCAGGTCAGGGATAGTTCTGCCAAACTATTTACCCCTATTTATTTCTGCAGGCATTCTCTACTATGGACGGGCTCAAAGTAGCATCTACACCGTCGTCCATCTCCTCTCCAAAGAAAAGATCCCAGTTTGCTGAATGTCCTCTCAGCTACACATCAGCTTTTTTTTCCCACCAGCCCCAGGAAGGGTTTCTGTTAGAGAGTCTATGTGAAGAACGAGAAAGTTTAAGGCACTGCTTTCTGAAAGCTGAGCACCGTTAAATCTTGTTTTATCTCATTGATAAGATGGTTAAGAAAAATTTAAGTCTTTTCCAGTATCTATTGATCTTTCAAGCAGGCTTTGACTCCACAGAAAGGCTCCAAATTAAATATTCTCAAGGTAGATTCTGGGACTGGGGCCTTTTTTCAAAGCCTGGTTCATAATTCTTGCTTTTAGTGCTTCAAAGAAAGAGAACATTAAGATTTGCAAAGTGCTTTACAAATAGAAATTATCTCCTTTGTTTCTTACAACGACTCTGAGAGGTAGGTATTAATATTTTCCTCACTTTACAAAAGAGGAAACTAAGGCAGATGGCAGTTAAGTGACTTGCCCAGGGGCACAGAGCTACTAAATATTCGAGACTGGATTTGAACTCAGATCTTCCTGAATCCAGGTCCAGTGCTCTATTTACCATGCTACCTACCTGCCTCAAGATTCTGTGCTTTACATTAGTACAGGTATTACGCATACTGATACAGATCATCACCCCTCTACACTTTAGTAGGCAGAGTTGATAAATTGGTACAACCAATAAAAATGTAAATTAACTAGGATCTCAAATGTTATGACAACAGAAAACAAGGTCTAGAAAGTCCTACCAAGCTGGAAAAGATTAGCATATGGGCCTAGAGACTAGTGGTGTGTCTGTGGGTGCTTGCGACCATCAAACATGACCTTGCTTTCCCCATGCCCTTCCCTTGACCCCAGTACCTGGGTGTAGCTGTTCATTCTCAACCTTTAATGTTCTACCACTAAGAAGGGATGCAGGGTGCATAGAAGTGGTACTGTTCCTTTTCTGCTCTGGTCCTGGGCAGGATGGCTCCCACAAAATAAAGTGAAAAAGAAAAAAAAGGGACTCTGACAGCAATGATGTAGTGACCAGAGGGCATATCATTAACATCCACAAGCATATCCATGGAATAAATTTCAGAAAGCATGTTCCCCAGGATCTGAAGCAAATCTGTAAATTTGCCACAAGAATAAATGAGAACTCTAGATGTCAACAAGGACTTATCAAAGTCACCTGGGTCAATGGGATAAGGAATGGAAAATATTGTATCTGGGCACAGTTGTCCAGGAAACACAATGAGGATGAAGATTCACCAAAAAGCTGCATATATTGGACATTTGTATACATGTTACCAATCATCAAAAGTTTAAAGGCAATAAATATATGGGAAAACTATAGGGAATGTCTTTCAAATAAAAGGAAAAAAACTAACACCTATAGGTATTGCTTTCCAATCAAATCCTTTAACATACAAGAGTCAAAGATGCTATATGTTCAGCATGAACTTTGGGCCCTTCAGATACCTTTGGTATCTTTGATTATCACCACTACCCAAGAGTAGACTGGTAAAATCGTGAGGTAGGCAAAGTTTGTTTGCAAAGTAATCTATCTTTACCTTATCCCACTTCAACAACCATCACCTTTCAACACTACTCCCTTCTTTCCTTGATTCAATGTTCTCCATGGAGCTCTTACTGACAGAGTGGAAAATAATATTACACACTCATTAACAAAAAAACCTTTATGATATTCTTAACTCTCTCAAAGAACTTCTGTTTGAAAAAGAGTGCTTAGAAAAGCCTGCTTAAGTCAAAGGAGTGAATCTCTAATGGAGAGATTTCTCATACCTTGACACCTGATTGGCCTGGACATTTTAGGGAAGAGGACTTTCCCAGAAGCATTTCAATCACATCAAATAGGTGATATTTTTCCTTAGAATAAGATCAGAATCTTTTCTTGAAATATTTTTTTAAAAGTGGAAAACATGTGAAAATTGAAATTATTTAATATTATTTTTATTTTAGAATTTCACAGAACACTCTTGGATAAACTGAAAAAAACCCTGAAATATCACAAAATCCAACTGTATATCACTGTCATGCTGCTCTAGTGAGCCAGAGGTCTGGAGATTGCTTATTTCAGCAATCATAGTGACCAAACTCTGAGCAACTAATCAACTTTAGAATTGTTGGTGTTACTGAGCCCATCATATGGCCATCTGTGTTCTTGTGGTACTTTTAAAAAAGTGCTCCCATGCACTTATTGCAGTCTGTTTTCATTTATAGCTTTTAGATTTGGAAGGAGACTTAGAGATTATCTTCTCCAATCCCATCATTTTAAAAACAAGTGAACTGAGACAGAAAGAGAGGAAGTAACACCAAAAGTTATACAATTAAAAAGTGACAGAGGTGATGGGTAGGTGGCACACTGAATAGAGCACCAGCTATGGAGTCAGGAGGACCTGAGTTCAAATCCGCCCTCAGACACTTAACACTTAATTAGCCTTGTGACCTTGGGCAAGTTTCTTAACCCCAATTGCCCTCCAAAAAGTAAAAAAAAAATGTGACAGAGGCAGTATTGGAACCAAGGCCTCCTGACTTCAAACCAAATGGATTTTTTGTTTTTACAAACCCACACTGTCTCTCATTTGGGTATGCTAAACTCCTGACTAGAATGTAAATTACCAGGAGGAAGAGACTGTGACTTTGTTTTTTTCATAGAAACCTATATATCCCCACCTAAAATCTACCTTTTGTGCCTCTGTGATTTTCATTGGCATGGGTTCATGAATTGACACAGATCACAGCCCCTCTGTACCTTAGCAAAAGATCTTCATCACTTTTTGTGACCAAGAAAAAAATAAAATTAACTAGGATTTGAAAGGTTATGCCAATAGAATACAATGTTTAGTAGGTCCTACCAACCTGGAGAGGATTGGCATATGGGCCTGGAGAATAATGGCAGGATTGTGTGTGCTTGTGACCATCGAACATGGCATCACCCTCCTCACTACACTCCTTTCATCCCAGGACCTTCCTGCAGCTGCTCATCCTTGACAACTGAATTTCAATCACCTAGGAATGATGCAGGATATTAAGAACTGATACTTTATCAACTGGTTCCTTAATGGAATGGAAATGAGTCTGAGTTCTTGAAGGCTATGCAGCTAGAGCTCGAGCTCATGGGTTCTTATAAAGCTGGAGAAGTTTTGTATATGGACCCTGTGATAAACTGTACACCTTGTATCTGAAGACTGGACTAGACAATGAGAGAGCTCCTTAGGGTAGAGAAGCTTATTACCAGATTGGCTTGCAGTATGATGAAAGGGTAGCTCACAGCAATTCATGAAGAGTATCCACTAAGTCATTAAGGGGTAGGAATGTGCATGGATAGGATTGACAGAAACTACAGATATTTACAGTGTTACAATAAGTAACCCTTCTCAGTGATGCAGTGACTAAGATACGGCCTTGCATAGAGCAGGCACTTAGTCTACTGGCCTACAATGATGATGATGATGATGTAGCTAGCACTCCACAGGGCTTGAAGATTTTCAAAGTGCTTTATACACAACAACTCATTTTATTCTCACAACAACCTTGGTAGATAAATGCTATTATCACCTCCATTTTGCAGATGAAGAAAATAAGACAGATATAGGTTAAGTAATTTTCCAAGGTTTACACAGCTAGCAAATGTCTGAGGCTGGATTTGTACTCAGTCTTCCTGTCTCTGGTTTAGCACTGAGCCACATAGCTGTCAAGGAAGGAAGGAAGGAAGGAAGGAAGGAAGGAAGGAAGGAAGGAAGGAAGGAAGGAAGGAAGGAAGGAAGGAAGGAAGGAATGAGGGAGGAAGGGAGGGAAGGAGGGAAGGAGGGAAGGAAGGAAGGAGGGAAAAAATGACTAATATTTAGCACTCTGATAATCACCCCCACCCAAAAGCACCAGTGAATCTGGAATATACCTAAGCTATTTATCAAGTAATTTTAGAAACACTGATTCTCTCTTTGTTAAACTGAGACTCAAAAACTCTTGTTGGAAAAGTTCTCAAGGAACTTATGTGAATTATAAGAATATGATTCTAATAGAAGGAAGTTTATGATTGGTTAACGTTATGATTAAATTAAATTACATATATATGTAAAAATATTTTAAAGATCTTGCTATGTAAAATAAACTATTCTAGGTATTATGGGGTACAAAGATGGATAAGGCATTGCCCCTGCCCTCTAGGAGCTTACATTCTACTTTACCTTGACATTATGAAAAGAGCTAGATATAAATAAAACCCCCAGGACTGTGTCCTAGAATGAAAAGAAAATCAGGAGACTGAAAATACTTGCAGTCCCTTAGCAGCACAGAAATATAGTAACACCAGTTTAGTACTATTGATAGGAAACCTTCAGATGTCATACTTCCCTTACTAGAGACCATGCCACAAGTGACTTCCCTGATTGTTTACCATCTCATTTCCTACCCAAGCCCCATCAGCCTCCTCAACAGAGGTTGAGAGTACATTTCCTGTTACTTGCTCTGGGAGAGCTGCATGCCACTTGCCTTAGGTGCAAAACTCTGAGCTATGCCTCTGGCTGAATGTCTATGATTTCATTAATCTGATTACAATTTCAGAACACAAATCCTAATGAGTTGCTTTCCTTAGCTAGGCTTCTGGTGAGGAGCAGCTTCTCTCTTAACTAAGTGGGTCCTGACATAGCTGATCTCTACGTTCTTTCTAAAACTTTTCCAACTTTGGTTGAGTCTACCAGAATTTCCATTCCATAGACATGGTCTTTAAGTAGCCAGGGTCATCTCCACAACGTTATGAGGCACTAAAGAAGGACTTTAATGGAGGAATTTTCTATATTGCTTTCTAAAAATAAAACTGAGTCAGCAGAGGGACATGAACTATCTCCTGAATCCATGCAAGGGGCTATGTACCTGCTGGGCCTAATTTTGGAAATTAATGTATTAACACAGCATCAAAATACTGCACCCAACAGAGAAAAATAATTGCCGGTTGATGTCCACTCAGCCTTATCCCATCTTCTAGTCAGGTTCTGGGAACAAGAGATTGCTACATTACTTATTTACATCTATATTTTTTATCATTTCATGTTTTATTTGTTATTCTCCCCCCTTTCAGGGATGTTGCCATGGAGATTTGGTGGGATGGAATTGCTGATCTGCAGACATTGCCCAGAGTTCCTTAATTTCCTGGTGCTTTTGACCTTCAAGGAGCTTGTTTTTACCCTGATCCTATTCTGAAAGAAGGAACTAAAGAAAGACCTGAGTCTCATCTGTCCCTCATACTTCTCCTGCCAAGCCAACAGGAAAGATGGGAGCAACTGGGTGCTGCCCCTGTAACAGAAAATAGGGAAAACAAATGGGACTGAGACCATGTGGCATAAGGGAGCAAACACTGAGGTAGGAAGAGACAAGTGTGGAAGATAGAAAACTGGAGCAGAGAGCAGGTTAAACTTACCAAGTAAGATTGACAATGTTTGATGAGATGACTGAAAACCAGCCCTTAGTCCTTTACCTCAAACTCTGCCTCCCTAGGAGGTATTCTGGTGAATCTCCTCAATCTCTCTGACCAATTCAGTTCAATTTTCTGATCAGTGGGGAGGGCACTCCCCTACCCACTGCCTTGAAGACTTTAACTGGACTTATTCTTATTTGTTCTTACTTTTGTTTATTTATTCTTATCTTGTTCTTATTTCTAAGCTACTTGAAACTGATACTACCCATATAGCCTTTTACAATTATTTTAGTACAAATAAATAGGTACTCATTATTTGGAAGCCAAAAGTATTAGTCTGAGAATCAAGAAACATGGGTTCAAATTCTGGCTCCCTCATTAATTTGCAATGTGAATTTTGTTAAGTTTCTCCTTTTCTCTGAGTCTTGAGTGGATTAGACCACAGTGTCTGCAAGGTCCCTTTTAGTTCTGACAGTAGACATTTATTTTTTAAATCCCTTACAATGAATTTGATCATGCAGATGAAACCATAGGTTCTAAAAATTACCAAAAATTATAAGTCATTACATATGCCCTGGGTGTATTCCTTCCTTGGAGAAGTTATCATTGTTGTTTTTTCTTTGCCACAATTAAATTAAGCAACTGAACATATCTTCATGTATGGGAATATGTTCAAGGTGAAAGAAAGGTTAACTTCCTTGCATGAACATAATGTAAAGAGGTTGGGAGTGTTGTTCACTATTGGAACTCCTTTTGTTGTTGTTGTTAATGAAGGTAAAAGAAAATCTCATGCCACAATGCATTTGGATCATTTAGATTATGATGCGGTTAGAAGATGAACTTGTGGAACGTGAGCTATCTATGTGAAAGGGGGTGACATTGAATCAGTACCATGGCTAGAGCTCTCACCAATTCAGTTATAGAGGGACTGCTCTCCATGATGGTTAATCATAGATCTATGATGTATTAAATTATGGCAATGATAATAACTAGCATTTATACAGTGATTTAGGCTTTGCAGAGTAGTACATAAAAATATTTATCTCCATTGATCCTCACAACAACTCTAAGAAGTAGGTGCTATTTGTACCCAGATTTTAGAGGAAAAACTAAGGTCCAGTGACTTGCCCAGGGACAAACAATTAATAAGGATCTGAGACAGTATTTGAACTCAGGTCTTCCTGAGTCCAGGACTATTGTCCATTTAACCACCTTTCCTAGCTGTCAAGGTTATAGCTAGGAGGAACCTGAGAAACCATCTAGTTCAACCCTCTCATTTTACAGGTGACATAACTAAGACCTTGAGAGGGGAAACAATTTACCTAAAATATTTCCGTCCTTTCTTCCTTCAATTAAAATTAAGCCAATGTGTGACTTCCCTTTGGGGTATTTATACTTTAACCTCTCTCTGATTGTGGAATTTCAATTAGCTGAAAGGGAGCTCTCACTCTTAAGCCCCTGAGAACATTCTTTACCACTCCCTGTCAATTCAGCCTTAATATGAGGTTGGCCTTGACTCATGCTATATGAAGTCTCTTGTGGGTATAAGGAAATATGAATCTAGTTAACACTGAAGAGAGAATAGGGTAGGTCTAGTTTGCCTGAGGTTAATGAGATAAGCCTTATGCTCCTTGAAACTGGCACCAACATATTATTGTCTGTTTTGCTTCTCATAACTGTGAGGTACATAGTGAAGGCATTATTTTTCTAATTTTATAAAGGATATGATGGAGATTTTGGGTGTTTCTACCTCTATAACATCTCATACCTCTTCTCTCTAATTCCATAGTCACCACTATAGTTTAGGCATACGTCCCCTCTGACATGGGCTCCTGTAATCCTAATTTGTCTTTCTGCCTCAGATCTCTCCCCCTTTCTAATCCTTTTTTCACATGCCTCTCAAAGTGATTTTTCTAAATCACAAACCTGAACATGTTAATCCCCTACTCAATAAACCCCAGTGGCTCCCTATAACCTTGGGAGCAAAATATATACCCTTCTATTTGTCACCATAAGAACTTCACAATCTTCACAATGCATCTTTGCACCTCCGATTTCTGTTGAATTTTCACTGGTTCTCCCTCTCCCCCATCCCCACCCACAGCTTGGCCTGGAATGCACACTTTCTTCACCTCTGTTTCTTAGCATCTCTCATTTCCTTCAAGACTCAACTCAGGTACTACCTACTTATGTAGAGCTTTTCCTGATCCCTCCTAGCATCTGTGGGTGGGGGCCAATTTAGTATATATCTACCTAAAGATATGCTCCCTCCACTTGCTCTAATGTAAGCTCCTTAAGGACACCTTTTTACCTTTGTCTTCACATTCCTAGTATCTATCACAGTTTATACACAGCACATAGCAGGTACTTTAAGATTCTTGCAGAATGATAGATCAGAGAGATTCCTATGGCTTTCTCCAAATAACAAAGTTCATAAATGAGGCTCAAACTGAACTGAAATTATTCCAAACCCAAGACATTTTTCCATTGCATTAGAACTTTTAGGAAGTACATTGAATTTGTAATCAGAAGGCCTGGTGTTTTAGTTTCAGAATCATTACTTTCTAGTCATGCAATTTCAGAGAAGTTCCATGATATCAGAGATTCTGAGCTAGAAAAGATTTTTCAGACCATCTAGCTTAGCTCATCATTGAAGAAAACTGAGACCCAGAGAGATGACATTATTTACCTTAAAGGGTCACACAAGAAGTTAGTAGTAGAGCTGAGACTTGATCTCAGGTTCTGTGATGATAAATGTGGAATGTTTTCTACTGCACCTAGATAACTGACTCTCTCTCTCTCTCTCTCTCTCTCTCTCTCTCTCTCTCTCTCTCTCTCTCTCTCTTTTTGTCTCTCTGTCTCTCTTTTTCTGTGTCTCAGCACTTTACTATGTACCTCATGGGATGTTTAGAGGAGGATTCCATATATGTGAAGTATGTTGTAAACATTACTGTTCAATACAAATGAGCACTCTTATCAGAGTAGAGGGAAGAGAAAGGCTATTCATTGCTGAATATCCATTGTGTACAGGGGCAAGATATTTTAATCAAGAGATCAATCCTCTTTCAAGGGTACAATAAAAGTATTCACAAGGAAAATTGAAAGAACTCTTCAGAACAATTAAGATGTTCATTTTGTCACAATCTGACCTGTTAATCTCATTCCCTTTTGTCTATGAGATATTCTGTAAGAGTTAATAATTCTTTATCCATCCTACTGAATCACAGACTGAATGAAGGGCTTCAAGAAGAAATGGAAGAAGTAAAATAATTAATATACTTTTCAACAGAAGTTGGTCAGATGTGGGTCTGTAGTCAGGATTCTTTTATAATACTTGTTACAAATTTGAAGCTCATTTTCATAGTAGGTTTCTGCCTCTAGTTAATCTGTATATTATTATAGATACTAGTAAAGATATATATATGTATATACATAAATACTAACATATACTATTATATATATATATAATAGTATATAAATATATGCCATAAATAAATTATAACTATAAGTACAAATCATAATTACATATATATATATTATCCATGCCTCATTATCATGAATAGCTAATGAGGTTTTTATTTAGAAGAAAACAGAGAAATCACTGTTCCACAGTAAATTCTAAGAATAATAAGCATTCTTTACTTAAAGCCTAAGTAGCCTTGGCATTCTCAGTGACAGGGTCCTGCAACCACTGATTGCAAGAGGCCTACAACTGATAATATAAGCATGACCCAGAAAATAAGGAAGGAAGCAGATGGAGTTGTGAAGGTGTACTTGTCTGTTGCTGACTTTGCAAAGAAGAATCAAAACTTCAGTTTATCTTTATTTATATTTTGTGCCTCAGAAAACTTGAAACAAAGTTTTGTTTGTGTCCTAGGGATGACTGACATGGAAGAATGTACCCACAGACAGCTGTGGGGAACAGCCCAGGCAATGGATGACTACTGGAGGAAGCCTAAGTGCCACTGTTACATGGAGTGAGAAACAAGGTAACCCTTAGCTCTCTTGCTGCCCATCCTTCCAACATAATAAGCCACATAGCCCTGGAATAAGGGCCAGCTAATAAAAACAAAACTATCAATCATCAACAAAAACAAGCATTTTAATGGGCAGAAAACAATATAGAGGATTGTATAAGAAACTGTGAATTAATGTCATGACAAGTTTTTATATATCCAGGATGAGGTGGCAAAAGTTGCGACCCATCTGTACCTGACCAGACAGTGTGGTTTTTTTTTGTCCTCAATATTGTCCTCAGTATTGTTTTCTGCACAATGAAATGTTTGTGCTTGTTGATGTGTTCTTAATAAAAATAAAGCAAAAGGTTTAGGTTTAACAACAAATTTGGCACATACACACATGCACTTATACAAAAGCACACAAAATCCATACCAAAGAGCCCAACAAAAAAGTCAGAGCCCATCCTCCAGCTCTTTTGACATTGTGTTTATACCAAGAGAGGACACAGACTGTTCACAAGTTATTCCTTCCTCTTATTATGTGACTGGTTCATTTTGTTCTAGTTAAACATTTCTCTGATTATATCCCTTATTCCACATGTCCTGCATAATTTCTAATCAATTATACATTGCAGCTTACTCATACCTGTCATGTGAATTTCCATGCTTCTTTGGATAGTTGAAAACTTCTATTTGTCTCTTGCTGTCTCTCTCTCTCTATACATATACATACGTGTAGATTTAGATATAAACATAAACATGCACATATAAAATGCATATATGTGTATACATGTTTGTATGCACATACAATCCTAGACCCTATCTACTTTGCTATATTTTTTACAGATAGTTTCTGAGTCGGGGAGAGGCAGATGCCCTAATTAGGGCTACTGTCAGCAACTCCTGTCTTCAATTGTTCATATTTCCATATTGTGGCAATTTCCAAAGTCCTCTTTTTGTCTTGTTACTGGTTCCTTCTCAGACACCAATATTCATACTCAATAATTTCTAAAACATGAGCATTGGTGTCACAGGTGAAAGGGACAAGGAGATGCACCAGGCACAACTCTGAAGAGGGGTGAGAGAAGGGAGCTAAGATGTAGAATAAGACATAGACCAATGCACCTGAATCCTGCCCCATGTCCTGCCTTCTTCCCTTACAACTGGTTCCCATCCCCCTTCTAACCCTTAAACAGCCCATAGTGACACCATGATGCCATATGCATCAGCATTATCATTTTCTGTATCAAGATTATGAAGGTAATTTCTGAAGTTCAAGGCCCCCAAAAGGCATATTCCTCAGGTAGGAGGTTTGCTGATATTTTGAGAAGGCTTTCTAAAATCATGGATGTGACAGACCTTTTATATAGACTCTGCCCTTTCCAGTTTTAATGCTTAAAGGATTATGAGGTTGCCATTTTTAAGCAAATAGAAATCATAGAAATAGAAACTGTTTGTATTCTTCATTTTAGGAAAAAATGGGTAACAGGTTGATGGCTTAATGAACAAGTAATGTTTATAGTAGGGAAGCTAGGTTGTGCAGTAGATAAGGAGCTGGCCTAGAGGCAGGAGGATCTTAATTCCAAACCAGCCTCAAATACTTACTAGCTGAGTAACTCTGGGCTCATCACTTTACCCTGTTTGCCTCAGTTTGCTCATCTGTAAAATTTACTTGAGAAGGAAATGTCAAACCAATACAGTATCTTTGCCATGAAAGCACCAATTGGGTTCACAAAGAGTCAGATGCAACTGAAAATGTTTATAGTGCTCTATGATTGAATAGTATTTTACTTACATCCATTATCTCATTTTATCCTAAGAAAGAGGATTAATAAAATATTATCATACCCATTTTATAGGCAAAAATAAATGAGGCTCCAAGGGTTAATAGGCGTATCCAAGGTCACATAGCTATGAAGTAGCAAAGTTAGTACCAACATTTAGATCTTCTCATTCTAATTTATTATGTGTTTTTTTTCTCTCTCACTTTCTGGGACTTTAATATTCTGAACTAAAGAAAAGAAAACTGGTCACTAGAATTTCTCCTACGACTATTAGTATTACAAAATTCCTTTATTGGAATAGAAACAAATCCGGAGGCTATGGTTTTGGAAGTCAAGTTAGAATAAACAGAACATGGGATTGTGCTGGTTGTCTTTGCTAGGAACAGCACTTAAAGAAGGAGAGAAAAGACTGTTATATATCCCTAGAGACTAAGGATAATAGCACTAGGGGCTACCAAAGGGACTTGGAGCTAATTTGGTCTCTGAGCTTAAAATATTGCCAACATTTATGTAAGATGACTTTCTAGATTTGGATTTGTACTTGACCACTCAGCATGAAATGGACTGAAATTTTTTTGAACCTGTAAGCCCTAGAAAACCTTACATTTCCTCATCTGTGAAGACCTATTTAGGGCAATTGATATATTTTGGTGCCCACTGCTCATTCTATAAAATATCTTCTGCCTGAAAGGAGGACTTTGATGATTTTTTTGTCTATTCTTAACATTAGATCTGGTTAAATTTAAGTCTGCGGAGGATTGTATAGTAAAAAGAGCACAGGATATAGAGTCAGGGTTCAAAGCTTCAACACCTAGTTATGTGATCACAGGCAAATGACTATACCTCTTTAAAGCTCAGTTTCCTTATTTGCTATATGGGGACAATAATACTTCATATAGCTACCTCACAGAGCAGTTGTGAGAAAAATACTTTATATGTAATAAAATACTATATAAATGAGTTATTATTCATCTCTGAAAGGAAAAAAAAAGTTTACAAAATTGTCACCCAATTAGCACTGTAAAAGAATAGTAATTATTAACATTTCAGGAATTGGCTGTGGGGGGAATGAAGGGTCATGGTAGAGAGGCATTTCTACAACCTCATTACTGAACAAACTCTCTACTTTGTAAAGTCTAACACTAGTTAGGCCTTTCTAGCTTAATGTTATATTTAGCCAGCTAGTGCTGAAATTGTGAAGAGTCTAGACTTCAAAAATAATAAAGAAGACAGAAGATTTATGGGTTAAATGCCTGGGGAAATTCATAAAATGCAATGGAGAAAGTATAAATAAGCACCATGTAATCAAAATGCTAACAAAAAAATTCTTCCTTGCTCATAGCATACAATGTTAGGAGAAAAAATTTAGAAAACTGAATTGGAGATGCTGCAGAATTCATCTTTTCAGGATGCTTTATTTTAATCCATGGTTTTCAGGGTACATGGTGCTTCCTGCAGATGATTGACGAAATGCAATCACTCATCTCAGAGCTGAAGAAAGTGGGTATCCTGGGGGGTGGTGTGAGCTAAAGACGTGAGGGTCATATATAATTGGTAGCATTTAGAATGTCTTCTTCCTGATGCTGCAGAGATTATAGTCTCCTTTCTTCAGGGTCTCCCTAATGTGCTGCCCAATTTGTTTCAAATTACAGCCATGAGGCTGTTCCAGAGAGAAAATGATTTTCTTCTGCTATTAAAAAATAAATTAAGGGAAAAAATTAAGCCTACTGAAAATAGAATCATTTTCTCCTTTTTTCAGCATTCTGGCATGGAACAGACCTGCCATTTTTGGGAAATTCCCAAAGTTGACTTCCTGGGGACCCTTCACCATATTTTTTCCCATTAGAGTTTTAGGTAGAATGTACAAGCTGGCAGAGATACAGGTCCAGAGCAATGTTCCAGGGAATACATCCTTTTTCCAAGGGCAAAGACGAGGAATTGAGCTCAGTCCAGGAGAAAGGGAAGACATTGTCAGTCTTCCCTCTTCCCCGAGCATTCCTTAAGTCCCAACTAAATTCTCACAACGTCCTTGAGACTCATGGGGACCCCAACTCATAATATTCTTTCCCTTTTATCATTTCTTTGGCCTAGATTATTTGTAGGCTGTATAATTAATAATTGGCCATTTACTGTAAGAAGGTAGTATGTTGTTATGGAAGAAATGCTGTAAGAGTCAGGAAACTTGGGTTCCAGTTCTAATTGTCCTGGTAACTATATGTTGTTCAGCAATTTTTTCAGTCATATTCAACTCTTCATGACCACATTTTGGTTTATCTTGGCAGAGATACTAGTCTGGTTTGCCATTTCCTTCTCTAGCTCATTTTTCAGATGCTGAAACTGAGGCAAACAGGGTAAAGTGATTTGCTCAGAGTCACTCAGTGAGTAAGTGTTTGAGGTTGGATTTAAACTCAGAAGGACAAGTCCTCCTGACTTCAGACCCAGCACTCTATCTATTGCACCACATACTCGTGCTATTTCATGTTTATATACTACTTTAAGTTTGCAAATAATTTTCTTCAATGAATTCTGTGGGGACAGGTAATGTAAGCATGTCCCCCCTCTTGCAGATCATGAAACTGGGCCTGAAAAAACTGTGTGACTTGCTCAGGGTTACACAGCTAATACAGTCTTCTTCATAGCAAAGCCTTGATTCTCAGTCTCTCCATCTTGGTTACTTAGTTGTACCTCAAATTTCAACTCAACTTCCTTTTGAGACATTGATATTAGTTCAAATCCATTCCACTATGCTATGGGAAATTTCAGACATTGAGTATGACTCAATTCACAACAGTGACCTCTCTTTGCTTATATTAGGATTCTCCCCACCCCCACCCCCCATTCTCACTTCTAAGTCTCCACTAGAATGGTTCAGCTATAACACTTTCCCCTTTCTGTTAAGGCAATAAGTCTTTTATAAATACTATGGTAACATAGTTAAGATGGTGGCATAGAAACAGGAAAACTCTATGAGCTCCCCCCATAACCACCTCAAATACCTATAAAATATGACTCTACACAAATTTTAGAGCTCCAGACCCACAAAATGACAGAGAAACACATCACCCACTGAAGGCAGCCTGGTAGGCAGATGGGAAGTACTCATTGCAGAGCACTGGGAGCCAAAACCAGCTGGGCCTGAAACCATGGCTTAGCCCCAGGGCATCCAGGACAAGCCTGGCTGGAGCATGTGTGAGAGG
>CM053595.1:217258372-217283620 GCA_028646575.1 Pseudocheirus occidentalis
ATAGATAAATAGATAGATAGATAGATAGATAGATAGATAGATAGATAGATAGACAGACACCCTTTTGGGGGTGTCTATAGTACTCACAGTGGTGCTGTGGGCTCAAATGAGATCACAAACTTAACACTATCCAAGTGAACTATTATGTATAACATATATTCCAACACCAGGCCCTTACCTGAAACCCCTCCAGCTTGTGCTCTGCTGCTGTAAGCTGGAAGAACTCAGGGTCAGCTTCAGGCAAGGATGTGCTGGAGCCCATTTATACTGTATGAGTTAATTGTTAAATTTTCACTATTAGTATTTATACCTCTGAAATCATCAATGTTAAGTTTTCAGGTTTAGGCTTTATATCTCATTGGCAAACAAATCAGGGCTTGATTTATCATTGTGTTGACTATCTTGACCAACAGGGTCAAGCATGAAATATAGCCTACAGCCCTAACCAGATTAAAATATGATAGATAATTAACCAAGTAATTTAAAACAACAATAGAACATAGTTGATATCAATATGTTGTTTGCTAAACCAGTAGGCACCTACAGGGATCATCATGAATGGTTTCTCTTTGACTTTGACATCACTGCTGTAGACTTATGAAAATGACAGAGAAAATGTTAATGATTCAGATTAAATTTAAAATATATCCTGCCTTTTTGGAAAGCTGATTGTTGAACATTTACAAGCACATTGCTGCTTCCATGCCATAATGGAGCATCAGAGAAAGGAATAAGTCAAGTACTGCGTAATTTATAAGACAATCATGTAACCATAGGGAATCCTAGATATCAACTAAACTAAGCATCTAATATGTCTCTTTATATTTTCTTAGATTTTAATAGTAATTTATTTTTTCCAGTTACATATAAGGACAATTTTTAATATTCAGTTTTAAATTAAATTTTGAGTTCCACATTTTCTCCCTCCCTCCCTCCACTTCCCATTCCCTGAGATGGTAAGTAATTTGATATAGATTAGGTATGTGCAACCATGTAAAAGATATCCATATTAGTTTTGTGAAAGAAGAAATAGTTTGCAAAAATATGACAGTTTACAAAAGGAAAAATAGCTAAAAAGGGAAAATACCTTGCTTCAATCTGCATTCGAAGTCCATCAGCTCTTTCCCTGGATGTGGATGAGTCTTTTGGATTTGTCTTGGATCATTTTATTGCTGAGAAGAGATAAGTCATAGCTGATTATTGCACAATGTTGCTACTACTTTGTGCAATATTTTTCTGGTTCTATTCACTTCACTCTGCATCAGTTTGTGTAAATCTTTCCAGGTTTTTCTGAAATCTGCCTGGTTGTCATTTCTTATAGAATACTTATATTCCAATATAGTCATATATAACAATTTTTTAGCCATTCTCCAGTTGATAGGCATCCCCTCAATTTCCAATTCTTTGCCACCACAAAAAGAGATGCTATAAATATTTTTTGTACATGTAGGTCCTTTTCCCTTTTTATGAGCTCTTTGGGATACAAAACTAGTAGTGGTATTGCTGGATCAAAGGGTATTCACAGTTTCATATTCTATTAGGCATAGTTCCAAATTGTTCTTCAGAATGGTTGGATCGGTTCACAACTCCACCAACACAGCATTAGTGTACCAATTTTCCCAAGTCTACTCCAACATTAATCATTTTACTTTTCTGTCATATTAATCAATATGACAGATGTGAATTAGTATCTCAGTCTAATATATTTTTCACCACTTAAAAAAAAGTCTACTTTTATGTTTGTTCTTCAATGGTCAAGATGATTGGGGGTTGAAGGGGGAAGCCAATAAATCAAGACATCAAATATATATTCATGACTTTGGTATTGGCAATATAAGTGAATAAGCCACTTATTCTTTCTTTTTCTTAGCTGTCCCTTCTAAATCATATAGAGCCCCTCACAGGAATATGGTATGGATAAGCTAATTAATAAAAGCCAAGTGCTTCAAAAATGTACAACTTCATAGAAACATTCCCTTAGCCTAGGATAAGATTATAAGGTAAATCAATAATCTCTATGTGGATTTGTCATATTCCTCATCATAACTTTCAGTTAAATGAATGTTTATCTGCAAAGTACTGTGCCAGATCCTGGGGACGCAATGACCAAAATAGAGCTGTCTTTGTCTACGTGCTGTTGAGGGGGAAAATCATTCAGAAAAGCAAATACACAGTAATTTGAGGAGAGGCAATTAACTAGAGGGCTTAGGGAAGGCTTTATAGAGGAGATGCCACCTAAGGTGAACCTTGAAGGAAAACATTCATTTTGATTAGGACAAATAAGTAGTGAATGTACTACAGGCATGTGGAGTGACTTATGTGAATGCAAGGAAGCCTAGAGATGAAATGTCAAGATCCAGGTATAATTAGTTGTCTAGTATAGATGGAACAATTGACTGTGAAAGAGAATGATGGGAAGTAGACTGAAAAGGTTGGTTTAAGTCCTCATATAAGGTCTTAAATGTCAGGATAGACTGAGGAAGGGAGTTGGAGAAGAACAATTAGGAAACTCTTTGAATCAGGGCTGATGACAAAATGATGAATACCTGAACTAGAGCCAGGACTCCAAGGTTAAGAACCCAAGTGAATAGAAGAATGATGGGACTCTTGTTGCAGAAAATAGATTTGCAATTTCATGTACAATGATCTTTTTTCTCCTACCCTTCTATGTTATGGAAATGCTTGTTTTATTTCTTAAGTTCAGAATAAAATAAAATAAAGTCATAGGGAAGGGCAGTTGCTATAATGTCATCAGCTAACTTTGAACAAGAAATTTAATGCTGTCTGTCAAGGAATTTTCTTGGAAGCAGCATGGTGCAAGTGAAAGATCCATACTTGGCACCAAAGGAAATGAGTTCAAATCTCAGCACTGTATTTGTATGCCTTTGGGGCAGCTAGGTGATGCTTTGGATAGAGAGCAATGGGCCTAGAGTCAGAAAGACTCATCTTCTCAAGTTCAAATCCCATCTCAGACACTTACTAGCTGTGTGACCCTGGGCAAGGCATTTAACCTTGTTTGCCTCAGTTTCTTCATCTGGAAAATGAGCTGGAGAAGGAAACCATTTCAGTATCTTTGCCAAGAAAACTCCAAAAGGAGTCATAAAGAGTTGGACGTAACTTAAAAATGATTAAAAATAACAACAGTCCTTGCATAAATAATTTGCTCTCCATTACCTCGTTTGTAAAATGACGAGATTAAAGTAGTTGATCCTAATAGCTTTGCCTTCTCTGAATCTTATGAAGTATGATTTGAGAGGATAAAACTCCAACTTTAGGGGTCACCTAGTCTAACACTCTCATTTTACTGATGAAGAAATTAAGGCACAGGGAAGTGAAGAGAGACTCAAACCTAGATTTAAATCTATGTTTTCTGACACCAAATTTAGTATTCTTTCCATTGCGCCACAATGTTGTGGTTTTTTCCAGCAATGTTTTCAAGTTTATAGCACAAATTAAACAAACAAAAAATATTGGTAACCACTGACCTCTCACTGCTGAGACAAGAAGGCTCTTTGGCAACTGGATTAAAAAGCATTTTACTGTTAGCTCTCCTTTGCTGCCATTCTTTGCTATGATTAATTGCTCTTTAGGCACTCCTCTGTATAGCACTTTTATTTGCTGATTTCATATTGCCTCTGCTTAATTAGCAATTCCTACTTCTATAATCTTCTCATTATATGAAAGGGAAAAATCTGGTTTTGCCCTTTCTTCTGGCTACAGCCGGCAGTTTTCATTATTTCTGCGAGTTTTGCCTAAACAGATCCCTTGTGCCAATTCAAACTTCCTCACCAGTTGTTAAGGTCCCTAATGTCCAGCTGTACAGGAGGTCATCATTACTGGCAAGGCCCTTGTCATTTGCAGAGTGTAACACCTCAAATAACCTACTTGATTGGTAAACATCACTTTTTTTCATTGTACTTGAACATTTCAGATGATTTGTGATTCCTTTGGTTTAGGTGTTCTCACTATGCATGTGAGTAGTTCACCCATGTCTTAAAAGATAACTTCCTGAGTTACAGGGGCTAAAATGGCCATCAGCTGATCCTCAGACATCCTAAAGTCCTTCCAGTTAAGAAAGACCTGACATAATTTTTAAGAACTCAGAATCATTCATTGAGAAACTAAAGGGACTTTTTTCTTGTTTTTTCTTAAGAGACTTTGAAGGTTTTTTAGTACAGCTTTTCGCCCCTTTGCCATTTTATAGATAAAAGACTGAAGCCCATAGAACTTTGTTGGCTTGCCCAGTGTCATAAAGACATGAAGTAACAGAATTGGGATTTGAACCAAGTCCCTTTAATTTCAGAACTAGCACAATTTCCACTATATGACAAGTCTATTCTAATTCAGGGCTTCTGGATCAATCCTTTTATTTTCTCCCTTCAAATGATGTGATGGTTTGACCACAAAGTTACCTGTGCTGACCTAGGTTCATTTTGTTGTTGTTGTTGTTCTTGTTGTTGTTGTTCAATTGTTTTCAGTTGTGTCTGACTCTTTGTGACCCCATTTGGGATTTTTTTGGCACAGATACTGGAGTGGTTTGTCATTTCCTTCTCCAACTCATTTGACAGAGTAGGAAATTGAGGAAAACAAGATTAAGTGACTTGCCCAGAGTCATACAGCTAGTAAATGTCTGAGGCTGGATTTGAATTCAGGAAGATGAGTCTTCCTGACTCCAGGCCTTGCTTTGTCTCATTAGCTAAAGAAGATTCTTCTTTGAATTTAAAGAATATATCTTTTAAATCACATATCCCTGGTTTCTTAAAATTGTTCATAAGGCAGGAAAGTGCTAATCAGGGAGCTATGTGACTTTAATATTAATGGTTTTGATGTTGGCAATGGCTTGTATAACAGAAGGCTAGAAAATGTTGAATGGGCCAAAGAACTGTCATCCTAGAACCTACTTACTGCTTTTCCTTAGAAAGGAGGGTGTGGAATATTGCATATACTGTCAAACTTGGTCAGTGTTTTATACACACAGATACACATGCACACGTAAACACATATGTGCATTGCCCATAGAATACATATATTTATGTACATATACACATACCTGTATCTATATGTGTGTGCATGTATGTATGCAAACATACATATGCATGCATGCATATCTACATGTGTTATGTGTCTTGGCTTTCCTCGTTGTTTTTCTTTGTTACAAAGAAAGACTCACTGAGTAGGGAGGAAGTAGGGGAGAAGATATCTATAAATGATTGATGTAAAAAGAAAAACCATCCATATAGCTTTCTTTAAAATTATTTTTAAAAAGGAAATCATTGTCTTCTATGAAGCTGGATCAGATTCATGGTTAATCTGAGTCAAGAAAAGTCAACAAAGATTTATTTGTTAAGTGCTTACTCCATTCTAAACACTGGAAATACAAAGAAAGGCAAAAGACAGTTCCTGCTCTTGAGAGTCTCCTATTCTAATGGAGAAGACAACAGGTAAACAACTATGTACATGCACGTTATATACAGGATAATTTGGAGGTAACCTCAGAGGGAAGCTACCGGTCTATGGCTTTATTTCTGATAGCCATGAGGGATCATGTGTGCTGTAGAACCTTGTAGCTGGTCCTGACCTCAGTGTCTCACTTACATACACACGTAAGCAATCATAGAGATCCTTACCTATACAGGATTTAACTATTATTTAGTCTAACCACCATGTTTTTCATAGGGGGAAAGCAATACCTAGAGAGTGGCAGTAATACAACAAATATGTGGTGGGGCATAACCTAAAACTCAGGTCCCAAAGTTCTCAATACACTCATCTTTCCATGATACTACACTTTCCCCATTTCATAGAATAGGAGGGTTGGAAGGGATCTCTGGGGTCACCCTGTCTTTGTATTTGTATTTGGGCATGAATGTCTTCTTCAAAGTCACTGACATATGGTCATAAAACCTTTGCTTGAATCCCTACAATGATGAAAAATGCATTATCCCCTGAAGTATCCCATTTCACTTCTGGACAGCTTGATTTGTTAGCAAACCATTCTTTATGTTGAACTAACATTTGCCACTTTACAAATCCCACCCATTATTCTTAATTCTGCTTTCTGGAGCAAAGGAGCAAAAATAGAACCCCTGTTCCACAAGATGACTCTTAAAATTCTTTAAAACAATAATAATGCCCATGAGGGTGCTATCTTTCTTGCTTCTTAATTTCCTGGTCCTTATGCTTCCTAAAAAGGCCTCCACTGGGTACTATGCCATTCTGCAAGGACTCTGAAGTCATAACTTTCACCCTCCTGGAACTTTTTTTTCAACTCTGGGCTATTTTAAAGAAACATGTGCTATTTGTCTTTCTTGGCTCGAGTCTCACCTCTGATGTTTCCTACTTGTTTGATTTTGTACAAGTTGAAGTCACTTAACCACGCTGGGCCTCAAGTTTTCTCATCTGTAAAATAAAGGGGTTGGACAATATGGACTCTGAGTTATCTTCCAATGCTAGGCCACTCATCTTTTGGTCAATAATTTAGAATTTCCACTTCATTGTGAGGAATAATTGTGGCTTCTGGAAACTCTATGTCAGCTATTCCATATCTAGAGTACTATATTCAATTCTGGATGACACATTTTAGGAAGGATTCTATTAGATTGTAAGGATAGATGAATTAGATGGTCAAGTTTATTGTGATCATATTGCATGAAGATTAGTTGAAAGAATCAGGGGTATTTATCCTAGAAAGAAAAGACTTAGGTAAGGGAGAGGCATGTACATCCCCTTGAGTTTTGGAAGGATTGTTATATGGAAAAATAATTAGATGATCCCATGATCCTGTCACATGCTTATCTCTGACGTTGAGGGGTAGAGGAAGGACTAGGAGCAATGGATGGAAGTTGTATGGAAATATGCTTAGGCTTGATATCAGAAGAAAAAATAAATGTCCTAAGCATCAGAACTATCAAAAGTGGAATGGGTTACATTAAGAAGTAATGTATTCACTCTCTTTAAGATCATCAAGAAAAAATTTTGGTACCAAGACCAGTGCTTTGTTAAGTTTAACATGTAGTCTTTCCTGCTTTATCATGCTTTAATTTTTATTAGTTTTTATGCAGTAGGAAATCTGTTGACATCTTTTAGGACCTTCTTGTGTCATGCAGAGCCCAATAGAGGTTGATAATAGGTACTCCACCTATTCTCAGCAAGGATTTGGCATTTGCTGATTTAATGCCTGTGCCAACAGAGATCAAAATATTTGTGTACATGAAATCAAGAGGGTATTATATTCCTTGGAAAATGCTTTTCCAGAGCTACAAAATTCTCCAGTTAAAAAACAAACAAGTAAAAACAGGCCAAGAACTATTCCAAAATGAGAAAGAGTTAAAATTAACAACTGAAGAATTATAGAATGGGAGAGATGGGAGGGACTTCAATAGTCAACTAATCTAGTCACCTTGTTTTATAGATTGGAATACTGATGCTCAAGGGTGAAAATTTCAGATTTATCTAAGGTCACACAGTTATTTAGATGAAATGCTGAGTCTAGAACCTGGGTTCCAGCCTCCCAGTCCAGGATTTATTACATTTTATAGAAGACAGTCAAATCCCTTGTGATGTACTTATCAATAGTACCTTTTCCATTTCAGGCAACTTATCTCTGTTTTCTTATTCTATTCTATGAAATAGGGGTACTTAATCACTTAAATTATCTGAGTTTCAATTTTCTCATTTGTAAAATGGGGAGAACAAGATGTTTAGTAGTTATCTTCACATAGTTGTAGTGATGCCTGGCCTGAGATTCTGTACAAAAGTAGAATAACAGGCAACTACATCAACTAGGGGCCTTTAGAACATTCTGTCAAACTCCCCTCATTTTACAGATGAGGAAGCTGAGACAGAGAGCTGAAGTGGCACCCCAAGTTCAGCTAGTAAATGGTAGAGTTGTGACTCAAATCCAGATTTCCTGATCCTAACTTGAGTGCTCTTACCCCTGCAATACATTGGCTCCCCTCTTTTCAGTTATATAGGTTGTTGGTGTATCTAACTTTGTAGTATAATCTATCCTTGATGTTGTATCTAACATCCAACTGGATAACCCAAACTTCATCCTTAGAGCTGGAATGTAAACTCAAATAGAGAATGTGATAGACAGAAGGGGCCTTTGAAATAATTTTGCTTAACCTCCCTCCTTTTACACATTCATACTTAAAAAAGAAAGGCAAAATGGACATAGACATGAGAAAGCAAGCAAACTTTGTGACATTTGGAAGTTCTGTCTGGCCTGATAGTAAACTTCTCCTCTGTCTAGATTTTATTTCCTGGAGACAATGTATGAAAAACACTTTGCAAACTGTAAAAAGTACCAAAGAAATGCTAGTAATGATAATAACTATTATTATTAAGTTATATTATTGCTAGAATAGAACCCTGGGTATGCCAGAGTAATCAACATCACTTGTGGGGACTAGGGATTTTCTTCTCATTCCCTCCTTCTCCTGGGTTTTCCCATTACTAAAAAATTATAGAGAAGCCAAGGAAGAGAAAGGCTAGAAAAAAGGGCAATTTGATGCAGAAATTAGGTCATTGGTAACCTTATAGAAAACAGTTTGAGTAGAGTGGTGGAGCAGAAGCCAGATTACATGGGATCAAAGAGACATCAGCTATTGAGGAAATGAAGATACTGAGTGATGTCAATTTTTTCCCTCAAAGTTTAAGATAAGAGAGCAATATAAAGATGCCGGAAGGATTAAATGTCATAAAATAATATTTTGACATTCTGATCTCAGATTCTTACTCAGATTCTTACTTGACCCTGGGCAAGTCACTTAACCTCTGTCTACATTAATTAGCTGGAGAAGAAAAATGGTAAAGCACTCCAGTATCTTTGCCAAGAAAATCCAGTGGTTGGTAGAGGTCATGAAGAGTTGGATACAACCAATCAACTAAATAATAATAAGAACAAAATTTTGTGATTATTAAGAATCAAGTCATATTAAACCTGTTTGTAATTGGAGGAGAAGGTGTAAAAGATGAGAGGAGATTGAAGATGAGATGATAGATGAGGATATTGATGAGAGATGAAAAGGTTGCCCTAGAATAATCCAATATGCGATGGGAAAGAATGATAAAAGGAACCAGAGTGTACTTAGCGCACGAATAAGGACTTCTGTGACTGGAAGGCTAGAAGAAAGTATGGGAAATGATCCAAAGAAGTTTGAGGTTATGTATCATAGGATAATGAGATCATACATTTAGAGAGGTGGTTAACCTCGATATTCTCAATGAGGTTAGAAGCTGAATTGTATCACATAAATATGGGAGTTAAGAGTGTGGTTGGGATTTGAGAAAGGAAAAGTTTAGAATGATAACTGTAAGGAACTAGATAGGGAACCTCTTTTAAAACATGCATTAGTCACAGAGGAAGTTAGAGTGAGAATACTTATCCCGATTTTATAGAAGAGGAAATTAAGACTAATAAGAGACAGAGTAGCCATCTGACTAAGCTTTGCAGGCAAACAGATGGGCCAGTATTCAGTGCCTCCAAGTCAAGTGCTCTTTTAAATATATTGTTTCTACCCCAAACATAAACCTGAAGGTCCCTCCTAGTTTTACAATTCCGTAATTTGATGAAATGAGAAAAGATGGAATATTCAAAAATTTGCAAATAGGTTTTTCTCATTATGTTTTATAATACAAAAGCATCAAAAAAATCCTACTCCCTAATTGTAGCTCCATTTTGCATTTAGGGAACACAAAGATGAGCCACAGAGAAGAGCAAATAAGCCCAGATCCTAAGAGAATATGCTTGGTGCCAAATATCATTAAAATAGAGAGTTAAAAGCATACTTAATTTTAGTATGTGTGTGCACACACACGCACACACAAACACACACACATGCACACACACACACACATACCCCTAATAAACACAGTGATATCCAGATGCTCTTGGCTAAGCTAAAACCACCTACTAATAAAAAAGAAAAGACCATTAGAAATGTCTCTAGCATCATATATTTAATATCTATGATCTGATGGTTTTCATCATCTGGGCTTGTTTTACTTTCTGAATCCAATCCAATTCAGCAAACATTTACTAAACTTTTATTATGTGCAAGGCGATGTGCTGTGTTGGAATCACACAATTAGGAACTCAGGACTGAAAAGAATATCAGATGTCATTTAATCCAGCACCGACTTTAACTGCATTGTCTCAGCCTGACCCTGGATTATCTCTCAAGGTGCTACTCCAGTTCTGAATCTGTGGTCTCTGCTAGCTGGCCATACATTTGCAGTGGTGGGGTACTCACTTCCTCCTAGGGCAGTATACACCTCTTTTATATAGTTTTGTTGTTGAGTATAGCTAGCAATATTAAGAAGGTTTTCCTTACATCAAGTTTAAATTTGCCATTCTTTTTATCTCTGTTCTTTAGGTTTGTGGAAAAGAGATATAATTTTCCTTCTATGTGATAGACTTTCAAATACTTGAAGATATTCTTCATTCTCCTTCTCCCTGTCTCCTTCCCATTCACATTCTCACCTCCACATACAGGTTAAACCTGTGATTGTTTCCTTCGCCCAATCCACATATGGCATATCAAGGATCCTTACTGTCTTCAATGCCTTCCTCTGGATGATTTCCAGTTTATTGATCCCCTTTCTAAAATGTATGGTCCACAGAACTAAGCACAGTATTCTAGACAGGGCCTGACCAGGTCAGAGTGCAGTGGAATTGTTTCTCCCATCCTTCTGGACCTCATACCATCCTAATGATGCCTAGGAAAATCCAATGTTTTAACCACAGGAGATACAAAAAAAACAAGGCATAATCCTTGCTCTCACATAGTTTACCATCTCCTGGAAGAGCTAAAACATGTATGCAAAGTAATAAAAATGGAAAATGATAAGCAACATAGCACAATTTAAAAAACAATGGCCACTAGCTCTGGAGTCATCGGGCTTGGATACAAATCCTACCTCTGACATTCATAATCTGTGTGTCCTTCGGCAAGCCACCACAGCCTCTGTGGTACTCATTTTCCTCATCTGTATAATCAAAGAGTTAGCAAGCAGGGCTCTAAAAAAGATATGAACCTCCCTCCCTTTTGAGGTGAGAATGAATGAACAACAATGCATCTACTATCAGACTCAGCTCAGCTAGTTTTCCTGAACTGTTTTTTTCTTTTTTCGATTTTCATTATTTGCAAGTAAGAATAGCTATGTGGACAGCAGGAAAATATGTATTTGGCAATGAATGTGATGGAAAAATTAAAGAGTTCATTCATTTTTTAAATGAAAGGGTTAGATTAGGTAGCCTCTGAAACCAGCTCTGGGTTTATTTTGCTATAACCCTAAGTAAAGAAAAAAGAACACAATGCCATGTAGTCTGAAAAAGAAAGAAATCATATAATCCAAGAATCCAGAGAACCTATCAATTGGGGAAGTACTGGAGCTACATTTTGCAAGAATTCAACAGATAGAGGTGAAGGAAGAAGAAGGCTATTCTGAAGGAGTAAAATAAACAAAAACATATGGAAAAAGAGCATGTTATGCCAGGTAGAAGAGCAACTTGGTATAGCTAGAGTAGTGGAATGCATCCAAAAGGCCACCACCTCTAGGCCATCAACTCTGCCTCCAGACTCCACTCTGTACCTACCATACAGGGAAACAACCTTTGCAAAGATACAACTTGGTAAGGCAAGTCAGGTCAAAATATTCATTAAGTGCCAGGCACTGTTTTAAGTGCTAGGCGCTTGCCCTCAAGGAGTTTACATCCTAATGAAGGGAGACAACATGCAAAATGGAGCTGACTGGGGGTGGAAGAAGTATAGGAGCTGGGTCATGGTGTCAAAGTTTGGAGAGTCAGAAGTAGAGCTGTGGAAGGATGAAGGATTAGAGGCCAGTTCCCTGAAATGGAGGCTGTTGGAGGAACTCGCTAATGTAAGGAAGAGATCAGCACAATAAAGAGATGTTCTAAGGGTGAGAAGGCCCCAGATACTGAAGTTCCAGGATACAAAGGTTGCTGAGGTGATTGCCCCTGTAGGTGTTCTAACTCCTATCTCAATAGTCACAGTTACTAAAGATCCAGAAAAGAAAGCTCTCATCACTAAAATCATTGGAACTACAAATGGTTTGACATAACAAAACAGATGTAGCTTTTGTCAGTGGAGACAGATGATAAACAAAGGATTTATTAAGAGCTTACTCTTTGCCATGTACTATGCTCAGCCTTGGGACACAAATACAAAGAAACAAGACAGGTTCTACTCTCAGATGCTTACATTCCAGTGGGGAATGATAGCACATAAAAGGGAGCAGAAAATGATGAAGATAGAGGGTGAGGAGACCCACATGGAGGCAATGTTACTGGGGAAGAAGTGAAAAAATGTAAGCAGTGATGAATGGAGATGGGAGTCAAGAGAATATGTCCTGGACAGCTCATTCTTTGGTCAGGGCCAAAGAATCAATGATCAGAAAACAAGGTCATGGGGGAAGAAAAACCAAGGTAGGAAGGCTACTAACAAGGAGGTGGAGTTGCCCAGTGAGTGAGAGAGAGAGATATAGCCAGGAATTGAGTGATACTAAAGAAAATGAATTACTACCTGCCTTGATCTTATACCTAATCCTAAGGACCAATAGGTATTTCCTTCTGACTTGAAGCTGAGACCTCTTATCTATCTTGTCTTTCCCTACTGGAACTTGAGTTCTTTCAGAGAAAGAATTGAATGACTCTTCTATTTGTATCACTGGTGTTTTACACATAGTAAACATTTAATAAATAAATGCTTTTTTCTATACATTCATTTATTCAAGGGAAGATAAGAATAGAAAAGTAGGACAGAGAGCTCTAAGATAGATTTAAATTTGAAAAACAGTATCTACTTTGTGCAGAGCTCTGTGCCAAGGGTGATGTACAATCTACACACATAACGTAGTCCCTACCCTCATGGAGCTTAAAGTCTGGTACTTGTTTAAGACACTAACTCAGATGAAACAATGTAGAGATACAATCTAATTGCATTAGAAGCACAGAAAAGAAAGTTCTGTGATAAATCAAGGCTGGAAGATTTTTGTTGCCTTGGGGATCAGGGAAAGTTTCATTGTAAAAGAGGAATTTACTTTAAACTTTAAAATTTGGACTTAAGCTCATCAAGTGAAAAGAGAGAAAAATGAAGGTCAGCCTAGGCTTAGAAGAGCAAGAAAGACCAAGTCAGAAAAATACAGAGCATTTTCAGGGAAAAGAAAGGTTAGTCCAGAAGGAACTTAGTGGGATTGTAGAACAATATGAGTTAGGTTTAAGTAAGGTAGAGTGATGTCAGATTGTGTGTGTGTGTGTGTGTATGTGTGTGTGTGTTGGGGTAGGGTGGGGTCTTACATACCAGTGAAAGGAAATTTTACTTTGTTGAAACATTTTCAGTAGCTCCCAATTGCCTCATGAATTGAGAAGACAGGGAGGAATAGGACTCCTTAGGAGGTAACTACAGTACTGCAGTTTAAGCAGATGGTAATGAAGGTCTCAACACTAGTGTGGTGACAGAGTGTGTAGCCATTTTCAGCCTAGTTTCAAAGGGAAATGTTGAAAATGCCCATAACCCTAAATGTCTTGCATCTTAAATTCCAAATATCTCAAAGAGAACTGATTCTCTTTTCAGCCAAAACCCACCTCTCTTACTATCTTCCCGGCTTCTGTCAAGGCCACCTCTATCCTTCTCAACACCCCGGTTCACAACCACCATGCCATCCTTAACTCTGCCCCTCACATCATATAGACAATCAGTTGTCAGGTCTTGACACTTTCTTTGCATCCATCATTTTCAGTGCACAGAAAATGATATTTTCTGTTTTCCATGTTTCTTGTGTATACAATTTCAATAGCCTCATAATTGCTCCCTCTGTTTCCTTTCTCTCCCCTTTTGAATCCATTCTCCACAGGCTGACAAAATCATCTCCCTAAAGCACAGGTCTGACTATGCCACTCCCCATCAGAAGAATCTTTTTATAGTTCCCTATTGCCTCTAAGATAGAAGAAAAATCTCTCACCTTAGCATTTCAACCTTGACAGGCTCGTTCTAGCTTTATTTTACCACGCTTATTTCCTATAACTCCCCTTTACCCACTCTACGTTTCCTACAAAACTAATTTGTTTGCTATTCACTGAACTCCATATTCCATCCCCCACCTCAGGATCTTTGTACAGGCTTCCCCACAGAACTAGATCACCTTCTCTCCTTCCTTCCCCCTCCTAAGGACCTTGGTTTCCTTCAAGGTAGAAGGATTAGACTTACCTCTGTTCTGATGCTACTTTCTACCAGATGGCTTTTCTAATCTTCCTAATACATAGTGTTGGTTCCCTCCTGAAATTACTTCTGACATGATTATGTATGAGATGTTGTTATATTTTAATAGAATGTCAAATCAGCAAGCATCCATTGCCTAAGTGTGTCTCAGGCACTGTGCTAAGTGCCTACTCTGCCCCAGTGCCTATTGCTGTGCTAAGAATTAGGCATCTAAAGGTTGACTAAACAGAAATAAAAAATTCAGTCCCTGCCGTCAAAAAACTTACAGTCTAATAGGGGAAACAATATCCAAACAACTATGTACACATTTTATATATATATATATGTGGTAAATTTGAGATTTGAATGAAGTCAGGGAAGACAGAGCATTCCAGGCATTGGGACAACCAGTAAAAGTGCCTGAAGTGTCAGCTTGTATAAGCTCTCTTGTGGTAAGGGTTATTTTTCATTTTTTCTTTTATATCCCTGACCCCTAGGATGGTGTTTTTCATGTAGCACACACTAAATAATGCTGAATAAGTGAATGGATGGAGCAAACATTGAGAGGAGGGCAAGGATGTGTGTGGGTGTGAGGAGATGCTGCAGTGGTAGAACCACAGGAATTGGTTGGTAACTAATTGAATATGAAAAGTGAAGGAAAGGGAGGAATCAAAGATAATCCCAAGGTTTTAAACACAAGGAGGAAGCATCTTTGATAAAATCAGAATAAATAATCAAGACAATAAAAAATCAGAATAAATCAGTTGGATAAAATCAGAAAAAAGCATGTTCATTCTCTAACCAAAATGCTTCCAACAAGGGTGACATGATTTTGAACATGTATTTAATCCAGTTTCAAATCATGCAGTGGATAAAGTCCATGTGGAACAAAAGCTTTCTGACCCTCTCCACTGATAAATCACCTAGGACCATATTCAACCCCAGGTCTTAGCTCATGTATAGGTTCCAGACAAAAGCACATAAGAGAAGACATCAGTTATTTCCAAGGCTCACTCCATGATGTGCAAACTGCTGTATTTCTAGCCCAAACAAATCACCAAATTACCACTTCACACCCTACCTCATCACCCAAGGGGTTATAAATAGCACATACCAAGCATCCTTTTAAAAAACAGAGCAGGATTGTTTATCCTGAACTTCCTCAGGATGGAAAAAAAAATGATGTTCAGAAAAATGAAAAAAGAAGAAAAAAAGCAGCAACACAGAGCAGCTGGGTATCCCATTGGTTTTGTCTATGTGTAAATAGCAGAAACAACAATTAATAGGGAAAGAAGGGTGACTTATCATGACTCCGTGAGCCCAGCACCCTCAGCAGATAACAGCCTTTCATTCCATTGACTCAATCCTATTCGAACCAGACTGATGATTGACTATGTGAAATCACAGTGTGCTGTTCTGGAAAACACCCCCGCACTCCTGTATAGGACAAAGGAGACAATGGCAAAGACAGGCTCCAAGCACTGCATTGAGATTGAGCAGGGAAGGGAGGAACACAGAGCCCCACAGAGGATGAATGTCTCACTCCAAGAGTAAAATGCATTTATATAATAATAGCTGTTCGGATCGGGAATGTAAATAACAGGGAGAGTTTAAATTGAATATTTGACAACACTGAAACCTGGAAACCGTGCCCTGAATTTTTGCTCAAAAAAAAGAAAGAAGGGTGGGGGCTTCCTTTTGTTGGGAGATAGGAAAACACTTCGAATAATCCCCTGAATCAAGTTGCTGGGAAAATATTTTCTCTCTTCCTCATAGTTGGAAATAATAGGTGCTGTCTCTTGGGCAAGTGAAAAGAAAAGAAAGGAGAAAAAAATAACTCCCCCCACCAAAAAAGGGGGGGAAATGGGGTAATAATGTTTTAGGTGATTACTTGAGTCAATTTTCCTCCAAAATGACAACTTTGGCAAACTGCCCATGATGGCACCAGCTTATCTAAAAGCATGAATGTTCCAGGGGAAATAACAGACCTGCATTTTGTTCTCTAAGGCTGGGGGGAGGGGGGCATAACATCCACACCAGAACTAACCTTCAGTGACTGCACATTTGACAGCTGAGCTGTGAGAAGCTTCCTGATTTTGGAGTCATGGAAGCACAGACCAACTTGAGTCCCCTGTAGATGAAAATAATAATAATAATGATGATAATAATAATAAGATATACATTTGTCTTCATTCAACCTGGAAAGGAACCAAACTGAATGACTCTGGGGGCCCTTCACAATCTAGCTTACCAATCTTATATTATTGTGTTCCCTTTAATCCCTCTCTGTTCTGGCCAAACCACAGTAATCAAGGTTCCCAAATCTAATCGGGCCTTCTTCCATCTCTATGGACTTGTTTGTGCTAAGCACCATGTTTCATTGCTCACCCTATATATCTTTGTTCAACTTCATTCACTTTAAGATCTGGCCTATTCTACAAAGCCATTCCTGTTTTTCCTACCTAAAAGTGTCCCTTCCTACATCCCTCCCTAAATCTCTCCAATGACTTGGAACTCTCTCATGCATTTCATCATGTTCTAACTGGTATTATACTCATGTGGGAGTGGGAACCATTTCTTCAACTTTTCTGCCACTAGAATGGAAGCCTTTTGAATTAAGGGATCTTGTTTTGGTTTGGTTTTAAATGTTATTGATGATCATCATAGAGCACAGCCTCTGAGGCTACTTCCCTAACTTCTGCTCAGTTGATAACCTCTCAGAGTCAGCCTAAGGGTCAGGTTATTTTAGTACCTTCTGCCATGAGCCCCACTGGTATGCCTGGAACTGATAATCGGCCAGTAGCCTCAATCACGCAGCAGTAAATTGACAATTACTAAGAAAGTATAGTAAAAACATTTAGCAGAAAACATTCCCCCCAAATGAGGACATAGTGTTCCCTTACAAACTCAAGATCCTTAGAGAGAGTTCACACATAATAAGAATGGTAGTGAGGTACAAATGGAAGGAATACAAAGAAAAGGGGTAACAGCTTCTGGTAATTAGAAGTCCTTATTTCCCCTTTGTAGAGTCCTCATGAACCAGACTCTGACAGTACTTCTGTAGAATCCATAACCAGCATTTCTCCTCTGTTAGGAACAGGCACAATTTCTGCAGCTACCACAATCCTTTTCACATTCATCTCCAGGTGCTTTTCCTCTCATCAATCACTACAGCACCTGCTGCTCCTGGCTTCAGGGGGACCCAGCTACCTACTCTGGGTACAAGTGAGACTTTTTTGGGAATTCGGGACCTCTTTTCCTGACCTTAAAGAGTTGCCTCTGGTGAGGGGAGGAAGAAATAGAGATAAACTCTTTTTCCTCCCACAAAATACATCTCTTTTCTTGGCTTGGCTAGAACTCCTCTATCACTAAACTGGTAAAATTGCTGAACTACATGGTTCTAAACTGGTTTGCTCTTCTCTCCATTAGCTGGTACGTATATGGTATTCTCTCAGCCAATTACACATAGCTAGTAGGTGTCTGTCACAGGATTCAAAATCAGATCTTTCTGACTCCAAATCTATCACTCTCTCTGTGGCACCAACTAACATAAAACATAGAATCTTGAACTTGGTAGGGATGTCAAAGGCCATATGGATTACCTTCTGCTTAGCTAAGCAAGAATCATTATTAAAAATTGTTCACAAAATGTTATATATATTCCATCTGAAGAGATGTGCTTTCAAATTTTGTCCCTGACAATGACCACCTGAATGACCTTGGACAAATGACTTCACCTTGGTTGATTTGGGTTTCCTTTCCTCTACGATGAAGAATTTTATATAGAGCAAGCCTCATCAGCTTAATGTAGAAGATGGGAATGGTGTTGTGCTTTGAGTAAAGTAACAATGACTTTTGAGCAGCAGCATTTTATGCTTGTTCATAGCCAAAGGGAATCAATTTTATGACCATCATAGAGACCTCATTATGTAATCAGAAGCTCCTGTACTAATCACATAATTGGCATATCACTCTATAACTGTGGAAGTGTATAGTAATTGTTGGGCAGCTAGATGGCAGGGCCGATAGAGTGCTGGGCCTGAAGTCAGGATGACTCACATCTTCCTGAGTTCAAATCCAACTTCAGACACTAACTGTGTGACCCTGGGTAAGTCACTTAAACCTGTTTGCCTCAGTTTCCTCATCTGTAAAAAGAGCTGTAGAAGGAAATGGCAGACCACTCCAATATCTTTGCCAAGAAAACCTCAAATAAAATCATAAGCTGAAAAATAATCAATCAACAGCATGATAATTGTGTTGCTATAATTAGGAGTAAGAAGGAAACAGTCTAAACTGGAGTGAGGAATACATGGCCCAAACTTTACAGAATAAATCTCCTTAATAAAAAGATTTGTTCTCTAAAACTTAGATATGGTCAAAAGGCCACACCTGAGGGCCTAGATGACCACATGTGGTCTTGAGGCTGTTTAGACCCCTGGTCTAAGCAGTTTTCTGGAAGAAATGCACAGAGTATATGCACAGGAAACCTTTAGAGACCATAGTGAACCAGTATTGATCCTTTCTGATACAGGAACCAACCACCCTACCAGTCATCAAGATTACCTTCACATCATGCATCCCTCTAAACCTGTGTAATTTTTGAAGGCCAGTTTAGTTCTAGAAACCATCTATCACAACAATTTTTCACCACAGGACAAAGTTGTTCCAATTCAAACCTTGTAGCTAGAAAGTTTCATGCTTGTCCCTAATGATAATACCCACTCTCTCTTCTGCTTTTTACCCAAAGTTCTGATCGAGTAGGCAGAAGGAAATACTTATTCTGATGCAGGGCAAAGTGAACCCTACCCAGTGAACCCTTGACTGACTCTGTACCTGTTAAACAGGGCAGTTCAATAAATACAGTCACACAAAAGAGAATGGAATAGATATGATTAAGTCTCATTTTAAGAAAGTCAGTCAGATTTCTAGCAAGGGATCAAAAGTAAGTAGAGGATTGTTGGTCAGTTTGATCCAAGGTTGGTTTGAGGTGTTGTTTTTAAAGAAATTGATCATGTGCATCATGCAGGGAATGCTCCTGATAAATGAGTAGGAACAAACTAGCAAAACCTTAAGAGTGTAGTGTGGATTAATGAGAATTAGATAGCTTCCTCAGCCAGATTAAACTATTTAGGAAGAATCAAAGAAAAGAGGTACTTCCTTTTGAAGAGATCCTGTCTTCCAGGTATAATCATACTTCTTTATAAACAATCTGTCATAGAATCATAGGAGTTTAGAGGCAAGAGGGACCTTAGAACATAAAGTATGCATGTAGATGCTACGGTTTTGGGGGGTCAGGAAGTATAGGTTTCACCTATACCCTTCCTCAACAGGCTTCGGGCAGCCCCTGTTCCCGCTTACTCCGGGAGAAACAGCTGCACAGAAAACTCAGGGCACAGGACTTGCTTCTAGCTACATTCTCTAAGCTTGGCGTGGCTGGACCTCCCTCTGCCTCCGAGTAGCCTGTATTTAAGTCCTTTCTCCCGGGCCCCTTAGGGCCCCTCCCCTGGCCATGCCCTCCCCACAGCGAGCTAATGTGCATCACCCCGAAGGTGGAGAGATTATCCTGCTTATCGTAAACAGGTTCAGCCTTCACGTTCCGCCCCCAGGTGATCACGTGCACTCTTGTTAGCTGAGGACCGGTTCAACCCATTACCAACAAGAGACCCAACACGTAGAGTATATTATATGAGGGCTAGAAGAGATTTTATAACACGGAAGAAAAAAACATCTGATTTGTACAAGGTCCTTTTGTTTAGTTGTTTTCAGTCTTGTCCAACTCCTTGGGACCCCATTTGTTTTCTTGTCAGAATACTGGAGTAGTTTGTAATTTTCTTCTGTAACTCATTTTACAGATGAGGAAACTAAGGCAAACAGGGTAAAGTGACTTGCCCAGGGTCACACAGCTAGTAAGTTTCTGAGGCCATATTTGAACTCAGGAAGATGAGATTTCTTGACTCTAGGTCCACTGCTCTTTCTACTGTGTCAACTAACTGCTTTACAAGTCTTGCAGATCACCTAATCTAACCTTCTTATGAAACCTTTGAGGCAATGGAGGTCTAGAGATGAAATGACATATCTAACATCATACAGAAAGTTAGGGGCAGAGGCAGGATTTGACCCCAAGTTTTCAGATTCTGAATTCTGTGTGCTTTTACTTAGAACATATTGATGATGATGGTAATGATGATGATTGATGATGATGGGGGGGGGGTTAAGGGTATTAGAGGTGGTGGTGGTGGTGGTGATGATGATACATTTATATAGCATTTTAAGGTTTGCAAAGCACTCTACAGCTGTCCCATTTTATCTATAATATCTCCAACATAAGCTGTCATAGTTAAAAGATGTCTTGGACAAGAGAATATCTATCAGAAAATTAGATTACTGGAGCAGAAAATGACCTTAGAGTTTATCAGATCAAACAAGGAGGGTACCAAGACACACAGAGATTAAGTGTTCTGGCTTAGGTCACACATTTATGTAGTGGCAGAATTTGAACTTGAACCTAGGTCTCCTGATTCTTGGACCAGTGCTATTTCTACCCTCCCAGGGTGAAAGAATGCTGTATAGAGTGCCTGAGACTATAGTAAGTAACTACTCAATGTAGTTTCCTTCATTCTTTCATTGGGGAATGACAAACATGAGGCACACAAAGCAGTGTTCAAGACTTGCATGGAATGATATAAGCCACGAAAAGAGAACCAAAATCTCTATAGATATAAAAATGCTATTATTTAGTCCTTTTTGAGTCACATCCTGCTCTTCATGACCCCATTTGAGGTTTTCTTGGCAGACCTTTTCCAGCTCATTTTACATATGAGAAAACTGAGGCAAACAATGTTAATTGACTTACCCAGGATCACACAGCTAGTAGTCTTCCTGACTCCAGGCCTATCTCTCTATGCAGTGTACCACCTAGCTATGATAATTTAAAAAAAGAAGTAGGCTGTACATATCCATACGTCAATGATTGGGCAAAAAAGGACACTGAGGAGGTCACACAGAGGTATTTGTTTATGGAGGTTCCTATTTAAAATGTAAAATAGTTTTGTGCATGCAAATAATGTAACTGTTTTGGTTTTAGTTTAAAATTAGAGGTTAAGAAGCCCTGAGTTCAAATATGGCCTCAGACATTGACTAGCTGTATGACCTTTGGCAAGTCATGCAACAACTGTTTGCTTCAGTTTCCACAACTGTAAAGAAAATCCTAACACCTATCTCACAGAGATGTTGCAAGAACATGTAGTAGGTGCTATATAAATGCTAGTTCTCATTATTCTTGACTAGGAAGCTTTTCACTTTATTGGAGAGAATCACCATTACTCATTTCCCACTTCTATCTTCCATTCCCAGACACCATTAATCTAGATAGTCCAAGTCTGATCAATGGATCAGTTTCAACCTGAAAGGAGACCTCCAGTGGTGTGCCACAGGGCTCTGACTTTGACTCAACATTTTATTAACATTTTTATCAGTCTCCTGAAATTTGAAAATGATAGGAAGTTGGTAGAGATGGCTAACATCATAGGTGACAGCACCTGGAATATCTAATAAGCAAGTTAATAGTGATGAATATAAAGTCCTAAACTTGAATTCGGTCCATTTATCCATTAAAATATTGAATAAGACAGAACTTAGCATCTGAGCCTGGTCTCACTAGTGGTTCTAAGGCCAAAATCACCCATGCTATCCTTCCCTAGAGTCTTTTGGATTTGGGGTCTCAAAATCATGGCTGAGCCAAGACTACAATTTGTTTTGCATGACTATGCATAGTCATTAAAAGGATTTTCTTCTTTCTTATTAATTTCAATGGGAGGTAGGGTAAGAGGGTAACAATAGATGTTTGTTCATTGCAAATGATTGCATTAATTTTTTTTAAAGATGGTAGGATGGAATCCTTTCTAACTGCCAATAGGGTAATCCTTTTTTATGAGCCTGTTTTTGAAGTTTTCATCAAATTTTTGCAAAGGTGTTTTTTTGCTATTATTTTGTTTTAGTTTTGATTTCTGCAGTTGTTTCAGGTAATGTCACCCACAATTGTTTATAGTATAGATATAATTAGACCCTACCTCTGATTATGCTGTAGACCAGGGCACAAAGCCACTGAGCTGTCCCTTTACCTAGGATGTTCCCCTGTTAATTGAGCATCCCAGATGATATTTCAGAAAAATCTGATTTAAGCTTAATTGAGCTTCTTCCCAGAACTTAACTTTGTTTCCTAGAGATCAGCTTTTTTTTTCTCCTCTGATTGGGTGAAGTGCTTTAGAGTTATTGAGCAAATATCAGTTATGCCGACATCCTGAGTAATGTCAATGTGAATTAAAAACGTGCCAGCTTTCTTAACATCTTTACTAACTGAGTTCTTAATTAACCTGACAATAAAGTCAATAATGGAGATCTCTGTTGTTTTAGCCATGAGAAATGATTCAGTCCTTCTTCCTCCAGGACATTTTTTTGGGGGGTGGAGAGTGGGGAAGGTATTTAGTTAACCAAGGGCTTATACCTAAAGCCTTGGCTCTTACTCTAGCCATGCCTCACAAAGAGTACTCTCACTAGTGACCCTGGATTGCCATCTTCCTTTCATGGTCCCTCTAACATTGTAAAGGTTGTTTGAATTATAGCTATATCAATATATTCTATCTAGTGTCAAATACTGTCCAGTGACTAGGCACTCTGGCAAATGGGACAAATTCCATTTGGGGGCAGTATGGAACTAAGGAGCTATAGATAGCTAGGTGGTAAAGTGGTGAGAGTTCTAGACCTGGAGTCAGAAAAACCTGAGTTTGAACCTTTGCCTCAGATTCTTAGTTGTGTGACCTTGGTCAAGTCACTGAATCTCTATCTGCCTCAGTTTCCTTACCTATAAAATGGAAACAGAGTTTGTTGTGAAGATTAAATGAGGAAATAATTTTAATTCATTTTGCATTTGAAAGTTTTCAAAGTATATCACAAATGTTATCTCATTTGATCTGTACAAAAATACTGGGAATTAGCTGGTATTTTTAATACTCATTTTACAGATGAGGAAACTCATTTTATGTGACTGGACCAGGGTCACACAACTAGTAACTGAGGCTTGATTTGAACTCAGATTTTCTTTCTTTCTTTCTTTTTTTTTTTTTGCTTCAAGATCCAGTACTCTCTCCACTGGGCTACCTAGGTGCTTGATATATGTAAAGTACTTTGCAAAACTTAGACTGTCTTATAAATGTTACCAATAATTGAGGAGGTTGAGAAAATGAAGTCCAGGGTCTTTGAAAGTGCCAATTTACATAGCTAAGAAGACTTTGATTCATGAGAACTTATTAATTATGAGAATATAATAGAAAACAATCAATAAGTGTTTACTACGTGCTAAGTATTATGCTAGGTTCTGGAAATACAATTACCAAAAGCAACTATAGTCCCTGTCCTCAATGAGTTTACATTATAATAGGGGACACCAAGGAAGAGATATTTGGTCAGGAAAGTTCCTGATTCAAAGATGGTCTTGGTCCAATTTTACACAATCCATTCAGGAACAATGGGAGAGTTGATTTGATTATGGTTCGTGGTTGTAGATATGTGGGTGTGGGGAGAGGGTAATAGCAAGGGGACATAAGGGGAGAAAGTGGCAGGTCCATAGATACCATTTATTTTCCAGATAAGGGAACTGAGGCCAAGAGATGTAAGTCACTCACCTAAAACCACAGAAATGGAGAATAACAGGGCTTTGACTCAATTCAAATTCAGGTCCTTTGCCTCTAAATCTGATCATACAACCTAAAAGGTTGAGTTCAGTGAGTATAATGGAAGTAGAGGTCAGAGATGAATAGGAAGTAGGAAGGAAGAGCATTGGGTATGGGCTAGGGAACGTGATAGGGATATCAGCTGGCATATCCAGAATTCATAGCGATCAGTGTGGGGTGCTGCCACTATCCCTCCCTCCACACACAAACACACACTCCAGCTATTAGCTAATATTGTGCTGATGCTAGAAATCCTAAATATCACTGGTACCCAGGTCGAACAGCAAGGTAAATGGGGAGGTGGTAGTGGGAGTCTTCCCCATCCAAATGGAAGAGCCTCCTCAGGTATGATCGCCATAGGGCTCTGGGGGCCTGAGGTAGACAGTAGGACATTGAGCCACCTGAGAGCGAGAGAGAAATGTGCACTCCTGGAAGGCATAGACCCACCCCACACTATTGACATCTGTGGCTTAGCCTCAACACTGCTGTACTAGTTCTGTCTCTGATATGAACATAGAATACCAGAGTTAGAACAGACTTCAAAGGTCAATTATTCCAACTCATACAACATCAGAAAGACCTTCTATAATCCCAGGTCACGGCTGTATTGCTAAGGGTTCTATTAAATTCTCCTGGACACCTGGGCCTTTGATAACTGCAAAAAGCTTTTTCTAAGACTTTTCTTTGCTCTTGAATTGTATTATTTTCAGAAAACTACGTTCAAACTAGTTGTGAAGCAAGATATTCCTGATGTCATCCCTAATGAGTGTTCTCATATGATGTTCAGTGCCCTGGGAGCAGAAGTTATAGTAATCACACTTCTTATGGTCCTGTTCAGTATAAACTTTAAGGCTCTGGTAGAGACATAATTTCATTAGTGTGTCTACTGCTTTCACTGAAGTAAATCACAACCAATCAATGCTATCTCATCCTTGTTGAATTTTTGTCCATACTTCCTCAAAAAATCTGTTCAGATAAGTTACTGAGACTTCGTTCATTTCCTCAGTATTTCTGGGGTCCCAATATACCACTTGTACTTCCATCTTTTCAGTTTGATTCAAAAAACATTTATTATGGACCTTTTCTGTCACTATGCTTGGGTGCTAGAAATAGAAAAATTAACTTAGCTGGGCTTGGTGGCATATGTGGATCTCTTTAACATGGGCATTCTGAGTTGCAGCGGGCTAAATTGAATGGGGGTCTGTACAAAGCCTTGCATCAAAGGAATAATCCCCAAGGAGCAATGGCCCACCAAATTGCTCAAGGAGACAAGAAATAGAGAAAGTCAAAGCTCCTGT
>CM053595.1:217284120-217301563 GCA_028646575.1 Pseudocheirus occidentalis
AGGTTCTCCTCCAGTCCTCAGGGATGAACAATTCCCAGGTCCTTGTCTAGTCCTCAGGGCAATCCCTGGCACACACTAAAGTTCACAGGGTTCAGCACACCTCAAACCCTTCAGGACTTCTCTTGCCTGGAACTCAAGGATCAGCCAGGCCACCAACAAAGTCCTATCCTGTTCATGTCTTCAGTCAACTGGCTAAAATTCTTCCTTATAAGCACTGGCCTTCTCCCAAGTCAACAGGGGAGTGTCTCAGCCAATAGCCTTTTCCCAAGTCAATAGGGGAGTTCACACCTTTTTACCAACGGACAGAGTTCTATACTTAGCCCTAAGTTACTAGGTGCTACTTAGCCTTAAGTATCTGATCTACTTAGCCCTAAATATCTGATCTACTTAGCCCTAAGTATCTGATGCTACCTAGCCCTAAGTATCTGATCTACTTAGCCCTAAGTATCCTATCCACTTAGCCCTAAATATCCAACAAATTGATTACCATTACACCCTGTTCTCTCTTAGTTCTCCTCCAACCTAGCCAATTGTTTCTACAAAGTCTTCTTTGCTAGTTCTTTATGTCATTCTTTTAATCACTGAGGCTCAGAGATTTAAATAGGGATGTTTGTATCTAGAGAAAGCAACAGCAATGATGCCCAGAGTAAAGATCATGGTTTTGTGTGTGCATGTGTCTGTGTCTTTGTCTGTGTCTATGTGAAGAGGTAGATACTAGTCCTTAGGAGTAGAGAGTGACCTGAGGAAAATATGAAGCTACTGTTAAAGCATGTAGATAATCCTCCCACTGAAGGAGACCATCTGGTTACTTACCATTTTAATTAATTTATTCTTGATTACTAAAATCAGTTATTTCTTCACATCTGGTAGCTAAGATGCTTGATCATTTAGATGTGATAGTGGAATGGTAACCATCACAACAGCCAATATTTGGGGAGCAAAGATTTAACTAGGATTTGAAGCCAACTCCACTCACCAAACTTTCAAGTGATCATTATAGAATTGAGATCAGATAGACCAACAGTTTCATTATATAGAAGAGGAAACTGAATTCAGTCAGTAATCTTAAGGATGAAGACCATGTCCTATTCTTTTTTGCTTCTTCTAACACACCTATTAAAGTGACATACATACTAGTTGCTCAGTAAAGTCATTCACTGAATGTTGAATCTCTTCTCTCTCTCCTGCTGCTGTTGGAAAATAACAGCTAATAATAATAATTCCCATTTCTATAATGCTTTAAAGTTTGCCAAGGGCTTTCCTGGAAACAACCCTGTGAGGTAGTTAGGGCAAATCGACAGTATGGAGCAGCCAAATGTTGGACTATTAGAGCCCCATGCTCAACTTCAGCTTTACACACTGATTGGTGATGAGTGCATGGACAAAGTTACTTAATATCTTTGATCTTCAGGTAACTTTTGAAACTTACATACTAGGATGTAATTTGTGATGATGAAATGAACTCCCATACCAACCTCTCACAGATTGTTGATAAATAACAATTAAGACCAAAGATTAAGTGACTTCCAAGTTAGCTCTGCAGGAGAAAGTGAGGCTGGTGACATTGTACAGCCCTCCTTCATTCAAATCAAAGTCAACTGCAAGTCATGCCAGCTTTTACCTTATGCCACTGTCCTCTTTGAAAACAAAGGAAAAACACAACAACAATAAGTAAAGAGAAACATTGGGAATATAGCCTAGAGCTCTTGGCTCCAAGTCCAGGGGTCTTTCCATAGTCACATGCTTCTTTTTTAATTTTTAGTCATTCAACAAGCATTTATTAATTTTTAAATTGTCTTTTGAATTTTTCCTTTCAGTTATAAATTCTCCCCATCTTCTGTCCCCTTCTCCACCCACTGAGAAGTCAAAAAATATTATATCCATTATACATATAAAGTCATTCAAAGCATATTTGCACACTAGCCATATTGTAAAAAGCAAGAAAAAAGAGGTAAAATTATCCCCTAAATTACTTGTTATCACCCTTTATGTCTAAACCACATACCCATTTTGAGCTTATTTTGGTATAAGATATGAGATATTGGTTAAATTTTCCCAGTTTTTTTCCAGTTTTTGTCAATTAGCAAGTCCTTGCCTTGATAGCTGGGATCTCTGGGATTTTCAAACACTAGGTTATTATGCTCATTTGCTTCAGTATAATGTGTACCTACTTTATTATTCTAGTGGTCAACAACTCTGCTTCTTGTTGAGTAATAAATTATTTTGCTAGTTACTACTTTGTAGCTAGAGATCTGATATTTACAGCAGAATGGAGGTAGCCTTTTTTCATTTTTTCCCCATTGATTCACCTCATTTTCTTGAACTTTTATTCCTCCAGGTGAATTTTGCTACTATATTTTCTAGCTCTATAAAGTAAGTCTTTGGTAGTTTCATTGGTATGGCAATAAATAAGTAAATTAATTTAGGTAATGTTATTTTTATTATATTAACTAGGCTTAGTCATGAGCAAGTAATAATTCTTCAATTACTTAGGTCTGTCTTTATTTGTGAGAAAAGCATTTTATAATTATGTTCATATGGTTCCTATGTGTGCCTTGTCAGACTTACTCCCAAATGATTTATACTGCCTGAAGTTGCTTTAAATAGAATTTCTGTTTCTATCTCTTCTTGGTGAGGTTTGTTGGTAACATATAGAGATGCTGATTATTTATGTGGGTTTATTTTATATCCTACAACTTTGCTAAATATGCTAATTGTTTCAACTAGTTTTGAGTTGATTCTAGAATTCTCTAAGTATAGCTTCATATTTTCTCCAAAAAGTGATAGTTTTATTTCCTCATTGCCTGCTTTTCCCTTCATTTTCTTTTTCTTGTCTTATGCTGATAGCTAGTACTTCTAATAAAATAGTTATGATAATGGACGACCTTGCTTCACCCCTGGTCTTATTGTAAAGGCTTCTAGCTTATATCCATTACAGATAATGCTTGCTCTTAATTTTAGATAGATACTACTTATCATTTTAAGAATGGCTCCATTTATTCTGTGTCTTCTAGGGTTTTTAATAGAAATGATGGTTGTAATTTATCAGCTTTTTCTGTATCTATTGATATAATCATATGATTATGGCTGTTTTTCTTATTGAAATGGTCAATTATGCTTAACATTTTCCTGATATTGAACCAGTCCTGCATTCATGGTATAAATCCAATCTGGTCATAGTGTTTTATCTTTGTGATATAATCTACAGTTATCTCCACACTAATATTTTATTTACAAATTGTATATCAATATTCATGAGAAAAAATCAGTCTATAGCTTTCTTTCTGTTTTTGCTTTCCCTGGTTTAAATATCAAAACCATTACTCAATGCTTCTGCCTTTAAGTTCAATTGTCGCATATGTATGTAGTTTAAACTTTTATATACTATGATGATGCTACTAACTTACTTTTCCATGATGTCTTCATTTCAGTTATTTTTTAAAACTCCTCTATACTCTCACTACATCCTCTATGGCTGTTAACACCATTTGCAAGATCACTGATCAAATCCACAAGGATCATGTTCCCATCAGCTAGTATGTTAGGGAAGTAACTCTTTAAGAACCAGTGGTAGAGAGACAGTCTGGGATGGGATGGGCTCACTTTCTCAGACCCCTATACATCTTTCATTTAAATATTTCTTTCAGTTTAGTGTTCTGCTTTTATTCATGTATCTACCTCTCTGACTACCTTGATTTCAAGCACTTTTCTGTTTCTTAAATTATTGGTGTAGTGGAAAGAAAACTGGAATTAGAGTTCAAATTTGGTTTTGAATCCTGTTTCTACTGCTGAATTGTATTGTGACATGGGGAAAGTCACTAAAATTCTCTGAGCCTCTGCTTTCTCTTCCATCAAATAAGAGATTTAAAGTTGGTGATCTCTAATATCCCTTCCACCTTTAAATCCTAATATGTCCTCTTCAGCTTTCTTCTGACATCAAACCCGCTTCATCTGCCTGCTATGATTGTAGACCTTCTAGGATGTACTCTAGACTTCTCTCTCCAACAGACTGTGTGAATACCTTGATACTGCTCACTCTAGCTGAATCCCTAGTATTCTTTGTCTGTGTTGTCTCTCTGGCTTTCTTCTAAACATAGCTGGGTTCAGACTGCATATTAAGAAAGCAACCATGACTATGAGCATAGACTATCACTTTTCCCTACCCAAAGCTATCTGTCCCAAAATGGACATCTAACCTATGGCCATGATACCCTCCTTAACACTGTACACTGTCCAGCTAATACCCCTTTTACTTCCTTTTTCTCTCCATTGCCTTTACTAGCCCAACCCTCCATACTGTGTTAGTATGGAATCTGAATACAGGTTTTCAGTCCCAGTCTGCCATATACTATATGGCTGATTTTGAACAAGTCATTTATCTACCTAGGTCTTAGTCTATAGAGCAAGGGACTTAAATTAGGTGCCTCTCATTTTCACTTTCAACTCAGAATCTCTGGTTCTATGGTCCCTCTTTTATTCAGCATAAGAGTGAGGCATGAAAGTGTTGTATAGCTAGATAATGGACACATTTTTGTGGTATTTCTGGACTGATTCACTTAACAGGGCATTTAGATTCAGGCCTGCAGAATTATGGAGGAAGTAGAGTCAAATCTCTCCAATGTCAAAGAACAAGGGAAGGCAGATATAAAAAGAATAGACCAGTAAATTGGATTATAACTAAACTAGAGTTTGTGAGGTGACATACTGGATAAAGCATGGGATTTGGAGTCAGAAAGCTATGAATTTGAATCCTATCTTGGATGCTCATTAGCTATGTCACCCTGGGCAAATTTAATCTCTCTGAGTTTCAATTTCTTTGTCATGTGGGAATAATAAAAAGCAGCAACTCAGGTAATTATAAGGATAAACTAAGATAACATATATAAAGCACTTTCCAAAACTTGTAATGCTATATAAATATTAGTTAATATTATTGATAATAGCAATCAATATTATCTAAATTCTTTAATGGATTACCTTAAGGATGGTTGATGGTTGATGAGCACTTAGAAAGATAAATGGTTCTGACTAGAAGCCAACATGGATTCAAAGAGAATAAGTTATTTTAGAGTAATTTCATTTTATTTCCTAAAGTGGCTATGATGAGGTTGGTAGATAAGGGGAGTGTTGTAGACTATATACATGACATACTTAGAAAATCAGCAAGGTACTTAGATTTTTTTTTGGTCTTTATTGATCTGTTTACTTTTAGTTTACAAGATTCAGTTCCATAATCCCTTGGGTTTCAAATTTTTCCCCCCTCCTTCTCCTTCCTCTCTCCTCCATGGTGGCATGCAATTAAGTATAGGATCTGAAAATACTTTCACATTAGATATTAGTCAGGTTGTAAAGAAGGATTATGACTGTTGGAATGAAGAATGGGAAAGAGGAAACAAAACCAAACAAGAAAAAGAAAGAGAGGACGTAGTTTGCTTCAGTCTGCATTCAAACTCTATTCTTTCTAGTTCTTTCTCTGAATGTAGACATCTCCTTCCATCATGAGTCTTTTGGAGTATTCTTGTAACCTTGCATTGCTGAGAAGAGTCTAGTCTATCAAAGCTGGTCATCACATATATGTTGTGTCTGTGATTGTGCACAAATTTCTTCTAATTCTACTCTGCTCACTCACCATCAGTTTGTGTAAGTTTGTCCAGGTAAATATGAAGTCTATCTGCTCCTCATTTCTTATACCGTGATAGTATTCCATTACATTCACATACCAAAATTTGTTTAGCCATTCCCCAACTGATAGGTTTTCCCTTAATTTCCAATTCTTTGCTACCACAAAAGGAGCTGGAATATATATATATTTGTACATATGGGTCTTCCTCCTGCTTCTGTGATTTCTTTGACATACAACCCTAGAAGTGGTATTACTGGGTCAAAGGGTATGCAGCCCTTTGAGCACGGTTCTAAATTGCTCTTAAGAATGATTGAATCACTTCACAACTCCACCAATAATGCATTAGTGTTCCAATTTTCCACATCCTCTCCAGCGTTTGTCATTTTCCTGTTTTGTCGTCTTTGCCAATCTGACTGGTGAGATGTGGTACCTCAGAATTGTTTTAATTTGCATTTCTCTAATCAATAGTGATTTAGAGCATTTTTTCATATGCTTATAGATATCTTTAATTTCTACATCTGAACATTGTCTGTTCATATCCTTTGACCCTTTATCAATTGAATGACTTGTATTCTTATAGATTTGACTCAATTCTGTATATATTTTAGAATTGAGGCCTTTTTCAGAGACACTGGTTGTAAAAATTCTTTCCCAATTTCCCACTTCCCTCTTAATCTTGGTTACATTGGCTTTGTGCAGAAACTCTTCAATTTAATGCTATCAAGATTTTCCGTTTTGCATTTTATGATGCTTTCTAACTCTCATGTGGTCATAAAGTCTCCCCTTCTTCATAAATCTGACAGGTAAACTATTCCTTGCTTTCCCAGATTGCCTACAGTATCACCCTTCATACCTAGCTCATATACCCATTTAGACTTGATTTTAGTATACAGTGTTAGATAATGGTCTAGGCCTAGTTTCTGCTATGCTATATTCCAGTTTTCCCAGCAGTTTTTGGCAAATAGTGAGTTTTTATCCCAAAAACTGAGGTCTTAGGGTTTATCAAACAGTAGATTACTATAGTCATTGACTGCTGAGTCTCATGTACCCAATCTATTCCATTGATCCACTGCTCTGTTCCTCAGCCAGTACCAAGTAGTTTTGATGACTGCTGCTTTATATCATAGATTAAAATCTGGTATGGCTAGGCCACCTTCTTTAGCATTTCTTTTCATTAATTCCCTCGATATACTGGACATTTGTTCTTCCAGATGAATTTTGTTGCTGTTTTTTCCAATTCTATAAAGTAATTTTTTTGTAGATTGATTGGTATGGCACTAAATGTGTAATTTAATTTAGGTAAAATTGTTATTTTTATTATGTTAGCTCATCCCAGCCATGAGCAAATGATGTTTTTTTTCCAATTGGTTAGATCTGACTTTATTTGTGTGAAAAGTGTTTGGTAGTTTTGTTCATACAGCTCCCCTGTTTGTTTTGGCAGGTAGATTCCTAAATATTTCTTAATATCTACAGTAACTTTTAAAGAGATTTCTATTTCTATTTCTTGCTGTTGGACTTTGTTAGAAATACATAGGAATACTGAGGATTTATGTGGGGTTATTTTCTATCCTTCCACTTTGCCAAACTTACTTATTGTCCCAAGTAGATTTTTACTTGATTCTCTTGGATTCTCTGAGTATATCATCATATCATCTGCAAAGAGTGATAGCTGAGTCTTTTCTTTGCCTAATTTGATTCCTTCTGTTTCTTTTTTCTTGTCTAATTGCTACATCTGACATTTCTAGTACCAGATTGAATAAGAGGGGTGATAGTGGACATCCTTTTTTCAGCCCTGATATTATTGGAACTGCTTCTAGTTTATCTCCATTTCATATAATACTTGCTGATGGCTTTAAATAGAAGTTATTTGTTATTTAAAGTAAAACTCCATTTGTTGCTATACTTTCCAGTGGTTTTAATAGGAATGGATGTTGTATTTTGTCAAAATCATTTTCTGCATCTATTGAGATAGTCATATGGTTTCTGCTAGTTTTATTGTTGATATGATCAATGATACTGATGGTTTTCTAAATATTGAACCATGCTTGCATTCCTGGAATAAATCCTACCTGATCAAAGTGTATTATTCTCATGATAAGTTGCTGTAGTCTTTTAGCTAATACTTTATTTTAAATTTTTGTACCTATATTCATGAGGGAAATTGGTCTATAATTTTCTTTCTCTGTTTTGTCTCTTCCTGATTTAGGTATCAGTACAATATTTGGGTCTTAAAAAGAATTAGGTAGGACTCCTTCACCAATTTTACCAAATAATTTGTAGAGTATTGGGATCAATTGCTCTTTAAATGTTTGATAAAATTCACTAGTAAATCTGTCTGGCCCTGGAGATTTTTTCCTATGGAGTTCATTGATGGTTTGTTTGATTTCTTTTTCTGAGATGGGGTTCTTTAAGTAATTTACTTCCTCTTCATTTAATCTGGGCAACTTATGTTTTTGTAAATATTCATCTATTTCACTGATTGTCAAATTTATTGCATACAATTGGGCAAAATAATCCCTAGTTATTGTTTCAATGTCCTCTTCATTGGAGGTAGATTCACCCTTTTCATTTTTGATACTCAAAATTTGATTTTCTTCTTTCTTTTTTATCATATTGACTAAAGGTCTATCAATTTTATTCATTTTTTAATGTAAAACCAGATCTTAGTTTTATTTATGAATTCCATAGTTTCTTAATTTCAATTTTATTAATCTTTCCTTTGGTTTTCATTATTTCTAGTTTGGTATTTAATTGGGAGTCTTCAATTTGTTCTCTTTCTAGCTTTTCCAATTGCATGCCCAATTCATTGACCTCCATTTTCTCTAATTTATTCATCTATGCATTCAGGGATATAGAACTTCTTCTAAGAATTGCCTTTGCTACATTCCCAGAAGTTTTGGTATGTTGTCTCATTACTGTCATTCTCTTGAATGAAGTTACTGATTGTTTCTATAATTTCTTGTTTGACCCACTCATTCCTTAGGATTAAATTATTTAGTTTCCAATTACTTTGTAGTCTATCTTTCCATGGCTCTTTATTGCATATGATTTTTATTGCCTCATGATCTGTGAATGATATATTCAATATTTCTGCCTTTTTCCACTGAATTGTGAGGTTTTGTGTCCTAGTACATGGTCAATTTTTTGTGTATGCTGAGAAGAAGGTATATGCCTTTATATCTCCATTCAGTTTTCTCCAGAGATCTACCATGTCTAGCCTCTCTAAAATTCTATTCACCCCTTTAACTTCTTCATTGTTTATTTTGAGGTTAGATATATCAAGTTCAGAGAGGGGGAGATTGAGATCCCCAACTCATATAGTTTTGCTATCTATTTCCTTCTCTAATTCCCTTGACTTTTCCTCTAGGAATTTTGATGCTATACTGCTTGGTGCATACATGTTAATAATGATATTGCTTCATTCTTCATGGTGCCTTTCAGCAGGATATAGTTTCCTTCCTTATCTCTTTTAATTAGATCTAGTTTTGCTTTTGCTTTATCTGAGATAAAGATTGCTACTCCTGCTTATTTTTTTTACTTTAGCTGAAGCATAATATATTCTACCCAGTCTTTTTACCTTTGCCCTGTGCATATCCCCTTGTTTAAATGTGTTTCTTGTAAACAGCACATTGTAGGATTTTGTTTTTTAATCCATTCTGCTATCCACCTTCATTTTATGGGAGAGTTCAACCCATTCACATTCACAGTTATGATTACATCTGTCTTTCCCTACATCCTGTTGTATTCCCTGTTTGTGTTTTTGTTTCTTCCTTCTCCTTTCCCCTCCTTAAGAATTTCCCTTTTGACCACTGCCTCCCTCAGCATTCCCTTCCTGTGCCCCCCCTTACCTATCCTATCCCCTTACTACTGTTTCCCTTCCTTCTAACCACCATCTACCTTTTTACTCACTCCTTACCCCTCCTACTGCCTGTAGGGCACAATGGATTTTTATACTTAATGGAGTATGTTATTTTCTCCTTGAATCCAAACTGATGAGGGTAAATTTCATACAGTGCTCCTCTCCCTCCCTCCTTTTCTTCTATTATAATGAGGTTTTGTATCTTTTCACATTATAATCCTAAACTTAACTATGTTGCTCTCTCTTTGAACCAGAATCAATGAGAATAAAGTTCATATGATGTTCATCTCCCTCCCCCTCTACAATACTATATTTTTATGCCTCTTTGTGTGGCATAGTTTACCTTTTTCTGACTCATCCTTTCCTTTTCTCCCATTACAATACCTTTGTACCCCTTAATAAGATTTTTTATCATCAGGTTAGTTAATTTACCCTCTATCTATGTATATCCCTTTTAAATGTTGCGATAATTATCTAAATTTAAATACTGACATGTATCCATTTCTCATATAGGGATGTAAACAGTTTGCTCTTATTGAATCCCAAGTTATGTGCATGTATGTATGCATGTATGTGTATGTATGTATGTATGTATGTATGTGTGTGTGTTTTCCTTGTTTATCTTTTTATGTCTTTCTTGAGTCTTGTATTGGAGATCAAATTTTCCACTGAGCTCTGGTTTTTTCATCAGGAAAGTCTGGAAGTTCCTTATTTCATTAAATGACTGTCTCCTTGCCTGAATTATTATGTTCAGTTTTGCTGGGTAGTTGATCCTTGGTTGCAGCCTTACCTCTTTTGCTTCACAAAATATCAAATTCCAATCTTTTGTATTGGAATCCAGGTCTTTTAATGTAGAAGCCTATGTAATCCTATGTAATCCAGACTGTAGTTCCATGATAATTCAATTGTTTCTTTTTGGCTACTTGCAGTATTTCCTCTTTGACCTTGTAACTCTAGAATCTGGCTATTTATTGGAGTTTTCAATTTGGTATCTCTTTCAGAAGGAGTCTGATGAAATCTTTCAATAAATTTTTAACCCTCTGATTCTAGGACTCTGGACAATTTTCTTTCACAATCTCTTAGAGGATGTTGTCCAGGCTGCTTTTTCCATCATGGTTTTCTGGTCGATCAATAATTTTTAGGTTACCTCTCCTGGATCGATTCTCCAGGTCAGTTGTTTTTCCAGTGAGATGTTTTACACTTTCTTCTAATTTTTCAATCTTTATGTTTTGTTTGACTCACCCTTGATGCATTATAGAGTCCTTAGCTTTGATTTGACCTTTCTAATTTTTAGTGAATTATTTTCCTTGGTTAGTTGTTTTTATGCTACTTTTCCATATGTTCAGTTTTCATTTATAAGGAGATATTTTCTCCATGTAGATTTTGAACATCCTGTCCCAATTCACCAATTTTACTTCTTAAGGATTTGTTTTCTTCAGGCAGGCATTTTTGTTGTTGTTTCTAATTTGGTCACTGTAGATTTAGATTTATCTTCTACCTCTCTAATTTGGCTTTTAAAATCTTTCTTGAGCTCCTCCAAGAATGTTTTTTGGGCTTGAGATCAGTTTATATTTCCTTTTGTGGTCTCAGGTGTGAGTATAGAGTCCATATTGTCCTCTGAATTTGGTTGTTCTTGCTCACTCTAATAAGATCATATTGTTATTGATTTCACAGATTTCTTCTTGCCCATTGTGATTGCCTGTGTCCTGAATTTTTAGAGTGGATATCTGCTTCTAGGGTACAGATGTACCATGCTTCTCAGGCTGGGAGATAGGATTTTGATTGTTTACTTTGTGTGCTGTAGCCTCTGGGTGACTAGATTGAGGCCAAGGCCAGGGCTCTCAATGTTTTCCCTGTGTTACCCTGAGATTCACAGAGTAACCTGTGGGGAAGGGGTAGTCTAGCCACTTCAGGTTTCTACCTCTTTGCCTTTGGGCTACAGCTCAGGCAGGCTTGGCACCTGGTGGCTGGCAGAGCTGTTTACTGCAGATTCCCCTGGTGATGCTAAGGCACACCTGGGCTTGTGTTGTTATCACTTGCTAGATAACCCACGCCCTTTGAGCTTTGGGAGCTCCTGCTTGTCAGCTGAGGTGGGGCTTATTGGGACACCTTCCGTCTTTCTCTTCAGACTCTGTACTTTTTCAGTTATACCTTTCCTTAGTGTCTCCCAAGCCTGAGGTTGTTTCTAGTAATTCAGGATTTTACCCCTGGGTGGGACATTACTCTGGGTTTTCTGGGTCAGGGAGGGGGAGTCAGAGCAACTAGGATTTACTCTGCCATATTGACTCTTGGGAGATCAGGTAGGTGATTTTTAAACATCCAGGCTATGGGTTGGTAGCCCCTGGAGAAGCTGCTATTACTACTGCAGGTCCTGCAATTTCTCTTACCCAGCTCCGACCAATTCTCAGTCCTGCAGTGAGATGGCTGCAAATCTCCCTTGGAGTGGGTGAGTCTGCTGGCTGGGGCTCCTTCTCATTCTCTTGTAGTCTGCTCTCAGGTCGACACTAGTGCAGCCCCCACATGCTTCATGCTTCCCCTGGCCAGACCTACGTGGGCACTTTTCTGGGCTGAGAATCTTTCATGCTCCATCTTCCAGTGGATTCTATCACTGTAAAATCCATTCAGATTCACTTTTTAAAGTTTAGTGACATAATTCATGGAGGAGTTGAGGAAAGTTCCTGCTTCTTTTCTACCACCTTGACTCTGCCCCCATCCCACCCCCTTCCTGTATTTGGACATCTTTCTCTCTATTAACCATGTGGGTGAGATTAAGAGGTATGGACTGATGTATAATGATTGTATATACATACATATGTACGTGTGTGTGTGTATTCTATTTAGTAAAAGATCTCACCCGAAGATTGTTGACTCATTAAATAAATTCATGACAACCTAAAAATGTGATTCAGGGCCATGCCTTTAACCTTATTTGGTCCAACTAGGACCCATGTGCTATGAGGAATGTTTGTAGTAATTGTGTGTTTAGTCTGGGGAAACAAAAACATGTAAGAAGATCATGATCTCTACCTACATTCAAATATTTGAAAGGATGGTGCGACCTGTAGAAGAGGGATTACATTGTTCTATGTGGACCCAGAGAGCAGAACTATGACAAATCAATGCCAGTTGCAGGTGGATAGATTTTTATTCACTGCATAGCAGAAGTCCTCTGAATTAAAACTGTCTGAAAATGGAATGAGCCTCTAAAAGGGAGAGAAATCCTTGTCACTGGAGGTCTTCCCACAGACATTAGATAGAAAATTGTCAGAAATTGTTATCCACAGAAGAGATATATTTATATAGAGTGTATATTTCATAAACTCTACACCCACATTATATGCCATCTCTTATCAAGTCTACCCTGAATATGTTAGAGGTCAGTATTCTAGGGCTGGTCACTAAAGTACCTGAAATCTAACCACAGTAATTAAAGTTATCATTTTGCTCCATAGAAAGGGAAAAGTATCTGATGTCATTTATCAGGCAGATAGAACATAAGAGAAATTCTTGCTTCAACAATGAGTGTACAGATCCAGCAGCAATTGAGACTTATCCATCATGTGGACTATCAAGGGAAATCCCCTGCTCAGAACAAACATAGAAATCTATCAAAAATGACTCCTGTATAATGAAAACAGAATTCTTAACATCAATCCTAAAATATAAGATACACGATTATTCTTGAAAAGAGGATGACTGTGTATCACCAATTGATATAGGTACTGTGCCTAGCAGGACATGGCATGCAGTCAACAGAGAAGAAAAGAAAAGACAAGAAATGTTATTTGGCCCACTAGGAAAAGAGAAAAGGAGAAAGGAAGGAGGGAAAGAGAAAGGAGAGAAGAGAGAGACAGACCGATAGAGACAGAGAGTGAGAGACAGAGACAGAGAGAGAAGGAAGGAAGGAGAGGGAGGGACCCCCTCAAGACAGAGACTTCCTAAGGTTGATGTCAAACTTCTTCCCTGCTCAGCTCAAAGAGAGAAAAGAGGGGATAATCAAAAAATTATATATATATATATATATATATATATCAAAGTCCTACCTATCGTTCTCTTTCAAGCCAGTCTCCATCCTCCTGTTGATATTTGTGCTTGCTGGGATCTAGGCTGGATTCTCGGCTCCTCCCTTGAATGTGAGGCAATATCTTATTTTTTATGTTCTAAGTTCTGCCACCCACGGAAGTCAGTGGAGATGTCGAGATGACATATCCTTTCCAAGGAAGGAGTCAGTTTTGAATCCAGAAAGCCCCTCCCCATTAATAAACAGAAAAAAGTCTCTTCAATCTAGTCTGCATAACTGATTGTGGGCCATAGTTTTAAATCAAGGGGGTCCTGCCTTAGTAATAAACTGACAATCATCCCCAAATCGTCAGCCCATTACCCTCTGAAGACCACAAAGTCCTAAGAGCTGCTAACTAACTTGAACTCAGTGAAAGGGGGATGGAAGAGGGGGGAACATATTGTTTTATCCTTCTTTCATTCCAAACAGCTAGAAGGTAATTTGCTGTCAGTTGTTAACTACAACATTGCCAAGGATGGCTGAACAAGCAGACTCATAACAAGATATTGTAGAGGGAATTCATCTATCAGGTAGGGGGTTGAACTAAATGACTCTAAGGCCCCATCCAATTCAATTCAACAAAAATTTATTAAATACCTACTGGTTGTACAGAACTGGGTTAGGTATCAGGACAGATACAAATATAAATAAAATATATAAAATAAGATAATATTTGTAAAGTGATTTGCAAACCTTAAAGCACTATATAAATGCTAGCTAGTACAGTGTTATAATTGTAATCCCCACCAATATAAGCTTCTTTGATTCCATAATTCTTTGCCACATCGCAGGATTGTTTTGAAGATCAAGTAAGAGAATTTACATGAAATACCTTGAAGCATTTAAAATCCTATAGAGACATGAGATATTATCATCTTTACTCTACTAGGAGTAAGAAATGGGACCAGATAAAAAGATATGGAGTTATTTATAATTGTTTTCTCTTTCTTTCCCTCTGGACACAAATGGAGGCTAGACCACTAAATGTCTTCCTCCTTCCAACTCCATTTCCCTGTAGCTCTCCCCTCCTGCCCAGATTAATATACTTTTCCTTTCCTCATTCCTTTGTCCTTTCTTTCCATCCTATCAAAGCAGGTGGGGAAGGGATTGAAATTTGATCCATGGTTGCCATGTACAGGTCAAGAGCAGAAGTAAGCAATATGCTGTATGAGCAAATCATTGCAACTTTCCTGGACAGTGCATGGTACTCTAAAGAATAGAAGTTGGGAGAAAGTATAGGAAATTACTCACAGAGTGATGTGACGCCCAGAATAATGATTCTGTTTTTCCTCCTATGGATAAATCAAAGACAAATCCACTTTCAATTTTGGCGTTGGTCAAGTGATCCCACATACTTTTCACTGGCCTTTGGATGGAATTGTTTAGAGGTAGTTTCTTTTCTGATTAGTTTTTAAATACCATGTTTAGGGTCCTAGGAGACCAGCAAAGTATTTCAACTCCAGAAACCTTGAGCATGTAATATTAAGAATAAAACATTAAGAAATTAATCCACAAAATCACAATCAAATTAGCCATAGCGAAGGACATAATCCAGCAGAGTAGCCAGAAACCCTGAAGAGATGCAGGCAGGTGCTCAATCAAAACCACAGATAGACTTGCACAAAATAATGAAGAGTGAAATAAACAGAACCAAGAGAAAATTGTATATAGTAACGGCAGTATTGTTTTAACAACAACTTTGAATGACTAAATCATTTTGACTACTATAAATAACCAAATTAACTACAAAGGATCTGTGAAGAAAGACACTATCTGTATCCAGAGAAAGAACTGATAAATAGAAGTCTATATAGACTAATTTTACACACACACACACACACACACACACACACACACACACACACATATATATATATATAAAGAGAGAGAGAGAGAGAGAGAGAGAGAGAAAGAGAGAGAGAGAGAGATGTTCATGTTTCTATACATATTTATGTCTAATAGCCATTTTTAGGGTGGGGGAAGGGAGTAAAAACAGGGGAAAAGAAAGTTATATAACTTTATTATACATTTAAAAGGAATAGCAAGTTGTACACAATAGATGTGCAGTTTTGTGTGCAATTATCTTTTTTTATTCTAATATATTATGGAAATGCTTGTTTTATTTCATAAATTAAAAATTAAATAATAATTTTTTAAAAATCACAATGGTACCCTTTCATTGGGATACAGATAAAGTATGTCACTTAGACAGCTGAAGAAGAACACGGTGCTGTGCGCAGTGGTTGAGCAGCTGCAGCAAGCCCAGAGCCACTGGGATTTGGGAGAGTCCCTCAGTACTTCCCAAGATGGTGGTCTTGACGTCGAAGGAGGGGGACCAGACCAAAGATGAGGCGGCTGGGAGCGTGGTCTGCGACATTTGCTTGAAGGCTCCTGCAGCCAAAATGTGCTTCACCTGCATGGTGTCCTACTGACAGAAACACGTGCGGCTGTATCTGAACAACCCCACATTCCAGGGCCATGAGCTTCAGCCGCCTGTCGGGGATCTGGCATGTCACAAGTGCCCTGAGCACAGCCAGCATCTGCATCTGCAGCATCTGCCTGATGGGGCACAAGACCTGCTCCCCGGTGTCTCTGGATGTGGCCAGGACCCAGCTGAAGTAAACAGCAACCAGAAAAATGGACTTGTTGAAGCGTGAATATGAAGAAATGAAAGCCCTAACTGAATCAGAGGAGAGGAGCTCTCTGTGGAAGCTATAGAGTTGTGGACAGACATCAGCGTATCCTTCAGCTCCTGCTCAAGAGCAAAAGGAAAACTAAGTCTTTAAATAAGAGTTTCCATAGTGGCCAAATTGGAGAAGGAAATGACAGTTGATGCCTTTTCAAAACGCTAATCTCCATTGTCTCTGTATGCTGTTTAAAGCCAACAGCCAGGTTCCACTGTACTTTTCCACCCTTATTAGACATTGCTCCCCATCTCACATTGTGCATGAAGAACTGGCCTCCCAACTGTCACCTCTCTCTACCTTTGCATAGACTGTCCTCCATGCCTGGAATATAATCTCTCCTCATCTCTAACTCTTAGAATCCCTATCTTCATTTAAAGCTTAGTTGAAATGTATTTTGTACCTTTTGCATTAGTCCCTTCTTAATGATGATGATGATAATAAAAAAACTCTGATGATAATAAAAAAAATACTACTTTGAAAAAAATAAGTATGTCACTTACAGGGGGGCAAGGAGCCTTAGTACCCAAGTAGGTCAATGAATTCTAAAGTGGGTGCATCAATTGCATTTTCTGTAAAATTTTAGCATAGATCTTTTTTCAATTTTTCATCTTTAAAATATAATAAAAATTGTCATATGTCATCGAAACATATATTTTGTCTCTGTACCACCAAGACACATTGATGGGTGATGGTGGGCTGGTGGTGGTGGTGGCTGCATAGGTTGTGTTCTATGATGCCAGCTTCTTTTTTTTAAAATAAATTTATTTATTTATTTTCTTGTTTACATCACTCATTTCCACGAGATTTTGAGTTACAAATTTTCTCCCCATCTTTCCCCTACCCAACACCTCAAAACAGCTATCCCACTGTATAACCCCTCCCCTAATCTGCTCTCTCCTATGTCCTCCCCCTTTGCCCTCTGACTTTCCTGTAGGGCAGGATGGATCTCCCTACCACAGTGGCTGTATATCTTAATTTCCAGTTGAATTTAGTTAGTAATAATAATAATAATAATAATATATATATATATACATATATATTTTTAACATTTGATTATAGAACTTTAAATTCTAGATTCTTTCCCTTCCTCCATTGTCACCCACCCCTACTGGAAGGACAAGCAATTCAGTATAGGTTGTACATGTGTAATTATGCAGAACATTTCCACAGTAGACATATTGTGAGAGACTGATTATATGTCCTTCCTTCCTATC
>CM053595.1:217302063-217318095 GCA_028646575.1 Pseudocheirus occidentalis
AAAAAAATAAATTAAAAAAAAAAGAACTAGAGGCAAACAACAATTTGTGAGTAGTAGTAGCTGCCCCACTGGGGATCCAACTGGCCAGTTCCAGTTGGGCAAGACAGCTCCTTCCTTCCCTTCTTCCTTCCTTCCTTCCTTCCTTCCTTCCTTCCTTCCTTCCTTCCTTCGTTCTTTCCTTCCTTCCTTCCTTCCCTCTTTTCTTCCTTCATCCCCTCTTTCCTTCCTTCTCCCCTCTCCCTCCCTTCTTTCTTCCCTTCCTTCCTCTCCCTCTTTCCACATAGGGAATTGTATACCTTTACCTGTGGGTGTTCCACCCAAAGGAATATAAATTTTGATCACTGAAACTTCCCAAGACATCTTGGGGTTTACAGGTTAAACTTCTTTTTTTAAGAACCATACCTTAAACCTAAATCACTCTGACTCTTATTGGTTGGCCAACAATAGGTCCCAGTCCAGGCCTACTTTGGTCGTTGTTTGGGTTATGATGGCTCAGAGTGAGTATAAGTAGCAATTGTTTCTGTTATAGCCAGAAATCCTAAAGGTCTTCCCCTCCCATGTTGATTTTTTTTTGGCTAGGTAAAAGAAGCCATTTTCTGCCTCATTCTTACCTAGCCTTAATCACTGAATGGGCATTGGCTCAGATAAGCTGAGACCTGAGAAAGACTTTAACTTAAAAAGGCCATGGGGTCCCACTGTATCCAGGGCTATCTCCAGTCGTCTTGATCTATATCTTGTCACTGGACCCAGATGGTCCCAGAGGAGAGAATGAGGCTGGTGACTTTGCATAACCCTGCCTCACTTAAATCCAATACACCTTCCCATCTTCAGGAGTGAAAAAGAAACAAGAAGAAACAGAAACACAGAATATTGGTATTGTTTCAATACCCTGAGAAGCCTGGTCCTATCTACAGGGTTAACCTACTACAAAGCAATAATAACTTGTCTTTCTGTCACATTTTATAGCTTAGAAAGTACTTTCCTCCTAACAATACTATGACATAAATAATAATAATTTCTATAAGAATTGGGACTTCTAGGTTTGCAAAGCACTTCTCTCACAGCAAATCTGGAAGCCTATATTGTAAGTGCTATGCTTTATGCTCAGGAAAGTTAAATCAATTTGTCCTAAGATAACAAAGCTACAAAGTGTGAGAGTCAGAACTCAAACTGAGCTCTCTTGACTCAATGGATCATAGATCTAGAACTAGAAAGGGCCTAAGAGGTCATTTAGCTCAACCCCTTCCTCCCACCACACATTTTACAGATGAGGAAACTGAGACCCAAGAAGGTTAAATAACTTGCTAAAGTCACATGAGAAAATGAGATTTGATTTCATGTCCTCTGACTCCAAAATCAGAACTCTTTCTATTGAATTTAATTTACTTTTTAAAACAGTATTAGTTTAACCCATATGTACAAAAATATTTATAGCAGCTCTTTTTGTGGTGGCAAAAAACCAGAAATTGAGGGGAGGCCCATCAACTGGGGAATGACTAAACAAGTTGTGCTATATGAACATAATAAAATACTGTTGTGCTATGAGAAATGATGAGCAGGCAGACTTCAGAAAAGCCTAGAAAGACTACAAACTGATACTGAATGAAGTGAAACATTATACATTATAACAGCCACAGTATGCAAAGAATGACTTTGAAACTTAGTTCTCAGCAATGCAAGGTCCTAAAACAATTCCAAAGGATTCATGATGGAAAATACCATTCACATTCAAAGAAAGAAATATGGAGACTGTATGTGACTCAAAATAGATTATTTTATTTTTTCTAGTTTCGTTTTGTTTCTCATGGTTCCTCCCATTTGTTCTAATTCTTCTATACAGAAGGACTAGTATGAAAATATGTTTAATAGGAATGTATATATAGAACCTATATCAGATTGCAAGCCATCTTAGGGACAGGGGAAGGGAGGAGGAAAAAATTTAAAACTTGTGGAAGCAAATCTTGACAACTAAAAATAAATAAATGTAATATTTTTAAAAGTACTGGGGCAGCTAGGTGGCACAGTAAATGGAGCGCTGACCCTGGAGTCAGGAGGACCTGAGTTCAAATCCAGCTTCATACACTTAATACTAGCCATGTGACCTTGGGCAAGTCACTTAACCCCAATTGCCCTGCCTTCCCCCTCCAAAAAAAGGCATGAACGAATGAATGAATGAATGAGTGAATGAATGAATGAGTGAATGAAATAAAATTTTAGAAAGTACTAATTGATATAGATTTTTTTCCAGGATGCATGATTATACAACTAGAATTATAAGAGATTTCAGAAAGTATCTGGTCCACCCACTTATTTTACAAACAGAGAAACTGAGGCCCAAGTGAAATTAAGTGACTCATGAAATGTTATGCATGTAAGAGTCAGAGGTGAGATTTGAACTCAGGTCTTCTGAAGCCAGAGTCCAAGCTCTTTCCATTGTACTACCTCACTTTATGAAAGTTATGGCTTAGCTACGAGTAATAGCTTTAGGTCTCCTCGAAAGGTCCTTCCTTCACCTAAAAATATCCCCCAGATTTAGAGCTAGAAAGGATTATAGAGGCTTCCTCATTGTTCAGAAGAGGTGGCTGAGATCCAACGATGTTAACTTTCCCAGAGTCACAAACCTTTAAGTTCAGAGGCAGAATTCAAGCTGAGGTCTTCCAAATGAAGAGCCAATGATTCCCTCTGTTGTTTCTTTCTACTTCCCATGCACTCTGGCACTCTCCCATCACAGATTAATTTGAATACAAATCATAGACATACATGTGTATATATACATATATATATACAATATGTATAATTATGTAATAGACATGCAAGTATATATTATATATGTTCTGGTTGTTCAGTTATTTTCAATTGTATCTGACTCTGTGTGACCCCGTTTGGGGTTTTCTTGGCAAAGATACTCAAACAGTTTGCCGTTTCCTTTTCCAGCTTCTTTTACAGATGGGCAAATAAAGTTGTGACTTGTCTAGGGTCGTACAACTAGTACATGTCTGAGGCCAGATGTGAACTCACAAAGATGAGTCTTCTTCATTCCTAGGCTAGTACTCTATTCATTGTGCCACCTAGCTGCTCTGTATACACACACACACACACACACATATGTATGTATATGTATAAATGTGTATATATATATATATATATGCATACATGTGTGAAAGTTTCTTGAGGTAAGGGACTATTCATTGCTTTGCTTTATATCTCCAGTGCTTAGCATAGTATATGACAACTATTTAATAAATATTAATTAATTAATTGAATTGAATTATTGAACATCTCTTCCCATTGGCATGTTGCTTGAATATTCATTGTTGTATAAATTAGTCATTCAGTGAGAGGGAAAAACAAATGAAGCCAAGGTCTTGAGTGAAAGCAATAGGGACGTCAGAGGAGGCCTGAGCAAAGCAGTTTGGAAATATCCCTTTGATTGGATGAGGTCACATGGTTTAAAGTATTCTTTTGCATTGGAACTCAGTACTTTATTGATCTCCTTTAGGAAAAAAACTGACTATATTTTGATCCTCCTGAATGAATTCTCAGACCTACTATTTTCCTTATAAAAATAGTACTAATATAGTAATATAAATTAATACATTGGTATTATTATTATTATTATTATTATTATAATCATGCTGTGTTCATTCATTGTCTAATACTGACGTCAGCTACAGTTCCTATGAGCGTTTCTGAAATGCAGCATAAGAAAAGAGAGGACAATGAATTTGGAAGCAAAAGTCCTGGGCTTTACTATTTGAGTGACCTTGGCCAAGTCACTTGCTCTCTCTGGGTCGGTTTCCTTCCCTTTAGAATGATAAGATTGAATTTGTTGCTCTCTGAGGTATCCTCTAGCTCTAAAGCTCATGATCTAATGACATGTAACAATGAAATGGAGGAGGGGGCGTCAGGGTAGCCTTGGATAAAGCCAAGAACTGGAGAGAGTTTGTCTCCAGCAACCTCCATTCGTCCTCCTCCCTCTCGCTCAGAAAGTCTGCCTCCTGGGAATGAATCCTCAAGGGTACAATGTCGTTTATGCTTTGCTCTCCATTTTCTTCATCTGTTGAAAGAGGAGAAAATGCCTGCACTCGTTATTTATCAGTATTGTTGTGAGAATCATCAGCACTACTGCATACCAAGGGCTTTGCAAACCTTAAGGCTTCTATAAATGTCAGTGGTTATTAATGATTATACAACTCCTGTTCTTGCTTTTGTATAGTACTTTATTCTTTTCATTAAACCACGAACAATTAAATGTGGATTAGCTAATCAGGTGATTTTCTTCCCCCATTATTACTGGTTCCCAGCTACCCAGGGCCATGACAAAGAGAGGGCAACAATAAAGCAGAAATAAGTAGGAGATGCTGAAAATCTCGGTCTCCACAGCTTTGCCTTGTCACATAATCACTGCTCTGTCCCAGAGGCTTCCGGGTGGCACTGGACCTGGAATCAAAGAATCCAATTCAAATCCTTCCTCAAGTACTTACTGCATGACTCTGAGTAAATCATTTAAACTTAGTCTTTCCATCTGTAAAAAGGGGAATAATAATAGTACCTACATCACAGGACTGTAGTAAAAATCTGAGATAATATTTTTAAAGTGCTTTTTAATCCTGAAAGGGCTATATAAACATGCTTATGATAGTTATCTCCCAAATAAAAGGGTAAGCAGGGGGATGGGGTTCAACTAGGCATTGTTTAGGGTGTTTCTTAGTTATGACATCCTATGATTCCAGGATCTACACAAACTGAAAGGTTTTAGAAGTACTCACTCCAAAGCAACAGTCTGATGGGAACTGGGTTTACCCACTTGTACCTGACTGTATTTTCTCTTGTGTAGCTGGATAGTTATCTTCTTTTGGAGGTAGTTATGACATAGTGAGTGCAACTAGGTAGTTCAGTGAATAGAGTGCTGAATCTAAAGTCAGGAAGACTCATCTTCTAGAGTTCAAGTCTGGCCTCAGACATGCTGTATGACCCTGGGTAAGTCGTTCAACCCTGTTTGCCTCAGTTTCCTCATCTGTAAAATGAGCTGGAGAAGGAAATGGCAAACCACTCCAGTATCTTTGCCAAGAAAACCCCAAATGGGGTCACAAAGACTCAGAATTGACTGAAGTGACTGAATAATAACCACAACAAGAGTTTGAGGCCAGAGTGGAACTGGGGTCTTCCTGACTCCAGGCTCTATCCATTGAGTCACCAGCTACTTCGGTTGTATAATTAAAGAAACTGAAACACAGGGAAATTAAGTGACTTGTCCAGGTCCCGCATTTCCTGGAATCACAATATATCAGAGGTGAAAGGGACTTCAGAACGATAACAACTAATAAATGTTTTAAGATTTGTAAGGTACCATACATACAGTATCTCATTTGAACTTCACTACTATCCTGTGAGGTATGATTTCACCTATTTTACCGATAAGGAGATTGAGGTTCAGACAGATTGTGCTACTGGGTTACCCTAACACAACCAGGCAGTAGTAAAGGCAGATTTAAATCTAGGTCTTGACTCCAAATTGATGCCACTTGTTACCCCAGGTCACTTCCATAAGAAAACGTCTAGTCCAGGACTTCTTAGACTTTTGTAGGTTATATGTCCCTTCGGCAGCTTGGTAAAGTTCACAGACACCGAAATAATGTTTTGAAATGCATAAAATAAGATATCTAGGTTTACAAAGGAAACCATTATGTGAAATATGGTAATCAAAAGATGTTTTTTCAACAACCTTGGTCTAGTCCAATGCCCTTATTTTTGAAGGTAGTCCAGAGAGGGGAAGCCGTTACTCAAAGGAAGAGGCAGAGCTGGTATCTGAGGCCACATCCTCTGGCTAGAAATCCTCTTTTGTCCTACTCAAGTGACTTCTCTGTGTCTGGCAGCTATCTGCACATTTACTCAAAAGGGAGAAAAAAAAAGAAGACAAAAACCCTTCACAAACAGGTGAACCTATAGGCCAATTTTCTAATGACAGGCTACAGTTGGTGGAGTGGTATCAGTGTGAAGATTCCACAAATTATTTAGGCTGTTTACAAGCCATGAAATAGTCACAGCAGAGCCTGGGACCATAACCAGGAAGAAACATTGCCAGACACTGAGTTAAAATTCTGATTTTATTTCCATCTATACGGATGGTGCAGGAATGAAAAACAATTCTCTCCTTCACCTCCTCCTCTTCCCTCTCATTCCATCTTTCCTAGTTAGGGGAGAAACCTCCATTTTCATTTACTTGGAAGGGGAGATCCATATAAAAAGCTTTTTCCCCCTTCCCAAACTCCTGCTTAAAATCTTTCCTAAAACCCCAGAATGGATTGTCTCTCCTGCATGTCATTTGAACCAAATTGAAAAGTATGCCATGCATATCCATTTTTTTCTGGGCTCAGCCAGTCCAGGTCTTGTGATTGTTAATATTTACTCAGCAACTTTCTGATGGGCAGGTGGAAGGGGAGTGATGACTTTGGGAATGGGGAACAAGGAAGGAACAAAGGGTGGATGGTAGAGAGATGAAACGTACATTTACAGAGAAGATTTGTGAGGAAAATTTCAAGTCTAGCTTGGAACAGTCGATCCTGAGACCCATGATATTCTTTGTTATCATTATGCAAAATGATGGTCCAGCTGATTAAAATAAAATTGTAAGTGGAGCACGTTGACTCCACCAGCTGGAGAATGCCTTATATTATGTCCATGAGACTGCAACAGCCCTGAATTCTTCCCATACCTTCTGACCTGCCGCCTTTCACTCCTCTCTGTGACTGGAAAATTAATTCAATTCAACTGAACAAACTTTTTGAATTACATGCAATGCACAAAGAGCTGTGGATAAGGATTCAAAGGTAGGAAATGTACTGGCCCCTCATGCCTGTTCCATGCTTCCTGATTCCCAAGTTTTGCAAGTACATCTGCTTCTTTTTTTGACTTTTTTTTTGACTGAACCGTTCTCCATTCAAAAGACTTTTTCTCAGGCATCTCTAGTATTTTCTCTATGCCTTCACTTTGTCACCTCTAAAACTACCTCTTTTACAAAGGCCCCTGCTTTAGGCTATCATTGACTGACATTCTGTCTATCTGGGAGCTTTACTGTTTTGGTTTTAACTGAATTTATTTGTTTCTTATTTAGTTTAGTTTTTTTCTGAAATGCTGACATTTCATTCCTTTGTATTTCAGAAAATGAAATGTATTAAATTAATTTCAGCAACCAAAGGAGTTGACAGTTTGGGGAGGGAGTGTGTTAATGAATGTGTGAGCTATTTTTCCAATAAAGACTCCAAGGCATCAGTAAAAGGTTTCTTTCCTTTGAGGAATGAGATGGCTGGACTCTGCCACCTTAGCTTTGTAGTCAAACCTAGAACTAGGATATGTATGTGTGTATTTCTTTCTCCCTCTCCCTCTCCCTCTGTATACATGCACATGTATGTATGTATATGTATAGATGCATATATGCATGTATATGTATACACATATATGCAGATGTGTGTGTGTATATATATATATGTGTGTGTGTGTGTGTGTGTGTGTGTATGTCTGTGTATATGTGTATTGGACATACACAAATACAGTTGCCCAGGGTAAGTACCATAAAATGTACTTCCAGCAAATGTACTCAACTGAGAAGGGAAGGAGACAGAAACCCCAGAATTATGTCAGTGGAGAATAGAAGGAACCTCACCCCAGCCTGCCATCTGGTTCTTTTCTATTTTAACTAATTAATCTTACTAACTAGGTGTTTCTTTCATTTCTATTCCAGTGAAAGACTATTCCAGGAGTTCTTAAAATTCAGTACATTTACAAGTTGGTACACTGAGGGAAAACCTATAGTTGCCTTACCTTAATCATAGCTCTGTTTCCCATTTTAAATTATATACTTCCATTTCATTCACTCTTCTTGCCCAGGAGAATGGCCTCCTGACTATCTTTGGGACACTTGCTACCAAAGTTTCTCCAACCCTGTGTTGTTGCTTATCCTGCCTCCTGAAACCTAAATGTCCTTCTTTTCTATTGAATTTTGACTATCTTTCTAGGGTCTGTTCACATACCACCATATGTAGGAAGCTGAATGATGTAGGGACAAGAGCTCTCTAACTGACTGAGGAATCAGAAGACTGGGATAAATACCCTGCCTCTGATTCCCATCATTGCTGTGACTTTGGTTCCAGACCCATTGAACTGTTCTCAGCCTTAGTTTCTCCCTTTGTAAACTAAGGAGCTTATGCTACATGGTATATGAGTTCCCTCCATGCTCTAGACATATGCTCCTCATCCCCATCCTTAATTCATTTATCACTTTGTAAGTCTCTTATGTATATATCATGTGTTTTATATATATATATATATGTAATCATATATGTATTGCTTGTTATTTAGTAATTTTTCAGTCATTTCTGACTCTTCTTGACCACATTTGGAGTTTTCTTGTCAAAGATAGAGGTGGTTTTGCCATTTCCTTCTCCAGATCATTTTACAGATGTGGAAACTGAGGCAAACTGGGTTAAATAACTTGCCCAGTGTCACACAGCTAGAAAGTGCCTGAGGTTAAATTTGAACTCAGGAAGTGGCACTTGATCCACTGAGTCACCTAGCTGCCTATATTTCATACACACAAACACAATATGCATATTTGTATGTATGTATGTACATCTGTATTCCCCTGCTAGACTGTGAGCTACAAGACTGAAGAGAAGACCTGTTTTACTTGAGCATTATATCTGCCTTGTCTCACGTTGTTCTCTGCACAAAACAAGCATTTCATAACTGGTCGTGCCTAGAATGTGGAATGTTCTTCTCCTCACATCTACGTTTTAGCTTCCCTGGCTTCCTTCAAAATTCATGAAATCTCAGCTTCTGCAGAGGGACTTTCCTGAACATTCCCTCCCCTTCTCTCCTTTTCACCCGGACACGTATACCAAGTGCCTCGCCTCTGAATCACCTTCCTTATATTCTATCTATTATCCGGTGTGTAGATATTTCTTTATCTGTTTTCTTTCACAATAGAATTGAGCTTCATGAACATAGGGATAATCAGTCAATCAATAAACATTTAGTAAACACCAAACATGTGCTGGGCACTGTGCTAAGTGCTAGGTATATACAAAAAGAAACAAAAGATAGTCCTTGCTCCCAAGGACCTAACATTTAACAGTGTTTTTGCCTGTCTTTGAATCACCATTACATGCCTAGAACATAATAAGTATTTAATAAAAGCTGATTGACTGACTGACTGAATTTGTTTACAAATTCCCTGATGCTTTCCCAGCAGAGAACAGAGGATGTTGTTTGTATGCTTTTGCTTGAAGGAAAGTTACAACTAGTGGGAAGAATCTGGGTAGAGGTTATTAGGAACCAAAGCAAGACAGGATACCAGAAAACTTTATGTGCACATGAGACTCACTGCTTATGCAGCTGAGGTTGGGTGATGTTTGCCTGGAGCCCATTAACACTAAGGATTCTGATCCCCTACCCTAGCTTCCAAATGGGCTAATCCCACTGAGAGGAAAGCTGGTACCTTTTGTCAGGCTCTTATCAGGTCTGGTGCATCCTTTACAGATAAGTGATCTGAAACTAATGCCATCTGGGCTTTTAATAGTGCAGCTGCCCCTGCTGAGCTGCAAACTGAGGGTAAGGGAAATGTGTGCACTTAACTAATGTTTCGTGTCACCAGGAGAAAGCCAGTCAGTTTGTCTGGAGAAGTTCCCCAGGGTTTAAGTACACATTGATGGAACTCAAGAAAAAACATCTGAGAAATCTCATTTACCAAAAAATGGAGACTGTGTGCATCAACTCATAGCTCTTCAGAATGAGAAGAGACTTTAGGCACTATTACTAAAACCTACTCATTTTACAGATGAAGAAATTGAAGCCCCCAAATCACACAATCAGAACCAGGTATACACTTCAAGACTTCTGACTCCCAGGCCAGTATATTCCCACTGTAGGACATAAAATGGGGAGGAGGCAAGTTTGATGGGTATTCAGGAGGACTAACCCCTCTGGTGTGAGGGCTGCTGAGCCCTTTTCAGGGCTACTCACCCCACTTTGGTGTCTACCTGCCACTCAATTCTCAGCTATAGCTCCAAGAAGCTGTAGCATTACATCAGCCACACCTGGGTAAACCACCTAGGCAGACAGGCTGAACTAGGTTGAGGGTAACGAATGGGCCTCAGACCTGTTGTTGACTTAGGGGTTTATCTACTCCAAGCATGTGGAGACTTTCCTGGGTAGAATGTGTGGATGAGAACGCCTTGTTTCAAGAGCCATGAAGGTGGTGGAAGCAGGGACTGTGGAGCACTTAGAGGTTAGTCAGGCAGCAAAGATGCCAAGGTTATTCACTATGTCCCAGGCCATCACTAAAATGTCTTGACGTATACCTTGCTACTGGACTTTGATGACTCAAGAAAAGAAAGTAAGGCTAATGACTTTGTGCACTTTGCCTCACTTAAATCCAGTTCATGCACAAGATAAGACATCGCCAGTAATGTCATTGGTCTTCTTCAAAAAGGAAGGCCTGTATAAAAATGTAAAATGAAGGTCTTTTCTTCATCTGTTTTGTGGTCATGGGGACCAAGGAATCTTTTATGAGTGAAAACTTTGCTACTGGTTTTGTTGAACATCACAAAAGTCAGAGATTTAGAGCTAGAGGGAGGGGCCCTTAAAGTTAATCTAGATCAATTCCCTAACTAATAATCCAGTCCTCTCTGGTACAAATGAAGAAACCAGAGCCTGGAAAGGTTGAGTTATTTGCCTTAGGTCACACAGATGGCCAAGAGTGTTTTAGTGACAGTGCCAGCATTCCAATCTGGGTCCCAATTGCCTGTTTCTTTCCATTCCACCATATTATGCTACCTATATTTCACTTCTACTGTGAGTTGGATTGACTGGTATTCTCTAAAGCCTTTTGTAGCTCTACAGCATTAACATCTCCTTTCTGAAATCTTAAAGCACATAAAGTTAGCAACATACATTTTTAGCATCTGATTGTACTACCTTGTATTCTGTTTATTAATATGTTGAAATCTTGTCTTCTAACTTAAGGGCATGGATCATAGCTTACATTTGTCTTTTATCCTCCATTGTACCTTCACTATTCTGTGTAAACATGAGGTGTTGTTATTGTTCAGTAGTATCTGATTCTTCCTGATCCCATTTGAGGATTTCTTGGCAAAGATACTTAAGTGGTTTGCCATTTCCTTCTCCAGCTCATTTTATAGACGAGGAAACAGAGACAAACAGGATAAGTGAATTGTCCAGGATCACACAATAAGTGTCTGAAGCCAGATTTGAGCTCATGAAGTTGAATCTTCCTTACTCCAGACCCAGCACTATCCACTGCTTCATCTTCCTTTAGACATTAGGTACTCAGTAATTAATTGCTCATTGATTTTTTTTAAAGCAATGAACTATGTGGCATTATCCAGTAGCAGATAAATAAATGGATGTTGATCCTTAGGGACTTTTCATAGCTTTCCTCAACAGCTGGTGGATTTTCTCCATGATATTAGCTTGAAACTTATGTTCTTGTGGAGGTCATAGAAAAACTCCAGCTTTTTACCTCATCAATCCTCTTCTGTGAGAATCTCAGAGCTAAGTGGGACCTTGAAATACAGAATATTGAATTTAAAGATGTATCTGACCTTGAAACACTGGAATTTTAAGTTGGAAGGGATGTTAGAATGTAAAACATAGAATATTAGAGCTGAGAAGAACCTGAGGGATCACTCAGACAAGTGACTTCCACTATTTTTACTTTGGAATACTCTCAGTACTGTTCAATTGAAAAAAAAAATACTCAAGGACAAAATTATATTGCTTGAATTTGCAAAGCCCAAACATTAACTCCAAGGTCTTCTAGACATTAGAAACCACTGACTTGGTGCAATCTCTTCATTTTACAAATGATAAAACTGAATACCAGAAATGGTATGATTTGCCTCAGGTCATACAACTACACCGCAATAAATACAGACCTTTAGACCCCAGACCTCTTGACAATAAGTCCAAGACTCACCCCTTCACCTATTTAGTTAATCAATAAACATTTATTAATCACGTACTCTGTGCAGAACACTGCCCTATATTATATTTCCCAAAATATGTAGAAAGATATTTTCTCTGTTATCTGTACATTTCTGATAATAGTTGAAAAGGGCTATCCATCTGCCGGCTACTTGCTGAAGATGCTACAATCCAGTTAGCAAATGTAGCAGGGCATGAATTTGCCACATGGGGTAGCAAGAAGAAAGAGTACATTACTGTTGAGCCTATAAGCCATACCACACACAAACCTGATAGGCTAGAGTTCATGCCAGGGATTTATATGCACAATAAGTTGCAGAAACACCTCCCTCCTCCCAAACTCACAAAGAATGTCATGAAAGCAACTTACTTCTGCTCCAAATGCTGGGGCCCAGTCTATAGAATGCAGAATAACAAAACCTCCGGTCCTGGAGGGAGAAGGCAGAGAGGAGCAGTTGACAAAGGAACAATCAAAAAGGAAAGGAGACAATGGAAAAGCGAGGGTTGTGAATAAAGCACACCTCAACAATGGGAGTTCAGGTCCTGGAAGCCAAATAAAGAGAAAGGATAGCTAAATGCAGAAGAAAAGGAAGTGGGAAAATGGCAACCCTTTAGGCATGGAAGTCACACTTTGACAGACAGCCAACCTTTCAGTAGAGCAATAAGAGGGCACAGCCAACATTTCCATCACCACCCTGATGGGACCTGTGGCAGATTTAATTAGAGTGCAGGTGACAGACCCACTGAGACTGGAGCAGAGCATGTATTATTAGAACTAGAGAAATTAAAGACAGTCATTCTTGAAGTTTTTGTTCCAAAGCTGGCAGGAGGATCCATGGTAGATGTGGGTTTTGTGACTCATTTAAGGTTGGTAAGTTGGTAATGGCCTTGAGATCATCTAGGTCAATCCTTCTGTCATTTTACTGATGACAAATCTGGAACCTGTGCTTGGGAAAAGACTATAGGCTATTATAGAAACCAAGACACTGTGGCTAGAGAGGCAGCTAGGTGACATAGTGGATGGAGTGCTGGACCTCATTCTGCCTGAGTTTTCTCATCTGTAAAATGAGAATAAAAACACCTACCTCTCAGAGTTGTCTTGAGGATCAAAGGGGATAACATTTTGTACAGTTCTTTACAAATCATAAAGTGCTATATAATTGTTAACTAACTGGAACTGTCTCAGATAGTCTAAGGACCATAGAAGAATATAAGCCATGAGCAGTAGTTAAATTCTTTAGCTATGAGCTGCTCACCAAATCTATTTTATGTTTGTTATTAACGTTCCTGAGATAGCTCTATGCCCCATGTGTAATATTTGGGACACTTAAGTGTAACAATGCAGTGTATACAATTCAAAACAACTTGAGTACTGCCCTCCATAAGCCTACAATTTGGTGATGTGACCTAATGTTAGTTATCCAATAAGAAAGCATAATATCTGAATTGCCTACCAAACTAGGAGCCACTTTCAGGAATTTCTCTCTGGCACATGTATGGTATAGACTTCTTAATGGTGGCTCATCCCCAGTGGCTACCAGTGGGTTGTGAGCCTATGAATGCCTAGGTTATTCCTTGGTGCTGAGCAATTAAGACCAGTTAGCTGTGTTCAGGGTTACCGAGGGGATAAAATGAAATGTTACCTAAAATGACAAAAATATGAAATCTATATCTCCCTCCTCCATAGTCATGAACCAGACCACTCTAGTCCCTCCTCCTTACTCCACAAACACACATTCACATTCACTCAGATATTAAAATACTATGGCCATATAGTGTATTAAATACATCAAAAATTGGAAGGAAAAATGTTAAAGGATTCATAAATGGAACCATATACCTCCAACTGTCTTCCCAAACCACTGCTTGCCTTCCAGATCTTTAGGGAGCACAGTGAAAACAGCAAAAGGAAGGAGAGAGACAAATGTTTTGAAATACATGCCTTGCTCACCAGCTGACAAGATATTCAACAACTTTGAGTTTAATGACTCAGAATCCTCTCTCCCTCCTGTCTCTTGTCTCTCTCTACTCCAGGATCATGGATTATCTCCACTCTCTGGTCAGACTACAGTCATTGTAACCTGTAGGCTTATAGAGTTTCAGGTTGTCTCAGCTGCTCTGTTCTATCTTAGGGAATACCAGAAGTCTGAGGTGCATAGCAAACAGCAAGTCTGGCTTCAATAGTAGCTAATAGTCAATCCAGTTCCCTGGAGTGGCAAGCAGGAAGTTTGCATCTTAACGATAACTGAAGAGGACACCAGATCTATATCACCAAACAGATTTTGTGTCCCTAATATTTTATCATTAGGGTTTCTGCCCATTGCATTCCCTAAGATTTCTGGTGAATGGATGCATACAAATTTACTGTTCCTTTCTCCCTAAATCATTTCAGTCTTTAGATCAAGTATAAATTATAATTTGAAGACAAGAGGGTAAAGCATGGGCAAAGGTTACATATGCAAACTCCCCAAGACCACAAGAAGGTAGACACATTTCATTAAGCACCAGGTGGCATATGCTAATTCTGGTGTCAATCTGTTCCTCAGTACACTAGATCACATTCCCTCAATGAGAATTAAGAGAGAGTGATTCTGTGGTCCTAAACCAAGAGGAAGAAGAAAAGGGAGATGATAAAAGGAAATGGATGCTTTTCATATAATCCTAGAATTCAGAGATCAGAATAACCTTGATGACCATCTAATCTAAACTCTTTATAAAAAAATGAAGAGGACAATGTTTAAGAAATTGGCCCAAGATCATATGAAAAAGTAAATGGCAGAGCCAGAATTTGATCCAAATCCAGTGTTCTTTCTATTATACCACATTTTGTCTATTTTAGTATTATTATGGACCTCATTATGCAACCAAAGTCTCATAAAACTAGGGAATATTAAGACAATTCCAAAAGATTCATAAATGAGAAATGCTGTTCACAACCAGAGTCTGAAAGCAGATGGAAGTATACTATTGTAATGTTTTGTGGGGTTTTCTGGGTTTTTTCCCCTTTTGTTCTGTTTCTTCTTTTACAACATGTCTAATGTTTAAATATGTTCAACATGATTGCTCATGTATAACCTATATCAGATTGCTTGCTGTCTTGAGGAGTGGAGAAGGAAGAGAAAGAGACAATTTTGTAACTCAAAAACTTATAAAAATGAATGTTGAAAACCATCTTTACATGTAATTGGAAAACAAAATACTATCTACATCAAAAAGAAAGAAAGAAATCTATGGGATCAAAGGACCTATATCTGAAAAAGACCTAGAATAGCATTTGATAAATCCCCTACCTGAAGCAGGAATCCCTTCTCCAACATTATGCATGAGTGTCTAGCCACTCTTTGCTTTTAAAAATGTCACATACAATGGCAGAGAATTGTCTTTCAAGGTAGCCTCCATGAATAATATCCCAGAGCTTTCATAATTACAAGATAGAGATAAGGAACTGGAACTAGACCAGTGATTTCTTTTTTTTTATTTTTATTCTTAATTAACTTTTGTGTTTATTTTTAGTTTATATCATTCATTTCCACAAGATTTTGAGTCACAAATTTTCTCACCATCTTTCCCCTAACCACCACCCCAAAACAGTGACTCCACTGAATACCCCTTCCCTCATTCTGCCCTCTCCTATATCCTCCCCCATTCCCCCTCTGACTTTCTGGTAAGGCAAGATGGATCTCAATATCCTGGTGCTTGTATATCTTATTTCCCAGTTAAAGGTAAATAATAATAATGATAATTTTTTTTAAAAACATTTGATTTTAAAACTTTAAATTCCAGATTCTTTCCCTTTCTCCCTCATCTCCTACCCTTACTGGGAAGATAAGCAATTCAATATAGGTTGTATATTGTATATTGTATATATTGTATATAAGTACCTGTGTAATTACACAAAACATTTCCATAGTGGATATATTGTGAAAGACTGACTGTATTTCCCCTCTATCCTATCCCTGCACTTGTTCTATTCTCTACTTTGTCCCTGTCCATTTACAAAAGTCTGTGTTTCCAACTATCCTCCCCCCC
>CM053595.1:217318595-217337723 GCA_028646575.1 Pseudocheirus occidentalis
CAGGAGGGAGCTGGGACCAGGGAAGGGGATCCAGGGAATCAGAGAGACCACCCAGAGTCAAAGTGAAGAAAAGGCATCCCCTTGGACTAAACTGAGGTTTGTTGGAAATCAAGGGGTGGAAGGATTGTGTGGTTGTCTAATAATTTTATTTGGAAACTAAAGTTGATGGTTGCCCCAGGAGTGGAAGATCAATGTATTTGAACATATGGGATGGACATTTCTCTAGGTCTGTGCATCTCACTTTTCCTTGGTGCTACTGAGATTCTACTTTGCTCATGGAACACAGCACCTTCACACATGGAACACAGCACAGCAACAGTGAATTGTTGATTGAATGAACTCCCTCTTAGGGAGGCTGGGTCATTCCTTTTGTTAATTGATTGATTGAATCCCTCTTAGGGAAACTAGGTCATTCCTTTTGTTAATCGATTGATTGAATCTTAAAATGTGAAGCTGGTTTCTCCCTTAGGGAAACCAGCTGATTCTTCTCTTGTTCCTTGTTTCTTTGTATAATAAGACATAATATTGAGAGTTTCCTTGTTCTGAAGATTGTATATAATATTGTTGAAACAGTGAACATTGTACTGAATCTGATTTTGTAATGGAATAAACAGAGTGTTCACTAATACTGTGTAATCCGAATTTTTTGGGTTTTTTTTGCTTTTTGGAGGGCATTTGGGGTTAAGTGACTTGCCCAAGGTCACACGAGTAGTTTTTTGTGTTAAGTGTCTGAGGCCGGATTTGAACTCAGGTACTCCTGACTCCAGGGCCGGTGCTCTATTCACTGCACCACCTAGCCGCCCCAAGAGTAATCCGAATCTTAAAGGCTGTTCACAGTAGCATTCTCTCAGGAATCTACTGCTGATTGGCTTCACAGTTATCTGGCAATATAACATATCAGAGACTGAGGTCCTCCCTTGAGCTGAACTGCCAAACATTCAGACACTGCAGAGAGTGCAACTCCAATGCGCTGACCAGTAGCCTGAATACCAAATATATGTTTACCTAAAAGACTATTTTATAAGAACTTGTGCAAAGCATGAGCTCCCACAGAGCTGAACACTTCCATAGTGTTCTCAGCAGACCATCATCAACCAATGTTGAAGCCATTAACCACATATCTCAGGATGAAGTCAATCCCTTTTTATCCATACTTCCAGAGCTCAGAAGATGTACAAAGACACTCTCAAGATCTTTCTGAATGTGAAACATGAGAGATGCTGGCATAGGACAGCCCATCATGGTGTGTCCACATCAAAGAAGGTGCTATGTTCCATGAGCAAAGTAGAATCTCAGTAGCACCAAGGAAAGGTGAGATGCACAGACCTAGAGAAATCTCCATCCCGTATGTTCAAATAGACTATTTGTGCCCTACCCAGGGTAGAGCCTTCCAATACTCTTATTAGACGGATCAACCACAGTTGACCACACTGGATCCTGACCCCAACATGGGGATGTCATTGGTACTCTTTGAGTTTGAAGGACAAACAGCAACAGTCAGTCAATAAGCATTTATGAAGAGTTTACTATGTGCCAAGGGAAGTGCAAAGCACTGGGGACTCAAAGAAAGATAAAATATAGTTCCTGCCTTCAAAAAGCATATATTCTAATAGGAGAGATAATATACAAACCACTTTGTTCCCACAAAATCCAGGCAGAGTAGGGGGCATTTTCAAGTGATTTGCTAAAATATAAATATAGTCTATCTATAGCATTCTCCTAATCTACCAGGATAGCAATCCTGTCTTAAGATGAAATGAATTTATTCTGATATGACCGATTCTTGATAAAGCTACATTGGTTTTTGGCATTCTTTCCTTCCTTATCTAGATGTCAACCAGTCAAGTGCCCAGCATTTATCAAACACTTGCTCTGTGAAATGTATTGTGCTGGAGGGCTTGTAAGGAGCCTGGTTGTGAAATGCTTTAAAAGTCAAACAGGGACTCAGAAGCTAACAAGGACCCACTGGAGTTAATAGAGTCGGGGTGTGGAGTGATATAGTCAGAACTGAGCATTAGGAAAACTACTTTGGCAGCTAAGTGGAGGTTGAGGTGGAGTTGGGGGAGGGTAAAACAGGGAACCCAACAAGAAGGTTATTGTAACAGTCCATCCATGAGGTAATGAGGGCCACCAGGGTAATGCAGCATCAGATGAGAGAAATGGGGTGTACAGGAGAGATTTTGCAAAGGTAGAAACAATAGGCTTTGGCAACAGAATGGATGGCGGTGATGAGTGAGAGTGAAGACTCATTCAAGGTTGTCACCCAATTTGTGAGCCTGGGGGACTGGGAGGATTGTGAAGCTCTGACCAGTAATAGGGGCATTCAGAAGACAAGAGAGACTGGGAGAAAATTTCATGAGTTTAGATGTACAACTGTAGGAGACATGAGATTACCATGAGACTAGAGGTAAGGGGAGAGTGAGGGTAAACGACTTGCCCAGAGTCATACAACTTTACTCTCTTCTCTGTCTCTCTCTGTCTCTCTGTCTCTCTCTCTGTCTCTCTCTGTGTCTCTGTTTCTCTGTCTCTCTGTCTTTGTCTCTGTCTCTGTCTCTCTTTTTCCCCGCCCTGGATTTGAATTCATCTTATTTCACTCTATCCCACTTGCTAATGATTAGGATGGAAGGACTTAGGGGAGGGAGTCAAGGACCTTATGAATGAGTTCTTTCTGATAGAATAATAAGAGTGTGTTGTTTTTAATGTTTTTCCTTTTCTCCTTGATCAATATCTTTTGATTTATTTGTTTCACTGTCATTTTCAAATACATCCTTACTCTTTCCCCTTCCCATAAAATTATCCCTTGAAACAAAGAAAAAGAAAGAAAAAAAGAAGAAAGAAAAAATGGAAAAGTCAGGTTTGCAAAATTAACCAAAATATATAGCTGTATATGCAATGATACATCCCCTTAATCCCTCCTCCAGGGATTATCTTTGGATATTTTTATGGAACCTTTCTGCCTAAGGGGTTGGCCAGATGGTACATGCTCTCCAAACATGTTCTTGTTTTCCATTTCTCTATAGTATTTCTGCATGTTTTCTTTAGTTAGATGTTCATGAGACTGTAGCCCACCTAATCATAGGCCTAAGACACTGGAAATCATGGAGGAGATTAAATTAGAATGCCCCTCTATCATTCTCCTCTGGTTACACTGAGGCTCACTTTCTCTCCAGTTCACTCAGGCCCAGAATAATCTGCCTCCCTCCCCTTTCTCCAATTTAAGACAGGACAGAAACAAAACTGTCAGGAAATGATTGGCATCAGACAGAGCTCATTATGGCTGTTCCCCCTCATCCTTATTATCATATTCACATAAAAAATGTACTCTAATGAGTGCCACAGGAAAAACTTGGCACTTCCTGCAATTGCTATGTAGGCTCTTGAAGGATTGCTCAGTGTTAGCTGCCGGTCATGCCATGCTGATGTCTCCATTATCCTATCTTGGCCTGTCTTTTGGTTTGGGGTGGGGGAAGGGACTGGTATAAAGTCTCATTCCACAGAGGTTGTGTCTGATTAGGTAGTCTAAGGTTTCATGGGAAACCTCAGTGATGTGGCTTGGATGAAGAAATGAAACCCAAGCCAGCTGAATTCCTTTCCCACATAATTTCTCATATTTCGATGCCCATTGCCCTGTGAGACAAGTGCCCCAGTGACAAGTTTTCAAAATTCTTGGAGGCCTTCCTTGCATAATAGCTAGTAGATCTGTATCCAAAAAGAGACAAAAAAAGTGAAAGGAAATATATACGCACAAAACACATTTATAGCAGCTCTTTTCTGTGGGCAAAGAATCAGAAATTAAGGGGATGCACATCAACTGGGGAATGGCTGAACAAATTGTAGTATGTGATTGTAATGGAATATTTGTGCTATAAGAAATGATGAGCAGAATGCTCTCAGAAAAATCTTCAAAGACTTGCATGAGTTGATGCAAAGTGAAATGTACTGTGTACAAAGCAACAGCAATATTATAAGGTGATCAGTGGTGAATGATTTAGCTATTCTCAGCAATACAATGACTTAAGATAACTCTGAAGGATTTATCATGAAAAATGCTATCCATCCCCAGAGAAAGAACTGATGGTGTCTGAATAGAGATTAAAGTATACTTTTAAAAAACTTTCTTTGTTCTTTTTTATTTCTTTTTTTGGGGGGGGAGAGAGTTCTATGTTTTCTTCCACAACATGACTAATATAGAAATATGTTTTTCATGACTATACATGTTTAATATGTGTCAAATTGTTTGCCTTCTCAATGAGAGGGGCAAGGAGGGAAACAGGGAAAGAATTTGGAACTCAAAGTTTTAAAAATCAATGTTAAAATTTTTTTCACATATAATTGGGGAAAAATAAAATACTAAATTAACAAGTATGGTCTAACCTTGAATATCATTTGTAAAATCCTACATACTCTGTTCTTAAAACAAGGGTTTTCTCAATATCTGATTATGATTATCTTCATAAATATTTTGTAGAGATGATAAAGTAAACAACATACAGGTTAGTAGTTTCATATTGCCTATTTGTTTATTTATTCATTAATTCATTAAATTAATTTTATTCATTCATTCATACTTCTATCTATCTATCTATTTATTTATTTATTGTTATAAACTATTTATTAATAGACAAGGTCAGTGAAGTAGTTTACTTCTTCTTGGACACACCCACAGTGCGACCCCTGCATCCTGTAGTCTTGGTATGCTGGCCTTGGACCCTGAGAGCATAGAAATGCCAAAGCCCATGATGTGCCCAAATCTTTTTCAGTTGCTCCAGATCTTCACAAAGCTTATTTTCTAGACCATAGGCCAGAACTTGGCTATATTTTCCATCCTTTACAAACATGTCTGTTAAGGAACCAGTCCAGAATCTTGTGGTGCCAGGGATTCTGCCTCATCTTCAGTGAGCTTACCAGCCCTCTTGGTGAGGTCAATGTCTGCTTTCATCAGTACTACATGAGCGTATCTTTGATCCACACCCTTGATGGCTGTGATGGCAAAAGCTATTTTCTGCTGTCCATAAATGTTGGTGTTGAGCACTCTCAAAATGTGCTGAAACTTCTCAGGGATTACAAGAGACATGGCTGTAACAGTGGCATGAGAGCCTTCTCTAGAAGAGCCATATTTCTTTTTTAAAAACATAATACAAACCTCTGAATTTTCCCAAGCTTTTACTGCCTTTTTTCTTTCAGATACATTGAGAACTGATCCATCAGTGCCCCCCAAACCATGTCATCTTCACCTTTGTGACCACCTCTGCTTTAGTTTTTACTAGTTAAGCTGTTTTTCTCCATCTTTATTGTCTTTAGTCAGTCAACAAGCATTTAAGTGCCTATTATGTGCCATATTTTCAGTGTCATTTCTATTTCTTCATTCTCTCTTCCTCATCTACGACTGTCATATTACAGTTTAAATTTAGTAGCCACAGAGTCATTGATGAAGAAAGGAAATTGTTTCAGAAAACTTCACAGGACTTTTCCACTTTTGTCTGTTGTCCTCTTTTCATTTCCATCCTTAACTGCTCCTAATGTGATTTGGATTAGATGGACCTTTCATCAAGATTTTGGTAAATTTAGGATCATAGTTTTAGAGCTGTAAGGACTCTTAGTGGCCAACTAGTCCCACTGTCTTATATTAACATGTGAGGAAACAGACACCCAGAGAGGTTAAGGGACTTACGCAAGGCTGCATGGGTCATAAATAGCAAATCCAGGATCTGAACCTTGTTTTTCTGAATCGAAATTTAACACTTTTTACACTGTATTCTGCTCTCCTCTAACTTGTTTTTCACCTCCACTGGTTCATTTTTTTCTGTATGAAGATAATACCACTCATAATTTTCTGTCACTGTCCTCTGTAAGACTTTGAAAATGAATTTATTTTTTAAAAATGTTTTTGCCTTTAACTGTCATACTTCTCTTCTTGACAAGAAGATAAACTATTTACAGAATGAATCAGTTTCTAGCTCTTTTTGGCCTCTTCATTGTGAAGATTGATTTAACATTTTTTAGGAAATTGTGGTTGTTTGTATCAATGTCTGTTTACTTGCCAATTTCCCATTATTTTTAATATTGATAACATCATTTGATTGAAGTTATAGCATTTCTTCTAATTTGTCTCTTTCCTTCTAATTTGGTATTGATTTTGATCTTTAATGATTAGTGGTCTAATTATATAGATGGTTAATGATGAAAATAAGCACTTTGCTCCCTTTTAGGATATGATAAATTTATTTTTATCATCTTATTTGATGATAATGATGTCTTATCCATATCAACTATCTTCTTAAATTAAGTATTCAATATGCCTAATTTTTAGGGGTTTTTTTGATAGTCTTTAATTCTTTGACTGCTCTCACTTCCTATTCCTGAAACATATTTTCCATCTTTTCTACTGTTCCATATACACCATACCTTTGTATTTGTAACTGAGTATTAAAGAATATATTGATTGAATATATTGGTATGTCTTTATACAAATTCCATGGTGTGGTACAGGTAACAAATACAAAATAAAGGCAGGAATTCAAAACTAAGAATTAAGATGGCAAGTGGTGTCTGAAATGGCTCCACCTTTTTCTTATTCCTCTCTGTCTTTTTTCCTTCCATTTATTTGCATGGGAATAAAATAAAAGATGGAATAAAGAAAGTTGGGGATCCTCAAACCAGAACAGCCTTTAGATGTTTAATGGAAAGAAAACTGCTAAAATTATTCTGAATTGGTGACATCTGGCAATGGGTCTTTAAGTGGGAATTATAAAGAATTTCTAAATCTAAGTAAATAGAAACTTTGAGCAGAGACTGTCCTGGATGAACAGGAAGTTGAGATTAAAAATAGACAATGTATGGTTTTTCCTGGATAGATGCATGGTGTTGAAAAAAGCTTAGCCTAAGGGAAAAGGAATCACTTTCCAAAAAAAAAATAGAAAAGTCTATTAAAATCAAAGTTCTAAGAACTAATTGATCTCCTTTTGGGGGAGAAGAAGCAGTTAAGGGTTTTTTATTTCTGCTTTTATGCCAGTCTAGAGTTCTCCCTTTCTAAAAGATCTTAAACTTTAGTTTCTGGGATTTAAGAAAAAAAGAGACTTGGCAGATTTCACTCTTTCTTTTATGAGTGAGAGGTAGCATTTCAGCTGAGGTGTCAAGCTGACTTTGGAAGCAAAATGAAGTTGCACAATCTTGTTTCCAGGGCAGTCAGCTCTTAGGGACCACCAGAGACCACAGGATATGTGGGAGATCATCAAACAGCAGCTACACGAGCCTCTCTGGGAATAATTCCAATTGATGACTATACACCACTTCTACAAATTTGCAGAGACTAGAGGCCATCAATGAGCAGGATCAGTAGAAGTAGCACAAACTGCCAATGGCTCTAGAGCTTCAGAAGTATGAGTTAACTGTCTGCATATTTGTTGTGGGTCACAAATTCCCACTGTATGTGTGTGTGCTCTTGATGTTTTCAGTCTTCCTAATGAGGAGTGGGCAATTGATATCTGAAAGGTGTGTGTTCCTATGCAAAAATGTTCCTCGGGTTTGAAAAGATTGTATTTCTAATTGTCTTATGTGACTTCATTGCATGCCTTTGCTTTGAATTAGTTTTGTCCTATGTCTAGTTAAAGCAAATTTGTCATTGGGGATACATAAGCTATATTTTATGAGTGGATATAGATCTATAGAATACCTTGACTCAGGGGAAGTTTGTATGGTAAGGCCCATGTGAAAGCTGGGTTGTATCTCCAGATGCCACATTAATTTAATTTGGAGCTTACTAAGCTATCTGTAGAATTACTTGCTTCTCATTTTCTGCCACAAATATCTGTACATAGACTTCAATTATTTTCATGGTAGTCTTTTCTGCAAATGATTATAATAAGGACTGTGATTATTCTAGGGGTTAGATACAAAGAGGTACATTCCCAACAGTATCTATGCAGGTACTGCTGAAGGTGCTAGGTGCCCCCAGCTGGGCATTAGGTTGACACCTACAGCAGCAGAAAGGGCAAAGTTGGGAGCTTTCACAGCCATAGGAGTTCAAAAGTGAGAAGAAGAGTGGACAGTTTTGGATAGTAATAAGAGAAGTGGTGGTGTGATTATGTGGGAGACTAATCCAAGATGTCTCTAGGGGAATTTGAAGTGCAACCAATTATCTCATCCTCCAATTATGTTGGAGGCCCCAGCTTTGGGGACCATTAGCTTAGGCAACAAGCCTGAAATGGCCAATATCAAGGAGACCTCCTTTTCTACCCTACCCACCCTCACCCAGAGCTTATAGAAGGAGCAGAGATGCAGAGGAGATACTTTGAGGTCATGTTTCTTGATGCCAGTTTCAGTCACTGTCCAAGAGAAAAGGGAAAGTGAACATGAGGGCAAACTTTCAGATTCTTCATTTCTACTGTTGACAAGAGAAGTCTGACTGTGAATGGTATGTACAGAGTGAGTTGAAACTGGGCTGTAATTTGAAAAACCTTAATTCCTAGGGGAGAGAGAATGAGCAAATGGACAGAGGTGAAGTGGAAGGAGAATGGTGTCATGCACTGGATTTCTCTTTAATGGCTAACACCAATTCCCAGGGCAGTCAGAACAAAGAAGAATAGCCGGACCAGGGCAGTGCAGAGTTGGAAGAAAGAGACATTTTGAGTGGGGCCTTGAAGTTTTTTCTTTGTGAATTTCTCTAGGCCCTACTACCCCAATAACTTTTGCCTCTATTACTGGCACTCTCATGGGTACTCTACTCCCGTAGTCTGAGAAACTCTTACACTCCATGAACCGGAGCAGAATCTATCCTGGGCTGGGGCAGGAGCTCATAGGCCAAATGTCCAAGTTCCATGAGGATATACATTGGTGTCTCCTAGAGCATCTCTGTAGGGTGACTGTTCATGTAGATAAGAAAGCTATATCCCTAGATAAGTTGCAAAGTGTATTTATATAGTGCTACTCTAGCCATCTCAGGAGACCTCTGAGTCAAGCTGTTCATGCCCTCTTCCTTGCATACCTAGTTCAGTTTTTGTGACTGATGTCATCAGCTTCCCTGCCCCCCAACATCTGAGTCCTAGATTCTGTTCCCCCAAAAGTATGTTGAGCAGAACCTGGCCCTTACAAGAGAGAAGAGGTAAGGGGAAAGGACTTAAATTTACTAGTTGGATAGGGTCTCTTTCTTTTTAGGGAAAAGACCTTTTCTATTTTATGGGGAGGAGAAGGAGAGAGGTTATTTGGCTTGGGTGGTTTCCATTTTGAGGGTATGTGAACTTTGGGGATGGGGGCCTTCATTAGAAGAGTCTGTGAGGATGTCTCTGAGATGTTCCATACATTAAACAGTGTTTTGCCCTGGTAACTTTGCCATCTGTGATTCTAGTTTAAAAGGCTAAAACAGGGAGAATGATGTCAGATCTTTTCTTGTACAGGACTGTGCATATTACTTCCCAGTTCAAGAAGCTTCTGACACGTCCAAAGATAAAGTACAAATTTAACTGGTATTTAAAATCCTTCAAAATCTGACTCTGAGCTATTTTTCTAGATAAATGTCACATTTCTCCCCTTCTTAGTCTCTACATTCTAACATAACTGGACTATTTGCTGTTCCCCCTACATAAATGACATTTGGTCTCCTTCCTCTACACTTCTGCCCAGGTTGTGACCCATCCCTGGGATGTTCTCCCTTCACCTCTTAAAGTCCTTTCCTCTAGTCAGAACACAACTCTACTGTCATCTTCTAGAGGAGGCATTACCTAATTCCTCCGGTTTTTATTTGTCAAAAGTGTGTTTGTATATATGTATACATGCCTACAAGCAGAAGGGAAATCTTTTTCTGGTCTCCAAGAAATTGACTGTACTTTTTTACTTTCAGGAAATTACATTCACATTGAGATCAACTATTGTAACCTGCTTTGTAGGAAAAAAAAAGCTTTCAGGGAGCTATCTTACATTAATGTTAGCTTTTCCAAAGGATTTAAAGAAAAAAAGGAAAACAGGAAAACACACATCTTACAAACAGAACAATTCCCTGAACATGCAGTGGTTTTCAAAGATAAATCACAGACACAAATTTATCCCAAGTATCTAGTACTGGAGAAGAAAGACTGCACTATTCACTGTCTATTTCCTAGCATTTATTACTTTCACAACATGAAAGGATAATACCCCAGTGATGGGAAAATGGTGCCCAAGGCCATTGAATATGGTTGAATTAAGCATTGTAAATATCCCCAACAACATGTTTAATTAACTAGGATACTTGGTTGATATTAAATCTACATCAACTAATATTAAAAACATATATTGAGGCTAAACAGCTTAAGAAGGTCTCAGTATCTGATTGTAGAAGTGTTCATTTTCAAAGCACAGGTTCATTGAATCTTTCCAAATTGAGCTTTGGGGACTGGAGCATTATAGTTGCTTTGGAAAGAAAACTGGGGCAAATTATATTTTTATGCTTCATTATAAACCTTGCTATAGTAAATATAGACATCTCACTGTAACAATACACTAACAAGACATAGAAGGGAAGGAAAAATGGAAGAGAAGAAAGGAGAGTCAGGGAGAAGAGGGCAGAGTACAGAGGGGAGAAGAAGAAAGGGAAGGAGAGGGTTTCATTTTACAGATAAATCAATCAATAGACAGTTATTAAGCATCTACTATGTTCCTGGCATTGTGCTAAGTGCTGGGGTTACACAAAATGGCAAAAGATAATCCCTCAAGGAGCTCACAGTCTAAGGTGGGAGTCAACAAACAAACTAATATAAACAAACAAGCTAGATACAGAATAAATGGGGAATAAATGGAAGGCATTAGAACTAAGAGGGGATGGGAAAGTCTTCCTGTAAAAGATGGGAATTTTTCATAGATTCTACAGAATTTGAATGGGATAGCTCTTCAGAGGTCATTTACCTTTCCTGTCAACAAAACACTACAGTAAGTAGGTAGGGTTTAAAACATCCCTGGCATGCTTATGTGATGACCTACAAAGATGATGTACTTACTACTTAAAGTCCAGTATGCTTTGGGATAACTAATGGTTAGAAAATTTACCTAGAAAATGGAGATAGAATCTTTTTTTTAATCTTCTTGTTAATTTATTAACTTCACTCCTACTTTTGCATTTATCAAATAGCACAAGTCTAATTCTCTTTATTTCCTCTTCTTTTTGGAATTAGGATCATTTCTCTAAGAATCCCAATATGATAATTCTTTTTCTAGGAATAATAAGGGTTCAAGAACTGTCTGGTATCTTGGGATTTGTAGTTCAGTAGGTCTTGAGGCCTCTCTGCTTTGAGAATTGTCTTTGAGACAGAAAGTTGAATTGAGTTATAGCTCGGAATTCTTAAAGAGATGCCCATTTTCTGTGAGAGATAGGGTTATGAAGGGGAACTCCCAGAACATAGCCAGAATGAGTAAATGGCACAGAGGCATGAGACATAGAGGGCTGAGATACCGCAGAGAAGGGAGAGATTGAAGAGGGTCATTATCCTCATGTTTATCTCAGAGTAGAACATTTCAAGATGAAGTTTCTGATAATATCCATCTTTTGAAGGACTGAGGGAACTACCAAGAAAAGGTCTGCTCTTCCTTCAACTTCTCCTTTAGGGCACTGTCCATTAATAATCATTGTAACATACTATAGGCTTAACATACTTAGGTGGCACAGTGAATAGATTACTGAGACTGGAGTCAGGAAGATGAATCTTCCTGAGTTCAAATCTGGCTTCAGATGCTTACTAGCTATGTGACTCTGGGCAAGCCATTTAACCCTCTTTGCTTCAAAATCCATATCTAAACAATGAGCTGGAGAAGGAAATGGCTAACCACTCTTGTATCTTTGCCAAGAAAACCCAAAAAGGGTCATGAAGAACTGGACATGACTGAAAATGACTCAATAACAACAAAAATAGTAGAAAGAGCACTGAAAGATTTGAAGCCTTCCTCTGACACATAAATAATATGACCCTGAGAGCCCATCCTCAGTTTGAACCTCAGCTTTCTAATCTTTTAGATGAGCATAATGATACATTTGCTACCTATCTCAAAGTATTGTGAGGAAAATATTTTATAAATCATAAAACATTATAGCTACATAATCTGTTATATACAGGGCTGTCATGATGATCAAGTGAAATAATCAATGAAAAGTCCTTTGTGGATCATAAAAAATGACATCAATATTATATCATCAGGTTCAGCTCAAGTTTGTGAGGGGAGATCCATAGTAGAAAACTAGTTGTTTGCTTGAAGTTGAGAAGGATTCTGGGAGAGAAGGAACTCAAACAATTGGTTCAAAAAGTTCTAGGTCAGAAAGAATTTGTTAAAGGTAAGTCCCAATGGCTATAGAGTCAGATAAATGTCAGGTGCTCAGAGATTAATCAATCAGTAAGTATCTACTATGTGCTAAGTTCTGTGCTAAGTGCTAGGGATACAACAGAGAGGCAAAAACAGTCTCTGACCTTAAGCAGTTTATAATCTAATGGGGAAGAAAACAAGCATGTACATATACATATACATATACATACACATACATATATATGGATTTATACATATATGCACACATACATATACATACACACATACATATACATATATATGTATATAAAATGAAAAAGGCAATAATTAACAGAAAGTAGACACTAGAATTAAGAGAGGTTGGGAAAAGCTTCCTATAGAAGGTGAAACTTTATTTGGGACTTAAAGGAAGCCAAAGAGGTCAGTGGCTTCTGGAACAAGACACCCCTCCCAGGTTAAGCTCATCACCTCAAATCTCATCATCACAGCCTTGCTAACTCAAGCCTTAGCTGACACCCCTCCCTCAACCTTCCTACCCTTGGTTTGAAAGGCTGATGGTTGGAGCACTAAACTCCTCCCAGTGCCTTCCCTTACTGAGAGCTTAAACTGGAATTTTGCTCACTCCATTCTGCATAAGCTGCTCTATCTGGTTTCCTTTCCAAGAAACAAGATACTTACTCCCTGGTCTTCCCCAACATCTTGGCTGCCTCTTTTTATCTTGTTTCTTTCCCCACCTCCCACATTGCAAGCTCCTTGAGGGCATAGACTATCTTTTTATTATTATTGTCATTAATTGTGTCTCCAGCACTTAGCACAGAGCCTGGAGTGATGTAATATTTTTAATTTAATTTAATAATGATGTAATAATTTAATAAAGTTTTTTTGGACTCAGGGGAAAAGTGGTTGAAGAAGAGGGGGAAGAGCTTCATAGGGATGAGGAATGCCCCTAAAGCCAAGAGATAGAATGTCTTGTTTGTAGAAGATCCAGGAGGCCATTGGCACTTATGGAAGAGTATCTGTTGGAGAGTAAGGTGTAAGAAGACTGGAAAGGTAAGAATGGGCTTGGTTATGAAGGGCTTCAAATGCTGAACAGAAATTTTTAAAATTTGTTCCTAGAGGTAATAAGGAGTCACTGGAGTTTATTGAGGAGAGGTGCAAAGTGACATGGTCATACCTGTGTTTTAGGAAAATCAACTTAGTGGATAAATAGAAGATGGATTGGAGTAGGGAGAGACTCCAGGTAGGCAGACCCACTAGCTTGTTGTTCAGTATTTTTAGTTATGTCCAACTCTTTGTCACCTCATTTGGGGTTTTCTTGGTAGAGATATTGTAGTAGTTTTCCGTTTCCTTCTGCAGCTCATTTTATAGGTAAGGAAACTGAGGCAAACAAGATTAAATAACTTACCTAGTGTCACACAAATACTAAGTGCCTAAGCCCAGATTTGAATCCAGGTGTTCCTGACCCCAGGCTTGGTGCTCTATCCACTGTGCCACCTTGTTGCCCCAGCTCCTCTAGCAGGCTATCACAATGGTCCACAGGAGATCAGTTGCCTAGTCAAGCAAGAAGCATGGTATCCTACAATTAAGAGATAAAGAAGCAGAAGCTTAGGCTGTGACAAGAAGTCAGCTACTCTAATATATGTATGGGGAAAGTACATCTTTATGGTGCTATACAAAAGCAACTGCTACTAGTCAGTAATTTAGGGGTTAAAATGCTCTGACAGAACAGGACCCCTTACAGAGTCAACCCCAGACTCTGCAAAAAAAATGGGAAGAGGGTCAAGTTTATCTCTACCATTTTATCCTCTTTTCTAAACTCTCTTTTTTTGTCCCTTTACTATTTCCTTAGAGAATCCAGTAGAAATTCGTTTTGTCAGCTAGCTTTCCAGAGTCCTAGAAGGATGAAAGGAATAAGTACATGGTGACTAAATGCACTGTCTTTCCAACAGGATTTTGTTTGAAAAGCAGATTGTGTTCAGAGGGTGATGAATAACATTAAGAATGAAATGCCAATAACAGAAAGCCAGGCAGAAATGGAAAATAATTTAGGACACTGGAAGTCTTTACTCCTGAAATCAATTGAAATGCTCCCATATAAGGATTGTCTTGACCATTTCAAGTATGTGGGAGGGGTGACCTAGAAATTCCTTATGAGGTTATTGGGAGATGAGTTTTAGTTTGAGATTATTGATAACCTCTCTCTGTGGGGGTTGTATGTGGATATGTCTATTGGTTCCTTCTTAAAAGGACTAATGACATCTCTTTGTTAAGTGTCAGTTGCAGCACCCAGAACGGTTGGCTCCTCTAACTAGGTGCCAAGAATCAAGCATCCCAGGAAATCCTCCCTCCTTTATCCTGAAGACTGAAGTTCAAGAACTTTCACCATGTCTTGGCTACATGTCTTCCCTCTCTACAGCTGCTGTCTCTCAGACTGAGATTAGTCTACTATCTCATCAAGGCTGAAGCCAGCAACTGAGGCTCTAGCCTCTGCTCTTGATCTATATGTACCTTAATGATTGTTGGCTCTGCTATGAATTTCTGCTCCCCAGATCATCACTAGTATGCTCCTATGGATCTAGGATCACTTTGGACCAAGGTCCAGTCTTAATTCTGCTTCTCTTTCAGCCTTTCTCCTAAAGCAAGACAAAAGGGAAAAGCACAAAAGCATCTTCCAGATGCATTTTTATAGGCCTGTGGAAGAGTAGCTCTTTTCACATGATGTATTCCACAAAAATGGTAGTTAATCAGTTCATCTTGGGTCTATCCCAAATTCCTGAGACTTAACCAGGAGACTGTGATCAATAAAGGGCCAATGAGTCTATCTATACCCTTTAGAGGGAGTTGCTCTCAGAAGTACCAAATAAAAGTACACCTTCCTCTAACCTTGATCAAAGGATGTCCTTTACCAACTCTCTACAAGAGGATCATAGCAATTATATTAAGAGAGACTGTAGGGATTATATAGTGGGTACCATCAGTCTTGTAGTTATCTAGGTTTTCAGCCTCTAGGCTGACCTACAGGTTTTCAGCTGTACATTGAATTAGTCATCAAGTTCCATTGATCCCACCTCCATAATAACCCTTTCCTCTGTCTTCTCTTCTTTCACATGACTACCACTCTACTTCCCCACCTTTATCACCTCTCACTTTGACTATTACAGTCTCCTACTTAAACACCCTATTTCTAGTTTCTCCCCTATTCAATCTATCCTGAAGACAGCTGCTACATTAGTATTACTAAGATGCAAATTCCAACCATGTTACTCTTTCATCTGAAGGTCTTCAATGGTTCCCTATCACCTCTAGCATAAAGTAAAAACTTTGCAGCTTGTCATTTGAGTTTTTCAGCAGTCTGCCTTCTTTCACCTTTCCAAACTTGGTTTCTATTACTTCCATCCATACACTTCATGTTTCTGTCAAACCAACCTAGGTATTCCCTAAACTAAACATTTCATTTCCCATATCTGCTTCTTTATCATGTCAAACATATACCTCCTCCTCAACTCTGACTCTTAACAATTCTAGATTTTTTTTTTAAGGATCAGATCTGATATCTTCTCTTAATGAGCCTTTTCTAATTCCAATTATTATTGCTCACTGTTACCTCAAATTTTCTTATATTCACTTATCTTTATTCTGGGCCTCAGTTTCCTCACCTGTATAACTTATTAAAATGTAAACTCCTTAAGGACAGGAGCAGAGTCATTCTTTGTCCTTGTATCACTAGTACTCAGGATAGGCACTTAGTAAATGCTGGCAGAGAAGAGTGTGGGAAGACTAGACAGAGAGTCTCCTGAGCAAGGAAACTATTGGTACAAATCAATGCATTCTCTGTAAATGATAAGAGACTGGCCTAGATCAAGGAAAGATTAAGAAACTTCAGTTGGGTAAAACAGTCAATATTTGTCAGAATCAGCAGCTGGACCCCTATTTTACTGGTTCACAAGTGAGTTCTCTATCTACTATTTCTTAATAAATGTTTAAGAAATTTAAAAGTTCTTTTAAAAATTGGTGCCATCCACCTGGGATTTCTAGCTCATGTTCCTTCAAACATTTTTATTTTAGAATTAAGGATGGCATCAAGAAGTTGATGACTTAACCATTCTTCCTATTTAAGTGGGCAAACAGTTGAGATCACACATTCTAGAAGCCTTCAGCCCTGCATCAATTCTGGTTCCCTACACTCTTTAATTTAATAATCTTAAAATCAGAAAACATCTTCCAAGTGTCTGTAAGGCACTAACTCTGAGGACAGCACAGAGTACAGAAATATATAAAAAAGATACATTCTTTATCCTCATGGAGTTTACATTTCTGTAGGGAGATATGACACATGAACAGATAGCCATAATATATACTGGCATGCACTGAGTGCATAAGAGAGAGGTGTATTATCAAGCTTCAAGGGAGAAAAGGTCTAGCCAACTTGGGGTGATCAGAGGCCATGTAGAAATTAGGGAAAATTGACATTTAATCAAGGATTTAAAAGATAAGTAGGGATTCAAGAGATAAAGATAAAGAAAAGCACGTTAGAACTGGGGAACAGGATGAACAAGGGAATGGAATAGGGGTAGCACAGGGAATTTAGAAACGAATTATTCAGGCTTGGCTGTAGTATAACATTACATACAATAATGCTAATAATGGTTAACACTTGCATAGTACTTGACTGTTTACAAAACACTTTACATAAAGAATCTCATTTGGTAATAATAGCTAACATTTCAATTAAGGTTTATAAATTGTTTTACTTTTAGTATTCATTCGATCTTCACAACAACTGCAGAGGTAGACATTGTTATTATCTCCAGTTTAAAGATGAAGAGCCTGAGGCAGTAAGAGGATAAGTCACTAGCCTAGGGTCACAGAGCTAGTAAAGATCTGAGGCAAGTTTCAAACTCCAGACTTCCTGACTCCAAGTATAGCACCATAGCATGCTCCGATAAGAGTGTGAAATAAATCACAAAAAGCAGGTGGTGGCAGCCCTTGGGGGTCACAGAAAATGGAAAAAAAGAATTTTAATTTCTTAGGGAAGCAATGAGGTATGAGTGGCATGATCATATCCTGTCTCTGGACCTCAGTTTCCTCACCTTTAAAATGTTAGGGGGATTTGAACGAGATGATCTTGAAGGTTTTTTTTCAAATTTAAATCTAATTCTCCTATGAATTGTGCATAAAAATAGACTAGTCTGCCAACTTGAATAGGGTAGACTGCATGACAGAAAGAATGGAGTAGATTCACCTACTCTCTGAGCCTTTTGGCAAAGACCATGGCCTCAAATTGTGCTTGTACCTGCTTCAGGCCCCCTTGTAGAGAAGTGAACTAAAATGTCATGGCAAGACCCAGTCCCCTGTCCCCGAACTGGGGAGAAACAAATGCCACTCACTGGAGATTCTCTACTCTGAAGGCATCCTGCGTCTACCCAATTGCTTTTGGAACTGTATGCATTTTTTACATTTTGCAAATAGAAACCAGGTAGACAGCATCATTAAGGTTCCTGAGTTGGGATTTAAACTTGATATACATATATTATTGTTTGAAGGAAATCTCAGTGGAAAACTTCAGTTCTCAATCTTTGTCCAGAAGAAACCTGCTTATTTTTTCATTGCTCTAGGGCTATGTTGTTGAACAAAACCCAAGACAGTGGTTGAAGAGAATTTATGACCTTCTCCCTCCCCCCAAAAATGAATGCTGGAAATGAAGAGCTGGGATCACCCACAGGGTTTTCAAGAAGAGGTAGCTAGGCCAGGGACAGACTCTCTCCCCTAAGCTTCCCGGCTCATTAGGCCTCCATCTCAAACTGATGAGTACTACCATTTCCCTCAGGAGTGGCTAAATCCTACAAAATGAAATATCTCCAGGGCAGTGTGTCCTGCTCATACTGATAAATTTTGTGCTGAAGGGGCCTCCACTCACCAATTGGTTGCTGTGTTGCAATCAATGTTGCTGAGGCCCCTGACAGAGAACTTCTCCTGAGTCTTTCACATAGGTTTCACTTGACTCTCTCAGTGGAGTGACAAACAAGAAGCCTGGGTCCTGCATACTGAAAGGAGTTGTGCCTATGCCTCTCTGGTATCAAACAAGACCTTAGCTTTAAAAGGCCAAGGCCTGCCATTGCATCCTGGCCATCCTGATGTGTGTCTGGCCACTGGACCCAGATGGCTCCAGAGGAAAAAGTGAGGCTGGTGATTTTGCCCAGTCCTCCTTCACTTAAATCCAGTTCATTTGCACATCATGGCATCACCTGGCTGATGTCATGGGCCTCTCTGAGAACACAACAAAAACAGCTCCCCAGGCATGAGGTGGGGAAGTGGAGCTCATGTACAGTGATTAAGGCAGAGCCAGTCAAAGGCAGCTATAAAACTGATTGAATGCCACCTCCTTGAAATGGGGAAAAAGACACTTTTTTCTTTTTGAAGTGTTTTATTTATTTTCTTGTTTACATTATTCATTTCCATGAGATTTTGAGTTACAAATTTTCTCCCTGTCTTTCCCCTTCCCACAACCCCAAAACAGCCATCCCATTGTAAAGCCCCTCCCCCAGTCTGCTCTCTCCTATGTCCTCTTCATCACCTCTCTAACTTTATGGTAGGGCAGGATGGGTCTCCCTACCCCAGTGCCTGTATATCTTAATTCCCAGTTGCATGTAGTTAACAATAATAATAATTATATATATATATATATATATATATATATATATATATATATATGTAACATTAGATTATAGTTCTAGATTCTTTAAGTTCTAGATTCTTTCAGTTTCTTCCTCATCACCCATGCCTACGGAAGGACAAGCAATTCAATACAGGCTGTACATATGTAATTATGCAGGACATCTCCACAGTGAACATATTGTGAGAGACTGA
>CM053595.1:217338223-217353574 GCA_028646575.1 Pseudocheirus occidentalis
GGAGGACATAGAAGGGAACAGATTGTGGGAGGGGCTTTATGGTGGGATCACTGTTTTGGAATTGGGGGTAGGGGAAGGAAGGGGAGAAAATTTGTAACTCAAAACTGGAAATGAATGATGTAATCAAGAAAATAAATTAAAATTAAAAAATAAAATAAATTTAAAAAATATTTACATTAGCCTATCAATCAACAAGCATTTTTGAAGTACTTACTATGTGATAGATACTGCTCTAAGTGCTGGGGCAAAGGGGCAAGAACAGTCTTGTGTCTTAAGAAGTTTTCATTCTATTGGAGAAACAACATGCAAATAAATGGTTATATAAAAGATCTATATAGACTAGAGAGAATAAATGGAAGTTAACCTTAGAGAGGATGGCCAATATTTAAGAAAAGATAACTTAAAGACAATATAAAGCAGTGTGTGACTATACCTCAGTGCCCTAGGCACTCTAAGTATATAAGTGGCAAAGAAGGTGACAAACTGAATTGTTAGAGAGAGTTTCTTCACCTGGGAGTCCCCTGTGTTAAGTGTCAGATAAATGGTACAGATAATAGATTTCATAGGGATTCAGGGGACAGAGAAAGGACTTTCAGATTATTAGCTCCTTGAGAGTAGTAGGTCCTGTGTTCTACTTCATCTTTGTATCCCCAGTTCATGGTGAAGTGGGGATGATCAGGGAAATCCTGATAGATAAGTGGCACAGTGAATAGAACATTGTGTTTGGAATCAGGAAGATTCATCATTGTGACCTCAAATCTGAACTCAGATATTTACTAGCTGCATGACCCTGGGCAAGTCACTTAACTCTGTTTGCCTCCGTTTTCTTATCTGTAAAATGAGCTAGAAAAGGAAATGGCAAACCACTCAAGTGTCTTTGCCAAGAAAACCTTAAATCTAGTCACAAAAGTCCGACATGACTTAAATGACTGAACATCAATACATACCATAAAACTGGACCTGTGCTCTGACCCCCTACATAGGAAAATGCTGAGATGATATAACAACTCATGACTGGCACTCAGTGACTAGGGAGATCAATTGAATATGATGGGTTATTGAATGTGGGGGTAACAGGTTCAATGAAAAGAGCTGTAGAAATGGTTCCACCATATCTTTGGAGCCTCTTCTAGCACTTTCTCTCCCTTGGAGTTCTAGCAAGGGGGAAAGATTACTTTCCTCCTCCTCTCCAAGGTGGCTTACAGCACAAGCCCACAAGGGTAGGAACTTGTGTTTTCCCAGGCAAGTCTAAAAGAAGATTTCTGACTGTCTTCATGGTTCAACAACTGCTGGTCCTGAGAAAAAGATGTTTTCAGTCTAGTAGTTAGAGGGTTCTTAAATGAAGGATTTGCTCATCAACTTTCCAAAGGGAAGAGTTTTCTATAACTTCCCATTTCTCCAAAGAGATGATTGATTGCTGACTTGTACTTAAAAAATGAAACAGAAAGGTAGAAGATGACAGTCATTTTAGGAATCACTAGGCAAATCCATGTTGCTATTTCCATGTACTTGTCCTACAAGTCACCATTGACACTGGAGGCATAGGGAGAAAAATCCCCTCTCCACCTTGATGGAAATACAGGGGAGAAAACACTCTAGAAGTTCCCAAAAGATAAAGAGTGAAATAAAATGATGGCAAAGCCACCATTTTCAGAAGTCTTCAGTCAGTCAGTAAAAATTACTCTGGAGGAGAGAATGAGGCTAACAACTTTGTGCAGCTCTGTCTCACTTAAATCCAATTCATAGGCACATCCTCATTGGTCCCCTTCCAGAACCAAGGATGAACAACAACATTAAGTGCCTTGGATGGGCCAGATGCTGTAATAAGTACATGGTGGGAAGAAGAAGGAAGAGGAGAAGCAGGGCATTTCCCCCACAGGAGTCCACCCCTACTCAACAATTACCAATTATCTTTGACACAACCCTCCAACCTGTGGGAACAAATTAGGAGATTTATCCTCATGCAAATAAAGAAGCTATTCCACCACACATATACAGCTCCATAGTAGGCAAGGTCCCCCCTTCCCTACCGCTATACTAGCACAAAGCCTCATACAGAATAGGAATTCCATAAATGTTTTTTTTTAATTGAACTGGCTAGGTCCAGCAGCAAACTTTAGTAGAAGGAGCATTAGATTTGTCATCAAAAATCCTGGGTTTCAATTGTGGCTGTATTCCTTACTACCTGTGTGACCCTGGGAAAGTAATTTCAACCTCTCTCAGCCTCCGTTTTCCAAACTGTAAAAATGTCCACATTTGACCAAATGATCTTTAAAGTACTTTCCAACCAGAAATCCCATTCTCCTATGAGGTGCTAGCTGAAATAAAACTAGGAGAATGGGAAATAGTTGGATAAGAAGAGAGTATATGCAAAGGCACTGAGAGAACAGGGAATGTGCTGGATATATTTGGCAGGGGGTGGGCAAGGGAGGTAAGGGTAGACTAGGCAGGTTGAAGTGAAGGCTTCACAATAGGGTTGGAAATGAAAATGAGGTCAAGACTGCAGGGGGTCTTGAGTGTCAGACAAAAGAGTTGGGGTGTTTTCTTGTATACCACGGGAACCATACAAAGGTTTTGAAGAGAGGCGCTTTTGGAAAGAACAGGCATTAATTTATTTGGCCTGGCCATCAAACTCTAAACTCTGGGTAAGCATCCTTGTGTTCCAGCTGTTTCTATAAAAACCTCAGTTGTGTGCCCTTCACTGAATGTTTGCCACTGAGAAAAGAAAGATATGGTTGTGAACGTTTAGTAGCCGTTGCGGTCACCTTGCAACAATTGCGCTAACATACACTTTAATGGCAGTTTAATTAGATTTACCATGGGGGAGATGTCATGCTGGAGATGCCGCATGTCTGTTTTTAGAAGGCAGGATGATGACATGAATAAATAAAAATGCCCCCAAATAAAGTACTGCAAACAGTGCAGAAGCACCAGTGGTTATTTGTCTCCCTTCCCTCCTTGCTGCTTAAATACATATGGCGTTGTTCTCCTGCGGTGAAAGCATCTAAGTGCATGGGTCCTTAAGGGACTTGATTGTGCATATGGAGAGGAGGGTTATGTGCCATGTTTTATATTTTATGAGTAGGCAGAGGTACCTCCAAGAATCATTTTTTTAATTGCCTCTAGTCTGTCAAATGGGAAAGAAAGGGAGTCTTGTCTCTGTTGGGGGGAAAAGGAATTTAGAAAGTGCCCCAGAAATCCAGGGAAAGTGAAGGATTCATGCTAAGACAGTTAGAGTATAGTGCTGTTCAGGCAGTCTGGCACCTTGGGCTTCCCTGCTGTGAACAGGGTCAAAGAAGAACAGTTGCCCCAGCTGAAATTTGCATAATCTCTCTGTAAAGATTTGCAGAGTCCTTCTATTCCTTACCCAGTGTGAGCCTCACCCCAACTCTCAGAGATGGGTGCTATTATTATCCCTGTTTTATGGATGAGGAAACAGAGATGCAGAAAAGTTAAGTGACTTACTTAGGCTCATATACCTCTTGTGTCTGAGAAGGGATTTAAATCCAGGACTTCCTGACTTGGGGGCAGCTAAGTGGTACAGTGAATAGAGCACCAGGACTGGAATCAGGAACACCTGTGTTCAAATATGGCCTCAGGCTCTTACTAGCTGTGTGACCCTGGGCAAGTTCTTTAACCCTGTTTGCCTCAGTTTCCTCATCTGTAAAAACAAATCAAATGGGGTCACAGAGTCAAACACGACTAACGACATCAATACATCTTGACTCCAAGTTTGGTACTCTGACCCCTCTACCACGATACTCTGGAAACTAAGGTAAGCATGCAAGTGGGTCTCTTTCTGGTTTGTTGGAACAAAGAAAGGATAAGAACTTTCTTCAAAAAGAAGGGAGGAGAATTCAGAAAAAAATGAAATAAAAATTAAGTGTGGAAAATGTAAAAGAGGGGGAATAAGGTGCAGAGCAAGGGAGAAGATAAAACCATCGTTAGACCCCCAAATAGAGGATTTCCCCCCATTTTGTGCACTACTTCAGCTAGGTGGCCCAGTGGAGAGAACATCAAGTTCTAATTGACCACCAGACCCTCACCAGCTGTGGGACTCTATGCAAGTCCCTTGTTCTCTGTCTATCCCAGGTACCTCATCTGCACAAATCGAGATAATAAAAGCACCTACCTCTCATTGTTGTAGGGAGAATCAGGTGAGATATTTGTGAAGCACTTTGCAAACCTTAAAGCACTTACGTGAGAGTTAGTTATTATTTTTATCATTATTACTAGGTGGCATAGAGTCTGGCCCCTGGAGTCCAGAAGATCTGAGTTCAAATCCAGCCTCAGACACTTACTAGCTATGTGACCCTGGGCATGTCACTTAACCTCCACTTGCCTCAGTTTCCTCATCTGTGAAATGGGAATAATAATGGAACTTATCTCCCAGAGTTATTGTAATAAATTTGTGAAAAAAAAAATAAAAACCTTTGTAAAGCACTTTGTATGGTGCCTTTTCCATAATAAGAGCTATATAAGTGTTAACTATCACCATCATCATCATTATTATTGATAGCAGTGAGTTGGAGTTTGGTGAGGGGATTTATAACCATGCCACATGATGGCAGCTCAAAGTAACTAGGAATTGGTCTGATGAAGAGAAGGCATTAGGGGGAGGAAATCTTTGTCTTCAAATATGTTGTCATATGGAATGGGCCTTACTCTTGTTCTGCTTGGTTCTTGAGAAGACAACTAAGACCAGAGGGTGGAAATTACAAGGAGGCAGGTTTTGGTCCAATTAAAGAATATTCCTAATAATTAAAGTTTTCTGGACAGAGAATACCTCAGGAGGGAGAGAGGAAGTTCTTCATCACTGGGGGTCTCAGATAACAGGCTGACCAATCTCTGGTCAGGAATAATGAGGAAGGATTACTTTATCAGATAGGAGTTGTATTTGTTATTCAGTGAAGTCCAACTCTTCTTAGTGGTCCCATTTAGGGTTGTTTTGGCAAAAATACTAGAGTGGTTTGCCATTTCTTTCTCCAGCTCATTTTACAGATAAGGATACAGAGGCAAATAGGATTAAAATGGCTTACTTAGAGTCACACAGCTAGAGAAGGTATGAGGGTAGATTTGTACTCAGGTGTTCCTGACTCCAGGTTTGCTGCTCTATTCACTGTGAGACCTAGCTGCCCCAGGAGTTCGATTGGATAAACTCTAAAGCCCTTGACAGTTCTAAGATATTTGGGCAGGAATGTCTTGTGGAGCTGTTTTAGGGGTGAGATAGGCCCAAATGATGGCCTGCTACTCTGATGGAAACTTTTACAGCACCATGCACAGCAGAGTGTGAAAAAAAAAAAATCCAGAATGAAAGAGTCCAATCTCACGTGGCGTTTAGTCCTACAATCAACAAAGATAAAGTGACAATCACAAACACAAAATTACCTTTGAAAATCCCTTTGAAAAACCCATAAAGCACTTTTATTCTCCGTCTCCGTCTCTGTTTCTGTTTCTCTGTCTCTCCTCTCTCTCTCTCTCTCTCTCTCTCTCTCTCTCTCTCTCTCTCTCTCTGTCCTCTCTCTCTGTTTTTCTGTCTCTTTGACTCTCTGTGCATTTGTCTCTCTCTGTGTGCACTGTCTCTGCATCTCTGTCTGTGTCTATGTCTCTGTCTGTGTCTGTCTGTCTCTGTCTCTGTCTTTCTCTCTCTTTTTCTCTCTGTCTATTCCTCCTTCCATTCCCCCAACTAAAACAGAGAAACAGAGAGAAGAAAAACAAAACAAAAAACCAACACCCTTTTAACAGATATGAATAGTCAAGCAAAACAGATTACTACATTGGCTGTGTCTGAAAATTTGTGTCTTGTTCTGCATAATGAGTCCATTTCTTTCAAATATTAGAGCACAGATGAAAACAATTGAATGTAAATTTTATTTTTCACATCACTCAGCTATTGATCAGGGGACTGGGAACCAGAGATTCTATTTAATAGAAAGGTACTTAATAAATGATAGTTGGCATAATATGCCTGTGATGCTACTCTTTTATCATCTACACCCCCACACAAACATGCATAAACAGAACTGCCCTCAACACTCCAAATCCCAGAAGCCAGCAAAAATCTGCCACCAGAACTCAATGCAGAGTTGCTGATTCCTCTTAACAATTTCTAAAGAATACAAATGATCTGGATATAATTCTTCCCCCTCAAATAGAGTACTTTCCAAACATTGCTAGTGGGAATTTGTTATTGTCTCCATATAAAGTAGAGACTCCTTGGCATTCTGGACAGAGCCTGATGATATGAAAAGTTTGGATTTAATTGTAGAGATTACAGTTAGCTTTTGGATATGGTAGGCTGAGCACAGTACTTCTTTTTGTAAAATTGTTCTCTCAAATGACTGCAATTTCAGAGAAACTGTGATAAAAGTGAGCATGCCATGAACTGAATAGGTTCTCCTAAGAAAAGAATCATACCTTGGCGTATGACTCCTTCATTCCCATGGTCCCCACCCCACTAAAGGCATTACTTTTGCCCAGACTATGGTAAGAGATTTCTAATTGGACTCCTGATATCTATTTTCTCTCCTCCACTCAGAAGACAAAATAATTTTCCTAAAATACAGATCAGACTTTCACGGAAACCCCTTGTTCCAGAACCTTAATTTGCTCCCTTTTGCTCCATGCAAAGCCTACAAACTTCTTAATTTGTCACTGAAGCCCTTCACAAGCCTGCTCCAGCCTACTTTTCCTGAGTAAATTCATATTAGTCTTCATCATGTGCTCTACATTCCATAAACCAGACTCAGCATTTCATTACTCACCTCCCTCCCTTTGCAGGATCTGTGGTTTCCTCTTTGCAATCCCTACCATCATTCAGTGTTCTGTTAATCTGCCTTTGCCTATACAATACCTTTCCAGATAGATCGATGTACTTATCAGTAATTTTTTGGTTCCTAAATAATATGTTGTTGTTATTGCTGTTGAGTCATTTTTGATCATGTTCCATTCTTTGTGACTCCATTTGGGGTTTTATTTACAAAGATATTGGAGCAGTTTCCAGTTTCCTTCTCCATTTCCTTCTCCAGCTCATTTTGCAGATGAGGAAACTGAGGTAAACAGGATTAAATGCCTTGCCCAGGGTCACACAGCTACTAAGTGCCTGATGCCAGACTTGAACTCAGGAAGAAGAGTCTTCCTGACTCCAAACCTGGCACTCTTTCTACTGTGTCACCTAGTTGCCCTCCTTAAATAATGTTATATTTATTAAATTCTATAAATGTTATATCATCAGCAAACATCAAGGGGAATGGCAACCAAATTCAAATGCATAGGCAGATGAGGAGGGAGCCCACCATAAGGAGAGTTTAGGATATGACCAACAATTTGCCTAAAACTTGCCGTCGGTGTATTGACTCAAAGATATTCCCCTTGAAATGTATGAGACAAGGGGGATTTGATATTTTCAACTTCACTATTAAAATATTTGAAACAAAGAAACCTTACATTCTTTGGCATATATACAAGGGTATGCTGAAATGAGCTCTAATCAGTTTTTGAGCCAATTGTTAAATTTTCACTGTCAGGGCTTGATTTATTGTTTTGTTGATTGTTTAGACCTCAGAGAGTATTAATAAAGCAGATTAAGCCTAAAAGTGTGCATATAATTTTTCCTCTAGGAACCACTCATTAAATATCACCAACTCACCCTTGCATTAGTCTATCAACATTGCCTGAGTTTGCGTGAGTGCATAGAAGACTAAGGAAATAAAGTCATTACCAAACTAGAACCATTTAATATTTCATGCTTTAAGGTTTTCACAATGCTTTATATTCATGATCACATTTGAGCTTCACAATACCACTACAATTATCCAGTCAAGACCCAATAGTTCTGGGTCATGTCCCCATCCATTTTGGCAATTTTACAAGTCATGAATAATATTATGCCCTAGAAGGTACCTTAGAAGACCATTTAGTCTAATCTCTACCTGTATATGAGGACACTGAGGTTAGAAGAATGGAAATCTCTAGGGTAACTAGTAAGTAGCATAGTGAATAGGGTGTTAGAATAGGAGTCAGGAAGCCCTGAGTTCAAATACAGCCTTAGACATTTACCAGCTGTATGATCCAGAGCAACTTGCTTAAATTCTTTCATTCCTCATCTGTAAAAAGGGGATAAGAATAGTACCTACCCTCCAGGGTTGTTGTGAGGATCACATGAGAAAAATATTTGTAAATTTGTAAATTACTTTGCAAAGCTTAAAGTGCTATATAAAGTGAGCAATCATCATCATCATCATCATCATCATCATCATCATCATCATCACCACCCTAAATTGCTCAGGTACCAGAGACAGGAAGTGATCTCAAGGATTTCGAACTCAATCCAATGCTCTTTTCCACTATACCACACCACATCCTGAAGATTGTAAATCAAGTTAAGTCAGTAATCAGGTTTAAAGTATTTATTATGTGCCGTTCACTGAACCAAGTGCAGGGAATACACGTCAAAAGTCAAAAAGAAAGACAGTTCTTGAACAACTCAAGGAACTTATACAGTATTTATTGTTATCTAACTTCTTTCTTTCTTCCTTTCTTTCTTTTTTTTCATTTGCTTTTTGGCAGGGTAATTGGGGTTAAGTGTCTTGCCCAGGGTCACATGGCTAGTAAGTGTTAAGTGTCTGAGTCCAGATTTGAAAGTAGCTGGTGCTCTATTCACAATCTACCTTCTTTTCTTCCCTTCTACCCCATGCCATTGAGAAAGAAAGAAAAGAAAGTCCCTGTTACAAATACATGTGAGCAAATAAAGCAAATTCTTGCATTGATCATGTTGAAACAAATGCCTCAGTCTGTACTCTGAGTATCACTTTTCTATCTGGAGATGGGTACTATGTTTCATCAAGACTCCTCTGGAATTGTGATTGATCATAGTGTTGATCAGGGGAGCTAGGTGGCACAGTGGACAGAGCATCAGTCCTAGAGTTAGGAAGACTCATCTTCCTGAGTTCACATCTGGCCTCAGACACTCATTAATTGTATGACCCTGGGCAAGTCATGTAAGACTGTTTGCCTCAGTTTCCTCATCTGTAAAATGAGCTGGAGAAGGAAATGCCCAACCACTCCAATATCTTTGCCAAGAAAACCCCTTATGGGGTCACAAAAAGTCATACATGTCTGAAAAGATTCAACAATAACAGTTCAGAGATCTGGGATATTTTCTTTCATCATTTCTTCAATTATGAGCTCTAGTATCTCTCTCTCCTCTGTCTCTCTCTGTCTCTCTGTCTCTGTCTCTGTCTCTGTCTGTCTCTCTCTCTCTCTCTCTCTCTCTCTCTCTCTCTCTGTCTCTCTTTTTGTCATGACTTTGAGATAGTCCAATGATTCTTAAATTGCCTCTTAATCTGTTTTCCAGGTCAATTGTTTTGAATAGAAGACACCTTACATTTTCTTCTTTTTCCTAGTTTTTCAATTTTGTTTTAGCATTTCTTATCACTTCATGGAGTCCTCTTCTACTTGGGCCATTCTAATTTTTAAGCAGTTTACTGCTTAAAGTTTTATATTTCTTATGACAAGTTGCTAATTCCCTTTCCAATTCTTTGTTCCAGGGTTCTCACTTATTTTCAGTTTTTTTCCTCTAACACTTTTGTTTAATTAATTTTTTAAAAACTTAAAAACACATTTTTTACTCTTGCTCCATCTCTTTCAGAAATTTTTGAACTAGTGGCCAACCATGATTTTCCTTCTGCTTTTGAATATTTTGTCATCATTCTCTTCTTCTGGGTTTAGAAGTTGAATATCTGTTAGCATAATAGATTTTTTAGTGTGAGATTTCTTTTTATTTGTTCATTCTCCCAACTTCGTATTTTAAATAAGGACTGGACTCTGTGCACTTCTGGAAAGAATGTCAAGGCTGATCTTTTATAATCCAGCCTCCTACTGCTGCTTTCTTTGGAATATTGAGCACTGTATTATTCCAGGATACCTAGGACAGCTCAGGCTACCGACCTGTAAGCTTTCAACACTCCCAAAATGGTCTGACCCAAGGCAAAGTCTTATTGCTGCCTTACTGCTCTGACATTACAAATCTCTAACCTGGGTTTTGGTCTGAACAACACAATCTGTGGGTTTTGTCCTGGTAGGAATCCAGTAGACTATTTCTAGTTTATATCAGCTAGCTACAGGTTCAGTGCAATAAAACCATAGATACTCCTTTGGTGTGGTATTCCTTCCCTGGGTATTACACTACAGACTTCAGACTGAACTTGAAGCTAAAACTGGGTTTTATTCTGATCCTGGGGTAAGGGTCACAAAATTGTTGCTTTTATTTGGGCTTGTTCTTTGATCAGTATACAGCCCAGGACTTGTGACAGCCCCTTATCCTAGAACACCACTCCTATGTACAGGTCCTCTCCTCAGTGAACCCTGAACCTATAATCCAGAACCAGGTAGTGAGCAACAGAGCTGTCGGTGGGCACCTATTCCTGTACCTTGCACAATTTTAGGACCTTTTGTGCCCAACTTGGAACCTCTTTTAGACCTAGTATACAATTTTTTCCCTCTGTAGGAATGCTCTATGTGGATATTTCTAGGTAGATCCTGTCATTTTCAGACCCCTTTATCTGTCTCCCTTTGTCAACCTGGACTGAAAAAGTGGCTATGATTTTTTTTCTTGGATTTCTCAATCAGGAGCCAGCTTGGTGCATTACACAGTTTGGAGGTGTTGTAGGATAGAACTTGATTATTTCTTTCTTTGGCTCCACCATCTGCCCCAAAGAGATTATATTCCAGCAGAGGAATATAACACATAGAAGGAAGTTAAAAGGCAACTTGGGGCTATGGGGTGAGGGAGTAGAGTAGGGGAGGTAGACATAGGGGAGGATGTATCTCCTTAAAATGGAAGTGCTGGAAGGAATTAACTAATCAGAAAAAGGAACCCACTGGGCAGAGGGATCTTCCAGGGTGAGCAGACTGCTGGAACAATATGAAACAAGAAGTCCAGGGAAATGGGAGCAGAGCCCAGAGAGGAATGAAAGAGACTTAGACTGAAAATCACAATTTTAGAACTGGAAAGGTCCTTAGAGAGCATCTAATCCAATATCTTCATTTTATAGATGAGGAAACTGAGGTTAAGAGGTCAAGCAAGTGACACAAGTCACATGGATATTTAGTGCCATAGCTAAGACCTGAAACCAGGTTTTCTGACTCTGAAATCTATTGCTTTTCTATGACATGATTCTGTCTTGGTTCACTTTGAAACATTCCTATAAAACCCATGACACTTTTCTCCATGGATTTATTAAAAAGACCCCTAGAGTAAAGAGTGATAAAATCTGATCAAGTCAGCAGTTCCCAGCTGTGTAATTGATAACCATTATTTTCTATTGACCGCTGTGCAGAACTTTGGTTTCTCCTGCATCAACAGAATTCCCATTCCCTCCTCAAGGAGACTGCCGTGGGGAATAGCAGAAAATAAAGATCATCAGCAAAATCATTTCATAAATTTCAGGAGACCTTCAAGGAAAGCTCCTTGGAGTATCATTTTTCACAAATCCACTTTCTTTCTGTAGGATCACAGATATGAAGTTGAAAGAGACCTTAGAGATCACTTATACCAGCCACCCCTTTTTTCAAATAAAGAAACTGAGGCCCAAAGAAATTAAGAAACATGCCCAAGGTCAGGCTGGTAACTAAACAGCAAAGGCAACATTCAGATTTAGCATTCTTTTCCTATCCTGTGCTGCTTAGACTATATCCTGTTTGGGCAGTGGAACTAGGATAACTTCAGTAATAGGCAATAATCGGCAATAGTCAATGTATCATTGAGGTGTTGATTTATTTGAAATACCTTGATGTTCACCCTTAAGGTCTGAAAGGGTGAAAAGTATCACAGAGTTATACACACACACACACACACACACATCAAGATATCTAGATAGAGATAGAGATAGAGATAGAGATGATATAGAGATAAAGATAGAGATAAAGCTCTGTCCCTATTATAAGATAGAGAGGAAATGCCAATCTGCATCAGTAGAGGGATCTTCCACACTGGAAGATCTTCACACATTGAGAAAAATACAATTCAAAAAAAAAGTAATGAAGGGGGCAAATGAACTAGATTATATCTAAGGTCTCCTCAAACTCTAAATCTAACACCACTAAGCAGTACAAACCTAAGGCCCTATTGATCATTAATCCCTTGCTTCCTGAAAAAAAAATTACAGCTAGCCATTGCAAAAATCATTAATTAAATAGTCTGTGTTTTTGCCCCCATACTCATAAGTTCAGGTTCCAAAATTGTTTTTGGAAAGAAAAATGCATAACTGGCACCCGGACTTGTTTTTATAATCCATGGCCAGGCTCATTTGCACCAGGGAAGAACATTTTGGTGGAGATCTAGCAATGTACCATGGCAGTCCATTTCAAATGAAAGTGTCAGAGATAAAAATGAACATAAGTTTCAAATTCAATACAAAGAATAAATGATCTTTAAAATCCTCTGCATCACTCAGGTAGATGCTGACTGGCTTAGCGTGTGCAGTATTTTAAAGATGAATGTCTGGACTTTGTATTTCAAACTGCCACAAATAGGGGACATTTCCAGAATTACAAGCTGTGGATAACAATTGTCCCAAAGAGAAAACAAGGACCGACTACCCACCTTGATAAGAGGCCCTCACATTCTTTCCCCATTTGTCCGTAAGTCCCCTATGACTTGGACCCTAGCTAGACCTCTCTGGTGATGAAAATTCCCCCTTGTTAACCTGCCCCCAATTCCCTTCTTGTTCCCTTTGAAGAAATCTCCATGGCAACTACTTAGCTCTCACATTGAAACCCACAGCAATCTTGTGAACCCCAGCTCCTGTCTCTGGTGGCTGGCACAAAACATCTTGCATGTCCTCCTCACTATAATATCTACAACTCTGCTTGTTGTAAAAGCCAGTCAGAGAGCCAGCATTTATTAAGCACCGGGACAGTGCTAAGTGCTGTACAAGACTTGAGACACTTTCCCCCAGAATGATGCTGGCGGCACCCCTACAACTGGGCACTGCTCTGCAGATCCAGCTGGATTGCCTCCAAATTCAGAATTCCAGCCTGCAGGGCCAGGGGATCATACTACAAGATGAAAGAAGTGGCTAGTGGCTAGGATATACTTCCCAGCCCTCAGCCAGCTTGAGAAATCTTCCAGAGAAATGTTCCAGCTGATTGGACAAGTTGCCAGGTCTGAGAGGCAGGGGAGAGGGGGATTCAGATGCGATCATTTCTCAAACTCCAGTCTCATGACTTTACCCAGCTAAAGGTTGGCTCTGTGACTTCCCAATTCAATTTCATCTTAGAACTCAGAAAGAATTTTGAAAATCTGATCCAGGCAAAAGCTGTGACTGAAATAATACATCATTGATGTGATATCTGCCACATTGAAAGGGAAGGCCAGCTTTCTTTTTTAAATTATTTCTTTTTTTAAATTAATAAGCAATTATTTCTTCTCCCTCCTCTCTGTTGGAAAAAAAAGACAAGCAAAACTCATAAAAATATGCATAGTCAAGCAAAGTAAATTCCCATATTTCCTGTGTGTGTATGTATATATATATACACACACATATATACACATACATACATATACATATATTTTACATATATACATATATATTATATCTTATTCTGCATTTCTAATTAGAAGGCTTTGCACTCCACATTTGGGCTTTTGTATTATTTGACAATGATGTATAAATTTCTATAATGAATGGGAAGGCACATTTGGCCACTTAATTCTACCATGTCCCTTCAGGTCAAAGACCGAATGCTTAAAATCTCAGTTTTAGCCAGCCCTTATTGAATGAGGTATCCTCAGTTCACCACCTTCCTTGAGAGTATCATAGTTATTGGGGCATCTAGGTGGCACAGTGAATGGAGTGCTGGCCCTGGAGTCAGGAGGACCTGAGTTCAAATTTGACCTTAGACACTTAACTTACTAGCTGTGTGACCTCGGGGATGTCACTTAACCTCAATTGCCCTGCCTTCCACCCTCCAAAAGGATAAAAAAAAGTATCAGATACTTTATTATCATCGTCATAGCTTCTTTTATTTTTGGAGATGTGATAGGCAAGATCATGGGTCCATCCATCCATCAAGATAGCAGGTATCCAGATCAAAAAAGATTACAAGAAATATCCATGTGCATAAAAACAAAGACCAGGAGTGGAATAGGTTTGGCAATGTATATGTATGTGTGTATGTATATATCTATAGCTATGGAGAAATATATCTAAACTTTATTGTGGCCTTCTGGGAGGGTGGAGGAAGGTATGTATATATTTATAGCTATAGAAAAACTTCTAAATTTTATTGTATCCTTCTGGGGGAGGTTGGGGGAAAGGGAAAAAAGAACAAAGTAAAAAAGTGCACAGCAGAGAACAAAAGAAAACTTACGAGGAGGCAAAGATGGACAATTCTCAACACAACGAGTATTATTTATCATACAGGCTTTCTTGAAATGAAAATTTATTGTTACATATTTTGAATCCTCTCTTATGTTCTGCCATGCACTTGACATGATTTTTATTTTTTTCTAACTTTGTATTTGAGTTCCAGTATTCAAATTTATGATAAGAAATGTCTTTAGTTAATCTAAAGGAAAGTCCTTGTTGAAGGGGAAAATATTATAAAAGTCTTCTAAATTCAAAAGAAATAAAAGAGTAGGGGTACAGGGAGGGGGGAGGGGACAAGAGAGGGTTTTTTAGAGGAAAGGGTGAGAGAATAGGTAAAATAGGGGTGTAGAAGGGTGTTTAGATTTATGGGAATGGGAGGACAGGGGAAGGATCCTTGGAGTGGGGTAGGCAAGTTATAGGAGGGCAAGATAGTGAGTAGAAGTAAAGTAGAGAAGGAAGGAGGGATAGGAAACAAGAGATATGCACATACATAAAAACCAAGATCAAGAGTAGAATAGGTTTGGAAAAGTATCTATCTATCTATCTGTCTGTGTGTCTGTGTGTCTGTGTGTCTGTCTGTCTATCTATCTACCTATCTGTCTGTCTGTCTGTCTGTCTGTCTATCTATCTATCTATCTATCTATCTATATGCATAAGTATATGCATATATAAATATGGAGAAACACATCTAAACTTCATTGTAGCCTTCTGGGGTCAGGGAAGGGGGAGGGTATGCATATATGCGTATCTTTATAACTATAGAGAAAGATGTCTAAACTTTAGTGTGGTTTTCTTTGGGCAGAGGGGTAGGGAGAAGGGAAAAAGAATAAATTTTAAAAAGTGCACAGCAGAGAACAAAAGAAAACACACAAGGAAGCAAAGATGGCCAATTCTCAACACAAGTAATGTTTATCATATAGGCTTTCTTGAAATGAAAATTTACTGTTACATATTTCGAATCCCCTCTTATCTTCTGATA
>CM053595.1:217354074-217389588 GCA_028646575.1 Pseudocheirus occidentalis
CTTCTGGCCTGATAAATGTGGTAACTCTGCCTCCAGTGCAGCTGATCTGCTCTCCTATAGCTGTGGTTCCCCGCCCGATGCCCCAGGGCCTGAGCCGGCTGGGTTTCGGCTGCGGGTCCCAGACTGGGTCCCAGACTACTGCGAAGAGCCCCGCCTGCTGCCCTGCCTGTAGCAACAGATGTGCCTTCTGTCTTGTGGAGGGTTTTGGGGCTTGAAAATCTGTTTAGCGTTCCATTTTATGAGTTTTTTAGCATGTTTGTGTGGGAGCTGTGGTCCTTTGCTGCTTCTACGCCACCATCTTCCACTTATATATTTCTTTTATTTAAAGTCTAGCAAAATAAATGACAAGAAACATCTCGTCCCTGCCGTACATTCAGGAGCATACTTGCATGCAGATTACCATGTCAGAAGTAGTTGATGGGGACTATGCAGGGAATGTGTGTGTGTGTGTGTGTGTGTGTGTGTCCAGGGGACAAATATCAAAGGGCAAATATGTAGGGAACATGTGTATCCAGGGAATACTTGTAGCAAGAGGAAAGAACTCAGATCCATAAAGCAATATCCATAGTGGAATCTATCTCTGCCTCTGACGTTGCTACCTGTTCTTAGTGGTTCTTCGGCTGTCTCTACTGACATCATTGGACTTTGAATTACTCTTCTCTGTGCTAGGATCCTCCAATGAACTCTTCTCTCCACTCAAAGGAGGACCTCTACTGAGCTACCTGATGTTGCTATCTGCTGGATCTTAGTTGTTACTGTTTCTTGTCCCATAAGATAAGAGATCAATAGCCTTTCTGCTCATAGACCATGTGGCTATTTTAACTCCTTTGTGAGGTAGAGTCTAGTTTATATAACCAACGAGTTTACTAGTGAAACCCTTCATCATTGACATTTTTTAAAAATCCTCCCTCTCCCCCCTTCCCTTGTACTCTTAGTCTATATTCTAATCTGAATTGTGACCTCAAAATTATTAATAAACTTTTCTTTGGGTCCAGAGCTTGAGTATCCTCAAATTATTCTGGGGATTCCACTTAAAAAAACCCACAGGAGCTTGTTGGAACTATGACAGGAGATTCCTTTGAGGACATCATGCCTTGGGTCTATGCAAATCAACTTGGGCACAAGAAAAGGACCAGAAAGAGTCACTCAACCTGAAGACCTTTACCAGACTTCTCTGTAGTAGCCAAATGACAGTACTCTTTATCTGGAATTGAATCAAATCGAACTTTATTACAGAGGATTGAGTTGTGAACATGTGGTGAGAAAATAGGAGTTAGTATAAAAGTGTCTTTGAAGAATTTTGGCAGAAAAAGAAAGAAGACATAGAATGACAGATTGAGAGACTGAGGGATAGGTTGTTTTGGGGGAAGGCATTTTAAAGGATAGGATAGACCTGAGCATGTTTGTAGATAGTAAGTAAGATGACTTTAGAGAGAGATTAAAAGTACAAAATAAAAAAGAACATTAATGAAAGAATTAGCAAAGTAAAGGGTGATATAAAGAAGGATATAAGTTAAGAGATTATCCATGACAAGAGGGGTCAACTCATACTTTGTGACCAGTGGTAGGAAGCAAGCTTGAGTTATGGAGGACAAGAGAGAAGAGAATTCAGGATGTGATGAAATCGTGGCTCATTTGGAATATAAACTGAAGGGAACATTTCTATGACCATGGAATTTCTTTCTGTGGGAGACCAAAGACAAAATTGCTCAGCAGGATCCTGGGGACTAAACCTTCAAACTCATGTAGATGGAAAGTAATCACTGTTTTAGATAGGGATAAGCCTTCAGGAACCTGGTTTTGGATTCTCAAATACCTTCCATCTTAGCCTGCTTGTGTCTTGCTTGTTCAGTTTTGTAATTACTTATCGACCTCTCTATACTGAATGGTAGGAAGCTTTCCAGTTGCCAGTCTCTGGAAACTTTCTCCTTTGTGTCTCATCCAAATGCTGATGAGAGGTTATTTCAATAACTTTTCCCTTCTTGCTGAAATATTTGCTTCCCATGGACTTCAAATAATGAAAGGAAAAATCAAAATAAACAGTAAGCCAAGGTGTAGAAGAAGAGGAGGGAGGGAGAGAAGGAGAGAAAGAAAGAGAGGAATCTCCAGATCTAGAAAAAGTATTCCTAAAAAAAATCTTGGGAGCAGCTAGGTGGTGCACTGGTCCTGGAGTGAGGAGAACCTGAATTCAAATTCAGCCTCAGACACTTACTAGCTGTGTGACCCTAGGCAAGTCACTTAACCCTGACTGCTTCAAAAAAGAGAGTAGGAGACTCATGCTTATTGCATAAAATTCTTTTCATTCTCCATTCCAGAAAAAAAACATACAAATAAAATAATGGTTTTCACTTTAAGAAAAAAAATCACTTTGATAGAACAGATAATCTGAAGTATGATCTCTTAGTTTACAAAAGGATTAGTAGAACAGTATTCGAATGGGTCTTAAAATATTATGTAGTCCCTTTTAGGGATAAGGAACACAAGGCCCAGAGATTTGAATGACTCATTGAAGGTTGTCTAGGTACTTAACAACAGATTAAAATAAAAATTCTCAAAGAGGACTATGACATCAGGAAGATAATGAAATAACTTGCAAGTGAATTGGAGTAAGGGAAGGCTGTGCAAAGTCACCAGCCTCACTTTATCCTCCAGCACCATCTGGGTCCACTGGCAAGATAAAGATCAGCCCAGGATGCAGTGGAAGACCTTGGCCTTTTTCTAAGTTCTCACTTTGACTGAAGCAACAAACATCCATTTGGCCTGTTTAAGAAGTGAATCAGGGGATGGCCCCTTTAATCAAAATCAACGTTAAAAAAATCAAACTGGGAGGGAGAAACCCTCAGGGTTGTTTCTGACCTAAAAAGAAACAATTACTATTGACATTCACTCTAAGCCATCAAGCCCCCCAAAATAACTATTAAGTGGTGCTTGGACTTTTGTTGGCTAATAAGTGAGAGCAAGAGTGAACTGTGTTACAAGCATGGTCTTTAAGAAAGAAAGCTAACCAGTAAACCCCAGGATACCAAGATAGGATTCAGCCATCCAAATGTACTTTCCTTTGGGCAGAGTATCCTCAGGTAAGGGCATGACATTCCATGTGAGAAGGGGAGGAGAGGGAAGGAGAGAAGAAGAGAGCAGAGGAAAAGACTGAGAAAGATACATTGTGTGTGATATTGAGAGGTCATGGGACACCTTCAAGTGGTAAATGAGGGTCTGAATAGTGAATGTGTGAGTTAACGGGAAGCCAGACAATATGACGTCCATTAAGCCACCTACAGAGTTCTATCTATTCAGGCTAACAAGTCAGCCTAATTAACTTTCTTCTTCCCATTTGTTTGAAGGGTACATGCTTTAGTCAAAGTGAAGAGAATACAGGGAGTTCAGTAGAATTTGATTTGACTAAAAGATCACTAGAAGCCTTGTGTCAACATAAGAGATATGGTGCCTAAGAGCAAGGGAGACGCTACTAGACCATAATAGAGACGAGAAATATGGCGCCATTTTTTCTAGACTATTTTGTATTTTACTAAATGTAACTTGTTATAATTCTTTGCTTTTTTCTTCTTTTTTTGACTTCCCTCCAATATTTATCATCAACGTTCATACTTTCCTTAATTCCTATACCCCTAAATAGCCCTGACCCACTGTTTTGCATACAATATATGTGGGATTTAATATGTGTGGCATGAAAGGGTCCTTATCACTCTCAAGTGCCATTCATTTTACTCCTTCATAAATTCCACTGTCACTGTCCTAGTTCAGCTGTTATCTTTTCCAAATCTATTTGAACATCCAATAAGTGTCTTTCCTGTCTAAAGTCTCTTCCAGCTTGACTCCATCCTTTCCACCACTGCCTCTGTAATATGCCTTATTTATATGGCAGCTATGATCACACTTACTGCTCTACTGGAAATGTTTCATTAACTCCTTATTTTGGCATTCAAGACTTTCTCCATTGTCCTTGGTCTAATATGCCATCTACATTTCTCAGTACATCCCTTTATTCATTCTATTCTTCAGCTGGACTATTAACTGTTTCCAAATATCATCCTTTCTTCTCTTGCCTCTGTGAATTTGCACATTACATCTCTGTACAAGCCCACGTAAAGGGATATCATCCACATCATTGACTCTTTAATTAAATGCCACACTTATTACCTACTGTGAAAAACACTGTGCTATGTGTCAGGTATACAAAGAAAGGTAAAACGTAAGTTCAGATCTAAAGTAAGCAATAATAATATTAATAGCTAACATTTATCAAACACTTTAAGGTATATGAAGATCTTCACTAATATCATTTCATTGCTTTCTCACAACAGCCCTGGAAAGTAGGTATTATTTGGCTCATTTTGCAGACGAGGAAACTGAGGCAGACAAGACTTTAGTGGTTTGCCCAAGGCTTCTCAACTAGTAAGTATCTAAAGCCAGATTTGGACTCTGAGCAGCTGCAGTTATCTATCCACTTTGGCATTCAGTTGCCTCAATAAGAGCAAAAATGGAAAGTTCACTATATTACAGCATCATAGATTTGGGGAGGGGGGCACTCAGGAGTCATCTATTCCAGTCTAGAGTATTGTATCTAATTGACACCTTAAAAAGAATCCCATATGCCCAAACAAATGTTCATCCAACCTTCACTTGAAGACCTCTAATGAAGGTTAAACCGTCACCTCCCAACAAATGTCGTTCTAGATAGTGCTGATTGTTAGGATGTTTTCTAGCATCAAGAACAAATTTGCCTCTTTGCATTTTCTATTCACTGAACCTAGTTCTGCCTTTAAGGGTAAAAATTAAAAAAGCAAACAAACAAAAAGACAAGTCAGTCGACAAGCATTTATTAAGAGCTTACTGTGTTCCAAGCACTGTGGCAAGTGCTGGAAATACAAACAGAAGCAACGAAAAATGCAATCCCTGCCTTCAAGAAGCTTATATTTTAATGGGGGAAGACAATACATACAAACAAACTGAAAGGCAGTGGAGAGAGAGAAGGTACCTAGCATGGGGTCATGATGGGAAAGTCCAGAGAAATGAAATCTGGTAGATAATGAAGAGATGGCTGACGTGGGTACCCTGCTTAAAGGGAGAGTCTGAGTGGAGCTTTCCAATCAGAGGAAAGGAGCTCATGGGCAGAGGATATTTCCAGTTCCAAAACTGAAGTGATGTTCCAGAATGAAGAAATTTCTGGAGCATTATGGAGGAGTGCATCCTGGCAGGAAATATAAAAAGAAATAATCACTTTCAAGTTCATTTCTTTTTCCATATGAAAGTCTTTCAAATTTTTAAAAACAGCTACCATTCTCTGCCACCTTCATTTTCATAAATTCTTTCCTTCAAAGTAAACATTCTCATTTCTTTTAACTACTCATCATATGATCCCAAAGCCCTTCACTTTCCCAACTACCTTCCTCTGGACATTCTCCAGGTTATCAGTATCTGTCCTCAAATGTGGTGCCCAGAAATGAATACAAAAAACAGATATGTTTTAACCATGGCAAAGTACAGGAAAATCATCACCTTATTCCTGGATGCTATGGCTCTCTTAATGCAAAATTGTGTTAGCTTTTTTTTTTCTGTCTACCATATAACACTATTGACTCTTTGAGTTTGTAGTCCTTAAGACCCCCTTATCTTTTTCTCAAGTGAAATGCTAGTTAGCCACACCTCCCCTCCCATACTTTGGAAGTTGATGCTTTGGGTTTTTTACCGAAATGTTCATCCTCTATTGTAGGTATGTCTCTAATTCCAGTTTCCTCTTAGTTCAGGTTCAATATGAGAATATGAAACAATGTTATACTGACCCTAAGTTTTCTTTTAATGCAGTCCTCCTCATCTCCACCTGGAAATATATCTGGTCAGTATGTCACTTATCAGGGTTTGGCAATTTATGTGTAGTCTTTGGCACTCACCAAGTCATAGAGGCACATGTTCCACATAACTGACTATGACTTTTTATATTCCTAGATAATCTAGAAGCCATGACAGGGAAGGTGAGGCCTATTAGGTTCTGGGGACAATTTTGTTCTCTCACATCCCCATTTACTAGGCATCTTCTGAGCTTTAGCTGTATATTTAAGCCTATCTCTCAAGATTTTTTTATTCTAATTCTGTCATCCAGTTATGTTAGCTATATTTACAGCTTTCTGTCATAGGAAAATTAAAAATAATGCCTTCTATCACATTAGAAATATTCTTTAGTAAAGTGTCAAGCACAGATTCCTAGACTGCTGTGCTGGAAATCTTCCATTTTTAACACACCAACCATTAATATCTACATATTGGGTTTGAATATTCAACTAGTTTGGGGTTACCTAATTGTTCCTTGTTTTGTCTTTTTAAAATATTTCATTAATACCCATTTCTTCTATTTTTATTACCTTCACTACCCACCCACACTTACCCAACAAACTTCTTTCCCACAAGATAACTCTCCCTTGTAATAATAAAGCCAGACCAAAAGTTGGAAGACTTGGGGAAATCACATATTGGTGAATCTGAAAATAGATCTCATTTGGCACTTCTGACCTATCACCTCTCTCCACTTTTTCCTAAAGGAATAGCATGAGTGACTATATCAAATTGTGGATAAGATCTTTGTATATTGTATTGACAGTATTTCCCTGATATACCAGCCTAGGAACTGTTAGAGAAGGAAATTCATTTGGTATGACCTTCCTTTAATAAAATCATGCTGATGCTTTGTGATCCCTCTTTCTTCTTCTAAACCTTCATTTCTTTAATAATACAGACTAGAAATACAGCACAAATTGAAAGCAAGCTCACTGTACAATAGTTTACACATTTCATTTTTTCATTTTATTCACAAAACTGAAACCACATCTACCCTTCTTTGGTACTATATATTTCTCCTTATTCTACACTACCCACTTATCAGTGACAGTAATTTAAAAGTCATATATGCTGGTTATTTCATTGCACAAAGATGTCCATTACCTGGGCCAAGTGACTTGAACTCATTAAAGGCAGCTCAATACTTACTTTTTTTTATTAATTTTTTATTAATTTTTTACTTATTTAGGGTGCCAACTCTCAGCCACTTTTGTTTCATCTTTTCCAGTCCAAAGGTCATTCTCCTTAGCAAAGAAAATAGAAACTAGGTTAAAAGTGAACAGCTCTGCCTTCTCCCTATGGTTAATAATCTCACTACCCTAAGGAGCAGTCCTATACTTTCATCTTCCTCTTTGCCCCAATTTTTTTGGAAAAATTATTTCCTTTGGCAAGCTTTTCTTACCAATTTCAGCTCATTCTGAGATGCTGTACTTCTAACTCTATTTTTATGGTACCACACAATGTTTTTGTATGCATCCTCTATTATGTGCCATGATTTCTGACTTCTATACGTGCCTTTTAAAAATCTGTTTCTTGCTAAATTTAATATGCATCTGTATCAATCTTTTTGTGTAACTCTTTTTTCCCTCCCCATCAGATTGTTTTTCCTTGGTGTCCAGGTTTCTTTCTTGAGAGTTTTCTGTCCCTCCCAAATTGGCTTCACCTCTAGAACTCTAGTCTCTGATATCCCACCTAACTTTCCTCTGAAAAGTTTAGATAATGTCAGTCAAAAACATTTTTAGCCATGTACTAAATGTGAGCACTGAGGATACAATGAAAAGTTAAGGACAGGTCCCACCCTCGAGGAGCTCTCAGTTTAAGGAGGGAAAGAATCCTCAAACATCTATGTGAAAACAAGCTATGAGGGGATAAATTTTTTTAAATGATGAATGAAGGGAAGGCAAAAGAATTAAGTGCTTTATGTAGAAGGCAGGATTTTAGCTAGGATTTGAAGTAAGCTAGGGAAGGCAAGAAGTGGAGATGACAAGTTGGGAGGGACAGGAAGGGCAGCCAGTAAAAGTGATAGGAGTGAACAGATGGAGTAAGGGGAACAAGGAGGCCAGTGTTACTAGATCAAAGAAGGGTTTGGGGGAAGTGAGTAAGGGCTATAAGGTGCAAGAAGACTGGAAAGATCATGGTAGTGATTAGATTATAAAGGATTTTGAATGTGTAACTGAAGATTCAATACTTTTTCTTGGAGGTAATAGAAAGCCAGTGGAGTTTTTTAAGTAAAGGCCTGGGATAGCAGCATGATCAGACTTGTGCTTTAGGAAAATCGCTTTAGTTGATGAATGGAGGAGAGACTGCAGTAGGGCAGAGACTTGCAAGGAGAGTTTGAATGGAATAAAGAAGTATCTTTTCTTTGGGAAAGGAGGTTCAGAGAAGGCATCTTGGAGAACATAGCAGCTGGTTTGGGCCCTAAATGAAGGGAGGGACATCAAGAGATGAGGGTTCAGGAGGGAGTTGATTTCAAGAACTGGAGCCAATCTAAACAAAGACATAGAGGCAAGAATAGTATAAAGTATGGAGAGTAACCTGTTTGACTAAAATGTGGAGGAAGTGAAGTGAACAAAATAAGGTTCAAAACATAAGTTGCATCCGTATTGTGAGGAGTCTTAAATGTGAAAAGCAAGAATTGGAATTTCATTCATTAGGTTGTCGGGCTATTATTGTCTCTGCTATTATGAAATAGACTAGACATGAAGAGATGAGTACTTGAACTAGGGTGGTTGAAGTAGGAAATGAAATGAGATAATAGAAATGAGAAATATTGTTAGGACAAAATCAAAAGAATGTTAGTTGGTTGAATTGTATGGCAAGATAATAGGGAAAAGTCAAAGACAGCATCTCCAAAGCTACGAATATATATATTATATTATTATATTATATTACATATAATATATAATGCCTGTTAATATTATTAACAGATAGAGAAAATTAGGGGAAAAGTAAGATTATTTATTATTATATTTTAGAATTATATGTTTTATTTTGAATATAATACACATCAAATAAAATGAGCTTTTGTCTATAATAGAACAGAAAAAGAAGATTGTAGATGAAATTGAAAAATCTCTATTATTTACATCTTGTCTTTTATAGATAGATAATAAATTCCATAGGTAGATTGTTCAAAATAGTTTTGTTTGTCTGATTCTCTCTAGCCTTCCTTCTTTTCTCTTCTGTGCATTAAAATATTTTAATGCCCCTCTTTTTTCAGTTTGTTCAGCCAACCCTATTGCTAGCTCCCTTATCTCCCTCACCACCAACATGATACTTCCAAAATAAAAATTAATAACAGAAAAATATAATCATTGAAACAAATTAACATGGTCAGTGCAAAAAAACTACACTTTTGCCAAATCCAAAAATCTATCTCTCATTAAGCATCTTGAACGTATCATCCTTCTTTCAGAGTGTGGGTAGCATGCTTCATCATTAGTTCTCTAGAGTCATGGTTAGACATTGTATTGATCATCTTTCAAAGATCTTTTTCTTTATTGCTATTGAATAAATTGTTATCCTAGCTCTACTTTGGTTCCACATCAGTTCAAGCAAGTCTTCCCAAGTTTCCCTGAAAGTGACCGTTTCATTACTTTCATGTGATAATATTCTATTACACTCATATGCAATAATTTCTCCAGCCATTACCTAATTGATAGACACCTTGCCCTTGTTTCCAGTTTCTTGTTATAACAGAAAGTACCACCATAAATATTTTTTCATATATTGGTCCTTCCCTCTTTTATCTCTTTAAGATAGTGGTATCACTGAGTCAAAAGATATGCATAGTTTAGTGACTTTGTGGGCAGAGTTACAAATTGGAAAGATAAGGTTTTATAGAAAAGATGAGTTCAATTTCAAATACATTTGACATTTTGTTAGACCTCCCAGGTAGAAATATCAAAAAATACAGGACTCATGAGGTAATGATTAGAATAAATTATATCAAAACTGAAGGTCAGGGACAGGACTGTTAGAATGCACCTATTTAAGGGGTTTGAATAGGATTAGAATTCTCCAAAAGAGACTTTAATAGCAATGGAATTTGAAGATCTTTCCTGCCCCTTTTATTTGCAATCAAACTGGTACTTAGCACCTTGTTCCAAGTTCATAATTGTGTCAAGTATTAAGACCTAGAACTTTCAAATTCCACAATGGGATGGACTTGCTGATGTAACAAGAAGGGGCTGGAACAGGGAATTTCTAATACCTTATATAAGGAAAAACTCAATCTAGAAAGCCAGCTGAGGAGCTAAGAATTGAGAAAAGAACTGAGAACTGGACTGAGAACTGAGAAGAGGATTGAGAAGAACTAAGAAATGAAAAGAGAGAAGATTTTGAGAACAGAACTTGTGGTGGCAGAACTTCTTCTGAGAGCTTCTGAGAACTTCTGAGGGCTATCCATAGCTGCCAAGAACTTCTGAAGGCCAGCCAGAACTGCTGGGAATGAGAACTGAGAAATGAGAAGAAAGGAGAACTGGGAGGGGAGGAAGCATGACTGTGGTGCTGGTACTTTGTCTGTTTTGATGTTACTTTGTCTCAGACCTTGTTGATTTCTTAGATAGAAAGTGAATTGATGAGAATGCCAAAAATGTGGATGAATGCTATTACAGCTTTGTTAAGCCTTATCTTCCCAGGAACAGAAACTGCGAAGGACTTGAAGTGGGCCAGACACTGTGAGCTTCAGTATGGAACAGGAACTGCATAGGAAGCTGGACAAAGAACTGAGAGCTGTCTGCCTTTGAATCCAGGTGGCAGTTGAATAGATTTGGGCAGGAGCTGGGACCCCGGAAGAGGAACTATGGAAGCTGAGAACCTGCCTCAAGATGAAAAGACCTCTCTTTGGGTATTTAATACAAACTGAGAAGATCATGATTTCCTGTGGTCTAGGGGTTGAGAACTCTGACCTTTACATTTATATGATTGAGTTAAGGACTTTTCCAATTAAGAAGAAAGAGGACTTTCTGATTGAAGAGATTAAGACAATGTGACCTAGGGGTTAGAGAACTTTTACCTTTGTACTTTGTGTCAATTAAGGAGGCTTGCCTCCTTAAGGATGATTGAATTAAAGACTTACTAAATAATTGAGTTCTTACTAAATGAATGTTATCTTTTGTTTAAAATTATGTGACCACTTTAGTGATAAGTTCTTAAGCCTAATGTTATGAATGCTGTACTTTGATTTCTGTGAATATTTTGCCTTATTTTGTTACTGAATAGAGAGTTCACTATACTGTGTAATCATAACCTTGAAGCTATTCACAACAGCAGTCCTCTGGAAAGCTGCTCATGCTTAGCTCTACAGAGAGAGAAAAATATCAGTTATAAGAATCATTACTGCTTGGTGGCATAGAAAACAAGGGAGGAGAGGGCACCCAGAAAGAGGTGTGTAACATTGATGGTAGCAGGTAGATCAAGGAGACTAGGGGGGAAAAAAGACTTGTTGAAATTATTCTTTTTGATTCAAGGTCCAAATCATTTTCCTTATCTATGAAATGAAAATGATAACAGCATTTACCTCCCAGAGTTGTTATAAAAATCAGTTTAGATAGTATTTGAAAGTGCTTAGACTGGTGCCTATCATGTAGTAGGTCCTATGTAAATGCTAGCTATTATTGTTCTTGTTATCTGCCATCTACTTTAAGAAACTTTCCTTGGGTTTGTCAGCTGAACATGATGGCTTTACCCCAGAATTTCTCAAGCTGCTTTAACATTTTTTGTGTATTTAGTAATAATGTAACTTGTATACGAGGGCTTTAAATTTTTTTTCTGTATATACTCCCCCCTCCCAACCAAGCCCCCAGTAATAGTAAGCTCTTTAAGGACAAGGACTGTATTATTTTTTATCTTTGTGTCTACAATGCTAAACACGGTGTCCTACACATAGTAGGTGCTTAATGAATGTTTATCTGATTAGGTAGACTTTACTGAAATGTGAGTGAAGCATTTGCTACACTTTCATCCAGGATAGTGGTTCTCAATCTTCCTAAGGGTTGCCATGACCCTTTAATACAGTTCCTCATGTTGTGATGACCCCCCCAACCCTAAAATTATTTTCATTGCTACTTCATAACTATAATTTTGCTATTGTTATGAATCTATCTGATATGCAGAATATATTTTCATTGTTATAAATTGAACATAACCCACAGGTTGAGAAAAACTGATCCAGGTCCTCTTCAACTCTCTGGGTAGGAATGGATCTGCAAACAGCTAGTTTTCCCCACTACAGCAACTTCTACACATTAACTTTAAAGGTTCACAAAGTTTATTAGGAGATCAGTCTTCAGGCAATGGGAACCAGAAACTTCCAGGAAGTTCCAGTGGCAGAGAGGCAAAATGTTATGGAGCCATTTAGGAAAGAAGGAGCAGATGTGAGCCTGAGGCTATAAGGGGATATGATTGCCAGCAATGACTAGGGTATATTTAAGGGTGTCAGGGAATGGTCTCAGGGTTGATACTGGTCATTTTGGAGAGCTCTGAAGCTGATTGAGTTGCGGTGAAGGGAGTAGTGTGGATGGAGAGTATTTGTATTATGTACTTGGAAGTTTGTGTGTTAGTACAGTTTGAGACAATTGACATGAGGAGAGGGGATAGTATTGTGAATGTATCTAAATCATTTTGGTATGAGAGCATTCCATCAATTGAAATAGAAGGGGGAGAAGGGAAGAGAGGAGAGTGGAGAAGAAGAAAAAGAAGTGAGGAAGGGAGGAGAGAGAGAAGGAGGACAAGGAGGAAGAGGAGGGAAGGAGTTAAGTGACTTGCCCAAGGTCACATGACTAGTAAGTGTGACCTCATAAGAGCTGGTAAGGATGCCAAAAGAGTGTGTAAAGAGAAGAAAAGAAGGCCTAGGACAAAGCCTCAAGGTGGACCCAAAGTTAAGATGTGTCACAAAGGAAATGGGAAGGGAGGTCAAACCTATAGGAGAACCAAGCAAGAGAGGTTATAAAAACCCACAGAGAAGCGAGTATCCAAGGATGTCAAAGGCTAGAAAGAGGTCAAGGAGGATAAAGAGTGAGGAAAAGTGGAAATTAATATGTGGCAATTAAGAGCTAAATGATAACTTGTAGGGAACAGTTTTAGTCAAGTTATGAAGTTGGAAGTCAGATTTCGAAGGGTTGAAAAGCTAGTGAGAAGAGAGTGTCAAAAATATGCAACTTTTTCCTACAAGTTTGGCTAGGAAAGGGAGGAGAAATATAGGAATATGATTTGAGATGATGGTAGGATCAAGTGAGAATTTTTTTTGTTGGTGCCGTTTTTAAAAGAGAAGGAAACTTAAATGTGTTTGTAGAAAGCTGCAAAGAGGACAGTAGATAGAGACTGAAGATCAGAGAGAAAGACAAATTGTAGGGGCAATCAAGAATGTGATCCCTAAGCAGGAAAACACATATCCTGGTGAGCCATAGTAATCAAAAGGGCATTGCAGTCAGCATTGATGGAGGGAGTCCCACACCATGAGGCCACTACATTAACCAAATCATGCTTGTATCCTTGTAACCAAGTTGGAACCACCCAACTTGACCAGCTAAATGAAGCCCTTCATTTTGCAGATGGTTACACCATGATTAATAAGGGGAAGGACCCTTCGCGCTAAGTTATAATGTAAGTTTGTGTCAGAGTCAAGACTAGCATCCAGGTCCTCTAACTCAGTTAACAGGCTCCCCATGTAACATCTCTCCAATAAACCCCACGGCTTCTTAGATCTGACCTTCTCCCAAATACCATACCCACCCACCTCACACCACTCCTGCCTAGGAAATGTTCCTTTTGTTTTCTTACATCTGGATTTCAGTTTCATCCTCTGAAAAGTGAGATGTTTGGATTAAGTCATCTCCAAAGTCCTTTCCAACTCTAGTCATGCCTCAATCTATGACATACATCTGAAACAGCTGCACACAAAGGACATTTGGAGCACTTTGTAAACCACAGTATTCTATCCCTCAGCCTCTGGTTTCCCAGTGGTTCAAAATGCCCTCAGACTTAAAGAATTGGGGTTTGGGAGGAAGGTGGTTTGTTCTTTGTGATCAAGTTGGAATTAGCTACCTAAACATGTTGCTTTGGGTAGATGTGGCCACCTACTGGCAGTATCCCTTTCTATTCCCTATTTATTGATCATTTGGAATAAGGGCCATGTGTTCTAGGACAATATTCCATCACTTCAGTGACTTTCCCCTCAAACTGGGAAAATTCTGTAAAAACCTAGACTTGACAGAATCAGTAGAGGATTTTCTTGATCTCTAAATTAAGAATCAGGAAGAATCAGCCTTCCTGGGTTATAGTATTATTGTGGTAGTTGTTGTTTGTCCTTCATTCTTGAAGAGGACCATGACATCAGAGAGGTGATGCCATGACATGAAAGTGAATTGGATTTAAGTGAGGGAGGGCTGTGCAAAGACACCAGCCTCACTTCCTCCTTTGGAGTTATCTGAGTCCAGTGGCCAGATGTGGGTCAGGATGACTAGAGAAGGCCCATGGCCTTTTTTTTTCCTTTTTGGAGGAAGGCAGGGAAATTGAGGTTAAGGGCCAGTGCTCTATTCATTGAGCCACCTAGCTGCCCCCAGACCGTGGCCTTTTCAAGCTAAGGTCTTTAAGAGGTCTCATTTTAACTAAGGCAAGGCTAACACAAGGAAAGTTTGTGAAGAGTGATCTTAGTGGAAAGAGCACAGAATTGGAGGTCAGGAGACCTGGGTTCTAGTCTTAGCTCTCACATTAACTGGATGTAGTTCTCAAAAAAACACTTATCCTTTATGAAACTTCAGTTTCCTAATGTGTAAAATGAAGTGAATAGATCGAACAATCTCTCAGATTTCATGCTCTGAACCACATACTCCAGTAGAAGATGCAATGTAGTTCAATAGAGGGATATCTGCACTGGAAATTAGCAAACTGAGGTTCAAACCCTGCCTCTTCTTTTGTCAGAGATATAGCACTCTCATCCTTTATGAACTTGGCCACATCATTTAACTTTTCTAGGCTTCAGTCATCTCCTCTTTAAATTGGGGAAATTGGGCTACACAGCCTTCAAGACAGAAGTGTGATGGAAAATGTTTAACTGCTGCCTCTCTAGGGGAAAATGTAGTTTAATCTTCATTACTAACATTTTCTCCATTACTTTGTTAAATGTATACAATCAACAAAACAATAAATCAAGCCCAGAATTATAACATTTGATGATTTTGAAGGTTTTAATGCTCACACAGAAAATTTAATAATTGGCTTTCAATATCAGGTTCAAGCTTCCTCCAGAATAACCCTGCTCCAAGATCCTTCCTACTTCTAAATCTAAAAGGTTCCTTCTATCCTTCCAATTATATGTTGTAAGGTCCCTTCTGGCAAAGACATTTAAAAGTCACTTCCAGTCTGATATTATATAACTTTATAACAAGAATGCAGGAATGCTTTTCTGTGGCCCATATTATGGCAAGCAGCAATTTTTCCTAGAGAATTTTGTCACTGCTTAGGTTAACTTTTGCTTATTATACTAGGGAACTGGAAAGCAATGAAACTGCCAAGAAAGGGCCACGATCAGGAGTCCTGCTAAATAGAAAGGATCTGGTAAGCACCAGAGCTGTGGGCAAGCAAAGTATGAGGTTGAGAAGGGCAAGGTAAAGCAAAGAAGAAAGAGGTAGAACTCATTGGTCTAGAGAGTAAGACAAACATCAGCACCCTTACAATCATGGAATCCACCCTGGAGAACAGGGTTGGGAAACTGAACCTAGGACAATTGCTGTTTGTTTTGGGCCCTGTTTTGTCTAGGCTTTGAAGAATAGGTCTCACTGTGATGAATTCATGGTTGTTGTTTTCATTCATCTCTTGGTCCCGTGCCGATCAGGTTCTCGTGTCCCCCATTTTATCAGTAAATGCTCTCCAAATGACTTTTGTCATGGTGAGCCAGCAACCATCACAGAGGAAAAAGATAACTCATTCACTGAACTTAGGTATCATATTGAGGTTTCTCGATGACTTTTCATTACAGTCAGAGAAAGTATTATGATTCCAGAGAAAGAAAGCATTTCAGTGTCATGGTGTCATGTCTCCAATAGGTATCTAGGAAGCACCTGTGTTACCAAATCAAACTCATGGCCATGTCAACACCAAAAGCAGTTCCCCACTTTTCCCATTTTTACATAATAGATCCCAACTCTGACACATGTCAATGGTGTTTCACGAGTGTTCCTCAATTTCCATAAGGGCTAGAGAAAAGATTGGTGGGAGGCAGGTTATTATTTGTTTCTTCTATTCCAAGATTTATACTTTGATGTCTTTGAAGTTTTGACTGAGAGGTGAAGGAAAGGGAAAGGGAAAGAGTTGGACACACCTCATGGCTGACTTTAAATTTTTATTGTCCCTTGTTTCTTGGCTAAGTACTGGAAAAAAATTATTATTTGCTCTCTTCCCATATTCCAAGAGTTTAAGTGTTCATTCTTCTACAGAGACAACTCTCGGTCTTCAGAAATTTGCTCAGGGAGTACAAGTTTAGCAAAAGAATAAATATGCCACAAAATATGTTCATGGCCTTAATTTCTAATGTGAAAAAGTTCTCCAAAGCCTATCTCTAGGCTTGAAATATTATCTATAAAAATGTGGTACTATTTTATCTTTTTAGAAGTCATACATCTACGAGGCTGATTAATAGGTCATTGCGTGGGGCTAGAAGAAGCCCTAGAACATGGGGCCAAGTGAGCACAAGCTATATTTTTTCCACAATAGGCTTCTATTGAACTAAAATCCTGGTCGAGGCCTCACACAAGCCATTACCTGGGGAATAATGTAAAATTGACAAGAGCTAACAACTAATAGGTTATAGGGGTAGAAAAATAGAAGAAGAGGAAAAAAGTAGAATTTTTTCTATAGCGGAAGAAGATAAGCATATAATAAGAACCTATTATGTGAAAGGCACAGTGCTAAGTAAGCAATTCACAATTATTATCTCATTTGTTCTCCTAAGAGAATAATATCATCTTTGTATTCCAAGGATAGTCAAATGATATGACTGAACATAAGTGGATAACTTAGGAAGCAAAGTTAGTGAAGGGCTCAGGGATTTTCAAAGGATAATTTCTGGAATTTATGACCTTTCCCCTGAACTTAGATTCGGAAGATTTGCATTCAAGTCATAACTCTCCACTTACCATTTGGATGAACTAACTCATCTTTTTGAACTACAATTTTCTTACTGGTAAATTGGGGATAATATTATTGCACTGTCTACCACATGGTTGGTTATTGAGAGGATCAGATGAGATAAGACATGGGAAGTAATTCGTCATCCATAAAGTACTATGGAAATGTGAGCTACTTGAGTTATTCTCTTTCTTTTCCAGTTTGCCCCCCTGCCCCCACATACAGTTTCCATCCACCACTATATAGTAGAGTGAAAATGTTTAAAACATATGAGCAATTTAATTTGCTATAGTGTGTGGGCATCCTAGACTTCAAGTTATATAAAAAAATAGTTACTACATTTCCTTTATGAAAGTCTTAAGAGGGTTCATCGTTGCTAGATCCAGGATGACAGAAATGGAAATATGCCTCTATTAACACATTACTAATCTCCAGTGCAATCTAGTTTCTTTGAGGGCAGGAACTGTTTTCCATTTTATCTGTGTATCCCTAGTACCTACTACAGTGTCTTGCATACAATAGGGGATTCATAAATTCTTTTTGGATTAGATTAGAACTACCTAATGTATATAAAATGAAGTGCTAGGAACTAGGTAAGTAAAATATAGAGATATGCCAGCAAAATCCCTTACATACCAACATAAGATTAAAGTTACAATGCATGAATATAGACTAATTTATTATCTAGTCAGTTTAAGAGACTGAGACAGCTGGATGGCTCAGTGGGCCTAGAGTCAGGAAGGCTCCTCTTCCTGAGTTTAAATCTGGCCTCAGACACTCAGTTCTGTGACTCTGGGCTAGTCACTTAACCTTGTTTGCCTCAGTTTGCTCATCTGTAAAATGAGATAGAAGAGGAAATGGCAATCTGTTCTAATATCTTTGCCAAGAAAACCCCAAAAGGGGTCATGAAGAATTAGACATGCCTGAAAAAATGTTAAAACATAGAACTCCAAGTATGTTACTGACCAGCTAAGTCATAGGAAGTTGCATGAAGAACATAGAGATTAACTGACCAATCTGAGTCATACAAGTAATACCCTAGGGCAGGATTTGAATCCCACTTCTCTAAATTCCAAGCCTAGAATTCTATTCACTAAATCAAGCAGCGCTCCTACTGAATGAACACTCGCAAGTTAACATCATGACATTCCCAGCTCAGTACCATAATAGGAGCCAAGCAAATCATAAAGATAATAAGTATTATAGTATATGAGCGAAGAAAAAGATCAGATCATTGCAAGCTGTAACACTCAAGGAAGGATTCATGGAAGGAAATAAGACTTTAGCTAGGCCTTGAAGGATGAATAAGTGTTAGCTAAGCAAAGAACACAGTGAAGAGCTTTCTGATCAGGCGGAATGGCATGAGCAAAGGCCTCAACCTTCTTCTCCACCTTCTCTCAGCTCCATTATGCATAGTACATAACCCACGCAAAGCACCTCATTTGGGCCTCTGTTGTACTATTCATGTAATATGACATATTATAGTTTTCTATATAAATGTAATACTCCTATATACACATGAGAGTAAGGACAGGACAACATCTAAAGTTTCTCATCCCTAATGTCTAGTATACTAGGTGCCTAATAAATGTTTATTGAATTCAATGGAAGTCAGTACTATTAAATTGCATGTGGTGGGATGGAATGAATAGGGGAATGAGTGAGGTTTGCTCAGATCGGGGGTAGCATGAGGCTCAAATGAGACACTGGATATAAAGTACAAACCTAAAAACGCTATATAATTTCCAGCTATTGTTATTAACCTATAATAATATTAACCTATCATTATTATGATTAACTTACAGCTGTGAGGTCACTGGTATAGTGATGACTTCATTCTCTGAGCCTTCTACTGTACTCTTACTGAACCCAAATTATGTTTATAAAGTAATACAGGAGTGTGCTAGTAAATGTTTAATAACTGGGCTTTCCAAGGAAAAAAATGCACAGACATTTTTTTTAGATTTAATCTACATTTTTACCACTCTCTTAAGTCTAGACAACCAACAAAATAATAAATCAAGCCCTGATTTATAGGAATCAGTGATTTCTGAGAGGTAAATGCCTACAGTGAAAATGTGATAATGGATTCTCTCGAGCCATTTAGAGCAGCGGTTCTCAACCTGTGGATCACAACCCTTCTGGGGGTCGAATAGGGTCACCTAAGATCATCGAAAAACACATATTTCTGATGGTCTTAGGAATCAAGACACTGCTCCTCTATCCGAATCCAGGCGGGTCCCCCCACAGATATACCCACATACGAGTATTAAAGGTTGTGACATTAGGAAGGTTGAGAACCACTGATTTAGAGTTCACTCCAGTATACCCCTTACCCAAAACAGAATGGCCCAGTGTGACTGAAGTGGAGGGTCCTTTGAAGAACAACAGTTATTGAACTTGCCCAAAATATGATTGAACAAGGATATGTGTCCAGGCAGGTGCTTACATGATTCTGGTGCTGATATATCCTTGTTAATTGAACTGATTCCATGAAAAATTAACTGCCTTCATTCCTTCGAATTTTATTAAGGTGAGTTGGAAACGCATGGATACATGATGGATTGAGAAACTGCACCCAGACTTGGATCTTTCAGGGGCACCCTCTTTATTTCAGAAGCCTCTTCCACAGAAAGAGGAAGAAGAATTTCATTTTCTTATTAAAGTCTAGACCCAAAAGACAAAAGCTTATTCTTCAGTTCATTGCTAGTATAGATTTTCCTGGTGAATTATACTATATGAAAAATGATCGATGATTAAAGACATCATTACTGATTTTTAATTTTATACAATTTAGTGGAAGACTACATAAGTCATGGAGGGGATATACTCGACGTCGCTGGAGGGATGGACTGCACTGAAGATATTGTGGGTGCTTGAAGTAAGTAGAAAAGTTATGTCCTCCAAAATCTAAGGGGTGAAACTGTGGGTTAAAAAGGCAAATGGACAATTTGTTTTCTCAATGCCTGACTCTTCATGGGTTGAGAACATTGAGTTATTCCTTTAGTGGCTTCCTGTAATTCCAATATTAAAGCTAATAGACTGTGGAGGGTTCAGACTCTCAAACTCCCAGGTAGTGATATGTTCCAATCCTATATGCTGCTAAAAGTCAATTGCAAACAATAGGAAATTCTCTATTTAGAAGGAAAGTAAAATGTATGCTTTCTAAAATTTGAGAGACTGTATTTTGTTTCCTATCACTTCTGCTTTTGCCCAGATCAGAATAGGGTTAACCTTCAGACTATCACCTGGGCCCATATGGGAGTGTCAAACAAGAAAGAGAACAAAAAGATCTTACCTTGGTATCATCCACTCACTACTATCATTATTTCTGATCTTTTAGATTCACAACCTTGCCTGCTAGAGCTATAGTACATGCCTGATGTTTCCTATTCTGGATGACTTCTCTGGGCTTGTCCTTTTGCCTGCTGACTAGCCTGTGGAATCTTCTGGACCTTTCTAGCATGGTTTGGTGCAATGGTTCCAAATGCACTGATTGCTTCCCTTAGGGGATGGGGCACAAAGTTATAGCAAGGGGTCCACAAATCCATATGTGCAGTCAACTTTGTTATTTTGATCTGTATTTAGCTACAATAAAATATGCTCGCTAATATAAACAAGCAAGTGTACCTTATGTAGACTGAATTTTAAATGTATTGCAAACATATGTATTGCTATTTTTCAAAAAATGTAGATGCTATTGTGAATAATAAAACAAATTCATTTAAAATTGCTGATATATTCATAAAAGCTTTTTGTAATGTGCTTTTTCAATGATATAGTAATGGCACAATTTCTATCATCTGGGATATAGTCTCTGAATTATTTTTTTTAATATTATAAGGGACCTCATGATCCAATAGTTTGGAAACCAAAGGTGTAGTAGAAAGAACACTGCATTCGGAGTCAGAAATTCTGGATCTAAGTCCTGATTCAGGTATGGGACCTATGTGACTGTGTTGTAGTCAATTTCTTTACCTGTAAAATGAGCATTTTGGACCAGGTGGTCTCTAAGGTCTCTTATAGTTCTAAACCCTATGAAATTCTCTTCCAAGCCTTGTTTTCTTCTCATTCCTTCCACATTGCACCCTTTCTTCTCCTTCTCAGCTGAAACTTATGCTTTGTTTGTCACTGCAAAAAAATAATAAGATTAGCATTCTAATAAAAAATTTCAAATTCCAAATACTTTGTATTTGCTAAGAGTTCTCTCTCCTCCCCTTCTCTTCATCTCAAATCCTTCTGTAACCATCCCCCATTGATTTCCGCTTTACTTCAGTCTCAGATGAAGAGGTGGACATTCTTGCCCAGATCATCTCCCCTCCATGCACCACTAAATCCTATTCTTCTTTTGTCTTCTCTAGCAGATTATCCCCCATGCTCCAATCTCTCTCTCTCTCTCTCTCTCTCTCTCTCTCTCTCTCTCTCTCTCTCTCTCTCTTTTTTCTCTGTCTTTTTCTCTGTCTCTCTCTGTCTCTGTCTCCATCTATCCCCCTCTCTCCTCTTTCCTTTCTTTCTCTTTCCTCTCATTCTCTCTTCTCTCTCTTTCTCTTCCCTCTTTCTCCTCTCTCCTCTTCTCTTTTCTCTCTCTCTCTTGTATCTGTATCTTTCTGTCTTTTGCCTCTGTGTTTCTGTCTTTCTCTCTGAACTGTCTCTCTGTCTCTCTTTTCTCTCTCCATCTCTGTTCTTTCTCTCTTCTTTTCTCTTCATTCTCACTCTCTCTTATCTCTGTCTCTGTCTCTCTCTGACCTTCAATCTTTTCTTAACTACTGGTAACTTCCCAAATGTCTACAAACAGCCTCAGATCTCTCCCTTAAAAAAAAACCTTCAATAGAATCATTCTATGTTACTCTTCCCCTTTTCAGTTAAACTTCTTAAATAAAAAAATCTAATCTCAGAGCCTCCTCCAATTTCCTTTCTTCTAAACTCTCTGCAATCTAGCTTTTGAATTATCACTCACCTGAGTCTCCTCTCTCCAGATTGACCAGTACTCTAAATTATTAGATCTAATGGCCTTATCTCGATTCTCATTCTATTTTACATCTCTGAAACATTCTACCCTGTTGGTCACCCTCTACTTTCACATATTTTATCTTTTCTGACACTGCTGTCTCTTGGTTCTCCTCCTACTGCTCTGGCCTCTCCTCATCTCTTTTATTAGAGCTTTGTTTATATTGAGCCTATTAATTACAGATTCCCTCAAGGTTCTCTCTATATCTCTTCACTTGATGAGTTCATCAACTCCCATGAATTCAATTGTCATCTTTATGCTGATACTCAGATCTATATGTCCAGCTGTGTTCTATCTCCTGTCCCACGTCACCAAAAATTGACTGGTGGACGTTTCAAATTCAATGTTCTATAAGCATCTCTAACTCAACATGTCAGTCATGTCATTATCATTCCCCTGCCAAATCCACCCCTTTTCTAAATTTCCCTGTTATTTTTAAGGGCACCACCATTCTTTCAGTCAATCAGACTTGTGACCTTCTATTCCTTACTCTCATTCACCCCAAATCTTTGGTCAGATGTTGAATTATGTCCTTTCTACCTCTACAAATATCTCCAGTATACATTTTCTTGTCTTTAGTCATGTAGCCACCACCCAAGTTCAGATTTTTTCATATGAACTATATCAATGGCCTCCTCATTGGTCTCTCTGCTTCAAGTCTCTCCCTCACTCCAAGGCATCCTCCATACATCTGTCGAAGTGATTCTCCCCACCAAACACAATTCTGATCATCTAATGTCCCTGTTCAGTAAATTCCAGCAGTTTCCTATTTCTTTTATTGTCAAATATAAACTCCTCTGTTTGTCATTTAAAGCTCTTTGCCACTGGACCCCTTTCTTCCTTTTCATTCTTCTTATACAGCATTTCCCTCTATACATTCTATGGTGTGAGTAAACCAGCCTCTGTGTTGTTCCTCCCACATCTCCTGTGCCTTTGCTCTGGCTGTTCACTTTGCTGGGAATAATTTCCCTCCTTGCCTCTGCCTCTTAGAATCCTGGCTTCCTTTCAAACTCAGCTCAAATGCTGCAGGAAGTCAGTCCTTTTTCCATCCCTCATCTAGCTTCTAGAGCCTTCCCCTATAAGGTTACTATGGTCCCTCTACTCTGTATGTAATTTGTATGTACTTATGTGTATATGTTGTCTCTCTTATTAGAATATAAGCTCCATGTGGGCAGGAACTTCTGTTTGCTTTTTGTTTGTACTCTCAGTGCTTCGAACAGTTCTTTGTATATAATAAGTGCTTAATAAATGTTTGTTGCTGGCTTGATTGATTTTGACTTGACTGGCTTCTCTGAATTTGACCTCATTATACCTTTATATCCTAACTGAAAGTGCTTGTCAGATGGTTTATCCTGGTCCCCCTAAGGTAGACCTGGTCTGTCACCAGTTAAGAGCCTTAGAGCTGCCATTCTCCCATACACATTAAGCCACTTTCCATCTAAAAGTAGCTCATGGGACCTTTTACAGTTACTTTTTTTTCTCAAATAGACTTTAAGAGATGGTTGGCTGCTTAAAACCATTAATGAAAATAACACACAGGAGAACTTTGAGATAATAGTAGCTGAACATGCCATTTTGGGTCTTTCAGCATCCTGTTGTTTTAGTAGGATTTTCTTTTCCCTAAATTTCCTTTGGGTCTCTATTGTTTTAACTGAAGGATTTTGAGGTCACAAATTCCCCAATGAAATACAAGCTACCAGTCTCGCATATTTGAGATAGTGAGATACTCAATAAACACCAGGGCTAATGATCATGTATTGTGTGCTATAGCAGCACCTTCCTGAGCATTCTGAAAACTTGGGGATAATGCAGTTGGTGTCCTAGAAAGAACACTCAGCTGGGAGTTCTCAAACCATCTTGACCATTAGTTATGTGACCTTGGGCAAGTCGTTTTCTCCGAGCCTCAGTTTCCTTGGCTTTTCAATGAGGTTAAATTAGATTACATCCAACATCCATTATAGTTCTATTGCACTGTCTCCATAGACTTTTATCTAAATAGATCTAAAAAACCCTTAACCATCTTCCTTAAGTTATTCACATGTGCTATCATTCAGTATCACATAGTATGGCTGTTGTTGTACTACAAGGATAGTGTCATTGTCACATAAGGAACATGCTCTGAGTGTTTTGTTCTTCCTGTTCCTTCAACCAACCCTTCCCCTATACAATTGATTACCGAGACCTGTCAGTTCTACTTTCACTGTATTTCTTGTAAGTTTCCCCTTTCTTCCATTTTCAACAACCATAATCCTAATTCAGGTCCTTCTCACCTCTTGTATGGATTTTTGCAATAGCCTCCTAACTACTTTCCCTGCCTCCAATCTTTCCCCTTTCTTTTTTTGTTTGTTCGGGTTTTTTTTTTGTTTTTTGAAGGGGGGATGGCAGGGCAATTGGGGTTAAGTGACTTGACCAAGGTCACACTGCTAATATGCGTTAAGTGTCTGAGGCTGACTTTGAACTCAGGTCCTCCTGACTCCAGGGCCACTTCACTGTGCCACCTGGCTGCCCCCTTTCCCCTTTCTAATCCATCCCCTAGACCTAGAGGGTTTCCAAAATGGTCTTCCTACTGTACAGGTCTGACTTATGATATTCCTCTGTTCAAATACTGTCAGTTGCTCCCTAGTGACCCTAGGACTCTCCTCATGCTTGCATTTAAGGCCTAACACTGCCTGGCTCCAACCCACTTTCATTTACCATCCTTATTTCAGATTAATCCCTTTCCATGCATTCTATTCTATTCTTTCCACTCATTCAGTTTCACTTGTTTACCTAGTTCATTTCCCCCTTTCTTGACTTTGTTGAGTCCAACCCCCACATCTAAAAGGTATTTCTTCTACATCTGTGTCTATTGGAACCTTTTTCTTTCAAGGTTCAACTCAGATGTCACCCATTCAACATAACCTTTGCTCATTCCACTAATCTTAAAATTCATCTTTACTTTCTCAAATTTTCCTAGAGCATTTTTGACTGAATCATTCCTTTTTCAGATCATATTCCTTTTAAAATATTGTCTATTTGTTACATCAGAGATGTCAAACACACAGCCAAGTAGGCTGCAGACAATCCAAGATACTCCCTTGGTCAAACCAGATTAAAATGTAGCTGGGAAAGATTTAATGAAATAAAAATATAATAGAACACAAGTGATGTTAATAAGTGATTTTCTAAATCAATGTGTTTCTGCAGGCATCCTTAGTAAATCCCTTTTCTGTTTGAATTTGAATTCTGTTTTAATTGGCATATGTTGTATCTCCTTCTATTAGATAATAAGTCTAAGAGGGTCCATATTGGTTCTCCTATTTCTGTCCCTACACATACAAAATGGCATATAAAAAATATTTAATATATTTTAATTGAATTGAATTGTTTTTAAGTCCTGTCACTTTCTTGGTTGTCCTCCCCTGAGATTATCCCAAGTTGTTACCATCCTTCCTAGAGTCTCATGTGCAGAATTCAAACCAATTCTCCAACCATGGTATGATAATGGCAGAGGACAAAGGGTCCTTAGCCTACCTTATTCTGGACATGACAACTCCATTAATTCAGACAAAGATTACATTAGCTTCTCTGGAGTGCTGTATCATGCTACTAACTTGCATGGAATCTGTAGGCAATGAAATCCTTTTTTAATATGGGTAGACAGCGTATCTCCCCCAATCTATACTAGTGCAACTGATTTTGTGAACCCAAGGACAGGACTTCATATTTGGGTTTTTTTTGTATTTAACCCATAATAGTTTCAACTCATGTTTTCAGCCTATAGGGATCTTTAAAAAAAGAATTCTAAGTCTATCATCCAACATGTTCACTATCCCTTCCAGTCGAATGCTGCTTCCCATCCCACGCACCTCTGCCACACACACCCCAAACTCCCCAGAGCTCTTTTCTAACTTTCTTTGTTCATTTTCCCTTGCCAAATACCAAACTGGTAAGGTAAATAAGAATTTCTTTCAAAAATGTTCATATCCTTTGGGTATTGATGTGCCTTCCTAGTTATTGTCATTATTTTGCATTTGCACACTGACATCACACTGACTAATTCAATTATGAACCCACCTGCTGCCAACCAAGATGTGCCTCCCCCAGACTGGCAGCAAGGAGAAGAGCCAAGGGAGTCTAGTGCACAGTATGGAGAATTCCATGTATTCTCAGCCTCCTTGTAATAAGATCATAGAATTATAACTCTAGAACTGGAAGTCATTTAATCTGAACCCTTATATTACAGATGGGTCAACTGAGACCCAAACAAGTGATGTAACTTGTCCAAGGTCACAGAGGTATTGTCATATTTCTATGGCAGGTTAAGGTTTACAAATCTTTTATTGAGCTCCTAACAAGGACTCTGTGAAATATTACTGTTTTGCGGATAAGGAAACAGAGGCTCAGAATTGTTTAGTGACTTATCCAAGGTCACATAGCTAGAAATTGTCAAAGGTGAAATAAAGCCAGGTCTCCTAAATATGGTGCTTTTTCTTTTGGACCATGTAACATCATCATTCAGTTGCTAAATGGCAAGAAAAAGGCTAATGGGACAAAGTAGAACAAAGTAAGTGCTTAAATGACCTTACTTTCGTCCTATTGTTCGTACTCTCCCAGAAGACAAATATGTTTGGAGCTACCCAATACCCTTTCCCATAGGAATAATTCAGGGGATGGCAAGGTCCTGATCTCTGCATACTATGGCTTTGTTCTCCAGCTGAAGGAGCAAGGGGGTCAGTCCCCTTCTGTGGTGAGCCAGTTAGACCTGATCCAGGACTGACATAAGAGACCTTAATTATGTACCCTAATTCCTTTTGAGGTGACTCAGCTTGTAAAGGCTGGCTCCCCCAAAGGAACCTGGGGGAGGGGGAGGGTGTAGAGATCAGTGTGAGTCAAAAAGCACCTGTGGTGCTGAGGGTCACAGCCCCAGTTGCTAAGCTCACAGGGAGGTTCCTCAAGAAATAACTTGCCTGAAGAGTGGCAGCTGAAACAGCTGGCTTGGCTCCTCCTCCACTGATCAATCTCCTCCTCCATTGGTCAGTTCCCCTCCAGTGCACGTGAGAATCATGCTACCCCTAGGACTCTAGGGTATTTAAGGAGGACACTACAACACAATAAAGGTCAGCTGCTGTACGCTTCTCTGTGGACTCTGGTCTCTTCAATCCCTCCTGAGAACACGGCTTAAGGCTGGCCCTTAGGCTACTAAGAAAAAGTGGCTACTACAGAGATGCACTTGAAAGGACTTCTGTCTGATATCCTGACATCAAAACCTTTACCCCCAAACTTCAGGCACCAAAAAGGACATGGTCCTTATCATATTATGCTAAAGACTATTTTAAGATACTTGATTCTTGGGGATCAGGCTTCTTTGCAGATGTCTTTGGGACTGGTTTCTATGCAAATGTCTTTGAGATTGTGGCCTGCTCTCAAGGAGCATGCTTTGTCCTGTAAGATACATTTTGAAAAAAGACAACTGACCTTTCCCATGACTTCCTGGGTCCTTGATAACAAGCCTTGTCTTATCTAAGCTACTTCCCGGGTATGGCAGACTATTCTATTAGTAATAATATTCCAGGATATAACTGAGATAAGGGTACTTGAATCTTTGTCATTTGGATCTTTAAAAACTTTGTTCTAAGCATCAATAAACGGAGTTCATGGGTCTTCCTTGAACTACCCACAAGGCCTGGTCAGTTGTTCATTTATTCATATCTCTGATCATGCTTAATACTGGAAATTAAGAAGGCTCCCAAAACCCTTCTTTGCCTATGAGGTAAGAAATTATTCCCCCTTTCATCCTAAAATGTTGGATCCCAGAACTCTCACACTTAGGGTTATCCATGAGTCCACCCCATGGTTAACACTGCCTGGGAAATCTACCTTTTCTGGATAGAAAGCTAGATTTTGAAATCACAAGGCCTATAAAATTGAAATTCTTGCCTGTACTATAACATAAGGGATTAGAATTAGGAACACTCTCCCTGAGTTTTCCTCTCAAGCTTCTTGCTCATGAAAGTAAATCCTTGTCTGCTCCTGCCATGTTTCTGCGGGAATATACACATGCTTCAGCAAGAGCTCTTCCAGTACTCTGGCTTCTGACATTTCTTCAACTGGGAAAGGTCATACCCAGGACTTCTCCTCTCAGGCAGAGTGGACAAGCTCTTATCTATCTCTTCTGGGTGCTTCAGTTGAAAGTCACCATCAATTTCTCCTGGGTTGAATGAAAGAAGAAATTCCCTACCCCTTCCCCAGGAATCTAGGAAAAAGGTTTAAGGGACACATTGACTCAGTGAAAGGAGCAGAAAAGGGTAACAATCTGTTACTTTAGATGTCATGAGAAAGGGCAGCCCCCTTCTCCCCAATAACACCACATCCTCCTGAGTGCCAATCAGCCAATCATCTCAAGGACAACCTTAGCAACTGAAGAACATAACACTTCCCTTATAACCAGGTGCAGCTGGATATACTCACATTAAGTGCAGGAAGAGATGGATCAACTGATTCAATTGATCAGATCAACCCTCCCTTACATACAGATTAAGAAATTGAGGCTCAGAGAGGGTAAAAGATTTGTCCAAGGTCACAAATATAGTTAATTTTTTTAAACTACATTAAGGTGCCCCTCTTAAGGACTTTTTGAAATATTATAGCACCTCTTTTACAGATGAGGAAACTGAGGCTCAGAATAGTTGAGTGACTTGTCCAGGATCACATAGCTAGAAAATATAAAAGGTGAGATTCAAACCATGTGATGTAAGTGTGGATCTTCCAAATCCAACTTTGGAGTTCTTTCCACCATACTACCTCTTTCGATAGGAGGGATAGTACTTTTCCACTCTCAATCTCCCAGCATAATTGAGAAGAAAGGACTGAGTAAACACTGTGGATCTATAAAGATATGAAACCGTATTATTATTGTTTTTGTTGCTGTTAATTATTTAGTGCCCCCAAAGGATACAGACACTTTGCCTATTGCATCCATACCTCTTTATTTTCTTTCTCTCCCTTCCTTTTCTCTTTTACCCTTCTTCCTTCCTTACTTCTTTGCCTTCTCCCTTCATCCCTCTCACTGGCATCCCAGGACTCTGTGCCACAGCTCTGAGGGTGCAGAAAGTTGCTGAGCCCTGGCCTACAGCTCTCTGAGGAGATGAAGTCAAACTCTGAGCCTCCTGCCTCCACCAGGAGGCTGCCCCACCATTCACTTACATACCACCAAACCACACAGAGACTGTTGAGGAGAAATTGAAGCAATTCAAGTAGAGCAGAACAACACATAATGGTCTTGTTGAACAGGGGAAGGCATCTGATGGTGATGCCCAGGAAACTCAGTCTAATGAGGTCGTTGCCCGAGTTGTTTGCAATCCCCAAACAGCTGGTTTGACAGATGCTCCTGAGCACTGGCCTCTCTCCCCACTGTTATGTCTGCCAGGGCACTTTCAGGTGAACAGGTTTCCTGACTGAGGGAGAAACAACTTGACCTCCACAGATGCCTTCTGCATATCAAAACTGAGGTGCTTACCAGCAACATTAATATGAAGGCAGCATGTTGTATTGGAATGAGCACTGGTCTGAACATCATCCAACACTATATACCACAATAAATTCCGAGTTCATCAGATCTATTTTTTTAAGAATGAGGAAGCTTTATATCTTTTATACTTGTGAATATGCTTTTAAATGGTTTATTGGAAGACAAATTATTTCTCACAGAAAATTTTAAAAGATATTAACTGTGAGATAATATTTAACTGTGCCATTAAAAAATCTTCAATAAAAAACAATATACCCAGAGCAAGTAAAAAAGAAATTGGAGAAATCTTCACATCAAAATTTTTCTGTATTATGTGATTTATACCTTTTGTTTTGACATTACCTTTCTTAATGCATCCCTGCCCACCAAAAGTGTTGCTATGAATATTTTAGCGTATATGGATCTTCCTGTCTTTGACTTTCTTCTAGAATAATCTTAGCAGTGGGATAGATCTCTGGTCAAAGAACATGGATATTTTGGTTACTTTGGTTTTTTTAAAAGAAAGAATAGTTCTAAAATGCTTTTCATAATGATTGAACCACTTACATCAAATATTTCTGATAAACTTTTATTGGTGCCTTTTCATATCATCATAATTTTCCCCAACATCGATCTCCTTCCTTCTTCTAGAGAGCTATCCCATAAGACAAGTGATATCTTTTTAAAGACAGGAAAAAGCTAAAGAAGAGGAAAAGTAAGCATAACTAATGAATACATTGGAAAAAAATATGAAAAATGTGTCAATGAACAAAATTCGTGGACCTCCCACCTCTGCCAAGAGCTGACTGTGGGTAGCTCTCAAATCTCTTTTTAGAGCCATGCTTATTCTTTATAGTTTTGCATCAAATATTTTTACTAAAAGTCTAACATGCAGAACTGATATATAATCGACGTAATTTTTTTAGTAATGTCATGCTCTAATAAATAGTTCAAGGATGTGAGCTGAAAGTTCCTAAAATGCCTATTATCAACACACACACACACACACACACACACACACACACACACACACAGGTTCAGAACCTCTATTAATCAAAGAAAAGTAAATTAAAACAATTCTGTGATTCCAGCAGAAAATCATCAAATTATCAAAAATAATAAAGGATGACAAAATTCAACCCTGGTGCAGCTAGGTTAAAATAGGTATGTATACATCTCTTTTGGGTGGAATGGATATAGCACAGGACCTGCAGTCAGGAAGGCCTTCCTCAGACACTTGATAGCCTCATGATCCTGGAAAAGTCACTTAGCTTCTGTGTGTCCCAGTTTTTTTTCTTCTGTAAAATGATATTAATAGCACCTACCTCCCATGGTCTTGTGAAAATGGAATTAGACAATAGATATAAAGCATTTTGCAAACCTCAAAATCCTCTACCAACTCAAGCTATTATTCATTATACTTTTACTAGGATGTACTAAAATTGGTCCAGATTGTTAACAGCTGAATAGAATCAAACAATCACAAAAAGTGCAAATCCTTTGACTCTTTGGTTACTCTTGCTTCTGTATCTCTAAGACATTATTGATAGGAGAAAAAGACCTGTCTGAACAAAAATACCCCTACCAGCACAAATTTATGATAGAAAAAGAAACAAACTGAATGATGAAATAATTGGAGAATGGTTGAGCAAATTGTGGTATATTGATATACTGGAATAATGGAGTATTATTTTATCATAAGAAATGACAGATGAGAAAAATTAAAAGACATATGAAGTAATGCAGAAGGCAATAAAAAAGCAGAACCAAAAGGCAAATAAGCAGACACATACCCTAGGCTTATCTAATTAATGACCACCATCATATAATGTCATCCAGAGCATATTAAAGAAAGTTAGAAAGGAAAAGAAGAAAAACAGTGCTATGGGTACCACACATTAATGTCAATATAGGAATCTATTGAGTTGGGGTTAGCAATAATGGGGCAGCTGGGAGGCATAGTGGATAGAGTGCCAGGCCTATAGTGAGGAACACCTGAATTCAAATCCTACCTCAGATACTTACTAGCTACGTGACTCTGGGCAAGTCACTTAACTCTGTTTTCCTCACTTTCCTCATCTGTAAAATTAGCTGGAGAAAGAAATGACAAATCACTCTAGCATCTTTGCCAAGAAATCCCCATATGGGGTCACAAAGACTCAGATATGACCAAAAAATAACAATAAGTAAATAAAAGTAGCAGTGAGCAGATAAAATTAGAGATGCTTGTAAAATCACTTTTAGTATCACTTTGGTTTTTTTCTTTGCTTTTCAGATGCCTTCCAATGGCACAATGGCTAGAAGGTCAGTCTTGGACTCAGGAAAACATAGGTTCTGCCTCTGCCTCATACTAACTTTACATCCATAGGAAAGCCACTTCCTTTTTCAAAGAAGCTCTCTAAGATCATAATTTACAGGAAAAAATTCCTCCAGTAGTTTCCCATGCCAGTAATTCCTAGGGGAAATTAACCTAGCAGCTGTGAACTTTAAATTTTTTTAAACTTTTAAGATGTATTTTGTTTCCTTTGTAATCATGTATTTATTTTATGTACTTAAAAGATTAATCAAGCCAACAAGGATTTATTAAGCACGTACTATATGACAGATTCCGTGGTAAGTCCTGGGAATACAAACATAAACAGAAATACTGTTATTTTTAGAAGAGGTTCATAAGTCTCATCAGACTTCCTAAGAAATCCATGTCTCTCTCTCAAATACACACACACACACACACACACACACACACACACACACACACACACCCTCTTGCTCTAGACCAGTTAAGTTAGAGGAATTGGTTTTCCTAACTCCGCAAATATTTATTTGTATATTTGAATGTCTATATTCAGGAATGAAAATGACAATTTCATGTATATGTATTTTAAAGAAACTAAGGAGAATGGGAAGGGAAAGCTGATGAAGAAAGGGATTTCATAATTTTCTTCCTTGAGGCACTACAGGTCAATGCAAAAAGTCAGCATACTGGGAGGCAGCATTCTGGGAGGCAGCATGCTGGGTCCTGTGGCCAGCTTCATCACTAACTGGCTCTGGGATCCTTGTTCTTCCCTGTTCTAAGCTCCAGGCTTCTCCTCAATAAAAGGAGAGGGCTGAATTAAATGCCCTCAGAGGTCCCTTTCCAACTCTTACAGTCTTTGAGTCTAATGAACCCATGAACTCTAAATCTCCCTTGTCTGTTCTTCATTGAATTTTGTCCCAGTTTGTCACAGTCAGTGAATATCTTGATAAAGATCCTATTGTAAATTTAATTTACTCTTTCCAAACAGTTAAAATAAAGATGACAGCACACGGAATGCATATTGTACTCAATGTAAGACTAATAGTATGGTCTCTAATCACCTACAGGAGCAATGTAGCCATAATTAAATTTATAGCAAGGGTATAGCATTCTATGACTGATAAAGATACAATAAATTATAGCTTGTACCTAGGTTTTTTTTATGAATTTAAAGGCCTCTTTATGCCATTGGCAACAAAAGTGATTATTGGGTTATGAATGAGGCCCATTAACACAACAGAAACAGCATCCCATAATGTGGAAGTTAACCTTGAAAATACTGAGCTGAATCCAAAAATGAAACAAACTCTTTCTGTCCTTAGGTCTCTGCCCTCTCTACTTTCACTTGTATCTTTAACAATTATTGCTATTTTAATAATATTTAATAATTCTTCTATTTATACATCAACTGAATATTTGCAAAATGCTTTTACATATATTATGTCACAACAAGGTAAGTTATTATTACCCCCACTTTTTTTAACAACTTACAAAGTAGATTTTATTCTTTTTTTTTTTTTGGATGGGGGAAGGCAGGGCAGTTGGGCTTAAGTGACTTGCCCACGGTCACACAGCTAGTAAGTGCCAAGTGTGTAAGGTCAGATTTGAACTCAGGTCCTCCTGACTATAGGGCTGGTGCTGTATTCACTGAGCCACCTAACTGGCCTATTACCCCCATTTTTAAAATGAGAAAACAGAGGCTCAGACAAAGGTAGGTGATTTGTTCATGGTCATATAAGCTATTATATAGCACAGGCAAGATTTGGACCCAGATCTTCCTGACTCCAAGCCCAGTCTTTTATCTATGATTTAATTCAATTCAGAAAGTATTTTTAAATGCCTACTATTCACTAGGCACTGTGTGTGTGTTGCTGGGGACAGGGGCAAAATGATAGTCTAGGAACTTACAATACACATTTGCCTTTTCTTTGACCTAGAAAGGCAGCATTTATTTCACAGAAAGAGCTGTTGTAGTATCCCTGTAAACAGAGAGATTCCCTAGTGCATTTTTTAAAGATGATTCAATTTACCACAATTCTGTATAGACTTTTCAGAAACACATGGGATTGCATTAATGAAGAACAACTTGTTAGCTGTGTGATCCAGTTAAAGTCATTTTGGTTTTTCTGGACCTCATTTTCTTAACTATAAAATCAGTGTGTTGATTAGATGGTTGCTAAGGTCCCTTCCATTGGGCAGCTAAGTGATGTAGTGGATAGAGCAGCAGCCTGCAGTCAGGAAGACTCATTTTCCAGAGTCCAAATCTGGTCTCACGCATTTACTGGCTATGTGACCCTCAGTAAGGCATGTAACACTGTTTGCCTCAGTTTCCTCATCTGTAAAATGAGCTGGAGAAGAAAATAGAAAACCACCTCAGTATCTTTGCCAAGAAAACCCCAAATGGGATCACAAAGACTCCAACACAACTAAAAATAACTGAACAACCTCTTGTTCACCTTGATAAACAGCAACTACAATTCACTATTAGTAAACAATGTGTCACAGTATCCAAGAAATAGGTATAAACTTAGGCTGCATTCAGAGAAGACTGTAGCCCAGAAGAAGAAAGATGATAGCTCTTGTGTACTAAGCCCAGGACCATGGCATCAGGGAAATGATGATATGACTTGCAGTTGACTTTATGCCACATTGCTCTTTGCAAACAAAGGCCAAACACAACCTGCAACCCATGAGTAGATCAAGTCTTCTTTCCTTCCTTCCTTATTTCTTTCCTTCCTTCTTCCTTTCTTCCTTCCTTCTTTCTTCCCTTCCTTCTATGTGGGATATGGGGACCCCAAAAATCCCCTACCCAAAAATTAAAAGCCAGAGGAATCTCCAGGTAACAACAGGCAATTTTTATTTAGTTCTCTGAAGAAAAGGGCATTCCTTCCACCAGTGCAGACCAGCGAAATGAGGTGTGTTACAGAAAACCCAGCAAGGTTTTATACCCTAACACAGCCAGTTCCCCTCCCACCACTGTCCTTTATTCCCATTGGCTGGAAGGTAGGTTTACAACCTAGGTGTGAAATTCTTCCTGATGACAAAGAGCAAAGAAGCCCACTATCACTTATTGGCTGGGAGCAGGTTCGCAGTCTTGGTGAGAAATAGGCCAAGAACAGGGAAACAGGGTATTGTTCATGTCCCATTGCATCCTGGGCCATCTCCAGTCATCCAGATGAATATCAGGTCACTGGATCCAGATAGCTCTGGAGGAGAAAGTGAGTCTGGTGACCTTGCACAGCCCTCCCTCATTCAAATCAAACTGCAAGTCATGTCACCATTTCCCTGATGCCATGGTCCTCTTCAAAAATGAAGGACAAACACAACTCAATCCAGGTCACATCACATCTGTATTGTTGTGGTCAGTGCCAGGCACCATAGGAGGGACATTGACGAGTTAGAGTGTATCCTAAAAGAAGTGAGCAGGACAGTGTGGATACTCAAAGCATGACATTTGAGTATCAATTGGAGATACCTAGGACAGTCAGCCTGAAAGAAAGAAGACAAGGGGCACAAGGTTACTAGTTTTTAAATATCCAAAAAGTTATAAGGTAAAAGAGAGTTTATATTTGTTCTACTTGGTCCAACAAAATAAAAGATTTTGAGTTAACATAAGTATACTCTTCCTAACCATTAAAACTGTCCCCAAGTGTAATAGGAAGCTTTGTGATGTAGTAAGTTTCCCCTCATTGGAAGTCTTTCAGGAGAGCCTGAATGAACACTTGCATTAGATAACTCTTAATA
>CM053595.1:217390088-217418572 GCA_028646575.1 Pseudocheirus occidentalis
GGCACTGGGGTATAGAAATCCATCTTGCCCTATTAGAAAGTCAGAGGGGGAATGGGGGAGGATAGAAGAGAGAGAAGACTGGGGCAAGGGGTATTCAGTAGGATTGATATTTTAGGGTGGGGGGTAGGGGAAAAATGGGGAGGAAATTTGCAACTCAAAATCTTGTGGAAATGAATGTTGAAAACTAAAAATAAACAAATTAAATAAAAAATGAATAAAATTGGCCAGATGAAAAAGGAGGTACAAAAGCTAACTGAAGAAAGTAATTCCTTAAAAATTAGAATTGGGTAAGTGAAAGTTAATGACTATATGAGACATCAAGAATGAGTCAAAGACAATCAAAAGTTTGAAAAAGTGGAAGGAAAATGCAAAATACCTCATTAGAAAAACAACTGACCTGAAAAATACATACAGGAAATATAATTTAAGAATTCTTGGATTACCTGAAAGCCATGATAAAAAAAGGAAAGGAAAGGAAAACATTCCTGATAGTCTAGAATCAAAGGGTAAAATAGTCATTGAAAGTATCCACTGATCACCTCTTGAAAGAGATCCCAAAATAAAAGCTCCAAGGAATACTGTATAGTTCTTAAATTATCAGGTAAAAGAGAAGATACTGCGTTCAGCCAGAAAGAAATAAGTCAAATATCAAAGAACCACAGTCAGGATTACACAGGATTTTGCAGCTTCTACATTAAAGAATCAAAGGACTTGGAATATGATATTCTGGAAGGCAAAGGAGCTTGGATTACAACCAAGAATCAACTACCCAGCAAAATTGAGCACAATCTTTCAGGGGAAAATATAGACATTCAATAAAATAGGGGAATCTCAAATTTTCCTCGTGAAAAGACTAGAGATGAACAGTAATTCAATCTTCAAGTACAAGACTCAAGAGCAGCATAAAAATGTAAACAGGAAAGGAAAAAAAACCCACGTTATCTACTATGGTTAAACTGTTGAAATCCCTACACAGAAAGATGATACTTATAACTCTTGAGAACTATTTCTATTAGGGCAGTTAGAAGGAGTATTCATAGACAGAGCATATAAGTGTAAGTTGACATTGTTGTGGATGATATAAAAAAATCTTAAAGGCTGAAAAGAAGGATTTTACTGGGAGAAGAGGAATGGGAAAGGCAGAACACAGTCAATTGCATTACATAAAGAGGTAGAAAAGGGGTAGAAAAGTCCAGGGAAAGAAGGGGTGGGGTGAGCATTTTTTTGAACCTTACTTTTATGGAATTTGGCTCAGAGGCAATAACTCACACAATGTTAGGCATAGAAATTTATTTTACTCTGTAGGGAATAGGAGAGCAAAGGAAAAAGCAAAGGGGTGGGGAAACGGATAGAAGGGAGGGCAGGTTGGGGGAGGTAGTAGTCAGAAACATAACGTTGGTGAGGAGGGACAGGGTGAAAGGAGAGAGAAAAGTTAAACGGGGAGGAAAATAGGAAAGAGGGAACTACAGAATGATCATAACTGTGAATAGGAAAAGGATGGATTTTCTTATAAAATGGAATCAAATAGCAGAGTGGATCAAAACTCAGAATCCTACAATGAGTTGTTTATAAGAAATATTTGAAGAAGAGATGCACAGGGTAAAGGTAAAAGGCTGGATTCAAATATATTATGCCTCAGATGAAGTAAAAAAATAATAAAAGCAGAGGTAGCAATCCTGTTCTCAGACAAAGCAAAAGCAAAAATTGATCTAATTAAAAGAAATAAAGAAGGAAACTGCATCTTCCCAAAGGGAACCATAGAGAATGAAAAAATATTAATACTAAACATATATGTGCCAAGTGGGTATAGTAGACAAATTCATAGAGGACAATTTAAGTGAGTTACAAGAAATAATAACAAGTAAACTTCAGTAGTGAGGGATTTCAACCTCCCCCCTCTCAGAACTAGATAAATCGAACCACAAAACAAAGAAGAAAGAAATTAAGGAGGTGGTTAGAACTTTAGAAAAGTTACACATGATTGATCTTTGGAGAAAATTGAATGAGGATGAAAAAGAATATACTTTTTTCTAAATGGTACTGGGCACCTACACAGAAATTGAACATATATTAGCACATAAATGACTTAATAATCAAATGCAGAGAAGCAGCAATATTAAATGCATCCTTTTCAGATCATGATGCAAAAAAATTACATGTAATCAAGGGTTGTGGAAATATAGATTAAATATTAATTGGAAACTGAATAATTTATCCTAAAAATTGAATGAGTCAAACAACAAATCATAGAAACTCTCAATAATTTCATCAAAGAGAACAACAATAATGAGACAACATATCAACATTTATTATATGCAGCCAAAGCAGCATCTAGGGGAAATTTTATATCTCTAAATGCTTCCATAAATAAAACAGAGAAAAAGGACATCAATGAATTGGGCTTGCAACTAAAAAAACTAGAAAGAGAACAAATTAAAAATCCTCAGTTAAATATTAAATTAGTTATTCTGAAAATCAATGGAGAAATAAAATTTAAATTAAGAAAGCTATTGAACTAATAAATAAATCTAAGAGCTGGCTTTATGAAAAGAAAAACAACCCAATAAAATAGATAAAACATGGCTTAAATTGATTTAAAAAAAGAGAAAACCAAATTAATAGTATAAAAAATGAAAAGGGTAAATTCAAAACCAATGAAGAAGAAATTAAAGCAATAATTATGTACTATTTTGTCAACCTATATACCAATAAAACTGAAAATCTAAGTTAAATGGATGAATATTCACAAAAATATGAATTATGTAGATTAATAGAAGAGGAAATAAAATACTTAACCCCATTTTAGAAAAAGAAATTGAACAAGCCATCAGGGAGCTCCCTAAGAAAAAAAACTCCAAGGTGACATGGATTTACAAGTGATTTGTACCAAATATACAAAGAACAACGAATTCCAGCATTATATAAACTATTTGGAAAAATTGGTGACATAGCCCTATTAAGTTCCTTTTATGACACATTTTGTTTTTTGCTGATAACTAAATAAGGAAGAGCCAAAACAGAAAAAGAAAATTATAGTCTTAATTCTCTGATGAATATTGATGCAAAATTTTAAAATAAAAGATTAGCAAAGAGATTATAGCTATTTATCATAAATACAATACATTATGACTAAGTGGAATTAATATTACAAATGCAGGGCTGGTTCAATACTAGGAAAACTATCAACATAACTGACCATATCAATAACAAAACTAACAGAAATCATATCTCAACAGATGCAGAAAAAGCTTTTGACAAAATACAGGACCCGTTCCTATTAAAAATACTAGAGAGCATTGGAATAAATGAAGCTTTCTTTAAAATGACATGTAGTATCTATCTAAAAACCATCAGCAAGCATAATATAAGTAATAATAATAATAAAAGTAATAATAGTAGTAAGCTAGAAGCTTTCCCCGTAAGATCAGAAGTGAAACAATGACACCCATTATCACCATTATTATTCAATATAGTATTAGAAATGTTAACTTTAGCAATAAAAGAAGAAAAAGAAATTGAAAGAGTTAGAATAGGTAATGAAGAAACAAAATTAATACTTTTGCAGATGATGTGATGGTATTACTTAGACAATTCTAGAGAATCAACTAAAAATACTTCTTGAAACAATTAACAAATAAAGTAGTAGGATACAAAATATACCCCCACAAATCATTAGCAAGAGATAGAATGAGAAATTCCATTTAAAATAACTGTAGACAATATAAAATATTTGGAAGTCTACCTGATGAGACAAATCCAGGAACTTTATGAACACAATTACAAAACACTTTCCACACAAATAAAGTCACATCTAAACAACTGGAAAAAATAACAATTGCTCATGTGTAGGCTGAGCTAATATAATAAAAATGAATTTACTTATTCAGTGCATTGTCAATCAAACTATCAAAAATTTTATAGAGCTAGAAAAAATTAACAGAATTCATCTGGAAGAACAAAAGGTCAAGAATATCAAGAGAATTAATGAAAAAATGCAAAGAAAGATGATCTAGTCACATGAGATCTAAAACTACATTAAAAAGTTGAAATCATCAAAACTCTGTTATACTGGCTAAGAATCAGTGGAATCAGTTAGGTACATAAGATACAAATGTCAATGACTACAATAATCTATTAATTGATAAATCCAAAGATGTCAACTTCTGGGAACTCAAAACTTTTGGGAAAACTGGAAAATAGATGCTAGGCATAGACAAACATCTCACATTATATACCAAGATAAGGTCAAAATGGATAGATGATTTAGATATAAAGGGCAATACTATAAGCAAATTAGGATAGCAAAGGATAGTTTACCTGTCAGATCTATGGAGAAGGGAAGAATTTATGACCAAGCAAAAGATAAAGAACACTATGAAATACAAAAATGGATCATTTTGGTTGCCTTAATTAAAAAGCTTTTGCACACACAAAAAAACCAAGGCAATTAAAATTAGAAGGAAATAAAAAAAACTGGGAAACAATTCTTATAGGCAGTGTTACTGATGAAAGCCTTATTTCTTAAAAAATATAGAGAACTGAGTTAAATTTATAAGAATATAAGGCATTCTTCACCTGATAAATAATATGAATTATTTATATTTCAAAGAATATGAACAAGCAGTTTTCACATGAAAAAAATTAAAATTTTATATTGTCATAATGCAAATTAAAACAACTCCAAGGTACCATCTCACACCTATCAAACTGACTGATATGATAACAAAAGTAAAACAATACATGTTGGAGAGGATGGGGGAAAATATAGGGCACTAATTCATTGTTGATGGAGTTGTGCACTGATCCAAGCATCGTGGAGAACAATTTAGAACTATGCCCAAAGGGCTATAAAACTGTGTACATACCCTTTGAACCAGTAATACCACTACTATGTTGTAGCATTGATGCAACTTTCACAGCACTGACAGTGACTACGAATATGACACCATAGTTCTCAATCACAAAATATAACAGAATTTCCAAATAGAAGACAGATGCAGAACATTTATTCAGACACCAGAAAACCAAATCCCAACACCAGAAAGTCAAATCCATCATAGTAACAAAGAAATTAATACACCATAGCAGAGCAGGGAGTGACACCACCCTTCAGCCTTCCCACAAACGAACATTCACAAGCCTATCTCTCTCCTTGGGTGCACACTCTTCTACCTCCAGCTCTTACTGCTCTGACTTCCAGCTTCCTGTGTGCTCTGTTCCACCCTTCAGCAACCTATTCTCACCACATGCTCCATGTAATTACATTCAGTCCATTGGGGGGTAGGGAAGATGTTAAAATTCCTTAGGCCCATTGAGGGGCTGGGAAAATCTTCAGATTCCCATTCTCATTACATATGTGTATAACCTAAAGACATCATAAAAAAAGGAAAAGAACCTACATGTGCAAAAATATTTATAGTAGACCTTTTCATGGTGGCAAAATAATAGAAATTGAGGAGATGCCCATCAATTGGGGAATGGTTGAACAAACTGTGGTATATGAATGTAATGGAATATTATTGTTCAATAAGAAATGATGAACAGATTTCAGAAAAATCTGGAAAGATTTGTATGTACTGATACAAAGTGAAATGAGTGGAACCAGGAGAATATTGCACAGAGAGAGTATCAACAACATTTTGTGATGATCAACTATGAATGACTCATAATGAGACAACACAATGAGCCAAGACAAGTATAAAAGCCTCATGAAGGAAAATGCTATCTACATCCAGATAAAGAACTCTTGGTCTCTGGATACTGATTGAATCATATATTTTTTTCTATTTATTCTTTTTTGTGCTTTTTTTCTTTTGATCTGTTATTTCTTTCACAACTGTGATTAATATGGAAATCTACTTTACATGATAATACATGTATAACCTATATAAAATTGCCTACCATTTTTGAAAGAGGGGAGGGAGAAAAATTTGGAACTCAAAATCTTGTAAAAATGAATGCTAAAAACTGTCTTGACATATAATTAGGAAAAAATAAAATACTATTAAAAAATAAAAGGTGCTGTTTCCAAGGGAAGACCCAATAGGAATACTCCCCTGCAGTAAGCTGGCATACCAAACCCATAAAAATATTTATGGCAACTCTTTTTGTGGTGGCAAAGACTTGGAAATTCAGGGGATGCTCATCAATTAGGGAATGGCTGAGCAATTTGTGGTATATGAGTGTAATGGAATATTATTATGCTATAAGAAATGATAAAATAGCCAGATTTCAAAGAAATCTGGAAAGGCTTATATGAACTGATGCTGAGTGAGGAGAGCAGTTACAGCCACAGTATGTGAGGACTGATTTTGATAGACTTCTCAGCCGTTCTCAGAAGTGCAAGGACCTAAAACAATTTCAAAGGACACATGATGAAAAATGCCAGCCACATCCAGAGAATGAACTCTGGAGTCTGAATGCAAAGCAAAGCTGACTCTTTTCTTTTTTATTTTGTTTTGTTTGTTTCTTTCTCATGGTTTTTCTCATTTGTTATAATTCTTCCACACAACATGACTAATATGAAAATGAGTTTAATAGGAATGTATGTGTAGAAGCCAAATCATGTTGCAAACTCTCTTGGGAAGGGAGGGGGAAGAGAGGGAGAGAAAATTTAAAACTTAGCAAAGTGATTGTTGAAAACTAGAAGTAAGTGATTTAATTAAAAAAAGGAAAACCTAGAAAGACTTACATGAACTGATGCTGAGTGAAATGAGCAGAACCAGAAGAACATTGTACATTGGAACATTGTGCAATGATCAACTCTCATAGACTTAGCAATTCTCAGAAATATAATGATTCCAGACAATTCCAATACTCATTGTGGAAGATGCTACCCATATTCAGAGAAAGAACTATGTAGTCTGAATGTAGATGGAAGCCAACCATTTTTATTTTTTTGTTTCATTCTTTTGTTTTTGATTCTTTTTTTCACATGATGAATGTGGAAATATATTTAATATGATTGTAAATATATAACCTATATCTGTTTGCTTGCTATCTTGGATAGTGGGGAGGGCAGGGAAGGGGATAGGGAAGGAACGAGGAAAATTTGAAACTCATCTTTTAAAAACAAATGTTGAAAACTATCTTTACATGCAATTAGAAAAAATAAAATACTATCAGGTGGGGAAAAAAGAAAATGACATGTATTTCTGAAACTACATATGACAGAGCCCAATGTGTACTCAGTGTTTCAGACCTGCACTGCTTGACCCTGGCCTATACCTTTCCTGAGATTTTTAGCAGTTAAAAAAAATCTAATTCATTAATACACATGAATTAAGAGGCAACTGGGGCCTAATGATTTGAAATTTCTGGCTATATTGTTTATTAAAATGCTGAAATGGAAGATAAGAACCACTCCCAGGATATAAATCTAAGATTATATATGCCCTGACTCAATAGACCACAGTGTTCTTTGAGAAGACTTCAGGCTATTCAACTGCAGGTTTCCAATTGACTTGGTCAAAGCCAATAGTTATTTAAACTAGGTCTTTCTTTATTTTTGCACAAATGAAGTTGATTAAATATTTTCAGACTATTTTTCTATTATCATGGGAAAAATCCATATTTCTAAACAGTTAACCTGACATATTTCACCATTCTTATTAATCAAAAGTTCATGCCACCCACAAATATGTTTTTCTGATCACATGGCACATTGGTCATAAAATGGCTTTTATGCTGTTCTATATGTAGACCATGGCATTCTGCATATAATTCTCTTTGAAGAACAAGAGAAAAGATGGTAGAAGGGAAAAACTCCAATTCTACAATCTCCCCCAAATTTTCCCTTCCTTTTCCTTTATTCTTTCATTTACTCTTTCTTTCTTTCTTTCTTTCTTTCTTTCTTTCTTTCTTTCTTTCTTTCTTTCTTTCTTTCTTTCTTCCTTTCTTCCTTTCTTTCTTTCTCTTTCTATCTTCCTTCCTTCCTTCCTTCCTTACCCCCTCCTTCACTCCTTCCTTCCTTCCTTTTTTCCTTCCTTTCTTTTTGGGACTTTGAGCTTGATTTCACTCACCTCATTCTATATATCCTGGGAATACTTTATCTGAATGTTGGTGAGTCACACCAAGCCTGGGGAATGGCCTTATGCCTGCAGATCGATCTCCTTTATCAGATGGGATGAGCCTAAATTGAATGTTGAAGTTAGTGGAGCATGAAAACAAGATACCTTCTATGGCTTTGCAGCTGTAGGAGGCCTGAGGAATAGTGCACCTCATCTATCCTCTCTCCTGATGCTGTCAGGAGGTCAGTTTGTTACAGGGCTGGGAGTAGAAGAGAGAGTGGGGGCTGCCATCCACAGCACTGAGGATAAACTTTTTCCAGCACTGTCTCTGCTAGGGGAGCAACTAATAGGTGAACAAACAGATGAACTGGTATTTGTGCCAGGGCACTTAAGCATGACAGTAGTAGGAATGAAGCTGACATATGACTAATTTGGTAGAGAAGAGTAGTTGCTGAGAATTAGAGAAATGTGTGGAGGTAAGGGAAAAGTTGGAGCATGGAAATTTGGGGCAGTGGCACCCCTGGTACTTGACTTCAGATCTTCTCTCCTTTATTAATTCAGTGTGTGTGTGTGTGTGTGTGTGTGTGTGTGTGTGTGTGTGTGCGTGCGTGTGTGTGTGTGTATAGTGTCTTCACAATTGTTTCGGTTCATGATTCATTCTATTTCAGTTTAAATAAGATTTAGGGAAACTAGATAAAAAGCTGTTGGATCCAGTATTTCATGGACCATTTGAAGTCTACCAGCTGAACTTGATTCTGTTTTCTTTCTCAAAAGACAGAAACATGGGGGACATTGGGTTTACATAGTAATTAACTAGTAGTCAGATTGAAGATGAGCATCAGACCTTATGATCTAGACCAGTGGTTCTCAACCTTCCTAATGCTGTAACACTTTAATACAGTTCCTCATGTTGTGGTGAACTCCAACCATAAAATTATTTTCATTGCTACTTCATAAACAGAATTTTGTTACTGTTATGAATTGTAATGTAAATATCTGATATGCAGGATGTATTTTCATTGTTACAAATTATTGGTCTAGACAAAGATTCTTAAGATGGGCTTTTTGTCTAGTGAAGAGTTTGATTAGATGAAACATAGCAAGGTGTTATAGCATTATCTAGTGATAGAATAGTCCAAATACAGAATATCTCTGAATAAAGTACACATTCTTAAAAGTAGATATTTTTTTAATGAAAAAAAGAAGTATAGGTATACACTGGAAAATAATTACACAAAGTGCCACAAAACATTTCAGGAGAAAATATTTTATGTTGTTTTCTTATGTTCTTTTTGATTCAAGTGAACTCCACAGAATCACAAACTTTCATAGCTGAATGGACATACCAAAACCATCTAGTTAATATTTGAACAGAAATTTCTTTACAGTATGCCTGAAAAATAGTCATCCAGTCTTTCCTTGAAGACCTCCAGGAAGAGGTAACATACAGCCACACCATGAAGCCCATTCTGCTTTGGGATTACTGATTGTTAGAAAATTTATCCATAGATCAAACTTAAATCTGGTGTCATGTGGAACAAAATAGCAAATCCTCTGGAATCGGAAGACCTGGGTTCAAATTTCACTTCTATCACTTCTTACATGTGTGACTTTGGGCAAGTCACTTAACTTTGATGGGCTCTCAGTTTCCTAATCTGTAAAATGAGAGATCTGGATCTGGCAGCCTCCGAGGTCACTCACTGCTGGCTCTACATCTACGAATGTTGGACATCCCAACAAATACTTGAAAATAGCTATCATCTCTCCCCTCAGTCTTTATCTTCTCTAGGTCAAACACCCCTGGGTTGTTGTTGTTGTTGTTGTTTTCTTTTTCAGTTGATCTCATATGGCATAGATAGATTCAAAACCTTTCACCATCCTAAGTGCTCTCCTCTAGACACTGTCCAGTTCATCAATGTCCTTTCTAAAATGTGGCACCTCAAGCTAACCATAAAAAACAGTGATGATAAAAATAAGTAAAAGTAAGATTGCAATTACAGAATACATTTAATGTATTATATCAACAGACTTGGGGGAAAATGAGGTCTTTATTGGACTAAGCTGCTAGGTCTAAAACCCAGGATTGATTAAAATTACATCAGCAATGTCACATGGGGCTTAGACTACTGAAGCATCATTAATTACAATGTAGTTTATGATTCAAAATGGAGGGTTCTCACTATGGGGGCTCCTGGGTAACCATTCTCTTTGGCCTGATGTTAATCTATTTAGTGAATGTATGCTTTCAATCTTACAGGACAGCCCTGATGTTAAGAAAAGACCATATTTTTAAAATAAGGTTTTACAAAATGAATGTTTTATTGGACCATGTGTCCTGATTTGGGATTTAGAAAGTGTAATCAACATAAGCATGTATAAAGTAAAGGACATTAAGTTATGGTCCACTTGGGGAAAACTTTGAAGGTAATAAGAAGTCAGGACATGTGGGAATGAATCTCACCTTTGTCCCTAACTAGCTGTGTGTCCTTAGGCACCTGTTTCCCCCTCTCTCAGCTCTGTTTTCTCATCTCTGAAATAAAGCGTCTAAGGCTTCTTCCAACTCTGACTTTCTCTAAATTTTGCCTTTTGTAATACTTCATACTCCGTTTCCCTTAACTTATAGGTCCCTATGATTACTTTCTGATTTCAGTGGGTAAGTGACACAGGGGATAGAGTGCCGGGTCTGAAGTCAGGAAGACCTGAGATCAAATACAACTTCAGAGATTTACTCGCTATGTGGCCAACGACGATTCATTTAAACTCTCTCTGCCTTAGTTGTAAAATGGGCGTGATAATAGCACCTCCTTCCAGGCTTGTAGTGAAAACCAAATGACATAATATTTGTAAAGTGATTCGCTCAGTGCATGGTGCATAATAAGTGCTATGTAAACGCTAGTTATTGTTATTATTATTGTTGTTGTTATGAATATTATTATTACCTATGTTCACCATTGTTTCCTGGCTGTCTGAGACCCTCTGAAGTACTGGCCCATTTACTTCTAGTCTCATGTTCCAGACTTTTCTGCTGTTCCAGGAAAATGGACCTATCCTACATCTAGTTTAGCAGGATCTTGCTAAGTGACTGAAGCTAAGCATGTTAAACTAATCTGTGAGAGTACATTAATGGATCCTAATGGCTTAATATTTCCCTTAAGTACCTCCTCTTTTCAATTGTTTCCCATCAATCTCAAGCAATATTTTCAAAGCCCACGACTAAAGAAATGAGCACCAGAGAAATTTCAGATCCTAGAGCAAATCCAGGGAGTGTTTGTATGCTAGGGGGTGGGATTCTTCCTCCTAATCCCACTTTTGATTGAGGCTGGTGTCACCCATTCTGGAATCACACCTACCCATTCAGTACTCACAGTGCAGATCAGAACTGAGCAGCATTGTAGTAATAAAATGATAGCCAGTTTGCCAACTTTGAGGGCTGGCTTTGAGTACACAGAGGGGAAGGACTGTGAGAGTTTGAGGTTGAAGTTCAGCCTCACTCTCTTGTTGGAGACTCCCAGTAGAAAATGTGAGAACCCTCCTTTATGCCTATGTCAAAGCTGCCATGCTACAAAAGGAAAAGCCAGGACACCCGGGTTGTGATGAATAAATTGAATCCAAAGGTCTTGCAAGACCAGAAGAGGGCAGCAAAATCCCAAGCAATCTGGGGCAGGAATCAAGTTTGTGGCTAGCCTGGTGACTGGCACATAGAAGGGGTCTTGAGGAAAGGAAAAAGACCCCAGATTTAGAGCTAGAAAGGGACCTTTGAGGTCATCAGTCCTGCTCCTTCATTTTATAGATGAGGATCCAGAGAGAGAAAGTTACTTATCCAAAGTTCCGTACATGGCAAGTGGCAAAGTCAGAGTTCAGGCTCAGATCCTCTGTGACTCCATAGCTAGTGCTTTTTTTTTTTTCATTGAACTCCATTGGTCTGGATCTCCTTTATCTGACAGGATGATTCTACACCACTGCTTTGCTGCTCAAGTGGAACTATCTCTCTCACCTCCAGAATCCCGTCCCTTCACTCTCAGGGATGGTGCTGCCTTTGCTGAGATACTGCTTCAGTGTCTTGATAATGATGGCTCAAAATAAAGTTTCCCTCCTTTTAATTTTATTTTAGAAGTCTCTGTTTTTTATTTTGAAGATTTGTTGATGCTACTATAATCACTTTCTAGATATTCTCCCACCCTCCCCAACCACCACCACTTCAGTGAGATAGTACAATCAATATCCACAGGGATTTTGACTGACGGCACACTCAACATTCAGTACCCATAGTCCCTTACCTCTCGAATGAAAGGAGGCAGCTACATTTTCTCATCTTTTCCCTAGGAACAAGGCTAGCCATGATAATTATACAAAACTTGCCTTGGATTATTCTTTTCGTTTACATTTCTGTAATCAATGAGTATAATATTCTGTATGTGTCTCACTAGAGACTCTGCTCAAGGTGGAGAAAACTGAAGAGCAAGAAGCTGAATTCCAGCAATGACCTTGGGATATCTGTATGAGAGTCATGATACCTGAGAAGCTAGCTGAGAATTGGGTCAAACAGTGCCATGAAGGGTAAACCAGAACTGGGAAGACAAGAGGTCCGAGTCCAATTCCAAAAGAAAATGGAGGTGAATAGGGATATTTTTCATTTTCTCCTTGGATGTCAAGAAACTATAACACAGTAGGTAATTAATAAATGCTTGTTGAGTTTAGTTGAGGTCAGCTCGCACTTATGAAGTGCTTCAAGGCTTATTAAGTGCTTTAGTTATATATCTCATGTTTTTGTTTGCCTGTTTCCTTCACTGTAAAATGGAGATCATAATAGTACTCACCTCAAGAACAGAACCAGAACTTTGTACACAATCACAGACACATCGTATCTGCGACAACTAACTTCAGTAGACTGGGCTCCTCTCAGCAATGCAAGGCTATAAGACAACTCCAAAAGACTCATGATGGAAAGGGATTTCCATATCTGGAGAAAGAGATGCAGAGTCCAAATGCAGACTGAAGCAAACTACTTGCTCTCTCTCTCTCTTTTGTATTTTGTTTTGTTTTGTTTCTTCTTTCTCATTGTTCATATACATATATGTATGTGTGTGTGTGTGTGTGTGTGTGTGTGTATGATCCTTCTTTACAACTGTAGAACCTATATTTTATTACATTCCGCCATGGGTGGGGGGAGAGGGAGGAGGAGAAAAATTGAAACTCAAGGGATTGTGGAACTGAATGATATAAATGAAAAGTAAATGAATAAATTTTTAAAAATAGTATCACCTCAAATGGTTATTAGGTATATCAACTGAGATAACATATGTACCGCACTTAGGGCAATGCCTGGTACATGCTTATTCTCTTATTAGATTCCCAAAACAACCCTGGCAGGTAAGTCTATTATAGCCTATTCATTTTAGAAACCGAGAGATAGGACTTAGTTCTTCCTAACTCCAAGTACATCACTTTATCCACTCACTGCACCACCTAGCTATCTAATCGAACTTGAATAATTGGCCCCATAATGCCAAATCAAAGGCTACTGGTAGCACAGTGGATATAGTGGTGAATGTGGAATTGATGGGGTTTAGGATGCTTTTGTCTGTTACCCCAATTTGTAAAAATCTCCCTCATGCTTGGGTACCTATGTATGTAACATCAGTTTGTAACAAGCCTGTGTAATTAAATTTTTCCCCTGCCATAAAGGCATAAACCCTGCTTCTCCCCTTCCCCCAGCCTGAAAGTCTTCCCTTAGCTAGAAATTTGCCTGGAGACAAGGCCTTGAGAAAGTCTCAAAAGTTTCTATAAACAAACCCTTAGAGACATACATAGCTCCTTTGTTCTAAGTGCCCAGCTGCACCCAAAAGCCTTGAGCAACTTTATCAGGAGATAACCTCCTGTATCCCTAATCAATCTAGTTCCCAGATTTGGAAACAATCAAAACTATCCTCCCAACAGCCATATTGAACATATGTCATTCGTCCTTGACAGTAAATGGTCTATGACGTGTCAATAAAAAAACATACCTCCAGATAGCCCCCACCTAAGGAATTTACCAGTGAATCATGGGAAATCCACATGCACAGATGATATGAAAAGTGCATATCCCTTCAAGCACTGACCACTCCTAGACCACTCCCCAACTCCTCCCTAACTCCACCTCTGCCCACCTAGTTAGCATAATTAGCCTTTGACTGACAGTTTTAGGGTTATAAATCCTGTCCCTCAAGCCCAAACTCTTTGCAGGCTATCTCCTTAACCTCTTCCTGCCAGCTGCAGAGCATAAAACTTTATAACTCTACCTAAGCCCCTGCACTTTGCAGGTCTCCCTATTTCTCTTGCCAGCTACTAAGCCAGCATATCAATAAACTTTATAACTTTATAAAAGTCAGCTTGGGTCCTATTGAATTTCTTTCCAGACAAGAACCTAATAGGGACTCACGCGAGATCCCTATACCACCCAGCATGTACAAACCTCTTCAGAATCAGGAAGACCTAAGTTCAAATCCAGCTTCAGACACTAGCTGTATGACCATGGGCAAGTCATTTAACTTTTGTTTACCTAAGTTTTCTGAACTGTAAGATTGGGATAATAATAGCACCTACAGGCCTTTCAGGGTTATTGTGAGAATCAAATGAAATATTTAAAAAATAAAACATTTAGCATGGTACTTGCAGCAGGTGCTAAATAAATGCTTATTTCTTTCTCTTCCCTTCCCAGTTGTTGCTGTTGTTGTCTGTCTCCCAGTCCTTTTGACCCAGCTGGGAAGATCTGTCTACCATGCTTTCCTCAGTTTCTTAAAGAATTAGTATCTGAGCAGGCCGAGGCCAGGGAAGCAGGAGTCAGAGAGTGGAAGGTTTTGAGTGCTGGATTGAGGACTGTATTCTTTGTTCTAGAAGCAGTAGGGAGCCACTTTAGATTGCTTCCAATTATCCTTTCCTCCCCCTTCACTATAGATGTGGGGATGGAGAATGACTTATTCTGTTACATTATATTCTTCATAGTTTTTCCTTTTTCTCCCAAGGACACTAAAGGTGTGCAGTCCCAAGCTGAGAAAGAAGTCCTAATGAAAAGGGTTCCACCTTTGAGGAAGGCTCTGGGGCAAGGTAATGCTATCGATTCCCACATGATGAGAAAATGAAGAAGGATGTAGCACATTTCATTCTATTGATCCAACCTATTAGCAACAGTGACAGGTCACTTCATCCTCTCCACATACTTTCTGAGTTCTACATGAGGAGGAAAGTTAGGTCTGTGGGAAGATGCCTCTGACTAGGAGACAGGTAAAGAGGGAGTGAGATGCAGAGAGGGGAAATAGATGAAGTAAAAGAGATATACAAACACAGGTGACAGGAAACTCCTTTCTTTCTTGGTTTGCTTTCTTGTTTGTTTGCTGGAGTCTTCTCTCCAATGAGATGGACTTGAAACTGTTCGCTGGGACCTCACTCTTCTGACGACTGCTTACCAAGTTGAGCCCTTATTGCCTGATCTGCCCAAGGTAATAGCAAAAAAGGGACAGAGGAGGGAGGTAAGGGAGGCAGATAATTCCTTGAGTTCTATAAGAAAGGAAAAATGTCTCTGGTCTTTTCCAAGAAGCCCATTATGTGATATCTGGGGCTAAGGGCACATGCACTTCTCCTCTACTCTGACCTTACCAGAATGATAAGAATAATGGACACTTTTAAAATATGAAAACAATAAAAATCAGAGGCATAGTGGATATAGTGATGAGCTTGGAATCAGGAAAATCCAAGTTCAAATCCAATTTCAGACACTAGCTGTATGACCATGGGCAAATCATTTAACCTTTTTATTTTTTTTTTTGCTCAATTTCCTCAACTACAACTTTGGGGTAATAATGGCACCTTCCTTGCAGGATTATCATGAAGATCAAATGAGATAGTTAAAAAGCAACAACAGCAGTCTCAGAGTCTTGTTTCCTGTGCTTCAAGTTGGAGAACTGCTGTCCTGGGAAGAGCAAATGTCATCTGCTACAGAACAGTTCAATTGTAGAGAATGTTAAGAAGGTAATACTATTGTGCTATAAGAAATGGGGAGGAGATGGTCTTCATATTTACCTGGAGAGGCTTATACAAACTGATGCTAAATGAGAAGAACAGAACCAGGAGAAATTTATACACAATTATAGACACATCATATATATGACAACCAACTTGGATAAACTGGACTCTTCTCAGCAATGCATAACTATAAGACAACTCTACAAGTCCCAGGATGGAAGGAGATGTTTACCTTCAGAGAAAGATCTAGAAAGAACAGAGTTTAAATGGAGACTGAAGCAATCTACATGCTATCATTCTTTTCCATGTGTGGTTTTTTTTCTTTTTTCTCACTGTTCACTCCATTGGTTATAACCCTTCTATACATCCAGACTAATGTCCAATGTGAAAGTATTTGCAGATCCTATACTTGATTGCATGACAGCATGGGTTGGGGGGGAAAGGGAAAGGAAAAAATTTGAAACTCAAGGGATTGTGGAACTGAATATTGTAAACTAAAAGTAAATAAACAAATCAATTAAAAAAAGAAAAGAAAAGTCCCTTTGGCAAGTGCAAAAGGGGGAGCGAAGCTCAGAAGACCTGAGGCAGGGAAGCAACAGTCCAAGGGAGAAGTTATGGTGGCCACTAGGGTGGGAGCTGTATGTTTAAGCATTTGTAAACCATAAAACACAAGATTTTATTTTTCAATGCTTAAAAAATATATTCTTTACTAGTAATTAAAAGTAAAGCTAACACTTCAATAAAAAATAAGATAAAGTTCTTATGATTAAAAAAAAAAAAGAAGGCAATGGTTACAATCAGTTGGGTGATGACTGCCCTCTGCTGAAGCAGAGATAAACTACTGAAAGAAGTGAAGTGAAGAAGCTGGAGTCACTAAATATGAGGTGAAAGGCAATGAAGACCAGTGGATTCAAGGTTGCTATATGTAAATCCAATCAGCAGTAGATTCCTGAGAGAATGCTACTGTGAACAGCTTTTAAGCTTCAGATTACACAGTATTAGTGAACACTCTGTTTATTCCATTACAAAATCAAGATTCAGTACAATATTCACAGTATCAACAATTCACAATATTATATACAATATTTAGAACAAGGAAAGTACAGAAAGTAACAAGGAACAAGAGAAGGATCACTTGGTTTCCCTAAGGGGAATCAGCTTCACATTTTTAGATTCAATCAATCTAGCTAAAGATTCAATCAATCAATTCACCTGGTTTCCCTAAGAGGGGAACCAGCTTAACTTCAAATTTAAAGATTCAATCAATCAATTGACAAAAGGAATGACCTAGTTTCCCTAAGAGGGAGTTGATTCAATCCACAGTTCACAATATACTGATCATCCAGTCATGGGGCAACCATTAACTTTAGTTTCCAAATAAAGTTCTTACACAACCACATAATCCTTCCACCCCTGGATTTCCAACAAACCTCAGTTTGGTCCAAGGGGAGGCCTTTTCTTCATTTTGACTCTAGGTGTTCTTTCTGATTCCCTGGATCCTCTTCCCTGGTCCCAGCTCCCTCCTGAATCTGCCAGACAATCACCTAGATTCAGGAGCTGAAAGCCGTCAGGCTCTCGTCCAGTCTTCAGAGATGAACAGATCCCAGGTCCTTGTCCAGTCCTCAGGGCAATCCCTGGCACACGCTGAAGTTCACAGGATTCAGCACACCCCAAACCCTTCAGGACTTCTCTTGCCTGGAACTCAAGGATAAGCCAGGCCACCAACAAACAAAGTCCCATCCTGTTTATGTCTTTAGTCAGCTTCATGGAGGAGCCAAATCCAAAATCTGTCTTGACTATATAAAATTATTCCTTATAAGCACTGGCCTTCTCCCAAGGCAACAGGGGAGTGTCTCAGCCAATAGCCTTCTCCCACTTCAACAGGGGAGTGTCTCAGCCAATAGCCTTCTTCCAAATCAACAGGGGAGTTCACATCTTTTCACCAATGGACAGAGTTCTATAGTTAGCCCTAAGTTACTAGGTGCTACTTAGCCCTAAGTATCTAACAAATTGATTACCATTACACTATAATAGTGTGTGCTGAACGCAGGAGGAGAGAGAAGCTGCTAGCAAGTAATGTGGCGATGGGACTTGACTCTTATGAAGGTGAGGGTGGGGCAAAACTTGTCTGTTTCTAATGGGACCCCTAACCAGGATCATACTGTAAGTCATAGTGCACTTTGGGGAAGAGTGGCTCACTATGGAGTTTTGCTACCTTTTCTTTTTGGGGGATGGGATTCAGATGAGGGGCTTCATTTTTTTCTCATTAACTTTTAAATAAGACTACCTCTGGTTTTAACTTTGTGTACTTATAAGGAGAGTTGATGAATATTCTTGGGAAGTATCAATTGCTGAAGTTCTAAAATCACCTAAATCTAAAATCATTGTGGGAACAATGACTCAGAGGAAGGAGAGGTCCTCAAAGCATATCAAGGTCCTTTAGGTCGGGAGGAAGTCTTTTATGCAAGGCTTACATATATAAGAACTTTGGAACATATGACCTGCTTTGTAAGAGAGAGATACAATGATTACAATGATTCTCTAATGTCTCAGCATGGCATAAAGGTGACCTTGGGTAACTGAAATCTGTACTCAGTGAGCTCAAATTCCAAACCAACTAGAAAGGACTAGTACTGGCCCAGTGACAGACTTCATATCTACTGTCCCAGAACATCCTAGCTAAATTTGAAGAGGTTAACTTGCAGGACGGTGAACTTCAACAATGATGGAAGAAGTATCCATTCCATCCAGCTCCTTGCTGAACTGAAGTATCATGGGATAGACAGGAATTTCATTGATATAGAGAACTTTCAGCTCAGGAAAGTTGCTCTAGCAATCTAGGACAGTACCTTGTTTGAAACTTAGAAGCTTGCTAAGGATGCTAAAAGGTCATGTGATTTGTCTAGAGTCCCACAGTCAGTATGTGTGACCATCCTGTTTCTTCAGGCTCCTTGACTCCAAGGCCAGCTTGCTGTTTACTGTGCTCTCATGGCTTAAATGAAAATGTTGCCCCATAATTTCTATTTTTAACTTGAAGTACCATCCTTCTAACACACCAATCTCTTATGTTCCTACTTGGATTTTTACTTAAAGACTGAAGCTGGACAAGTGAAAAAAGTCAGCTAGAGTATAATTAAACATTTAGTTGATTTAATTAATAGGAAGGAAAAAACTTTGATCCAGGGAAAGGATTTTATAAGATTTTAAAAAATCTAAATAGAAATTATTAACCTTATTTTGAAAACAAACCTTCGTGAAAGGGCTTAGAAATGAGTTAATAGTGATAAAAAGGAAACTTAGGCAGCGCTAGCCTCAGGCCATGGAGTATTCCCTGGATGAGCCAGTATTTATGAAATACTGCTAACACCCATGAATCTAGACACTGGTTAAAAACCCTGCTGAAGAGCTTTTGAAGTTCAGAGAAATCTCTTCTTGTGGGATGGAGGACATTCCCTGCTTTGTTCTAGGGCATTTGAGATATGTGGGACTCCACACCTTACCCTCTCCTTAATGGAATCACTTCAACACTAAAGCAGAAACTCTTTCCTACCAAACAACACTTCTCAGAGCTTCATTGCTTATGGGTTTAGAAACAGCTTCCAGGGAAAGCAGTCAAGTAGCAGGATGCATTGTGGAAGATGGAAGATTTCTCATACCTTCAAGTTCTCTCACCCACTGAGCCTTAGAAGGCCTCAGTCCATCTGAGATGTTTGTACAGAAAGCCACAATTGGCAGAGCCTATATTGCACCCTCTGTTCTTACCCTGTTACTGTTTGCATTTATAACAGTAATTTATATATTCCTTTAATGTTTGGAAAGTGCTTTACAGACTTTAGTGAAATAGGATCACAGACAGAGCTAAAATGAACTTTGAAGATTTTCTAGTTCAATTCCCTCTTTTCCTTAGTTATACATAACAGCAACCTTGTGAGGAGGGAACTACAGGGTATTAATCCCATTTTATAGATGATTAACAGGCTTAGAGACAAAGCAGCATGCTATAGAGAAAGAACATTAGATTTAGAGTTAAAGGATGGGTTTGAATCCCATCTTTGCTATTTATTTCCTATGCAACTGAGGGCAAAGCATCATCTATTCTGGTTCTTAGTTTCTTCATCTGTAAAACTAACAGCTTCTAAGATCCTTTCAGCTATACATTCTTTGGACATATATCTTATGTGGTATATGACTTCTACCACTATCTCCTTTACTCTTGTCTCATTTAATAAGGTAGCCTTACTCCTTACCAAGGCTAACTTTTGCTCAGGCAACCTCATTTCATCTTGTCTCCTCCAATACATTGCCCACTCTGTCATTTCCAATCAATCATTTATTTTCTATCTTTCCCTGTCTGGTGCCTCATTCACTACTGCCCATGTCTCCTCCATTCTTGAAAAAAGATCCTCTCTTCATCTTCCCTCACTTCCAATTATTGTCCTATATATCTCTTCAACCATTTGTGGCTAAACTCCATGAAAAGGATATTGATAACAGGTTCTTCTACTTTCTCTTCTCTCACTCTCTTCATAATTTGTCACTGGATCACTGTTAGTTCACTTACCTAAGCCTCAGGTTCATCATCATCAAATGTCACTCAGAAGAAACCTCAAAATCCATATGGGCCAACCTGACCTATTCAATGAAATATCCTGAACCACAACCCCAACAAGCAGGTTTTTTAAAAATCAGTTTCTTCAATGCTTCCTGTGTCAAGGAGCCCATTACCTTCTACAATGGAAGCATCTCATTTCACTTTGTTGTGGGGTTTTTTTTGTCTTTTTTTTTGGAGGGAGGAAGGTAGGGCAATTGGAGTTAAGTGACTTGCCCACGGTAACACAGCTAGTTGAGTGTTAAGTGTCTGAGGTCAATTTGAACTCTGGTCCTCCTGACTTCAGGACCAGTGCTCTATTCACTGCACCACCTAGCTGCCCCCTCTCATTTCACTTTGGACAGCTCTCTTAGGAAGTTTTTCTTGACATAAAATCTAATTTTGCTTCTCTTTAATTTCTACCCATTGTTCCTATTTCTGTCCTCTGGAGCCAAACAGAAAAATTTCATTCGATAATCTTTCAAATACTGTGTCCCCTTTATGTTTTCTTTAATCCATGCTAAGTATTCCAATTTCCTCCAACCTGGTTTTCCATGGCCTGACCCCTAGTCCTCTGACCAAATTGGGTACCTTCTTCTTGACATTCTCTAGTTCATTAATGTCTTTCTAAAATGTGTTGCCCAGAAATGAAAATGAAAAAAAAGAGACTATCATCCCCTTTGATTTTGGACTCTATGCCTCTCTTAATGGAGCCCAAGATTATAACACCTTTTTCAGGGGTTTGAGGGACAGTAGTCATATTACACTATTGACTCATATTGAGTTTATAGTACATTAAAATCCTCAGATATTTGTCACATAAACTAGCTTCTCCCATTCTATCATGGACTTAGGAAGTCCATTGATTTGAACCCAAGTATAGAATTTTATCTATTAAATTTTTATATTTTGATTTTTAATATATTTTATATATATATTTATATATTTTATATATTGATATAATACTTGTAATTCTTATTTTGCTATTACAAAGATCAAATGGGCTGATGCATATAAAGTGTTTTGTAAATTTTAAGTACAATATAAAATATAAGCTATTATTTTTATATATTTATATAAGTTATTGTATACAATATTTTTTACAGATGAGAAACAGAGACAAACAGAATTAAATGACTTGTCCAGGGTCACATAGCTAGTAAGTGTCTGAGGCTGGATTTGAACTCACAAGGAGGAGTCTTCCTGACTCTAGACCCAGCACTCTATCCACTGTGCCACTTAACTGCCCTTCTTCACTTTGCATCAATTCATAGAAATCTTCCCATGCTTCTCTGTCTTTATCTTATTCATTATTTCTTACACTGAAGTAATATTCTATGATATTTATGTGCCAGATTCGAGGGGCATCTATAAAAATTTTGACAAACATGGGGCTTTTCTTGTCATTTACTTCTTGGGAATATTTGCCTAGCAGTGGAATCTTTAGGTTAAAAGGGGTGGTGGTGGTATGAATTGAAAACTAGAGAAGAAAAAAGAAACTTATCACAGTTCACATAGTTAACAAGTAGTAGATGGAACTTTCTGGATCATGCTTTCTGATTATTGTGGTATTTCATAGTGTGGGAGAGAAAAAGAGAGCCAGGTGAGAACTCCTTCTGGCTATGTGATTTTGAGGAGTCTGGCTACCTAGATGTTATTCATGTGTGCCTATGTTTATGTTTGTCTATGTTTTGTGCATTTCTGAAGAACTCCAGAGCTATACTATGAGATCCCCAAGGTTTAGCAGTGGTTCTCGACCTTCCTAATGCCATGACCCTTTAATACAGTTCCTCATGTTGTGGTGACCCCCCAACCATAAGATTATTTTCGTTGCTACTTCATGACTGTAATTTTGCTACTGTTATGAATCTATCAGATATGCAGGATATATTTTCATTGTTACAAATTGAACATAACACACAGGTTGAGAACCGTGAGTTTAGGGTATGAATCAATGAACAAATGAATGAAAAAGTATTTATTAGCACTTACTCTGTGCCTAGCAATGGAATAAGCAGTAGAGATACAAAAAGAGTCCTTGCTTTATAAAGGTCCACAATATAACTAGGGATACAACAATAAGAAGGCCTAACTGTAGCACAGAGAGAAAGACCTAGAGCTAGGGTGCTTTGGAGTCTCTGCCTAATGAATGAATGGGAAACCTGGAAGGAACCAACACATTACCACTTTTGTAAATTGTAAGCTAAATATAAAATAATAAGCTATATTATAAGGGAGAAGAGGGGTTATGGGTTAGAATGGAGAAAGGGTTTTAGATTCCCTCCCACAAATATGGGGATGGAGATTGGGTTAGCATTCAGCCCGGAGGGGGAAAGGAGGAAGGGAGATAGGCTTTAAGGTTGGGCAAGGATTCTCTGTAGTCTAGGAGAGGGATGGAAAGACTAGAGTACATTAAATGGCTGGACAATTATGACTTGTTTTCAAAAGATCAAAAACCAGGATTGGTTTTTTTTTGTTTTTTTTTGCTTTTTTTTGGAGGGCAATTGGGGTTAAGTGACTTGCCCAAGGTCACACGGCTAGGTTTTGTGTTAAGTGTCCAAAGTGGGATCTGAACTCAAGTCCTCCTGACTCCAGGGCCAGTGATCTATAAAAACCATGATTGTTGATGCACCTTCTGATCAGTTTTTTTTATACTCTTAAGGAGATCTGTGTGTCTCCATTAGGAGCAGCTTGTTGACACAGTGGATAAAGTGCCAGGCCTAGAACCTGGAGGACCTGAATTCAAATCTAGCCTCAGATACCCTTACTATGTATGTGACGCTAGACAAGTCTACTTAACCCTGTTTGCCTTAGTTTCCTCATCCAGAAAATGAGCTGGAGAAAGAAGAGACAAACTGCTCCAGTGTCTTTTCCAAGAAAACCAAAAATGGAGTTAGGAAGCGTTAGATATGAGTAAAAACAGTTGAACATATTTAAGATCGCTTTTGATGGGTAATCCAAGGTTATGGCAGTAAAGCACAGGGTCCAATAGGCCCTACTAAGTTGGAAAGATTGTTTTTATAGGCCTGATGATAGGCCACATTGTCTTTCAGCCAAGAACCAATCTAACTTCTGTATGAAGGGAGAGGTTCATCATTCTACCATAAGACCATTTCCTAAGTCTTTATAAAGAGTCTGCACAGTCTGTGGTAAAGTGAATATTGACCAGAATTGTGCATAAACTATTATCAGTCAGGAGATTCAGCACACTCTGAGATGGAAGACCAGTGGGAATGCTCCCTCAGACCATGCTTTATATAGCCCTAAAAAATAAATTTGAAGGGCAGCTAGGTGGCTCGGTGAATAGAACACTGGCCCTGGAGTCAGGAGGGACCTGAGTTCAAATTCAGCCTCAGACATTTCACACTTGCTAGCTGTGTGACCTTGGGCAAGCCACTTAACCCCAACTGCCCTGCCCTCCCCCCTCCAAAAAAAAGCAAAATTTTTTTTTTCAAATTTGAAAGAATACAATAAATAAGTAAACCAGCCTGGATAAAACCATAGCGCCATGAAGTATTGGTTGGTGGGGCCATCTAGTCAGAGGACATTGTACTCTGACAGGACTACAGAAGTAAAGCCAAAAGAGTCCTCAAAGGCCATTTAGTCCAACCCTATAATTTCACATATGAAGAAATACGGCAATAGGTCTCAACTTCCTTTTTTTCCTCCTTGTACATACTCAAAATTTCAGAGCAGGAATTTAGAATGACACTAGAAATCAAATTTAAAATCGAGTAATTGGTCAACTGTGTGGTGAAATTACTTTTTTGTATTGCATTACAGTTCATGCACCACAATTTAATTGCGTTTGCCCTAAAGCCTTCCAATTAAAATAGTGCAGAAATAAGCATTTTTGAGGTAGGCACAGCACTGTTACCAAATTCACACACAAAGGCTCAATTTGATAGCATTTTTCTAGCCAGAGTATTTATGGCTCCAGAGAAGACATTTCTCTTTTATTGGATTTAAGACAGTCTGGTGCCCATGTTCTACCCACAAGAGCTACCTAATTCTAGCAAAGTTACCCTGGGGAATACAAGCAACTAAGCTGAGAAATGATTGAGTTTCAGGCTGCAGATGAAAACTATCACCAGCATGTTGTGATCACATGGAACCAAGGCCCTAACCAGAGAGATAATTTGCTTTTTCTACTTGTTGGATTTAGCTAGGTATTCATCATTACCATGCTTTTCTAATTCTGCACTGTGGTGTGGAGCTGCTTCTAGTTTCTTGAAAGCAGTGCCAGTAGAATACAAGCTCCGTGAAATCCTACCAGGATGGAAGAGCTTTGAGTATGGACCCAATGATGTTCGTGTTATCCAATGACCAGCCTTACCCAAATTATATTGGGGTGTACTATTGCCAAACCTCGGAACCATTTTCCCTGGTAGCTCTGTCCAGCGATCAGCAACCTTTGAAGTTTTCCTAATCTCTTGAATCAAGATTGTCCAACCCTGAAAGGTCTTATTTATGACTGATTTAAAGTCATTGGTGCTTGAGTTTAATAGGATCAGAGATCTTGAACTGAATGTTGACCTTAGAGACTATGTTAGTCTATCTCTCATTTTTCAACAGGAGGAAACAGAATTCCATGAAATTAAGTGCCTGGCCCAAAGTGCTAGTGGGATTTATATCCAGGTAATTTGATGCCAGAGTAGTGGGATCTCACTGGTAAATATTTAAAAATGCAAAAGTATATAACATTTAATCTGCTTTATTAATATTTCCTCCATCACTTTCCTAAGTCTACAAATCAATAAAATAAGGAACCATGTCGTGATTTATGTTGGACTTATTTCTGAAGTATAATAGCTCACACGATAAACTGAACCACTGACTTTCCTCAGAGGATACCAGCTGACTCCAGCATAGCCTTTCTCCAGGGAACAGCTCTCTTTTCACTATATCATTTTGTTATAGGTCACAATAAATGAAAACATATGAGCACTACCCTAAAACCCGAGTTGGATGCTTGATGAAGACATGGAAATATTAGCAAAAAGGTAAATGACAAGTACATGGTGCATTCTAAATGAACATCATCTATAGAGGTTTGTTCTAATCTTGTCTAATTTTCTCTATTGATGTTGAATCAGTGGTTTCCAACTCTCTGTGACCTCTTTTGGGGTTTTCTTGGCAAGGATATTAGAGTGGTTTGTCATTTCTTTCTCCATTTCATTTTACTAATGAGGAAACTGAGGAAAACAGGGTTAAGTGACTTGCCCAGGGTCACACAGCCAGTAAATATCTGAGGCCAGATTTGAACTCATGAAGAAGAGGTGTTTTCTGACTCCAGGCAAAGTGCTGCACTATCTAGCTATTTCCTGGTTATAAATGACAAAATTATTAAATTTTAAAAAATGTCATTACTGGGTAAAGTTTAGTAGATCATATTAAATTGCTTAACACTCTAGCTATTTTTTATTAATTTATTTATTTGTAGTTTGCAATATTCACTTCTGTAAGTCTTAAATATTCTCTGCCTCTGTTCCCTACCCAAGACAGTATACAATCTGATATAGGCTCTACATATACATTCTTATTAATCATATTTTCACATTAGTCATGTTGTATACGAGAATCAGAAGAAATAGGAGGAACCATGAGTAAGAAACAAAACAAAACAAGACAGCAAATAGTCTGCTTCAGTCTATATTCAGACTCCATATTTCTTTCTCTGGACATATATGTCATTTTCTATCATGAGTCTTTCAGAGTTATCTTAGATTCTTGGTTATTGCTGAGAAGAGCTAAATCTTTCACAGTCAGTCATTGCACAATGTGGCTGGTACTGTATACAATGTTTTCCTGATTCTGCTCACTTCTTTCATATAACTCTTTCCAGGTTTCTCTGAAGTCTGCAAACTCATCATTTCTTATAGCTCAATAGTATTCTATTACATTTATATACTACAACTTGTCCAGCCATTCCCCAATTCTTGGCCACCACAAAAAGAGCTGCTATAAATATTTTTGTACACGTGGATCTTTTCCCCATTTTTATGATCTCCTTGGGATACAACTGTGGAAGCGGTATTGCTGGGTCATAGGGTACGCACATTTTTATAGCCCTTTGGGCATAGTTCCAAATTGCTCTCCAGAATGGTTGGATCAATTCACAACTTAACCAACAATGAATGTGTTCCAATTTTCCCACATCTTCTTCAGCATTTATAATTTTCCTGTTTTGTCATGTTAGCAAATCTGACAGGTATGATGTGGTACCTAATAGTTGTTTTGATTTGCATTTCTCCAATCAATAGTTATTTGGAGCATTTTTTCATATGATTATAGATAGCTTTAATTTCTTCCTCTGAAAATTACCTGTTCATATCTTTTGACCATTTATCAATTGGGGAATGACTTGTATTCTTATGAATTTGACTCGGTTCTCTATATATTTTAGAAATGAGGCTTTTATTAGAGACACTGGTTGTAAAAATTCTTTCCAAAGTTTCTGCTTCCCTCCTAATCTTGGTTGTGCTGGCTTTGTTTGTCCAAAAAACTTTAAATTTATTTTGATCAAAATGATATATTTTACATTTCAAAATGTTCTCTATCTCTTGTTTGGTCATAAATTCTTCCATTCTCCATAAATTTGACAAGTAATCTATTCCTTGCTCTCCTAATTTGTTTATAGTATCAGCCTTTGTATCTAAATCTTGTACCCATTTTGACTTTTTTTTTTGACTTTTCTATGGACACTACAGCTATTTAGTGGAACATGCATGATAAGTGGACTAGAACCTCAGCTTTTGATAGAACCTAAGAAGTCATTGTCTGAGAAAGAATCATCTCCATAATATACATTTGACAAGTGGTCATCCAATTTATCCTTCAAGTCATCCATTGAAGATGAATTTACTACATCCCAAGTCAGTCCATTCTACTTTGGGATAGTTCAGCTTGATAGGTATGATTTCCTAGTTTCCTAGCCTCTTTGAAATTTCTACTCACTTCTATGTCTCTAGTTTTTCTTGACAATGTTCTCTTCCTGCCCGTCTCATCACTCTTTCTCAGTCTTTGTTGTATCGAGTTCTCCACCTACAGTTCCTTATCAGCTGTTTTCTGGGCACAAACTGTGTGTCCCATAGACATCCCAAACTCAACATGTCCAAAACAAAACTCATCTTTTGATAAAAACAGTTTCTCCTTTGAAACTTCCCCATTACTTTAATAGCACTGGTATCCTTCTTTTAGTTTCATATTCTCAGTTTCCTTCTCTGATCTTCATACTCAGTCACCCTGTATATCCAATCTGTTGCCAAGTCTTGTTGTTACTATCTTCATATTATACACACACACACACACACATATGAAATATATACCAATATAAATACATACATATATAATATATGGTACAGCTAGGTGGTACTTCATCTAGAATTAGATAGACTCCTCTTACTGAGTTCCAATCCAGCCTCAACATTTACTAGCTGTATGACCCTGGGCAAGTCACTTAACCCTGTTTACCTCAGTTCCTGATCCATAAAAAATGAACTAGAGAATGAAACAGCAAACCACTCCAGTATCTCTGCTAAAAAAAAAAAACTCCTTCGGTAGTCAGAAGCTGGAGTAAGCAAGTATTTCAAGCTGAAAAATTTCATACATACATATATATATATATATATATATATATATAAAATAGCTGAACAACTTGTGGTGTTGTGGTTGTGATGGAATATTACAATACTGTAAGAGGTAATAAGCAAGGTAGTGGTGGATGAAATGAGCAGAACAGAGAGAAAATTGCATACAATAACAGCAATATTGTTTTAAGAACAATTTTGAGCAAATAAGTTATTCTGAATATTATAAATACCCAATTTAACTATCAAGGACATATAAAGATACTATCTATCTGCATATAGAGAAAGAACTAATAA
>CM053595.1:217419072-217458373 GCA_028646575.1 Pseudocheirus occidentalis
TTCTTATGCTTCTTGTGTTTGAATGGCAAATTTTCTGTTCAGTTCTGGTTTTTTCATCAAGAATTCTTGAAAGTCCTCTGCCTCACTGAATGACCATATTTTCCCCTGGAACATTATACTCAGTTTTGCTGGGTAGGTGATTCTTGGTTTTAATCCCAGCTCTCTTGCTCTCCGGAATATCATATTCCAGGCCCTTCGATCCCTCAGTGTAGAAGCTGCCAGATCCTGGGTTATCCTGATAGTGCTTCTGCAGTATTCAAATGGTTTTTTCTTGGCAGCCTGTAATATTTTCTTCTTGGTGTGGGGGAGAGGAAAAGTTTTAAAACGTATTTTTGAGCATTGTGATGAACTCAAAACATTTTTAAATCAGAAAGCAAGACCGCAGTTCAAAGCACTTTTCAGAGATAAAAGTGAACTGCAGAAAATAGCTTACTTGGTTGACATCTTTGCCATCTTGAATGAGTTAAATTTATCACTGCAAAGACCAAATACAACATGCCTCGATTTATCTGAAAAGATCCTATCATTCCAAATGAACCTTCTGCTTCGGCAAAAAAAAATTGGATGAAAACAAAATTTACATGTTGCCTACCTAATCTGCTTTCTTTGAGGAACATGACACTGAACCAGACAAAAGGATTACAATGAGAATTTCTGTGAAAGAACACTTGCGCATGCTTGCAGACGGAATTTCATCATACTTTCCAAATCTACCTGACGCCCCATTTACACTTGCCAGAAGCCCATTCATGGTCAAAGCTGAAGATGTTCCTGAGACAGCACAAGAGGAGTTCATTGAACTTATTAACAGCGATGCAATGAGAACTGATTTCTCTGCAATGCCAATTACAAAATTCTGGATCAAGTGTTTGCAGTCATATCCTGTTCTGTCTGAGACTGTGTTGCGCCTTCTTCTTCGATTTCTAACAACATATCTTTGTGAAACAGGGTTTTCCAGCTTGTTGGTTATCAAGTCTAAATACAGAAGTAGACTTGTTGTGGAAGATGATCTTCATTGTGCTTTTGCAAAGACTGCCCCGAGAATTTCTTATCTGGTGAGAAAGAAGCAATCTCAACCTTTGCACTGACATTGGCTTTTTATGCATACTGTCGCAAAATATAGCAATGTAGTTTACTGTCGTTATATTAAGACTATTATCCATGCTGCACCATGCTTCAAGACAAATTTTCATTTATTTATAATTAGAAATAAATATTTCACAATATATAATTACATATTATTTTTATGATTAATCACTATCCTTTAATTATATTCAATTTGTAACAATGAATATACTTCCTGCATATCAGATATTTACAATTACAATTCATAACAGTAGCAAAATTACAGTTGTGAAGTAGCAACAAAAATAATTTTATGGTTGGGGGTCACCACAACATAAGGAACTATATTAAAGGGTTGTGGCATTAGGAAGGTTGAGAATTACTGCCTTAAAGAAACGGTTGTTAGGAATCTATCAGCATGGTTTGTAATGAGCATATCAATCAGTCTTTTACCTTCTTCGTATCCTCAGAATTTAGCACAGTGACTGACATTTAGTTGATTCTTAATGATTGGTTGGTTGATTGTTGTCTTTCATTCTCAAAGAGGATCAAAATGACATCACTGTGCTAGTGTCAAGTTTCAGTGTGTTTGTGACTGATCAAACCAATACAAGTTCAGAATGCTCTACCACAGGTTGGGCACAAATAGTCCATGTGAACATTTGGGGCAAATTCTCTAAATTTGTGCATCTCGTGTTTCTTTAGAGCTACTTCGATTCTGCTTTGCTCATATCGCACAGCACCTTCTCTGATGAAGGCATGCCATGCTTGGCGGTCCTGTGCCAATGTCTTCCATATAACACAATCAATTCCAAAGTTCATAAGAGAGACCTTAAGAGTGTCCTTTTACAGCTTTTCCTGACCAGTATGTGAACACTTGCCCTGTGTTAGTTCCCTATAAAATAGTCTTTTGGGCAAGTGTACATTTGGCATTTGAACAATGTGGCCAGTGCATCAGAGTTGTGCTCTTTGCAGTAGAGTTGGAATGATTGGCAGTTCAACTAGAGAAAGGACTTCCATTTCTAGTACCCTATCTTTCTAGGTGATCTTCAGAATCTTTCTAAAACAATTCAAATGGAAATGATTGAGTTTCCCCAGCATGGTTCTAGTATGCTGTCCAGGTTTTACAGACTCCAAAAGAAAGTGTGGGAGAGAAGAGGTATTAGACTGACTACAAAACTGAAGGTCTACACAGCAGTTATGCTGACCTCATTGTTTTAAGCTGATACTTAATAAATGCTTATTGATTGACTGCCTCCCTCTTCACTCAGTGATGCCACTTTGGTCCAAGGTCTTATTACTTCTATTGATTATTACGAACGACTCCTAATTGGTTCCTTTGCTTCGAGTCTCCCTTTCTTCTCCATCTTTAACCCCCCTTGCGGGAATTTAGGCTTCCATATTAAATCCTGATAGTATTACTTCTTTATTCAGTCAACATCAATGGGTTTCTCCACTATCTTTTGAAGAAAGTCCAGGCATTTTGACCTAGCTTTTAAGGACCTTCAAAATCTGGTTCCATTCTGTCTTTTAGGCCTTACCTCTCCCAACTCCCTGCTATTCCGTGGTCTGCACAAACTTGATTATTCACCATTCTCCAAGAATCCCCACTAAACCTTTCCCATCTTTACTCAATTAACATACCCTTCCTTATTCTCCATCTGTATACATCTGACCCATCCTTCAAGACCCAGCTCAAATGCCGCATCATAAACTTCCTCCTGATTTCCCCACTCAAAAATGCTTCATCCTTCTTCTGCAATTCCATCTACTTTATTTTTGACATTAATATAGTTGTTGATGTATAGATTATTTTCCCTATGGGTTCCATGAGTAAAGGCTATACTGCTTGTTCATCATTGTAACCCACCACAGCACCCTGTGCACAGTCTTGTTCACTATGATTGTTCAATTCTTTCTTTTTAAAAAATTGATTAGAGTGAAGGAAATAGGTGCTTCTAAAATGGTTATAGATGTTTGAAAACAACTTGTTCTTTTAAGTAGTTTAAACATTACCTTCTGGACTTTTGTAGATTCTTTTTTTTGTTTTGCAAACCCTTTCCTAGTAGAAAATGCCTTACCCTGCCAAAGTAATTTTCCTAAAACAGGTTTTATCATGGGATTGCAAAACCTATGATGGCTCTCTGTTGTTCATTGAGACACAGACAAACACTGGATGTTGATATTAGAGAAACAGCATGTAGTAGAGGACAGAGTACTAGATTTCGATGAAAGGAGTACTGAGTCCAATTCTTCCTCTAATATTTACTAGACGTGTGACTCTGGCTAAGTCACATGTCTTCTTCCTCCTCTCCCTCTCTCTGTCTCTCTCTTCTCTCTCTGTCTTTCTCTTTCTGTCTCTCTGTCTCTGTCTCTCTTATTCTAGAGCTACTCAATATGTTATTTTGAATCTTACCTCCAATAACACTTCAGCAGGAGTTTTTGCTCCAATCAAATCAATTCTATTGATCTTATCTCTAGGGTAAAATCCTTACTCTTAGCTATCTATGCCTTGGCTCTTTTTTGGGCCATTTGGACTGCCCCGCTTCTTATTTATTTAAGCTAGCTTAAGTTCCACTAGATCCATAAAGATTTTCAAGGCTGTAGTCCACATTATTAATATAACAACATATTGACTACTATATTTATGAAGTGCTTTACCACTTATATTTATAATGTACCTTGTATACACAATCTTGTTTCATCTTCACAACAAAGAGCAAGTATTACTAGTCTTATTTTATAGATGAGAAAAGAAAACTGAGACTCCTATCAGTTGAGGGTCTTGCCCAGGGTTACACGGCTAGCGGGTGTCAGAGACAAGATTTGAAACCAAGTCCTCTGGTCCGAGATTCAGTTATTTTTCACTCTATCACATCGTCTTGCTGCTGTCTCCCACTTTAAGCCTTTAAGGGATACTGTCTTGACTGGTAGTAGATCTCCCTTTAGAATCACCTTTGAGCTAGAAGAAATCTTAGAATTTATTGAGTCCAATATCCGCAGATAAAGGTACTGAGGCCCAGAGAAGTATATTTGTTGAAAATCACATGGAGCTAATCACAGAGCTGGTATTCAGATTCAGATTCTCAGGGCCTTCTTTCTACTACACCATATTGTCTATTCTCCTTAATAATTAGTTCTGCGCAATAGAATTCAGTTGGCCAGAGTCTGATGTTACAGAGGTCATGATCACAAGCTACAGAGTCCTATATACTTCAGTAAGGTTTGCTGAAAGGTAAAACTGTTAAGTTGTCATGAAGGAAAAGCCTAATATGGTAGAAAGACTATTTGAAAACAAAGGACCTGAGTTCAAATCCTTACTTTTTCTTGAATGACTAGATAGTCATGGGAAAATCACTTTGCTTTTCTGAACACATTTTGTCCTCTATAAAAGGAAAGGGTTGGACTTGAATGAATTTCAAATTCTGCCGTTTTGGAGAGATTGTTAACTGCAATATCTAGAGAGAGACTGTTTGAAGCTATAGAGAAAGGACTAAGAGAACTTTGTTTTCCTCCTGAGAGAGTGAGTTTAATTCATGCTGAGTAGGAGATATTCTGCAAAGAAGATATGTGGAAGAGAATTATTGAGAAAGTGATTGCTATCCTGAGAGAGCTGAATGGTGGTACTCTATTTCCAGTGTTGAAAAGAAGTCAGCAACTGCATCTCATGGTTACAGCTAACTCTGACTGTGACTATTCTCACAGTGACACATTGTTTAAATATTTAAGGGGTTTTTTTTGCATTGTTTGTTAATAGAATCTTGGGGGAAAATGACACTTAGATTGCCTTTCCAGAATGACCGTTAAACTGCCACTATCCCTCTGATTCTATTCCCTCTTAATAAGATAGCAAAACTATTCAGTCTCTTAGGAAGGAGCTATTTATTCAAGCCAGGATTACATAATGATCTCTGATTAAATCCAGTATTTTATAGCAACTGGAGCTGGGAGCATATAATTTAGCACTTATGTATGCTATATGTTATACTGCTCTCTTATGGTGTTCTATATATTATTCTTGTCTCCTATTATGGACAAGTGCCAGGTCTTGTATTTCTTTTAAAGCTCCTCCCACTTGGTCAACCCAATGTTGAGCACATAGTTCAAAAAATACTTACTTGATTGTAGATAAATTCCCATCTAACCTTTTCCTGAGCTATTACAAATTCTAAATGATTGGAGTCTATACCTCAGTGATCTTTTTTAAAGTGTATTTTCTTTCTGACCTAGAGAAAGTTTACCATGTTAATCTGATTCTGTTTGCCACCCTCCTAACGTAAGATCTCTTTGGGGGGAACAAAATATGTGTGTTTGCATATACACATTGAAAAGTGGCATAGCTTGAGGACTAACTTCAGTCAGGAACACCTGAGTTTAACCTTTTCCTCTGACACGTACTGGAAGTATGACCAAGGATAGGTCACTCAACCTCTCAGGGCCTCAGGGAGTTTTCTAGGACTTTAAATAACAGATGAGCTGTCTGGCCTCATTGGAGGAGGACATTTCCATAAAGCAGAGTCCCTTATAGTTGGGATCATTCCTCTCCAAAAAAAACCCAGACAAATATATTACAGGTTCCAGGTGGCTCTGTGTAAAAAATCCCTCCCTGATAAAATGATGAGATGAAGATTGCTACCTACTTGATAATTTATAGCGTTAGAAAGTTGCTTAGAACATTGAGAATTTAAGGGGCTTGCATAGGGTTACATATCTAGTAATTATCAGAGACTAGACTTGAATGTATTCTTTGCTATTCTAAAACTGAATTTGTTTCTTAATCTATACCATACTTTCTAGAATACTATATACGTACATGCGTACACACACATAAATAGAAAGATAGATATACCTATATATCTATATATATTAAAAACTGTTTTTACATTGGTGACAAGTCATAGACATTTAAATATATTTTTAATGTTCCTGTTCTCCTTATCTTTGCTAGATCTGTTGTTCCCTTCTTCACTATCTTTTCACAATACGTACTAAACATGATGACAGACTGAACATAGATTTTTGTAAAAGCCAAATTGAGGTGAATGGTGCTTGTCTTTAGAATCACAAGCCAACTATTCTCAGCAGCCATATATATGAGGATAGGAGAAAGTATTTATGAAGAACTGTAGTTTAAGTATGGAGACAAATGTTCATGCACACACCCACCCATCCACTCACACATATACGCACAAGCACACATGCTCACAGCTGGGTGGTCACACAATAGAAGAGGAAATCATTGTCACAGAGTCCTAAAGAACTAATTTATGAGGGCCGCCTGGAGCCTGGCACATGTCTGTCTGGAACAGTGGCACCGTGGCTCCCTCAGAACAATGGTGGGGCTGCCCCCTACAAAAACATGAATCTAAAATCCCAAGAAAGGGAAACCAAGCATTTCCCTTTGACCTCTGCCCAGTGAGTCAGTGTCGCCTGCAGCAGACAATGCATGGACACAGAAGCATGCAAAGCCCTTTCATCTTTGACCTTTTTTAGCAAAGCATTTGACACATTTTTCAGATGCAGAACCACTCCCCTCCCCTTCTTCCCAGTTGTAGAAAGACAAGCATAAAATCTGACATTCTCTTTTGTAACTTGGAAATGTTTGGGGTTGACCAGCCCACAGAAGAAAGGCAAATAGCCATAGAATCTCATCAATTTCCCAGTGATTCAAAAGGTCCCAGAAATCATCTAGTTCAGCCACTCCCATTTTACATATTGTAAAATTTACATATTGATTTAGAGCTATAGCTATGAAGGGCTATGCCTAAAGGCAGAAGAAGTAGGATTAGGATTAAAAATTAATCTTTCTTCCTCCCAGATTTGTTTAGACTGAATCACTGCTAGTTCCAACCCTGGTTGGACTCTTCCAAGATAATAAAAATGTCTGGCAGATGAGAAATAATCTATGAAAAAGTTTATGGTTTTTCTAGTGAAGTTTTATGTACTTCACCCAGATGGACTGATCATGATACCAGGCGCTTAGTAAATGCTTACTGAATTGGATTTAGTCAAACACATTGATTTTTCAGAGAAGGTGAACAAGGTCAAAAGAGGTGATGTTTTGCTAAAGGCCACATCGCATGTCCAGTGTTCTTTCCATTGTGCTATACCACCTTCAACATTATTCTATATAGTGATTTTCCAACATTTTGGAGATGCGGGAGACAGACACAAGGGCTAAGAAGAATGCTTCTTATTGGCTAAAGGCTTTACCCAGAAGCATAGGAAATCATTCAGTGGGTCATTCTAACACCACCACCCCTACTTGTGCAAGCATGCTAGACACAGTGTACCAAAACAGATGTTATTTTAAGTGAATACATACACACACACACACACACACACACACACACACACACACACCTCTTTTAAGTATTAGGCAAACAGGCAGATCGCAACCAAAGCTCCACACTGTCACTTCCATGACACATTGCCACTTAAGTGACTCCATGTGGGTAGATTTGTGATTTAAAACACCAATCACATGGAGGGGTATGGGGGAAGAACACATACATGACTAACTGTGAGTGCTTACCGTCATTTTCCCTTTCTGGACTTTGGTTTTCCCATCTTTAAAATGAAGGATCTGGACTAGTCTCTAAGGTCTTTTTTAGTTTGAAAAGTGTATGAAAAATAATTGTTTGGAAGTGAGTAGGCTATTCTAATTTTTTTTTTTTTTTTGCTTTTTGGAGGGGGGAAGGCAGGGCATTTGGGATTAAGTGACTTGCCCAAGGTCACACGGCTAGTAACTGTTAAGTGTTTGAGGTTAAGTCCTGCTGATCCCAGGGCTGATGCTCTATTCACTGCACCACCTAGCTGCCCCTATTCCAATTATTCTTGTTTCCTACCATTAGGCACTGGCTAGAATTAGTTAGGGGCAGCAAGACAGCATGATGGATAGAGTGTTGGGCTTGGAGTACGGAAGACTCCTCTTCCTGAGTTCAAATTCAGACTCAGATACTTACTAGGTATGTGACCCTGAGCAAATCACTTAACGCTGTTTACCTTTTGGAGAAGGAAATAGAAAATCACTCCAATATCTTTGCTGAGAAAACCCCAAATGGGGTCACAAGGATTTGGAAGTGACTGAACAACAGAATTAAGGCAACTTATGTAGGAGGCTCAAGAGCTATACCCAGAGGGACTATGTTAACCCTCATTTTAGGTGAAGCTGCCTATATGCAAAGAACCTAAAGGCACCTTTTCTTATCTTCCTGCTAAATGGAGTTATGTTTGTAAATGTTGCTGGCCATATAGTCCCTTGAAGAGTCCCTGGAGCATTGATTTACCCCCTGATATCCGTGTACTGTTCAATCTAATTCAACCTAATTTAACTCAATGCAACAAGCATTTATTAAGGTAGTGCCCAAGGTGACACTTTATCTACACAATCAGACAAAGGGAGGATGGTGACAGATACACTGGAGAGAGCAGTAGATTTGGATTCAGATGACCTTGGGTTTCCAGCTGGACTTTACCATGTGCTACCAGCCTCCATGGCCCCTTCTAGTTCTAAATCTCTGATCCTGTCATCTAAGGCATCTTAGGCTGTCTACCTTGCTACCATGAAAAGGTATTGCAATTCTCCAATATTCTCCAGTATAAGCCAGACAAAGGAGAGGGAAAGCCCAATGGGAATGCTTCTGCAGGGTGTTCCAGCACATCCCAGCCAATGCATGATGTATACCTATATACTGATACATAGCTAGATTAAGTCTTATGTCTATATTGCTGGAAGCAATCTTTGAGTCTAAATTTCTCAATCTATAGATAAATCAGAGTCAAAATTTGAACCCAGACCCCCTGGCTGCTTTCTATAACCTGGAGACCTGAAATAAATTGGTAATAACTAATTTCTGTAGTGCTTGCAGGCTTACTAGGAGCTTTTCTCACAATAGCTCTGTGAGACAGGGAGCTCAAATATTATTTTCCCTATTTGACAGATGATGAAACTGAGTCCTAGAGAGGGGAACAGAAGGGAATTTTCCCAAAATCTCAGAGCTAGGAGGTATTAGCATTAGGCTTTTGGCTCTCTGTACCACTCCACATGACCTCTCCATCTTTCCTAAGATGTAGCACAGGTGCCTGATAGCCTTCACTTATTGTGTGAAATTCCTAGCCGATATTATTATTAGAAACAGGCAAGAGTCCAAAGTGGTCCTCTCTATTCCTCTCTTTCCTTCCACTGTCCTTTCCTGTCTTCTTCCTTTGTTTTGGGGTTTGGAGGTGTGTTTTTCTTAAGTGGGACATATATGAATACAGAAATCTAGCTATGGTCTTTTCCAGCCCTAAGTCTATAATCTTCTAATCCTATAAGGAGAAAAAAGAATATAATCAAAAAAGAAAGAAATCGACACCATTCAGTCCCTTCTATGTGCTTTTGTTATGAGTATGTTTTCCAAGTTCTTCAGGCCATTTCCAGGTGTTCAGTTATGGCCATGTCTTTCTCTCAGTATTGCAAGTACCTATTGGACAGGAATTGGCATTTAAAACCTTTTAGAATGACATAGAGAGGACTGAATGTGTTGTTGTTGCATGTGTGTGTGTGTGTGTGTGTGTGTGTCCCACCTACCCTCAAAGCACCTGTGACCCAGGCAAAGGTTCCAGAGCCAAGAGAACTGTTTAAATTGCAAATAAGCAAGATTTTGTTCCCGAAGCAGGGGTTCATAGTCACCATTCTCTTTGCCTTTAATTGAGAGACTTTTCATGTTGCTTTCGCTAACATTTTGGAAATGTCACAAATTTCTGCTTTGTTCCAGAGACTGTTATAACTCTGTAATTTACTTAAAATCACTGGCGATTCATCTTGTCATGTGAGGCACTATTAGGGGCTCACTGAGATGGTGCAGAATTTATGGGAAGTGGTAGACGATTAATTCCCAATGAGATTCCAGAGTTCAGCATATACTCTTTGTGCAGTCTCTTGAGATATGAATAACATGCATATATGAAAGCCAAGGAATAGAAGGCAAAACTGAAGCTTACTGAAGCTTATTTCTACTGAAGCTAACTTTCTTCAGGTAACTGATTATCATCTTTCTCATGACAATAAACATAATTCCATTGATTGTACCTTGAGGACTCTGACATTCTGAAGACCAATCAACTTTTCTTAAGTACATATTATGTACCAGGCGGTGTACTGAGTGCTGGGGATACAGAAAGAGGACAAAAGACCATCCCTGCCCTCAAGAAGCTTACAATCTAATGAAGGAGACAATGTGCAAACAAATATATACAAAGCAACTTTATGCAAGCTAAATAGAAAATAATTAAAAGTGGGAAAGCACTAGAATTAAGAAGAGCTAGGGAATGCTTCCTATAGAAGTGTTACTTAAAGAAAGTGAAGGCAATTAGTAGTCAGAGAAGGAGAACATTGCAGACATGGTCAGAACCTCTATATTACTATGCATTTAATGCAGAATTTTAGGTAAAACTCTTTTCTAGGAAGAGATGAGGAGAGAATCAGAGGGCAGAGGAGACACCTTGGCAACCCCTATATGAATTCCTAGACACTGCAGTTCTGTCAGTCATTCTCATAGGTGAGGCACCAAGATCTTGAGTGGACAGAAAACCCAGTATGATTCTTTGAAAGAACTGAGGACGTTTAGCCAAGAGAAAAGGAGATTTGGTTTGTGATGGGGAAAGATATGAAGGGTGTCTTCAACTGTTTAAAGACCAGCAGGTAGAGTTTGCTGGGGTGTTTATAGCTTCAATATAAGGGGGAAAGGAATGTCCCCCCACTTTTTTTTAAAACAATTAAAATGATCTTAAAATGTAATGGACTACCTCAGGTGGGAGTCAGTTCTCCAAGACTGGAGGTCCCCAGACAGAAATTATATGATCAATTTCTGGAGATATTGATGAGAAGATTCTTGTTGAAAAGCAGTTGGTTTTGATGATCTCCATGGTCTCTTCAAGTTTGGGTTCCTAAGTTAATTTTAATGAAATACTAAATTCAATTTCCTCAATAGAAAATCAGAATTATGATACCTATCATATCTGCCCCATAGGCTGTTGTAATGCTCAAGTATGTGCCCTTAGGCAATTCACTAGCCTTCCATTAGCCTTAGTTTGCAAATAGGGAAAGTACATTTTCATACTTAGAGTTAGCATGGTATAGTAAAGCAGGCATTGGACTTGAAATTAGGGAGACCTGGATAAAATAGAGAGGATGGACTTAATGGCTTCCCAGCTCCCTTCCTGCTCTAAATCTATGAACCTACATACTAGGACATCTCAATGACCCCTTCCAGCTCTAACATCTTCAGCGTCAATTGGCTCCCTTAAATCCTACTATTTGTAAAGTGGAGATGGTTCTACATCTCCTTGCAGGCTAAGCCACAGCAATCTATGGCAGGTCTTACCAAGCTAAAAATCCCTATCTCCTCCACTTACTACCTGTGCCTTCTTGGTCAAATCACTTAACTCATATAAAGAGTATGGATTAGATGTTCTCCGAGGTCCCCTCCAACTTTAAGTCTATAAGCTTATAATGTTATGGAATGTGTGTCTGTCACCTTAATGGAACTGTAACTGGGGAGGAATGCTGAGACTTTGCTCTGGGGAGGAATGCCTGGGACTTTGCTCTGGGGAAACAAAAAAGTAAGATAGTTATAAAATGAATCTACTAGGTGATCCTCTCTTCCAACCCAACTGTAATACTATAGATGAACTCCTACTCAGTCATATTCCTTTAGACTTATCTTCTTCCCTTCCCTATCAGTGGTGTCCTCTGAAGTGGTCTCTTAATTCATAGTGTCCCACACTATGGTCCCAGTGTCCTTCTCCATGAGGTGGTATTCTAAGATGTCTGCCCTCATAGGATCTTGTATTCTGACATCCAATTTCTTTCTCTGAGGTTTATCTGCCTACCATCCACTTGCTTGCTCTGTGGAAGTTTTGTGATATTTGCTATAGGCTCCTTCCTACATAGCTACCTACAGCTCTGCCTCTGGGGACTAGCTAGAGTAAGTGAGATCATTACTAAATGGTTAGGCAGAAGAAGATAAATTATTTTGACCATAGAAACTTATGAATATTACCTATCATGGTGTAAAGAAGTTGCAATCTACATCAGTAGAAGGAGTACCTACAATGGGGAAAATATAAATTGTTGAAGTATTGCCTTTGGGAGATAAGAGCCTGAAGAGGAAGAATTTGCTGTGGTGGCAGCAAAGATTCTGACCAACAAAATAAAGACAAAAACAAAAGCAAACCCTCCAACATTTAAATGATAAATTATGCCTCATTTTCTTATAGGATCATTGATTTAAAGCTAGAAAGAATCTTGGACATAATCTAGTCCAGGCCTTTTGTTTTTACAAACAAGGAAACTAAGTTCCAGAAAAAATGAAGTGACTTCTCCACAATCACACAGATAAGTGGTAGAGTTGAGATTTGAACTCAGTTTCTCTGATTTCAAATCCAGATGCTGCCTCAATGCTTCTTATAATCAACTTTCATTTTGCATGTGCATGAGAAAACCTTCAAAAGTAGAAATACAGGTTACTTATCTGGGGAGGAGTTTCATTTCCAATATGTTAGCTTAGTCATGACCGTGGTGCAGAAATGTGACCTTTAATGTGTTCTGGGTTACAACAGTGTTACTAGCAGGCAGGCAGACAGGCAGAAAGGAAGGGAGGATAAAATAGAATAAAAGAAAGGAAGGAAAAAAAGAAGGAAGGCAAGAAGGAAAGTCCATTCTCTTGCTTTTCCATTTGCTTTTCTGGGTGGGAGGAGGGAGGGAGGTGTTTTGTTTTCTGAGCAGGCACATGGGCTGCTCACTGACTCCGTGAAATTCTGTCCCAGTTTAACACCTGCAGATACATCCAGCATTGCATCATCCAACATTTCATGGAGAACTTTGCTCTCCCTGGGCAGAAGTTAATCCACAAATTAGCTAATGCTGTTTTCAGGAAAGGGCAGATTTGCTTTACATAAAATGGAGGTACTAAGAGTTGAGTGGCGTATTTAAAGCAACAAGAGTTTGGAGTGACCATCATGGCTAGAGTCTGGACAACTGTAAAGAACCTGAATTGTGTATTGTTGCAATTGTCCTTGCCCATAATACTCCATACGTGTTTGCTGTTTCAGGAACTGTTATAATAAGTTGGTGTCCCTGCCCTCCCAGACTCAAGTTTCAACCAGTTCTAGTCACCCTCCACTTATGTATCAAAGTGACCCTCCTAAAGCACATGTCTGGCCATGTGATCTCCCCTCCCAGTCCCATTCAATGGACTCCAGTAGCTCCCTATTAGCTCTAGGACCAAATATAACCCCCCCCATTTAGATTTTCAAACCCAGCATAATAATATCTTCACACCTTTTCACTCTTTCCATACATTAATATCTCTCCACCAATGACATTGTCCACATTGTTGTTATTTGGACAAGTATTTTGTCTCCCCCTTTCTAGAATTCTCTCCCTCCTATCTGCCTCCTGACTTCCTTCTAAGTCCCAACTAAAATATTATCTTCATCAAGATGCCTTTTTTACTTTCCCTTAATGCTAATGCTCTTCCTCTGTGATTATTCCCAACTTATCCTGTATATACATGTCTCGATTACACAAAGTTATTTGCATTCCATCTCCCCCATTAAAGTATGAGACACTTGAGAGTAAAGGCTGTTTTTATTTTTGTGTCTGACTTTTATATTCCTGTGCTTAACGTCATCCCTTGCACATAGCGGACACTCAATAAATGCTTGTTGACTGACTGAACTCAAGAGCAGTCTCTATAGACTTAATTAAACTGAATAGCACTAATAAGGAATTGTTCTGGGTACTCTTAGCCCCACTCTATTCATAACAAAATTCAGAGAAACAGAAATTAAATTATTCGACTCAAATCACAAAAGACTTTGCTGATGACACTTGACGTATTGTGACTATCTGGCATTCAGTTGTCTTTACGTAATAAGGAGAATGAATGGGAAATCACAGAATATAGAAGGTTAGCAATGGAGGGGAAAATAGAACAATTAATGTTGAATGTCGAGAGTTAGAAGGGACTTTAAGAACAAAGAACACAGAAAGTCAGAGCTAGAAGGTGCCACACAATACATTTGAACTGAGAGGGATTTGAGAATCTAAAATACTAGAGAACAAAGCTACCTTACAATTGAAAAAACCAGAATTCTGATGTTGGAATGGATCCTAGGCATCTGGTACAACCATATCATTTTAATAAAATAATAATATGAAATAGAATAAAAAAGAAGTTGAGATGATAGACTTTACTTAAGAGAAAAATAAAATTTAATAAGTTCTTAGGTTTGAACTTAATAAAATATTTCTAATTTGTATCACTTCTGCAAGAATCAAACCGATAGCCCTTTTCCTTTCCCTTTCAGCAGTGATTCAAAACTAGAGTATTGCCTAAGCTCTGGTATGTTTTGAGGCTCACTGCGACATTGTATGGGGAAAGAATGCCTAAATAACAATTTCTATGGAAAAGAATAGATTTATAAATTCAGTATGAAAAATCTTGATATGGCAATCTCACCATATCTAATATTAGGATACATTAGCAGAAGCACAATGTCTATAAGGAGACAAGTGATAGTTCTACTGTACTCTGCCCGGGCCGCACACACACAGGATTCCATTTGAAAACTACTTAAAGGCACCAACTATGTGTGAGGTCCTGTGCTATTCTTAAGGTCGTAACAATTATATAAGGGCTAGGGATGGGGTAGGGAGAGATGGGGAGAAGGATATAACAGGTACACCAAAAATGTGAAACAATATCACAGCATCATAGATTTAGAAATGGAAAGGAAAGTGGTCTCCTAACACATTCCTATTATTTTATGGATATGGAGACTGAGACCCAGAAAAGCTAAACTATTTATTAAGGGTATGTGATAAGGGGGAAAGAAAAATCCAGACAAAGTTCTATAACATAGCTGAAGGAAGAGAAAACTTTCAACTAAGGGAGAATCAGATAAGGCTTTCTAGAAGATGTGGTACACATGATAGATCCATCAAAAAAGATAAGGACTATGCCAGATAATGATGCACAGGCATGATGGTAGCAGGCTAGATCAGAGAATATGCCTTTCTGCCTACAAAGTACTAGGTATGTAGGTGCTGGGCAATTATTGATTGACTTGAATGGTTGGTAGTTATGTTACAGTGGGGATTTCTTTTAACTATGAGTTAGATTAGATGACTGCTCAGGTCTCTACAAACTCTCAGTAGCAGTGACACTGTAATAATGCTTTCCTAGGCCCCCTCTCTGCCTCACATCTTCTTGATCCCTTTTTCTACATCACCTCTTCTTTTGGAACTTAAAAGCAGTATTTTTTTTAAACCTCATATATGCCCCAATTTATTGGACCTTTATCAACACCTCACCAATTCTTTGTCCAGTCCCTCAGGCCCACTTAAACCAGAGGTTCTTAACTCTATAAATTTATATACGTGTATGTATATGTGCATGTAGAAATATGTGTGTATACATGGACATGTATACACAATATAAATATATACCCATGTATACATACACAGGCATACATATATTTAATAACTATTTTAAATATAATTTATTTCATTTGTAATCCTATATTTTTATTTCCTTCATTTATTACCTATTTTTCTAAGAAGGAGTTCAGAGCTTCTTCACCAGCTGGCCAAAGGAGTCCTTAACACATAAAAAAGGTTAAGGATCTGTCATATAGGGTTCATGCTCTTGGTTCATACTTTTGTTCAAGGATAGAGTTGGGATTTGAGTTCAGAACCCCTGATTTAGACCATATGCAGTCTACCCTGCAATTACATTGTTTTCAACTCCAACCTTTCTATACTGATTACTTAGAGTTGAAGAAACTGCTGACTATCCAAAGCTTCAATTGTAGCCTGGTATTTTCTCCCAGCTTTCTTAAAAGGAGAAGCTGACCTTCCCAGGTCCCCCACTTTCTTCTTTTCCCCACTAATAAATGAACAATACTCTGTGTATGAAAACAAAAAAATAAGATAAAATAAAGCCTTCTCAGAATTGCTGGGAATGGTTCCTGTATGTTTTGGCTTGGAAACAGAAGAATGGAAGTCATGACCTCTCAAGGTTGCCTTCAGTCTTAGGACTTTATGAAAAAAGAAAGGAACAGTCTTTAAAAGTGATCTAACTACCAGAGGTTACAGGAAGCCCAGAGAGCTTCCCAAGAGAGCCCACCCTGAACTCAGCTGCCTGTTACATTGAACCTTCTCCCATAGGGTTCTTCTTTGGGGGTTCTGGCCAGGGTGCACAACTATTCATTCTCCTTCAGAGTCAGCTGATGGACAGCAGTCCCCAATTTGGCACCTTCTTTAAATAATACTGGCCTTTTCATGTTAATTTATTATAACCAATTATTACTTGCTGTGTTATCATCTCTGGGAAGACAGAGAATGTTCAGTCAGTTTGGAGTCTGACAGTCAATTTGTTCTGCATGTCTCTCTTAAGTTTGAGCTCTGGGGTGCCCTGATAGTAGTCACAATGACCTCCTGCCAGGAACCCCTGGGGGCACTCAAGAGCCCCAGCCAGCCAGGTGCACATTCCTTCACTTAACCTGGACCTTTTGCATCACTTCAAGTATTTCAGCCTCTGAAAGCCCTCTGAGAAACTTGCTGAGCTGGTTCCCTGGATAATGTCCCAGCTGCTGGGTGCTAGGTTTCTACCTCTCACTCGGGATGCAGGTAAACAAAGCACATCTTCTTCCTCACCACTGCAGAGAGCCGCTGTTCACTCTGTAGGGGTACAGGAGCATGACTGGACTAAATAGGGAAGTCAGAGAACTCAGAGTTCTGAAGTGCCCTTAAGGTTAGACAAATAGATGGCTCCAGATGAGCTGGAAATGGGAGAAACAGGCCTGCCTGAAGCTCTCTAGAGACAGTGATTTTCCTTGTGCTATGTGAATAACAAAGAAAGTCTTGAGTAAGTGGAAAATTGTGTGGAGTGCATAGTAAACCCGTAGCAAGGGTCTACTTTTTGCTTGAGATATAGTGTGTTTGTTAGTATATATTTATACACACACACGTTATATGTAGCATATTCAATGTATATATATATATATGTATATATATACACACACACATATATCATAAAACAACTTTATTTTGATAGTCTTGGAATTCCTTTTTTGAAATGGTGAAGCCTCTTGAACATGGTAGAGTTTTTCTTTTAACTGGGTGTAGGGTTTTATTGCAGAGAGGCATTTATTCTTTTACTATGATAATTGAGAGAATGGATTAAGTATTTACCTGTATCTAGTCAGATAGATTGCCAGAGTTAGAGAGAGAGACAGAGACACAGAAACACAGACAAAAGACAGACATTCACGCAAAGGCAGAAATATAAACAGACGTGAAGGCAAAGAGAAACAGAGAAAGGAGAGGGGAGAGAAGAGAGGAGAAAGGGGATTAAAGGAGGATAGAGAGAGAGGCATGGGGAGAAAGAAAAGGAAAGATGAGAAGGAGAGAGAAAGGAGAGAAGATAGAGAGAGAGAGGAGTGGGGAGAAGAGGGGGAAGAGACAGAGAGGGAGAGACACACAGAGACACAGAGACAAAGACAGAGAGACAGAGAGGAAAGAGGAATAGGGGAGAGATAGAAAAGAGAGATCCAGAGACAGGTAGAGAAACAGAGATCCTCCACTAAAGCGTAACTCTGTTGCCTCATCATAATAAGGAAACGATCCTGGGTTCTCAATTTAATTCAAATGAATAACCATATATTAAGTGACTACTATGTATTAAGTCAAGAACTGGTCTTGTGTCATTGAAGGACCAGAGTTAAAGAAGCTCACCAATAAATACATGAATAAATGAGTGAATGAATACATAAATAAAGTGTGTATGTGTGTGTGTGTCTATCTATCTATCTATCTATCTATCTATCTATCTATCTATCTATCTATTTACTCTCTCTTTCTCTCTCTCTCTCTTTCTCTCTCTCTCTTCCTGTAGTTGGACCAGATAACTTCTAAAGTCCTTTTCAGTTCTAAATACAATGTGATTCAATTCAATAAGCATTTATTTTTTATTATTATTACTTTGCACAAAGCTTGTGCTAGGAATTGGAGATGCAAAGAAAATTTTTTAAAAAAAGATCCAAGCCTTCAAGCAGCTTAAGTATACTTGTGCATATTTATGTATATGTACACACACATATATGTATATATAAATACATATTATTCCTTCATATGTAATCTATAATATATAAGTATCCTGGATATTTATATACATATGTAAATAATAATGTAACTATATATGTTCTACATGTGTGTCTTAGTAGGTTAATTCCCAAATTCTTGATGCATTTTGTCATTAAATTCAAAGGTATTTCTCTTCCTATCTCTTTCTCTCCTGGTATTGTTAGGGATAATGGGACCATTGAATATTTCCCATACTTGGCCATCTCCAGGCCTTCCACAGGCTGTCTCCTCCCAGTCTGAAATTCATTCACCTTAAAATTTCTGTCTTCCTCCAAGGCAGCTCTGAGTCACTTCCTATATTAGAACTTTCCTGATTTCCTAATTTAAGTACCTTGAATATATGTACATTTTTTCTTTTTCTTTTTCTGCATCCCCAGCACCTAGCATGAGCTTTGTGCAAAGTATGAGCTTAATAAGTGCTTGCTGATTTGAATCAAATTGTATTTAGATTTAGAAAAGGCCTTAGAAGTTATCTAGTCCAATTCTACTGATTTTAGAGATGAGGAAGCTGAGTCCCAAAGAGGTTAGTTAAGTTACTCTTCCCAAAGGTTAGTGACAATGATATCCTTGGAACCCTCTGACTTTAAATCTAGTGCTTTAGTGCCTCTGTCTCTAACTACAAAGTCCAAAGAACACACAATACACACGTTTCCCCTAATGGGAAATTATTCACTGAACTCTGATAAACACTAGAAGATTTAGAGATCAAGCTGATGACAAGTAGCATGAATGGCATTGGGTGTGGTTCACTATCAAATGCTAAGTAGTACAGTTTGACGTCTCTCTGGAGCTTCCCTGGCTCTCCTCCACATCTCTTGGTAGTTAGATCTAAAGAGATGTAACTACCAATTGTTCCACATTGGGTATGATTGTGGGGAGAGGAGGCTAAGGACTTTGCTTGGAGAGCAATCATGACTTCTGGCAGCTTCCTGTTTTACCTCATTATTTTTGCTAACCAAGGCTAAGCTCATTTGTTTTTATATAGCTAGAAGAACTCAAGGAGTATCATCAGTACACGCTAAATTTCAGTGCCCAGGGCAAAACCCCAACCACCTAAACCTGGTTATGGCTTTGTGAATTTGTTTCTCTGTTGCTCCCTCCCCCAAATTTGGTCCTTTGATTTGTAGCCTCATAAAGTCAGATAATAAGACTGATTCTTATTTTCTGATTTTTGAAAATTCCATTCCAGGGCACAAAATCTTTCATTTCACATTTGAAGACAAGCTATAAAAGACAAATACCCTGGAAGAGTGATCAGACACAGAATAATAGAATAGTGTAACTAGAAAAGGTCTTGGTGAAATAGGCCATGACTCTTTACCCATTTTGTATTGAAGGAAACTGAGTCTGAGAAGTGAAGTGACCTATCCAAGGTTGCACAGCTGGGCAGTGGTAAAGCTGGGATTTAAGCAAGCATATTCTAAGCTAACAGTGTGGTCTTCAGACCTCTTGAAGTCTTCAAAACCTTTTCAGGGGTTCATGAGAGCAATTTTCATAATAATACTAAGACATTATTTGCATCTTAATATTCTTCTCCTTTTTCCAACTATACATTTGTTTGAGACTGAATTTTCTTCATATACAAACCAAAATAACATATTCCAGCAGATTGAATGCAGAAGCAGCTACAAGAATTCAGCTGTCTTCTATTGACAGACATTAAAAAGATTTGCAAAAATGTGTACAGCATTGCCACTCTTCTCACTAATTTATTTTCTGCTTTGGAAAACATATTTTTCATAAAATTATATAATTTATGTTAACATAAAATGGTTTAATTGTTATTTTTAAATGAATTAGTAAACATCTTTAAGTTTTATTGTTTTAATTTCTAACACAATAAATATCAATGGATAAAATCCACATAAACAAAAGTTCTTTGGGGAGCCTTAGTAAATTTTATGAGTATAAAGGGGGTCCTCAATAAAATCTAAGAGTATAAAAGGGCTCTGAGACCAAAGTTTGAGAATTGCAGCTCTAAGCTATTGATGTTCCCTCTTATTTGATGGGGAAGATTCAGGCTGTTATAAGCAAACCCTCAGACAATTCTCTTCTCTATCCTTCTAAACCTCCCAATAGTCTCTCTTATTCTTTTCCCCCCTCTAGCCTCTTGAGGATGAGGTAGTCATCCACTTTGCCAAAGGTAACCCCTTCACCTGTTGTTCTTATCTCCCACTTCTTTCCTGCATCTTAGCATCACCTCGCCTTCTGTCTTGGATTATGAATTCTTCTGTCACTACTGCTCCTTTTCCCTAAGACTACAAACATGCTCACATCTACACTCGCCCCAAATCCTTACATAATAACTCCATGCAAATCCATCTCATTACTTTGTTGTCATATCTGATATTTTACAATATACAATTTAGAGAGTTAGGTCTAGAAATGAGGATAAAGGAAAAAGGGGGAAAATCTGAATCTCCCCAAATTGTTGGTTATTAATAATCATTTCTCTCAGCATCTGAAACAATTACAAATCAATTATATTTTATTTTTGGATCTAGATTCTTTCTTTCCTACCACCCAGTGAGAAGGCAAAATTCATTATAAATATTCCATCATGCAAAACAAATTCCTACAAGACATCGAGACAGAAAAAGATATGCTTCAATCTTTACTTTGACTCTATCAACTTCTTTATCTGAAGGTAGTGCATTTCATCATGAATTCTTCAGAATTGTGGTGGGTCACTGTGTTGATCAGAGTTACTAAGTCTTTCACTGTTGATTATCATTATGATATTGCTGTTACTTTGTAAAATTTTCTCCTGGTTCTGCTTACTTCATTTTGTATCAGTTCATGTAAGTGTTTTCAGATCTTTCTGAAACCATCCTGCTCATCATTTCTTATAGCACAATAGGATTCCATTACATTTATATACCACTACTTGTCTCCGCAATTTATGGACATCCCCTCAGTTTCCAATTCTTTGCTACCAAAGAAGGAACTACTATCATATATACTTCTTTGAAGAGGACATTGTCTGAGGATCAGTGTGAACATGAAAATGCCAGGATGGGAATAAAGATAGAAATATCTTAAAGCACTAGAAGGGAGATTTTCAATCATTTTTTCCAGTCATGTTCAATTCTTTGTGATCCCATTTGGGGTTTTCTTGGCAAAGATACTGGGATGGTGTGCCATTTCCTTCTCCAGCTCATTTGACAGATAAGGAAACTGAGGAAAATCAAGTTAAGTGATTGGCCCAGGCTAGTAAAGTGTCTGAGGTCAGAGTTGAAATGAGAGAGATGAGTCTTCCTAACTCCTGGAGTTAGGCCTAACTGTCTTAGAAAGGAGACTCCTATGTCCAAACTATTTTTCTCTGAAGTCTGTGGAAAATTTTTCTGACACAATGGAAAGAATTCTGGAATTGGAGTAAACAGATCTGTATTCAAATCTTAGCTTTGCAAAATACTACTTGTGTGGCCACTCAATTTCAGTTTCTTGGATTTATAGAATGTATGAGTTTGAAGTAGATTACTTCTAATGTTCTATTCAGCTGTAATTTTATTATTGAAATACAAGGGATGGAGTTTTGGTCCTTCCTCCCTCCCCAGGGTTGTAGAATTGAATTGAATTATGCAAACAAGGTAAAGTCAAACATTAAGATGGGAACAAGATTTCACTGCTTGTCAGATACTAAAGGATGTGGTTGAAAAAAATCTAATGAACAGGTAAAATATGGGCCTAGACCTTGCTAGAGAACAATTTGCAGGGTTCTAGTATAGAGTAAGCTCAAAATGTTGGACATATGTGGTGGCATGGCAGCCAAGAAAAATGTAACCTTTCAGATGATGGAGAGTCTGTTCCTGTGATTTCAATATTTGTAAAGATCACTTGGCATGGAAATGCCCTCTACCTATAAAGATTAACTATTCATTTGTAACTTTATATTATCTTAAAGATAGCTTCAGGTACAAAGAAGAGAAGGCCTTTCAGGTGAAGTATTTCAGCTGCTGAGAGAAATGATTATTAATAACCAATGATTTGGGGAAATTCAGATTTTCCCCCTTTTCTTTTATCTTCATTTGAAGACCTAAAGTCTCTACAGACTGAGCTAACCTTCTCCTCTGTCCAGACCCCACCCACATAGGGCAGACATTGTATTCCACTCAGGTTTGGATGTGGACAAATTCTTTGAATAGATTGCCCAAGGGGACTAGTTTAGAAGTAGATGACCTAATCAAAGTTCAGGTCCAGCTCCTCATTGTAATATTCATTCTCTCATTAATTGTTAGCCAAAGAGGGTTGATCATCAACCTGAGAGCTCTTCTCTTTCAGAAGGACATATAAACTGTGAACTGCTTGCTGCCATAATGGTCTTTGGTCTAAGAGAGAGACAACCAAATGATCGTCCTTTTATTAAAATGCTGGCATTATTAATAAAGTGATTAAATTGCCCAGAAATTATGTCTCCTGAACCTTTTTAAGTGTCACAATGCTGGATTTGAACCTAGCTCTTCCTGACATCTCTCCACTACAGTGTGGAATGTAATTTCTCAGACTGCATCAGAAGATGAATCATGTATACAAGTGGTTACAGTCTATACTTCCATGGTCAGGCCACATGTGGAGTATCAAGTTCAGTTCTGGGCACCAGCCTTCAGGAGGGACATTGACAAGCTAGAGCCCTTTCAGGGAAGGGTGATCCCAATGGTAAGGCGTCTTTGAAGTAAAGCCACCAAGGAGCATTTGAAGGAACAAAGGATGCCTGGCCAGAAGAAGAAAAGACATAATAGATGCCTTCAGTTATCTGATGGGTGATCCTGTGGAAGAACAGTTAGGCTTCATTCTGCTTTGCCTCAGGACACAGAACTAGGATGAAGGAGGACTATTGCATAAAGGCAGAGTTCAGTTTGATATAAATAAAAACTCTAAAAATTTTGACTGTCCAAAAGTGAAATGGGCTGCCTTCTAAGGTAGCATAATACAATGGAAAAAAGCACAGAGGTCAATCCCACATCTATCACTTACTATCCATGTGATCTTGGACAAATTACTTTAACTCTTTACTCCTCTGTTTCTTTATCTGTAACATAAATGGATTGGACTAAACATGCTCTAATTAGGTCCCTTCCACTTCTAAATCTAAGCTCCTATGAGGTAATGAGTTCCCCATTCCTAGACATCATCGTGCTGAGGATGCATGACCATTATTGTGGGAGCTCATTCAGGTAAGTCTTGGACAAGATGATTTCCATGGTTTCTAACCACTGTTGGATACTGGCACTCTTGGTAGCCTATCTGCAGTTTTGACTGGTCTCCCACATTGAAGAGCCCTGAATTATAATAGCTTCAGAATTACCAGGGGGAATCTATCATTGGGGGGTGGGAAAGTGGGGGAGTTGGTTTGTAAAGAGTCATTTCTCCTTTAATTTTAGATTACAGAATCACATTAAACTATAAATACATGTAAATACCTCATGTTCACTTCCTGAGAAAAACATATTAGTTTATGCTCACAACTGTTTTCTTTTTAAAGAAGCTGTAAATGCCAGGGGCTTGATATCTGAATCCTTAAAATCTGACTAGCTAATTAAAATTTTTTTAAAAAAAGGAACAGTTTATCTTTAGTTCTTTTAAAGGAAACATTCAAATATAGACTGATTGTTTAAACAAAGACAGCTGGTTCATTTCAAAGGCAAAAACATCACTGAAAAAGCAGCTCTATTTGAAAATTGATCAGAGCTGTCATTTTTTGAAAGAAAATAAATTGATTTTTAAAAGTTCATCCCCATTTCAGTGGGAAGGTTTGTGAACATTTCTGCATTATCTGAAGATTTTAATGGGTTGAAAACATATCTAAGTGTTGTTTTGGGACTGAGAAACCAATGCTAACATCCATCTTCCTAAATATAAGTGGTGACCTTTGTCATTAGTAAGGAAATAATAAAAGACAACGGTGCTGGGTTCCAACCAAAAGACTAAAGAGAAAATAAATCTGTTTATAAATGAAAAATGATATGGGATTCAGAACAATTATGCATTTTAGTTTATGATAACAGTAATAATCTTGATCTATTAAATACTTACAGGGCAGCAAGATTCATCTTCATGAGTTCAAATCCAGTCTCAGACATTTACTTGCTGTGTGACCCTGGGCCAGTCACTTCACCTTGTTTGCTTCAGTTTGTTCATCAGTAAAATGAGCTTGAGAAGGAATGGCAAACCACTCCAGTGTCTTTGCTAAGAAAGTTCCAAATGGGGTCACACAGAGTTAGATGTGACTGAAAAATGACTGAACAAAAACATTATGATGCCATGGCTAGTATAGCACAAACTTGTTATCTTTATGAACTAAGATTGACAGACCCATGTGCTATAAACAGAAACTCCAAAATATCCTTCAGAATTATTGCAAAAAATAAGAGAATCATCACAGAGAAAATGTCATCTGTAATTGCCCAGACATAATATTGATGCCACCCCCACCCCATGCAACATTTGAAAAAAAAATCATTTTTAGTAGATATTGTCATATTAAATACTCACAACCTCCAGTCTGTTTGGAGTGGAAAAACTCTCAAAATATAAAGAACCAGATGAAAAAAACCAAATCATGTGAGAACTACATGAAGTGTTTATCATCCCTGTCATTCTTTCTGCTACTAGAGATGTCCCAAAGATGTTTTCAGTGAGCCTATAGAAAGTGGGCTCACACTCTGACTCTTTAATTCAATTCCAAAAAGCATTTATTTAATCCACCACCATAATAGTCAGTCAACATTAAAATTAAAAATAGCAGTAGGATTATTCCAGGATAATTTCTTTCTGAAATATATCTATATCTATGTGAAATGAGTCATATCTATAATCAAATGAATGAGAATTATAATAATAATGTTGATAATTTAGATTTATGGAATGCTTAATTTAAGCTATGTCCAAATGTAACCTCCATAAAGTCAAGCAAAGTCCATATCATTTTTCTATCAGGCTCAGCATCTACTACAATGCTCTTGACACAATCCTTAATAACTGTCTGTTGAACAAAAGAATGAATATTCACATTGCTGCTCCTCTAATAAAGTTTTCATTATGATACTATTATCATCAATTGACTGCTAGACATATCTACTTGGATATTCCATTTTTCAGACTCAACATATCCAAAATGGAACTTGCTATCTCTTCCCAACCTCCCCCAAAGACAATTCTCACTCCTATCCCCTTTCTATTTTCTGTGTTTCTGTTGAGAGAACCATCATCTTTCCAATTACCCAGATATGAAACCTTGGAGTCACACTCACAGCTCTTCAGTCTCCCTTTCCAAATCCAATCTGCTGTTGGCAAGTCCTGCCAGTTTTTACCCCCAGATCACCCCTCTCCTCTGTTCACTTCTTTCCATTCACATGTTCACCACCTTAATTCAGGTCCCTGTTAACTTTCATATGGAACATATAGCCTCCTAATTGGTCCTCTTGTTTCAAGTACTTCTCCCTGCGTTGTGTATATTGTATTTATTTCATCCATAGTCAAGTGGTGTATGGACACGTTGTCTCTCCCTGTAGAATGTAAGCTCCTTGGAGTAGAGATTCTTAATTTTGTCTCTGAATTTTGGTTCCTATTACAATGCCTGTCATAAAGTCATTGTCTAGTAAATACTAGTTTAATTGAATTGAATTAAAGCCTTCTGGATCTTATAATAATCTCCTGAAACAGCACTATATTCTGGATTCAAAGTTTAGATAAGGCAAAGTCCCTGACTAAATAAAGCTTACATTCACATATAGGATCAAAGGAACCTGGAAGGAAATATGAAAGTTACACAATCCAAGCTTCTCATTTTCAGATAAGAAACTAAGGTCAAACAAGAGTGAGAAGCTGAGTAACTTGACTAAAGTCACACAAATAATAAAGAACAGTATCAGGACTAGGACTTTTGACTCCAAATTCAGAGCTCTAGTCATTAAGCCATACCAACTTCAAACAGGTTTAAGTGTTGCAAACAGTGAAATCTTTCTTGTTGTTGATGCTCTGCTGCTACTGCTGTTATTTTAGGCCAGTTTATAAACTCTACAAAGGGTAGCTGGGTGGTGCAGTAGATAGAACTCCAGGCCTGGAGTCAAGAAGACCTTAGTCCAAATATGGCCTCAGACACTTATTACTTGTGTGACCCTGGGCAAGTCACTTACCTGTATCTGCCTCAGTTCCTCATCTGTAAAATGAGTTAGACTAGGAAATGTATCTCCACCAAGAAAATCACAAATGGGGTCACTAAGAGCTGGACACAACTGAAGCAACTGAACAAAATAAACTCCATACACTTTTTCATCTTTCCAACTCATCATACACACTTGAATTTGGAGTCAAAGGACTTGGGTTTATAAGCCATCTCTGTGTGACTATCAGTTAGTTGCTTTACCTCTCTGGGTTTTAGTTTTCTTTTATGTAAAAAGAGTGGGTCAAATTAGATGTTCTCTAGGGGGCTTCTGAGCTCCAAAGCCTAAGACACAACTTGCCTTCCTTATGAATATCACTCTTCTCAGAATTCTGTAAAAGCTCCCTATTGTCATTGACTAAAGATCAAAATCTTTTAGTCCGTTATTCAAGACCCTCCTTATTCAGGTACCATCTTACCTTCCTTGACTTATCTCATACTACTATGCTCCAGTTTGTCAACATTCATATCCAAACTGGATTATGAATCCAAAAGACATTGATAGGCTAGAAAATTAGATAAAAAATAATTAGGATAAACATAAATTCTTAACCTTGGGCTTAAAAGATGAAGTTTCCAAGTATAAGATGGATACCGTGGTTAGACAGTGGTTTATCTGAACAAGATATGGGAGTTTGAAAAGACTATACATTCAACATGAATCAATAACATGATATAGCAGCATCCTCCTTCCCCTTCCACCTTACCCCAGCACTAATGAATTCTTAGGCAGCATTAAGACATGGCTTTTAGGAACAGGGTAGTTGTACACTGCTCTGGTCAGAGTATTTTGTTCAGTTCTGGCACCATAGCTTAGAAAGGGGACTGACAAACTGGTGAATGTCTGGAGGAAGGGAACCAGCATGGTTGAAGGGCCAAGAGTTCATTCCATATAAGGAATGATTGAAAGAATCAAGGATGTTTATACTAAAGAAAAAAGAAAACTCAGAATGAACATGATAGCTCCTTTCAAGTATTCAAAGGATTGTCCTTTGGAAGAGAAATTAGACTTGTTTTGCTTGGCCCTAGAGAGAAGAATCAGTAGCAATGGGTGGGAAAAAAAGACACAACAACTTTGTACCAATTAGAGATATCTAAAAATAGACGAGATCATAGTGAGTAGTCTTTTTTCGGAGGACTTTAAGTAGAATGGAATGACTGTTGAGTATGTTGTAGTGGGCATACTTTGAGTGACTGGGCTAGACTAGAAGGCCAATGAAGTCTGACTGCCCAGACTTTAAAGTCCAACACAGATACCATGTTCTTCAGGCAGGCTTCTCTGAGCTCCCTAACTGATAATAGGACCAACCTTCAAACTTCATGTGACACCATCTTCGAAAGCCTCTTAGGCCTGATTATGATATTACTTCACACCACCATCATTTGTATATGTTTTGTTTCCCACTATTTGCCTCCTCTCAGAACCTGGTATAGTGCTATGTACCTAGAAGGTCTTTAAAAAATATTTCAACTTTTTAGTTAAATTGGATTATAGTCTTTAAACACTACAAATACATTACCTTGCTTTATATGTATGACAACTTGATAAGGTAAAACCACGCAAATATAATTATGTCCTCTTGGGGGAATAAAGACTGGAAATCATAGAAGTTAAATGACTTGTTCACAGTCACACAGTGAACAAGAAATGGAGCCAGGATGCGAGTATACATCTTTAGACTCCATGAAACAACTATAGGAATTTGCAACTTTAGGTCCAGTCAGGGTTTACTGACAGGTTTACTGTCAAATGGTCATAACTTTAGAATTAGAAAGAACCTTAGGAGTCATTAATTCAGCTTCCCCCATTTTACACATGAGGAAACTGAGGTCCAGGGAATTTAATTACCTAACCTAAAGTCACCCAAATTGGAATTTTGAACTCAAGTCTTTTAATTTCAAGTCAAACATGCTTTCCACCATACTGCAATTCCTATCATATACATGTTTTAGATTGCAGAGGGCAAATCACTAAAAAGTGTCCTTGAGGTTTGTCTTTCTTGGTCCCTGATGGGAGAAAAAGAAGTCAGGATTAACAAAGAGGCAGATTTATTTTGAGGGAAGGAAAAATGACTTAACTGTAAGTGATCTCCAAAAGAGGAATGGGAAACTTCGGGTGAAAGTAAGTTTCTCCTCAGTAGGGGTCTTTAAACAAACACCAGATGATACCTTTCATGATACATTGTAGTGGGAGTATAGGACCACAGATTTAGAGGTGGAACAGAGTTTAGCTATGTCTCTTTCAATAGCTTTATTTTACAGATGGAGGAATTCTTGCTCTGTTCAGTATAGACTAGATGACTCTAAGATTCTGTGATTTATTCCTGGTGAAAAACAGCAACAGCAATGATAAAGAGAACAGATAATAGCGCAGATGTCTAGTGATACAAAGAAGGCAAGGAAGAATAATTTAATAAGTGAATAAATAGATGGACAGATGACTGAATGAAAAAGCAATTATTAAGTGTAACCTTGGGCAGATAAGTGGCACAGTGGATAGAATGCCAGCCCTGTAGTCAGTAAGACCTGAGTTCTAACCTGGCCTCAGAAACTCCTTAATTGGGTGATCCTAAGCAAGTCACTTAACCCTTTTTGCTTCAGTTTCCTCATCTATAAAATGAGCTAGGGAAGAAAATGGCAAAAAAAACCCCCAAAACCCTCCAGTATCTTTCCTAAGAAAATCCCAAATGGAGTCATGAACAGTAAGACAGATGACCAAACAATGGCATTTACATTCAGAATTGTCTAACTCTTTGTATTGTACCCATAGCTCCCTGTTCAGGGTCTGGCACATAGAAAGTTAATAATTGCTTATTAATGGGTAGTTTATTAGATGCTATGCGTTAGATATACAAATACAAAAAATTTGACTTCCCAGTCCTCAAGGAACTTACATTCTAATGGGGGACACAACACGTAGAGGAGTTATGGCCAAGAAAAATCATTTTTGGCTGGGACAGCACATGGATAGTGGCTGCCATAGTATAGTCAAGTGGCACATATCTTTTCCAAAAAATAATGGCACTGTTAATTTCATTTTTGTTCCCAAAACTAGAGGTGGGTGGAAAACAGAGTGAAGAGATGAAGTACTAAACAAACAAAAATGCCACAGAAGGACCATGAAGAATAGGCAATAGATGTAATTAAAATTTAGGATACACCTACTACCCCAACTCCGGACTTTGCAAGAGATCTCACCCCCAAAGAAACACTGACCATGATGCCAGCTAAACTGGTCATTCATTTCATACTTGTGAAACCAATTGGCACAAAACTACTCCAAAGGAAGAAATAACTAACAGTTGGGAAGATACAAGGGACGCTCTGTGTGAACCTGAGTTCTGACAAGCTGCCTCCCAAGGGAAAATAGGAAGAGCATTGGTTAGGAAACTTCCCTTCTAAAACCCCAACTTTGTTTCCTCTCCTTACCACAGAAAACTACCAAATTCTGTCCCGTATCTGTAAAACCCATTGTATCAGTCCACATAAGATCTGTAAATCCTTTTCCAATCTCTTTTATTAGACACTGTTGTCCAGATTACTCACTGTAAATATTTATACTAACTGGCAAAAATGGGAGACTGGCATGGTGTAGAAAGACATACATGAGTGTGTGAATTTACCCTGGCCAAAGGGCACTTCCATATCTGAGCAGGAAGGGTAGTTTTAAGAGTTTAGAAATCCCTTTATCTGTTAAATACATCTAAATGGACTTAAGCAGTCTTCAGGGAAAGCTGTAAGATTTTGTACAAAAACATTGTTTAGAACTTTTGAAGAGACAGATTATACAGCTGATTGGACATGAAACAGTGGAGTCACTTCCCTGTGAACTGCTCCCTCCCCTCCCCTATCATTTTAGTGCATGAGTATTTGTTAGGTTACATGGTTTTCCACAATGGAGCTTAGATTTTTTTTATTGCCTACATGGCATAAAGTGATAAAGAAGTCTATTCTTATTAATAATAAAGCATACACAAGGCCCTCAAAGTGTTTATTATATTGGAATGGGGGAGGGCACAAGACACATAAATCATAATTATTATACAAAAAGGAATGCATTAAAGAGGCTTAAAATAATGTTCTGTGAGAAACTAAGGGAAAGGTCTTTACTAATTGTGAGGTGGGGGGTGTGCAATGTAAAATAGTACAACGAATTCTGGGTGTAGATTGAAGACCTAAGTCTGATCACTTTCCTCATCTGTAAAATGGGTAGGGGAGGGGAATGGATTAGATAACTTCTAAATTTTCTTCCTAATTCTAGATTAATAATGCTCTGATATCCAGGAAGGAATCTTGGAGGAGCTGACATTTTCATTGGGTTTTGAGGGAGACGCAGACAATATTCAGTTAATGAAGAGGTGGTGGTGGGGGGTGTTATTTCTCAATAGGCATTGCATAGATAAGGGTCTAGAGAAAAGAGAATGCAGCCTTGGGGAGGGAGAGAGGCAGGACAGAGGGCAGCTGAACCGCAGAGTAGAGGGAAGCAGAATCTTGAGATGCAAATAGGGAAGGTCCAGTGGTACCAGATTATAGGAGCCCTTGACCATCAAGCAGAGGAATTTGAACCCTATTGGTCCAGCAATAGAAAACCACTAAATGTTTTTCAGCAGAAGAGCAAAAGACCAGATCCATGTCCATGGAATTATTTCAGCAGCAGCTTGAAGGCTGGATTAAGTGGGGAAACTGTGAATGAAGGTGGTAAGACCTTTAAAGACCTTTTCCTACAGTCCAGGCAGGTGATAATGAAAGCCTCAACTCAGAAGGGAGAAGTAGGAATTGAGAAGAGTAAACAAAGGCAAAAGATGTCTGGGAGTTATGATTGAGACAAGTTGACAATCTTATTGAAGAGCAAAGGGAAAAGAGATGGTACTCCACACTTGCCTGAAGAATATAGATTTTTCCAAAAGGTGCTGGGCAGTATTCTAAAGGATTGCCATTGTCAGGATAAGAGGAGCCGGGAGGGGTTTGAACTCCAGGTGAAGAAGGAAATAGCTTTAGAGTGAGAATAATGGGGAGGAATGAGCTAAGAGGAAGTTTTCACTCAGTGTCACAGATTTAGAGATGCCAGGGAGTATAGCTCATTGACATCATTCTCTTTGTTTTTTGTTCTCGCTGTTGTTCAGTCATGTCTAACTCTGTAACCCCATTTGGGGTTTTCTAGGCAAAGATGCTGCAGTGGTTTGCCATTTCCTTCTTCAGCTCATTTTACACATGAGGAAACTGAGGCAAATAGAAATAAGTGACTTGTCCAGGGTCACACAGCTAGTAAGTATCTGAGACTGGATCTCAACTCAGGAAGATGTGTCTTCCTGATTTCAGACCTGGAACTCTATCCACTGTGCCACCCAAATGCCCCTTCTCTTCATTTTACAGATGGGAAAATTGAGGCCAAAGGAGGTTAAGGTATTTTGCCTAAGTTATATAGGCAGTTAAATGTGTGGTTTTGAGTTTCAAACCCAGGTCCCCCCATTCTAAATTAAGCGTTCTTTATCCTGCACCCCACTACAACCACCCTTCAGCCACACATTATTGAATATGCTCTGACAGATAGGAAGAAAGCTAAAACCAGCTGTTCCTTACACATGGCTTTATTGAATGAACTAGGCACAAAGGACACAGGAGTTCTTTGTGTAGTCCTGGGAAGGAAAATATCACAGGATTTCTGATACACGCTAAAGATGGAACTTCACAGTTGAGGCAGTTTCTCCGGGTTGTGGTCGGGTGAGAGGTCCTATACACATCCTGTGGTGTTTTGTTTGTGTACTTAGATACTGTGGAGAATAAGCAAGGATTGTTTGAAAAGAGAGCACCACCATGAGGCCGTTTCTGCATAGAGACAAAGAAATTGTTCTATTGGAAAGGGAAAAAAAAAACTGTCAGAAGGGTTACTTGGTGTCAACTATCAAGTATCTGGCTGATCTGCTATTTCTCCTCCATACTTTTTCAGAAGGTGTGTGTGTGTGTGTGTGTGTGTGTGTGTGTGTGTGTGTGTGCGTGTGCGTGCACGTGTGTACTTATTTTCATACTTATTTGCTTATTTATTCTCATGGTATTAAAAAAGGCAGTATAGTATGGCAAAAGGCATTCTAAGCTTGACAGAAGGAAAGTTTGGGTCTAAATCTCACTCTGACATTCTGATAATGGACAACTTCTCAGAGCCTTCATTTATCCATTTATAAAATTAGATATAATATCTACAATACCTATTTTTACAGGGTTGTGAGGCTTAGATGAGAACATGTAAACTTTGAGAGTTTTATAGCACTTTAGAAACACCATTTTAAAAAATTATTATTCACGAAGAAGAAGTGTGATATAATGGAAAGAGGACAAGGATTAGAGTCAGTAGTGCAATGGACGGGGCTCTGGACCTGGAATCAGGAAGATCCGAATTCAAAGTCAGACTCCCACGTTTACTACCTATGTGACCCTGGGCAAATCACCTCAGTTCCCTCTTCTCTAAAATGGGCATAATAATACTGTCAATTTCCCAGGGTTCTTATGAGAATAAAATGGTACTTGTAAAAAGCCTTGCAAATATTAAGTGCCATACAAATTATTATTATTAATCCAGCTGAAACTGGGCAAAACACTCCAGCATACTGCACCCCAGTTTCCTCATCGTTACCCACTTCAGGGGATGGAAGGCGGGAAAACACTGTAAATTCTGAGTGCCAGAAAAGGCGCAGCACCTGGACCTATCTCTGAAATAACCTGAAATACAAAGGGAACGGAACTATGCTTCGAACCAGTGCAGTTTCACTGTTGTATACATAAACTTCCCATCTCTGCTTAGAATAATCGCCCAGCTTTGTAAACTTTCTCAGCAGCTCTCAAAGTCCTGGGTAGAGGAATGTCCGAAGGGGACCGCTAAAGGCAACTCAGCCCCTTGGAGGGGAATGCCTCGAATTAACTGACTTCTGATTTCTGAAGCCTGCAATGTGTGTCTAATTGCTGTACCTTTTGGGAGCCCTGGCACCTCAAATTTCACACTTACGGCTCAAACTTTCTTTCTAAAGCTAGGGCGCATTAGTCTGTAAAATCATTTTTTCACAGGTTAAGAGGGCTTGTGGGTGGTGGATAATGCCACTCCACGATCCGAGACAAGAGCCCTCAGTAACCCTTGTGCAAAAGAACAGGATGTTGGCAGCTGAACTGTTAAACCTGTCTCTGATTATTCTTCCTTTAGATCACGCTGATGTCACCAGAGTAATTTGAGCCCAGAGTCTTTGCACTGCCTTTAAATAGCAGCCCGGGGATGAGTTTTCTCCAGCCTCTTTAGGAGAGCCCAATCTAGGGAGAGCCTCTGAAGACAAAAAGCTCGGAAAAGCCAGCCAGCCTCCTCCGCTACCATGTCTACTTCGCTGAGAGTGAGCCCATCCGTCCACGGGTACCACTTTGACACCGCTGCCCGAAAGAAAGCTGTGGGCAACATCTTCGAAAATATAGACCAAGAATCCCTCCAGAGGCTGTTCAAAAACTCTGGGGACAAGAAAGCTGAGGAGAGAGCCAAGATTATCTTCTCTATCGACCAAGACATGGAAGAGAAGACCAGAGCTCTGATGGCCCTGAAGAAGAGGACCAAAGACAAGTTGTTTCAGTTTCTGAAACTCCGGAAATATTCGATCAAAGTTCACTGAACGAGTAAAGCAGTAGATAATGGCTTGAGAGGGCAAGACCATTAAAGAATGAAACTGCTTTTGTGAGATTCTGACAAAATGCCTCCTGCAGCTGCCTGGCAGCCTCGGGTAAGGACCTCCCAGCCCGAGAACGAACTGGCTGTAATTGACTCAAACTCATTTCACACAACACTGAAAAGTTGCTGGAAAATGAGGCAGAAACACTCCTGGCAGCCATGAGCAACTCTCCCAGTGGGAAAGGACTGTTGCGAGTGTCCAGGGGAAAAGCAGATTCCTCTGGGAGGAATGCCGGTGACAGTCAGAGACAGCGGGAAGAGGTATCTATCTGATATCACTTCGACAGACCCCCTGGGGCAGTGGCCTGAACTTTTTTTCCAAGGAGCCGGGGGAAGAGTGTTTACAGATTTTTTTGTTGTTGTTGTCGAACTTTGGGGAAAAAAAAACCCACCAACAACACAACAAACTGCCAAACCTCAAAGCTGTCTGTTGGAATGGACGTTAGAAGATCAACAATTGATCGTTTTATTTGCATTATTAAAATGCCTTAAAAAGTACACACCACGTGGGTGTGAGTAGAAACTCAAAGGACTGCCTAAAACGGCTTCTTCAGAGCTGTGCAATTATTTTGTCTTGCTCTTCTGATCTATAAAGTGCTTTTTTTTTTTTTAAAAAAAAATACATATATATGTTTCATACTGGTTGCACAAAAGTTAAATAATTGAATGAAATACTGTGAAAGTCTGTTACAGATTGAAAAGAAAAATTTAACAAATGCTAAACTTTGCCATGGTTAAAGTTTCATAGATTCTGCATTTTAATACTAGCATTTGATAATTACATCAAAGTATTTTATAAAAATGCAACAGTTTTTATAATTTATTGTATGTGGAAAGTGACCTGCAACCATAATAAATTATTATAAATGTAGTTGATTTTTGTCTTCAATACTTGATTCTTAAAAGAACAAAAAGAAGAGAATTCTTTTGAATGCAATAGTCTTCTTTAGACAACTGGCTCTTTTAAAAATGTACTTTGGGGGCGGGGGTGACTTTTCAGTAGCTGGCAAGCTTAGTTCCCTGCAAGTTCTAACATCATGTACTCAGGAAGTTTCTCTGTCCTCAATTGCATTGAAAATCTCATATATAATCACCAAAAATTTTAGACTGAATCACTGGCTGTTATTATTCCTATGTAAATTGTAGCAGATCTTTAAAAATAGAATCAGGGAATCTTGGAACTGGAAGAAGCATTTTTTCCCCTTTAATAGCATATGCAGAAAACCTAGTGTTGTTTTTTTTTACTGCAATATATTGATAAGCACGTATTTTCTCCATAATGATTTATTGTGGGGTTAAAACAACCCTTTAATTATGAGCAGAAATACATCAGTTATTAGGTTTCCTTAAGCCATTAATGTTATAAAAGAAATAATTCCTTTTCTCATTCCCATGTAAAACAAAAGGAGACAGGTTACTATTCTGGCTGTTATTTCTTTGTAGGAAGAGGTTAAAAATTCCTCTGGAGTTCAACAACCCAGAAGTCCCTACTGATGTTTAATTTTTGGTCATGAAAATAATTTCAACTAAATGGTAAACTACTTAATAGTAATTGACATTTATATTATATTTCATATTATACACTTTTTTTTACACATACTAAGCTATTTGATCCTCACACTAAGTCTGTAACATAGACATTATTGCTTTTATTACTCCCCTTCCCACTCCACCCCCACTTTAGAGATGAGAAAATTAAGGCTTGGAGGGATGAAAGAACAAGCTGATGATCCCATAGTAAGTAAATGTCAGAGTAAGGATTAGAACTTAGATGATTCTTCCTGATCCCAACTCCAACATACTATCTACTATATCTCTCTGCCTCTAAAAGCAGAAGTTCCTACATTGGAAATTATTAGAAATACATCTCAGCCATTCTTCAATTTTTTGTTATTTATAGACTTGTAAGCAATTTAACTGAAAAAGGATCACAGAATCCTAGGACCAGAAGGATGTCAAGAAGCTCTTTGACTCATGTCCTTGCCCCCTCCCCCTATTGTTGGCAGTCGTAGCTAATGCCTATATAGTGCTTTAAGATTTGCAAAGCACTTCACAAAAATTTCACTTTTTCTTCATAACAACCCTGGTATGTAGGTGGTATTATTCTCACTTTACAGATGAAGAAACAGAGGCAGAAAGCAGTTAAGTGAGTTGCCCAGAATCACACAGCAAATGAGGGTACAAATGAGGGTGTTTGAACTCAATTCTTCCGAATTCCAAGGGCTCCATCCACTGTTCACCTTTCCCATAATCCCCTGCGCACAGACCTTAAACAAGCCTTCCTTTGGAAGCCTGTCCATTCTGCAGGCACATTTAAAATCATCAAGGATACTTACTAGGAGGCTGGTCAGGCATATAACCTAACTTCATCCAGGAAGTTGCATAATGTCTTACTGACTTTCAGGGGAAAGTCATGAGTCAGATTAACATGTATCATCCTTGAGGGTTTTGGGGATTCCACCAATGCTGAGTACTAGCCTGGGGCTGAGCCAACTGTACCTCCTCAAAATGACATATTCCTCCCTTTGCATTTTTGATGTTCTCAGTAGGTCCCAGATAATTCCTTAGCTTTGTTCATCATAGGGCCCATTCTATCAGTCAGTCTTATTATTTCTATATTATCCTAAATTCTTAATAGCAAATCTGTAGCAAAATAATATTTTTTTTGTCCTTTTGGAGGGGGGAAGGCGGGGCAGTTGGGGTTAAGTGACTTGCCCAAGGCCATACAGCTAGTTAAGTGTTAATGTGTCTGAGACCAAATTTGAACTCAGGTCCTCCTGACTCCAGGGCCTGAACTCTATTCACTGAACCACCTAACTGCCCTGCAAAATAATTTTTTTTAAAATAACTGTATCTTTATGATAGAGAGGAGAAATAAGGACTCTTCTAATAATGTATTCTTATCTTTCCCCCTCATAGGAAAAGAGTGTGGGCTAGTATGATTATGTAGAAAGGCTTTTTCAGCATTCAGGACTACTCTTTTTTGGCAGGACTTTGTGAAGGAGCTGTCAAGAGAAGAAAGGATCCACTTTTTTTTCTTAGCCATCCTTTTGAAGACCAAGGCTTTTCAGCATTTTTTTTAAAAACTTTTATTTTTTTAGCATTACAGCAAATAGAGGCAAAGAAGACTGAAGAAATGAGTGCATCATATTCTCCACCAGCATTGTATAAAAAGTCAGAAGAAACAACTTCTATTTTCGACTCTGCCACAGATTCTCTGTGTGGCTCTGGGCTAGTCACTTAATCTCTCTGAGCCTCAGTACCCCATTCTGTAAAATGAGGCAGTTAATTCTGGAGTCAGAGAGAGAACCTGGGTTCAAATCCTGCTTCTTGTGCTTAAGAACTATGTAAACTTGGGCCACTTACTAAACCTCCTCAGGCCATGATGTCTTCATCTGTAAAGTCTGGAGTTAAACTCCATGACCTCTGAATTGTTTTTTCCAGTTTTGTGTCTATGAGGTTAGAATTTCTAAGATCCATTACAGTCCTAACAATCTAATGAAAGTCTAAGATATAAAGGACTTTTGCATGCTAAATACAAAGTTTTTTGTTTGTGTTGAATGGAAGTAAAAAACTGGAACATAATCAAGGGACTAGAAGGCAAAAGGGTCATATTTCACAACTGGGATGTTTTAAATTTTATTTAATTTTACTTATTTTATTTATTTTTAACCTTTTAAAATTTTTTTTATTTTATTTATCCTTTCCCTAGAAATGGTTGAAACAAATGCTACTACAGATTTCATAATTTAGAAAACTGAATGAGTAGATGGATAATAAGCTGGTCAGGCATAGAGCAGTGGTTCCACAGAGTGGTTCAAGAAACCTTCGTGTGTCTGAGACAATGGTCCAAATAGTTCATGGTAAAAATTCCCTAAAGGCACGTTAAACAGCAAATAATTAAAGAATATGATGAGTAGTATATTAGTATATTAAATTATCCTGGGTAGATCGTGAGTAGTATATTAAATTACTCTGAGAGATCACAGTATATCTTCTTGTTGTTGTTATTGAAAAGGATTTAAGAAACAAACAAACGACTGGGAACCACTGATATAAAGGAAAGAATACTGAATTGGGGACATGGGTTCAGCCTTAGCTACATATACCAGTGTAACCTTGGGTGAGTCATTTCTTTTCTCTAGGACTCAGGTTCCTCTTCTGTGAAAATGTTGGTGTTAGCTTTTCCTTAAGGTTCCTTCCATCTTTATGATTCTGTTGAATAACAGTCTTCCTTAGGCCATCAAGGACTATGTGATGTCACATAGATTAGCTGAGTTGAACTGAAATAAAGAATTGGGACAGAATCCAGGCAATATGGTACAATGGAAATATGGCATCTGGAGTCAAAAGACCTGGGTTTGAATCCTGACCAACCATATTACTTTCTTTTTGACAATATCCAACTTAATTTATTTCCCTGGATCTCAGTTTCCTAATCTGAAAAATGAAGGAATTGGACTGAATGATCTCTGATTTCTAAAGTTCCTTTCACTTGTGAAGCAAGCTTGAGATCTTGCGCTTCAAAAGTGAGAAGCACGAGGGGCGGAGCCAAGATGGCGGCATAGAAGCAGCAAGGTCCCACAGCTCCCACACTGCCACCCTAAACACCCATAAAATATGAGCCCGGACAAAGTCTAGGAAAGTCTAGGACTCTCAGACTCACAAAAATACAGAGAACACAGCTCTCGCTGAAGGCAGCTCGGCAGCAGGGACTCAGCACGGCCACTAGAGCGAAGGCTGGAACAGCTGGAAGCCTAGACGGTGGCCAGGCCTGGGGCAGTGGGAAGGAGCTGAGCGAGCCCCGCAGCCAGTCTGCAGAGCTTCTACAGCCTCCAGCACCCCCACATCTGCCAAGGTGTGAGGAGCAGGACGGGAGAGGGGCAGCTCACATCTCGGAGCAGAGACCTGGCCAGCCCAAAACCGCAGCCATGGCCAGGAGGAGCAGCAGAGCCTCCCAAGCCACAGCTTAAGTCTACTTCAAAGAAAATCTAAAGCACTGGTGTAAGGGGATCTTTAAATCTTCAGATACGGTTAATGAAAGTGAAACTTTGAAAATTAATTTGGGAAATAAAGCGGTTCGGCCATTCTGCCCCCGGGGCAAAGAAGCAGTGGGGGAAGGGAACTGCTGGATCCACCAGTGGCCCCCGCCAGTGGCCCCCACCAGGCTGCTTCAGAGCCCCCC
>CM053595.1:217458873-217490557 GCA_028646575.1 Pseudocheirus occidentalis
CACCCAGTGGGAGTGGGTGACAGGGGAGGAATTGCAAGAATCTAGTATTTAAAGCTATACAATCAAATGCAACTGGGAAATAATACATTCAGGGACGGGGGCAGGGAGCCCCTCCCTGCCCTGCTAGAAAGCTAGAGGGGTGTTGGAGGAGGGCATAAAAGGGAACAGATTGTAGGAGGGGCCTTACAGTGGGATCAATGTTCTGGGCTGGGGGGTAGGGGCAAAAAGGGGAGAAAATCTGTAACTCAAAAACCTTGTGGAAATGAATGATGTAACCAAGAAAATAAATTAAAATAAAAAAATAAAAAATAAAAAAAACTTTTCCTCTTGACAACCATCTCACTTCAGTGTGAAATTAGCAGAGCATTGTTCGGCACATCCAACTCGTTGCACAGTTGCAAAAACAGTTAACTGTTTAAAGTGCTTGTCTTTACAAAATTGACAGAACTTATGACACTTTTCATTACTTCTTGTAACTCTCATGGAAGCGTCTTCATTGCTAATATTTGCTGATGAATCATACGTTGAGTTCCAATGATTTTTGGTGACTCATTCAGTACCAAATGTTGAAATCCAGATCGACATCCTAGCATAGCTGGAGCACCATCTGTGCAAACACCACAAATCTCTGCCCAAGAGATCTTATGCTCTTTCAGAAATGAATCAACTGTGTCAAATACATCACGTACAGTAGTTGTCATTTCATGAGGTTTGCAAAAAAGAAACTCATCTTTAAAGTTGCCATCATTAATATATCTCAAGTAAACCAGTAACCATGAACAGTTTGCAACCTTGATAGATTCATCAAACTGAATGCTAAATATTGGAAGTGGAGCAGATTTAATTTCCTGCATTAGCTGATCAAGAATATCAGCAGACGTGTCATCTATTCTTCTGCAGACAGTGTTGTTAGATAAGGAAATGGCACTCAATTTCTTAACAAATTCATCTCTGATCATAACTGGAACTATGTCTTTGGCTGCTGGCAACAGCAAATCTGCAGCAATGGTGTGAAGTTTCATAGCTCTGGCGATTCTGAGTGCCACCAATTATGAAGCTTCAACGGCTGCTATGTTTTGTTTGTGGTACTTGCCACCAGTGTCAAGTCTGGCTTTCTTGAGTCCGTCAGCTTTGCTTCTAAAGTAGTTAGTATTCTTGCTGGCAAAGCTTGAATGCTTGCTATCAAAATGGTGTTTTAGTTTGTTTGGCTTCATAGATTTGGCTGATAGAACTTCACAACAAATAACACATTGTGGTTTCTCAATTCCTGCTGTAATTATTGAGGTAAAGCCATACTGTAAAAAGTCCTCACTACATTTTCTTTTCTTAACCTTCTTCTCTACACAATACGTTGTTATGGGATGGTTTGCTAATGAAAATAATATGTAACAATAGCTTTAAGAATACAAAAGATGATACATAGTTCAATCAATACAATTCATTAAAGTTTCCTATGAGTTATCATTCCCTGTGTTGTTTTTTTACATACCTGTTACTATCACAAGGGGGCAGTATTCACATCAACCACAGCTGAATATAAAAAGACCCATCCGCATCCAGATAAAGTCCCCATGGTACAGATATATATATATATATATTTGCAGTAGTTGATGATTTTACAATACATGATTTTACATTTACCAAGTAATTATAATTCATGAAGTGTCATTTTACCTCTAATACTGCTACTTTCAACACAGCAGCTGCTCTCTACACATGTGTGACTGGTCCACTTAAGTACATTATGGTGCCAACCCTGTCACATACACAGGTGTTTGTATGGGGTGTATGTGATGGGGTTGGCATGATGATGTCATCATGCTGAATACTCGTATATGGGCATATCTGCATGTGGGCAGACCCATCTGGAGACAGATAAAGGAGCTGTGTACCATCTTAGGATGGTACCTAAGACCATCAGAAATCCTGTGAAAGGACTGTTTGACCTCCAAAGGGGTCACGACCCACAGGTTGAGAACTGCTGCTCTAAGGTCTTCTATTAGGCTATAATCTACTGACCTATTCACAGCTATGGTGATTATTGTTACTGTTGCTCCTGTTCAATCATTCAGTTGTGTCCCACTCTTGGTGATCATAAATTCAATTTAATATTAAACATTTATGAATTCTTCTCTGAGGAAGTATAGAGGAAAGAGTTCAAAATCTGGTATCACATTACTGACTTTAAGTCTTGGCTCTTATACTTGATAGCTGGTGATCTTGGATAAGTTGCATTTATTCCATTTCTTTATCTATAAAATCAGAAGGTCAATCTAGGGATACTTAACATTCCCTTCTAGCTCTAAAACCTATGCATAAACTCTTGTGCTGAGCAATTGTCATGGTAATGGGAATTTGAAGACCTTCCCTGCTTTGAAGATATACCCTTTCTCCTAATAGGTTGAATATAATAATATGGAGCCTTTGGTGGAAGGGGTTTGCTGAAGGGTGGAGCAGAGCCCACAGGAATCTGGGAGTCAGTACAACTAGACATGGTTGGAGGAGAGGATGCATCCAAGGGAGACAGTTAGGCTTATGAGTACATGTTGGTGTTTACCACCTGCTGTGACAGCTAGGTTTGTGCTGGTTTGTGGGAAAGGTAAAGGATGGTATGGCTTTCTGTGCTGTTATGGGTTATTAACTTCTTTGCTGCTATGATAGAATTGGCTTACTAGTTTGGGGATTCAATTTTCTGGTGTCTGAATAAATGTTTTGCTTCTGTCTTATATATGGATAGTCTGTTATATTTTGTAATCGAGCACTATGCCGATCTATTTATAGTGACCATTGGTGCTGTGAATATTGCATTGGCACTACAGCAATAGAGCTACAGAGATGAATATGACACAGACCTGCTATCAAGGAATGTATAATTTAATAAGAAGACTACATGGAAATACAAAATGGTAACATCAGGGAGAGAAACACATGCAAAGGAGAGGTCCAGAGATACAAGTGTGATACAGTGATTCCAGCAGTGGACTAGAAAGAAGACAGAATAAGATGACCTCTAAGATCCTTTACAGCCCTGAAGTCATAATGCTGTAAAGTGAATTTCCATCATGCAGACATTCATTCTGATGCACCCTTCCCCCACGTGCTCTGATTGAGTAATGTTTTTGAGTCATAACAAACAAATGTGAGTTTATCTGGTAGTAGGGGGAAGGTAAATTGGCAAGGCACTAGAACACAGGGACCCTATTAGAAGCTCTGCCACCCAAATGGAAACTGGTTTTTAATGAGCTGTCACTTGTAATTAGTGTTCTAGTTCTGCCTCTGAGGACCCACAGTCTTGTGCTTGGTGATATTCTTTATTTCTTCTAAGTAAAAACAATAGGGCTAATTGATGTTGCATGGGATCTTCTTTGGTTTCCTTAAATTCAAGCTGGGACTACCTCCTCCCTCCACTCTCTCTATTTTAATTAGTTTATTTGTTTAGCATGTTTTTCCCCCTACTCTGACTTAATCATCCAGTTGTAATCTTGTTAAATTTGCTGATTTTAATCTTTCTTGATTTGGACTCTTTCTTATTTCCCATGGCATAGAGCCTGGATGAGATCTGAAGCTCAGCTATCATTTTGAGAGCAAAGTGTAACATTTAAAGGTCTCTGTTTACCATCTCCAACAGAAATGTGTGAGTGGCACTCCCACCTAGCTCTCTACCTTGACTATCCATGTTCTTTATCTCACCAATGGATTTGTACCAATGTGAATGATCCTGCCAATAATGCAGATGTCAACCCATCCAGGTCTGCTTCTCCTGTGTGACTCTTACTCATATCTCATCATAAGTTAGACCCGGGGACTCAGTCTGTATGCTAGGGGTCTTTCTCGCTTTTTACTGATACCCTGAAGATACCAGGGGAGCAAGCAGGCTATCTGCCATTACCCCTCATTCTTACCATGTAAACACTTCCTCTTTTTTCCTTCATCCATTTCCTTGATGACATCTCTGCTTCTTTGTACTTTCTTACATGAACATGGCACAGTCTATTCATGTTGCCATGCTCCTCCCCATTGCCCTCTGAGGGAGACACATTTTTAATTCTTCAGGCACTAGAGTATTCCGTGACTCACAGTCACACTGAAACACTGGAACAGTAGAAAAATGGTCCTTTGTTTCTGGAAGAAGCACAAAGTCTTAAGGAGCTTTCAACCTTCCTGAAGGGAATCCAACGCACTCTCTTCCTCAACTTTTATTTCTAGGCCTAATTTGTTGTGTATTCAAAGTATTTATTCACGATGAGTAAAAGGATGAATACCTTCTATAGCAGAGGTTCTTAATATTTGATAAAGCCTAAGGACATCTTCAATATTTTATTATATTAATTATGTCTACTGGAGTCATGGATCAACTGAGACTCTACTCTGGTAGCTGGTGGTACAGTAGATAAGAGTACTAGGCCTGGGGTCAGGACAGACCTGAGTTCAAATCTAGCCTCAAATAATTACTAGACATGTAACCTTGGGCAAATGATTTAGCCTCTGTCTTCTTTAGTTTCCTCATCTACAAAATGGGGGTAAGCAGAGGCAGCTAGGTGGTGCAGTGAATAGAGCACTGGTCCTGGAGTCAGGAGGACCTGAGTTCAAATCCAGCCTCAGACACTTAACACAAAAAACTAGCCGTGTGAGTCACTTAACCCCAATTGCCCTCCATTCCCCCCTCCAAAAAGCAAAAAAAAAAAAAGGGGGGGGTGGAAGATAAGCACCTACCTCACAGAGATGTAAACTATTTGTGGTTGTTCAGTCATTTCAGCCATGTACAGCTCTTCATGACCCCGTTTGAGGTTTTATTGGCAGAGATACTGGAGAAGTTTGCCATTTCCTTCTCTGGCTCATTGTACAGATGAGGAAACCGAGGCAAACAGGGTAAGTCACTTGCCCAGGTTCACCCAACTAGTACATGTTTGAGGCCATATTTAAGTCAGGAAGATGATTCTCCCTGACTTCAGGCCCAGCATTCTCTCCACTGTGCTACCCGCCTAGCTGCCCTGGCACTTTTAGTAGGTGCTCAATAAATGTTTGTTCCTTCCCTTCTCCCTTTCTCAGAATACTGCTTTTAAATGCATACGGTACAATACAGAGGATCACAAAGGAAACCAGTTATATTGGAAAAATGATCAAAATATTAAAAAGCACAGGCAAAAATTAATAGAGTAGGTTAAGAATCCACATTTCATTGTTGTCCATCTAACTGCTTCTCATATTCTAGACAATATCCTTCACCAATGTTTTTCCCATACATAGTTGAACCAAATTCTTTCGCATGATTATGGACGTCTTTGAGAGGGCTCTGCAGTATTTCAGGGATTAATGCAGACAACGAGATGTTATCCACAGACAAGAGCAACTGGAGAATCTCATAATCTTCAGTTTAGGTCTCTGCGATGCATTCCTTCCACGACAGTGGCAAAACACCCTCAGGGAGCTTGGCCAGTATGCTTCTCCCTGTTTTATTTCTCAATTGGTATTAATGATCAGAGGGAATGAACTAAGGTGAACTCTATTATATCTTTCAATGAGTCATCATTTTAATGTATAAAAAGAAATCTCATAAGAGAGTCTTCAATGCAGCCTTTTGCTCTGCCAAATACATAACTTTTTTTTAAATCAACCAATGATAAGCACAGCAGAAGCTTGTATTGCGCACATTAGTCAATTATGTGATTACATAGGTATGGACCTCTGTGAAATACCACTGGCAAAAAGCCTGCTTATTCCCTACTAATTGCGGATGCTCTAGGTGAGTGACTAGATTACTCTCGTGTTTTAAGTAAGTGGGAAAGAAGGCATGTGGGTTGGTAGCTGTTGCTATTCTCTTGCTTGCTTGCTTTTTTTGGTATTAATAAGATTCAAGATGTTTTTTCTTTCCATGCTCTTCCATTCCTCTTCTCCTTTAGACACTTTGTGAATGTATTCCTCAATACCTTCATAATTTTACTGTTAAGCCATGGACACCCTTTGCGAATACTTGGTCCAATTCCATTGTTTTTCCTACTTTGTTCTCTTTAGTTTTATTTCTCTCTCTTTTTTAAGTAACCCAGAACTGTGATATTATACCCCAAGTATGATGGCTTAATGGTACAGAAGCTATTGTAAAAATCTTTGCAGAGCTTTTCTGTTTTTATTCTGTTTGTTGTCCTTCTATTTTCATCCTTAAATGCTAGACAAGGAATCTAAATTGGACAGCAGAAATATTCGTGCCTTTATTATAAATGGCTTCTATTAAATCCACTTAAACTGCAATACATTGTGCTAGGTACTATGGAGAAGATTTAAGACTCAGATAAAGCTCAGTCCCTCCCTGTTTCCATTGAATTCATGGTAATACATATAAAAGTAACTCTAACAAAAAATAACACATGTCTAAGAGAGATGCAGAGGAAATACAAAGTTATAGAACAGAACTAGGTGACTTCTGATTTCCCCTTCCAGCCTTGACATTTTGTGGCCGTATAATTCTGATAGGAATCAATCAATAAGGGTTTATTAAGTGTTTGTTGCATATCAGGCATCATGCTAAGCACTGAGGATACAAAGAGAGCAAAAGACAGTCCCTGTCCATGAAGAGATCACACTCTGGGCCCCTAATTCAGTTCCCTACCAATTCATCCAGAACCTTGTGCTTCTAGAATCATTCGTCCCTCTCTTCTACTCTCCACTGATTCCCATGCTGCCTCCCCCATAAGCCAACATCAACTTCCACTTTATCCTTCTTACCCCATCCAGCTACCGTCCCTACTCTCTCATTTCCATCATTACTAAACTTTCTGGGGGAAAAATTGTCTACACTTAATATTCAACTTCCTTTCCACCTATCTTCTCAACTCTTTACAATCTGACCTTTTCTCTTGCCACTCTACCAAAACTGACATTTCTAAGGCCACCAGTGAACCCAAAATCAGCAAATACAATGGATTTTTTTTTCAGTCCTCATCTTTATTAACTTCTCTGCAGTTTCTGGCACAGTGGACCACTCCTTTCTAATATATTGGTTTGGTTTTGTTTTTTCCCCCTTGGCTTCAGTAACATCACATCGTCTTGGTTCTTTTTCTATTCATATCTCAATTGCTCACTTCTCATCATCTTCTGAACACTCAAGTTCAAGCAAGGTGTTCCCCAACCTTCTGTTACTGATCCTCTTTTCTTCTTCTTCTTCCATACATCTCATTAAATTTCATGGTTTTTCCCTACTATCTTTACGCAAAGCACTCCCAAATTAATATTTTCAGACCTAACTGCTCTTATGGGCTAACATTCTACAGCTCAGTTTGACTATGGGGCATATCCAACTGCATCCAGATAGACTATTTGCCTTAGATTTTACTTTTCTTTTCATATGTAGGACTTGTACGCTCTAGGCTGTCTCCCAACGTACATTCCAACTATGAGCTTGGGTTCCCAGACAGTAGTTACAGTTATTTCTCCCCTCAGGTTTCTAGACTTAGCCCTGGGATTTTCTTATAATATCTATCACTCATGAGCCTTTATCTGATATATTCCTTGCCTGTATATACCAATGCCAATTAATATTGTCCCACAATACCTATATATACCAATTCCTTTCCTATACATACCAATGCCAATTAATATTTTCCTAGTATGATCCAATAAGTTAAAAAACACCCCAATATCACGTTGACATGTACAGAATACTATGCTCAATTCAGGATCCTTCATTTTAGGAATGACATTGACAAATTTGATGAACAGAGTAATTTGGATATAAAATAGTACTAAATGTTCTCTGGTAATTTAAAAAACAGCAATTTTTCAAGAAATCTCAAAAACTACTTCTACATTGTAGTATATAATCTTACAATCCAAAAGTGTTGCCTAGAAGATTAAAAATCAGCCAGTGGTTTAACCCATCCATGCTCTGTAGTTTGTAGTATGGTCCAAAGTACGCTTGTACCCAAACTGATGAATAACCCCCTTTTTTTTTATTTCGTTAGGTAATGACTGATTTAGGCTAACTTCTGAACAAAACAAAGGCAGGGAGGATGTAAACTCAAAACTCTCTAAAACACAGGATAGAAATGATTACTGCCACCACTACCACTATCCTTTACCAAGGTAACTAGAAATAGTAGTAGTAAGCCAGGAAGAGCATTGTCCTGGGAGCTAGGTGATCTGAATTTTAGCCCTAGCTCTGCCATTAGCCACCTTTCTGACCTTAAATAAATCATTTCATTACAACAGATCTCAGTCCTCCCAGATCACTTCTTGTTTTAGTGCTCCACGTTCTATAATCTGAGGTCTATTCTAACTGGATGAATCTGGATAAGACATTTCTCTTCAATGGGATGGTTTCTTCATCTAAAAATAAGCTTAGGGACCTGCTAGTAACTGGTTGGTACCATAGTGTGTCAAAAAGGAATAATGTGGGAGTTGGTAGAGGAGGGCAGGGAAAGACTGGAAATATAGATTGCATATACACCACAAGGTTATTATGAGGCTCAAAATAAGATAATAAATATAAAGTATTTGGAGAATTTTCAGGGGCTCTATAAATGTCATCCAAGTAGCAGAGTGGATAGAATGCTGGGTTTAGGGTCAGGAAGGCCCAAGTTCAAATCTGTACTCAGACACTTTTCAGCTACATAACACTGAATAAGTCACTTAGCCTACATCTGTATCAGTCTTCTCAACTGAAAAATGTGCATAATAACATCTACTTCCCAGAGTGGTTGTGAGAATCAAATGAGATATTTGTAAAGCATTTAGCACAATGTCTGACATATAGTAGGTGCTTAATAAATGCTTATTTCTTTCCTTATTATTTTTCATTCCATAAGTGTTACATTTCAGGGTCCAAGATTCCTTACAGCTCTACCACATGCCTTTTATGTTCTAAGGTCACTTTCCTACTCTAAGGGTCTAGGAATATATACTTAAATGATAGAGTAGACAAAATCCATCTCAACATTTATAGAACCCCTACTAAATGTAAATCACTGGGTTAAGAACCATATACAAAGAAAAAAATCAAATATTATCAGCCCTCTGTATGGAGGGGAAAGGAATCTGAGAAAGGATTCAAGATGTACACAGATAAATACATCCAAGGTAAATAAATGAAGGAGGAAACATTAAGGGGGTAAGAAAGGAGGCAAGAGGGAGGGTGGTATTAAAGAACAATTCATTAAGAAGGTGGTGCCTAAAGCCAAAAATTATATATGTGTGTGTATGTGCATATATGTGTATGTACATATGTATGTGTATATATATATGTGTATGTTTGTATATAATCTGAGAAGGGGATATGAGGAAAAGAACATTCTAGAAAGGTTTGTGCAAATTCTCAGAGGCTGAAAATTGAATGTTAAACTTAGGGACCTGCTAGTGACTGGTGACACACATAGTGTGTCAAAAAGGAGTAATATGGAAGTTGGTAGAGGTGGGCAGGAAAAGACTGGGAATATAGGTTGCAGTGAAACCCTGAAAGTCTCAGTTCTAAACTAAGGAGTTTGCATATTATTCTGGAAGAAATAGAGAGTTATTAATGATTTGTGAACCTGGCGGTAACATGGCCAAAAATAACATTAGAACAGCGGTTCTCAATCTGTGGGTCGTGATCCCTTTGGGGGTCCAACAACCCTTTCACAGGGGTCACAAGGGTACCCTAAGACCATCGGAAAACACATATTTCCAATGGTCTTAGGAACTAAGACACCGCTCCTCTATCCATCTCCAGGCAGATCCAGCCACATGCAGATACATCCACATGGGAGTATTAAAGGGTCACAGCATTAGGAAGGTTGAGAACCACTGCCTTAGAATGTTTATTTTCAAAGCTATGAGGATAAATCAGGGAAGGAAGAGACTAGAAGCAGGGGAAAAGGTCGATTGTGTTTGTCCTTCATTTTTGAAGAGGTTCATGACATCAGGGAAATGATGACATAACTTGCAGTTGAGTTTGATTTGAGGGAGAGAGGACTTTGCAAGGTCACCAGCCTCACTTTCTCCTCCAGAGTCATCTGGGTCTGGTGGCCAGATATTCATCAGGACAACTGGAGATGACCCAGGATGCAAGAGGAGGCTGCTGAAAAAAGTTCAGGAAAGAGGCAGTGAGGGTGTGGACAATGAATGTGGAATTCTAAGGTTTGTATTAGAGGAAAAACTAGTCTACTTCCTACCTGTATAAATTTGGAGGAGTCATTTTCATCTCATGGTCCCCAGTTCCCTCATGTGTAAAAGGGGGGAATTGAACCAGAAGTTCTTTGACATCTCATCCAAATCTAAGGCTGCCAACTTCTGTCAAAAGTGAAGGTTTGATTTACTTTAGATTCTTCCTGGAGAAGCAATAAAAAGAGTTATAAAGATTGCATTAGCATTTTTATGCCTTGATAGCAGAGTATTAGGGCATGGTTTTGCATTCCACTGAACTAAAATAAAGATATGAGAAGGATTCTGCTTCAGTTATCAGATGTAACAAGTCCTACAGCTCATACTCTATACCATACTCTGGATATGCCCTCTGGATCAATAAAATGGAAAAGTCTCAGATTCAAGAAAATTGCAGAACTTTCTTCTGCCCTGAGTCATGGCACACGGAGAGAGTGAAGAGAGTGTTTCATCAACTCTAGGATAGAAAAGGAATCAGGGCATCATCTAATCCAGCTCCTGCCATTGGGCAGGTAAGGTGCTCTCAGTTTGATAGTGGACATACCTGAGACCAGAAGAGGCAAAATAATCTTACCAGCATCACCAGATAGATTTTGCTTGAATCAAAACAATTCAAAGTTAATTTTCCTCCAGATTTCCCAGAAACCTCAAATTTCCTCCAAAGTTTCTGCTTCCTAGGAAGATATAAATGCCCAGTGTAGGCTGCGATGTTTTATTTTTAGAAGGAAATCATTTCAAAGGAATAGTTTTTCTGGAAGCTTCTCTTTCTCCAACATGCATTTAATCACGTTGACAGTGAGGGGATATTGTGCTGGTCAGAGATAACTGGGTTCTGGCTTGACTCAGTTCCTCTCAATTTTAAGAGAAACCAGTTCAGATTTAGTGCTAGAAACTTTTTGTTAATAGAATGTGTCAAGGGATGAACTACGAAGTAAGACTGATAACCATGCAACCAGAGAGACATTGTTTTCTTTTATTGTTTCTTGGAGAAAAGATCTGGAAGTGAACTTCTCTTGAGCTAAGCACGCAAGTGAAAATGTGATCAGAACAGCACAATCATGGGTGAATAAGGCATACAGTTCATAGTTAAAATGATTAGTCACTTAATTGATGGTTTGAAAACTTCAAAATGCCCCTACCATGTTGGTTCTATCTTTGAAACTTCACTAAAGTACAAGTCTGACCACATCAATAATTTCCAGTGACAACTTATCACCTCCAAGATGAAATATAAAGTATTTCAACTTGGTGACGTAATGGAAAGAGCCCTGAACCAAGAGTCAGGAAGACCAGAATTTAAATCTGGCCTCAGATAATTACTAGCTGTGTGATCCTGGGTAAGTCATTTAACCTCTGCCTCAGTTCTTCATCTATAAAAAGAAAGTAGAAGGAAATAAGCATTTATTAAGTGCCTACTGTGTGCCAGACATTGTGCTAAGGGCTTTATAAAGGTTATATCATTTGATCCCCTCAACAATCCTAGGGGGTATGTACTACTGTTATCCTTATTAACTGCTGGAGAAACTCAAGCAAATAAGATTAAATGAATTGCCCAGGGTTTCACAGCTAATAAATGTCTGAATCTGGATTTGAACTCAGGTATTCCTGACTCCAGGCCCAGAACTCTAGTAGTGTCTACCTCCCAGGGATGGTGTGAAGCTCAAATGAGATAATATTTGTTTTTCAGAGGAGAAGACAGGGCAGTTAGGGTTAAGTGACTTGCCCAAGGTCACACAGCTGGTAAGTGTTAAGTGTCTAAGGTCAAATTTGAACCCAAGTCCTCCTGACTCCAGGGTCCATATTCAATTTACTGCACCACCTAGCTGCCCCATGAGATAATATTTGCAAAGTGTTTTTGCAAATCTTAAAGCGCTATATAAGGGCTAGGTAGCTATTGTTATTATTAATATGCTTGGCAGCCTGGTGGTGCAGCACTGGACCAGGAGTCAGGAAGACCTGAGTTCAAATCCAGCCTCAGACATTCAACAACTGTGTAACTTTGGGCAAGTCACTTAATCCTGTTTGCCTCAGTTTACTCATCTGTAAAATGAGCTGGGGAAGAAAATGCAAACCACACCAGTGTCTTTGCCAAAAAAAAAATTTAGGGTCATGATGAGTCTAACACAACAGCAACATAACTTTACCTCTTCCTACCTTTCCAGTCTTCTTATACTTTACTCATCTCTGTATAGTACCACTGTTTTCCTGGCTTTTCATTGCCCATCGCCCTCCATCTTCTGCCTTTCCACCTTTTCAGTGGATGCCCCTCATGCTTAGAATTCTCTGTTTCCTCATCTCTGCCTCCTGACCTCCCTGACTTCCTTCAAGTTTCACCTAATTCTCCCCTTCTTCAAGAAGCCTTCCCCGCTCCTTCTTACTTCTGTTCCCTTCCTTCTGAGATCATCTCCAATTTATCTTGCATACATCTTGTTTGCACATAGTTGTCGACATACTGTCTCCCTCATTTGAGTCTGAACTCCTTGAGCTTATTCTCTTTCTTTGTATGCCCAACACTTGGCTCAGGGCCTACCATGCAGTAGGTGCTTAATAAATGCTTATTGACTTGGTCATTGCACAAATATTTCTCCTATTGACTGGCCACCATATCCACTGTTGCTAACATTAGAGTTAAGGCATTGTCTCCAGGAGTCTTGTGGGAAAAGCAGCTTATAATTTTTTTTCTTTAATTCTATCAAATGAGGAGATTGGGTTACATTATCTTTAAGTCCCTTTATAGCTTTGGCATTCTGTTTTATGTATTCAAAAGTCTGATAGTCTATGTTGTAAACTTAAGCTCTAGCATTCAGCATCTTAGGGTTCCTTCTGGCTTTGCAATTCCTTACTCTATGTTCCAAGGTTCCTTCCACCTCTGGTGTTCTATGTTCTAGGCTTCCCTCCAAATCTAACATTCTACATTCTATTCTTGGAAAGGCCAAGTTATGGATTAAATCCATCTGGAGCATAAAGTTTGCACGGGTGGAAGATTGGTGGAAAGGAGGGAATTTTGGAGAGACACAGCAATGATATAGCACCTGGAGGAGGGGGATGATGAACACAAAATTTGCCCACTTCACAACTGTGTGGAGGACATGGTTAGAATTATGACGCGTAAAAGATGGAAATAAACTTAGTTGCTCATCTCACAAAATTAGAAAATGAAGGCCAGAGTGGGGAAAGCAGCATTTGAGGCCACACAGTTAATTCAAGCCTGAGCTGAGTCTTCTGATCCTAGACCCAATGCCCTTTCTATTAAACATTTCATTATTTTATTATAGTGACCTTTTTTTCCAAACCAAAAATAGGGACACATGGTCTGTCAAAGGATGTGCATTTGGCAAATCTTTATTAAAAGTTCACTTTCTTTTTGAAATTGGGACTCTCCTGGAAAATCTGGGACATATGGTCACCATACTTGTAGTGGCCAAAGATAACATCTTCCTCACTGCCCCTTCAGATGGAGATTACAAGGCCTACTTAGCATTTTTAGGACCCACACATACTGTGTGCACTATGTTTTTCCCTAAAGGGCAAAATAACAGGAACAAACCAAGAATCGCAGGGTATCTAGGTACCTAAAGCTGTGTGTACACTGAGAGTTCACAGAATCCAAAAACTAATAGGAGGGAAGGAATAGTGGTGCTAGGAGTCAGTGTACCTGGGTTGAAGCCTCAGCCCTGAAATTACTAAGGATTATTTGCACTTACCAACATGCCATCTCCTCATCATGCTGCTGCCTAAACTCTAGCTATTATCTTCATATCCCCCTGACCATTAACACCTTAGATTCTGTCTCTGAGTCCTCTGGCTATGAAAGGTGAACTTCTATCTTACCTTGCCCAGAACTGGACCTGTAGGTCACTTCCTTATAATCTCCAAACCATGCCAGCACATGTGTGTGTATCCCCCACCTCTTTCCTAGGTCCTCCTTATGAATCTTCCTCCTATTAGAATGTAAGCTCCCTGAGAGCAAGGACTGCTTATATTTATGTATCTGAGATAGTAGAGCTCTGTCTGTATATCTATCTACATATCTACAAATTTATCTGAAAAAGGTAGATTATCTATCTGAGAATGTAGGTATCTGTCTATCCATCTGTATATCTTTAGCTCTATCTGAAATAGGTAGATATTTATCTATCTATTCAGTCACATTTCCTCACTAAACCTCAGTTACTTCATCTTTTAAATGAATATAACGTTTGTACTACTTATAAGGTTGTACTTGTACATATGCAGAATATTGTAGTGGGGGAAATCTGGATTTGAAGTCATAGGATCTAGATTTGAATTCTGGGTCTGCTAGTTACTACCTGTGTGACCTTGGGCAAGTCACTTGATCTGTTTAGGCAACCAATTCCTCATTTATCAAATGATTGTATTGTGTTCAATTTAATATAACAAGTATTTATTAAGCAGTTATTATGCACCTGCATCGAAGATGTAAAGGCAAAAATGAAATAGACCCTGTTTTCTAATAGCTTATGTTCTACTGGTGGAGATAACATGTACTTGGAAAATTAAATATAAAATATATAAAAGTTACTTCTAGAAGACTGTGCTAGCAACTAGAGACATGAAGATGAGCTTCTGATAGGAAGTGCCACTTGATCAGTACTTGAAAGAAAGTTAGGCACTCTGTGAAATGGAGGTAAGGAAAGGATGCATTGCACTGAACATGTTGGGAACACAGTCTGTGCAAAGACACTAAGGTGATAGATGGCAGTTGGAATCTGATATATGAGGGAAAATAAGCAATCCAGTTTGACTGGCATTCAGAGTGATTGAAATAAAGCAATGTGCAGCAAACCTGGAATGGAAGGATAGAGTTAGATTGTGAAGGATTTCAAAAAGATTTCAATGGAAACCATATTTTATTTTGAAGTCAAGAGGAAATCAGTCACTGCAATTTCTTGAACACAGAAGTGACATGATCTGATCAGTGTTCTAGAAATATGAATTTGGCAGCTGAGCTGAGGCAAGAATATGGAAGTGTGGAAATCAGGAAAAGTCTATTCAAGCAACAAAAGAAGGGCTTGGACTAGAGAATTGGCCATGTGAGCCTGAGGGAAATGAGACTTTAAAACAACAATATATGTGGATTAGTTAGATGTGAGAGGAGAGGGAGAAAGATGAGTCAAGTAAAATGGAGCTGTGAACCTAGGTGACCAGAAGGATTAATCAATCGGCAATAATTTAGCAAATACTTACAGAGTACCTACAGAATACAAGATAAAATTAATCAGTCCCTGATCCTAAGAAGCTTACTTTCTACCAACAGTGACAACACGGACATATCTAAGTCCATAGAGAATAAATATAAAGCAGTTAAATATACACTACTTAGAGATGGAGGACACTAACCATTTGTGGCAGCAGGGGGCGGGGAGGGGGGAAGATCAGGATTGGAGCCACAAAAAAGGTTATACTTTAAGAAGGAAAGGATTCTATGAGACAAAGGTAAGAAGGGAGTGAATCCCAGGAAGAGGCAATTGCCAGTATGAAGGCTTGAGGTAAAGGTCAAAATGTCTCCTTTGAAGAACTAGGAGAAGCAAACTTTCCTGGATCATAGAGAATAGTGTGTAATGAACGTACAAATACAGAATAGAGTCAGGATGTGATGACTTTAAATATCAAACAGAGCAGTTTGTATTTTGTCCTAGAGGCAACAGAGACTCACTGGAGTCTGAATGTATTTTAGGGAGAAGGACTAGAGGTAACATGACCAAATTCTAAATTTGGCTGGGGGGCAGGGGAGAAAGAATAATTCAGCCTGTTTTTGATATGTTGATTTTGAGATGCCTAGAGGATATCTACTTTGAAATGTTCAATAAGTAGTTTGTGACATGGGATTAAAACTCAGAAGAATTTTATAGATAGATTTGGGAATCATTTGCATAGAGATAATTAAGCACATGGGAACTGATGAAGTCTCCAAGTGAGAAACTGTAAAGAGAACAGAAAAGATAGAGTTTGGGGTTATTCCCACAGTCAGTGGGCATGATATGCATGATGGTCCAGCAAACAGACTAAGAAAGGATAGTTGGACAGATAGAAGAGGATAGTGTCCCTGAAACACAGAAAGAGAGAAACCAGGAGGAATCAGCAATGTCAAATGCTACAGACTGGTCAAGAAGGATGTGGATTGGAAAAAAAGGGGGGGCATTAGAATTGGCAATTAAGAGGTTATTGATGACTTTAGAGAGAACAGTTTCAGTTGAGCCATAAGAAAGGAAGGAAATAAGCATTTATTAAGTGCCTATTTTGTGTCAGTCTGTGCTAAACGCCTTACAAATAGCTCATTTAATCCTCACTACAACACTGGGAGGTGAGTACAATTATTATGAATATTTCATAGTTCAGGAAACTGAGACAGAGTCTGAACTGAAGTCACTGAATAGTGCCATGCCCCAAATCACACAACTAATAAGGGTCTACAGGTCAGACTTGAACTTAGGTCTTTCTACCTATAATAGAACATTATGATCAAACATGAATGTCTGAGTTTTTGATCATGGAAGTAGAATGTTTGCAACTGTGACCATCTCTAAAAATGTGGCTTAAGTAGAACAGAATAATAGAACATGGGATTGCAAGAATTTGAGGAACTGAGAGGTTAGAGTGTTTGAGAAAGGATCAGTGAAATATTGAAGTCTTTCAGGATAAGGGGAAAAGTTTGGGGAAAGAGGCAATCATTCAAGTACCAGACTTCTTGAGGAAAGACAGAGGATGACCTAGGGATCAGTAAACAATATCCACCATGATATGGACTGGGTAGTAAATTCTGACAGAGTGAAGTTAAAAGGAAGAGAGGTTGCTGAGTTATGGTAGCAAAAGCAGCAAGTCTGGACCCAATGACATATTGGAGCATTTGAGTATAAATGTCAGGTACCTCCAAAGAGTACCACCTGCTAACCTTAATGCTTATTTTAAAATATCAAACTTCTGAAAAGGTTGGATTTCTGGGTAGATATTTTTTAAAATTCCTTATGTGAGGTGAATACAGATGTTTGCTGTAATCCAAAGTTGAGGATTGGAGAGAAATGACTTTAGAGAGAACAAGGAGAAAAGAGACTCAGAAGGTAGAAGACGTTATAAAGTTCAACTAGTTAGCTTGAGTCAGAATTCTGAAGAATGTAAACTGAGGTCAGAACAAAGAATTACATAACCTCTAAGGGCTCTTCCATCTCTGACTCTATAGCACTAATCTTTTAAACACCCTAAAAATCTGAATTATGATTAACTGAGGGTCAGAGTAACAGGGGAAGATTTCATGATGTAATTGGGACTTGATCAGAGTGTTGAATGATATATAAAACATGGGTAGATTTTTCCCCCCCACTCTTGACATCTGCCTTTTCTTGCTTGCTTGCTTACTTGCTTTCTTTTTTGGATAATCAGGATTAAGTGACTTGCCCAGGTGACAATGTCACTATTAAGTGACATAGCTAGTAAGTGTCTGAGACTGAATTTGAACTCAGTCCTCCTGACTCCTGGGCTGCTGCTCTACCATTGTACCACCTAGCTTCCCTAGCTGCCTTTTATTTCATTTCTTTTAATTTTGTTTTTTTTAATTAGCAAAAATCTATTTTTTCTCCCTCCTAACCCTTATCAAGGGGAGGGGGAAATTTCTGACAAACACGCATAGTCAAGTAAGCACATTCTATTATTGCCTCATTGGTCACGTCCCCAAAAATATCCCATTTTGTACCCTGAATCCATCACTTCTTTGTCAAGAGATGAGTTAGTATACTTCATCATGGGTCCTCTGGAATTGCAATTGTTCATTGATTTCATTTATCAGAATTCTTATCTTTCAAAGTTATTAATCTTTGCAATGTTGTTAATCCATAAATTGTTTTCCTGGTTCTGATCACTTTACTTTGCATCAATTCATACAAGTCCTTCCAAAGGTTTCTCTGAAACCTTTCCATTTCTTATGACATTTATTTGCTGTAATTTGTTCTGTTCAGTTATTCTCCCAATTGATGGGCAACTCCCTTAGTTTCCAATTCTTTGCCACTATTTATAATCACATATATACGTATATATGTATATACATATGTACACATATACCCCTATATATAATATTTGCATATATTAATCCTCTGTCTCTTAGGATGGGTAGACATTTAGACCAAGCAGCAACTAATATAAAAGAACCAAATTATTCCCCTCATCATTCAGGTAGGGGGAGAAGGAGGGAGTAAAAGAAATAGAAAAAAAAAATCTTCTGATTATCATCTCTTTTTTTTTTTACTAACATTCTTCTCTGAAGATTCACTAAAGCATGAAGGTGATTCCAGGTCCTAAAAGGCTCTTCAGCAACTCCCAAATATCTTCTATGAAGGTGAGAAAAAGGTTCAATCTGTATCATAAAAGGAACACCTGCAACAGTGAAACTATAGCTGTTTCTAAGTAGTAAAGTATATTTTCACAAAGTTTTTTTCCCATCTAGACCAAATTAATCTCTGGCTTTTTGTAGCTTCCACCAATTGGTTCCAGCTTCAACCTCAAGGGCTAAATAGAATAAATTTAATTCCTCTTCTACTTGGCAGCCCTTCAAATATTTGAAGACAGCAAATGTACTCTGTCCTTGTATGGAATGCTTTTAGTTCTCTCACCATCCTAATAATTCTGTTCTTCTATAAGAGATCTAGTTTGTCTATGTCCTTCTTAAAAATGACAGCTCCAGAATGGAATGACTTTTAGATATGCCCAACAAGGGTTGAGTTAGCAGGTCTCTATAATATCTCTGATTCTTAATATTCTGTTTTGGACAGTGTGGCTAGAGATCATGTTCCTCTTGCAAAATCCTCTTGTTTCATCTCTCAAGATGAGCCTGGCTTCTCAGATGCTTTGCCAGCAGAGCACAAAGTCTAGAACCTCCTACAAAGCCATCCTCATCTATTAAAATCCAATAGAAATGAATGAGAAGACTTCTAAAATCTCATCAGGAATTGATGAAGTTTTGAAGTGTAGTGCTCCCTTTGGGGTATTCAAATATTGAGTGTCACCCAAAAGTTGAATATCACCTCCCCTCCATTACTATCACAAGTTCAAGATATGCTATGGGTCCATTATCCTAAAACTATAGCCCACAAGCCCAAACCTTCACTCAAATCAGCCAGACAATACTATTATTTCTGGGCAAAGGTATTTACTAAAATGCCATAGCATGAACAGTAGTAAGAAAATATTCCCCCCATAAATGTGGAGCATATTTCCCCAGACAGTCACTCAGTGTCAATTGGTACACGCATCAAATACTCTAACAGAAAGGCAGATACATAGGGAAGATCACAATTCTGGAATTTCAAGGCCTTTATGCCTTTTCTCTTCTGATGTCATCACATTGTTTTCCCCCTGGGTGTAATATAGCTACTGATTATGTCATTCTCCTGGGATCCCTGGAGTGGTTCCACCCTACAGCTCAATGATTCTGCATCTAAACTCTTTGGGTCTGCTCTCTCCTGCTAGGACAGTAATTCTTCTGCCAGATGCCCTTATAGTTGTAGGTGTAAGGAAATGAGAAAGAAACTATCTTCCTTTCCCACTGTATTTCAGAAGAGATATAAGGAAAAAACACAATGAGGTTTAGAAGATTCCCTCTCAAGAGTTGTGTTCTTCCTCCATAATTTGTTCTCTCCCAGAAAGCCAGATATGACCTGAGCCTCCAAAGCTCACTAGTTAACGTTTTTAAAGGCCACATGAATGTGATCTTCAGCTAGTCAATGTCCAGCCTCCCCCACCTCCCACACTCAGATTTCCCATATCAATTTAATTGGGAACTATTTTCACACCTCCCAAAAGAATAAAGAAATTTAAATAAATCTTTACATTACTCTATAAAGTTTGAAATAGATATACCACTAAAAAGTGTCAATAGAATACTCCCTGCTTTAGATCCTTAGAATCTGGGTCATCTTCATGCCCTTACAATCTCTGAATAAAGACAAATCAAAATCTAAAAATCTGTGTCCCTTGATTCATACATTCTATAAATTTATCAAGTCAGTTGGGGAAACTCAACTGATTAGCCCTCCCCTAATCATCCCACCCCAGGTAATTTTTTTAAAAGGTTTTAATCCAATAGAAAGTTCTAAAGTCCCATGGGCTTTAAGTCAAAACTGCTACTCATTCCTGAAATGAAGTATAGTACTCTAAAGAGTATAAAATAATGAATATTTCTTTATGTAGTTTTCCAAAGCAAAGAAAAGGTCCACCTTATCTCCATACAAGAAAGTAGATTCTTAGAAAAACTTATGAAATCTGGAGTTTGGCTCTGTGACTGTTCTTTAAATAGAAAGTCACCTAGTATAAATATGTGTAATAAGATTCCCTAGAGATCAACCCACCAAGAGAAAATAGTTTCAGTGATAAAGAGAGTGTGCCTAATACTCACTCTCTATGGAGAATATAAATGAATTGAGACCAGATCGTATGCCCCCATTGAATTAAATTTTTCATCTCTGGCAAGTGACTCCAATTAAGTTTCATTTTATAGTTCTTATGAATTCATATGGAGGGATTGGATAGAAAATAGGGAAGGTGATGGGGGTGTATGGGGAAGGAGAAGGGGAATCTTTTATTCATATAAAATTTATATAGTCATTTATACGTGAATGCTTTTGGCAAAAAGGAGAATGAAAGTGCTCACTTTCCTATTTAGAATTCCTTTTTCTGGAGCATAAGTGAAAGTTCTTCTCGACCTTGAGATTGTGTTATAAAACCACACAAGTTTCTGGGAAATCATAGGAGACTGTAGTTACTTAAGGCAAGCCCCTCTTGGAGAAATCCCATTTAAAATCCCATTATATTGGAAATGGATAAGACTTTAGGCCTCATCTAATTGAACCCTCTTATTTTATGGATAAAGAAACTGAGGTCCAGAGAGGTTAAATAGTGAGTAACCCAAAGTCACATAACTGTATAAGTGGAAGAGATGGACCACAACATTTTCTGACACCAAATCTACCAAGTAATTTCTATAACACACATGGTATAAGGCCATCCCTATAAAATCATAGGGATTCAAGAGCTAAAAACACACTGAAAGAACAGTCGTCCTCAAAATCACAGTGTACTGATGAGAGCTGATGCCTAGGAATGATGATGATGATGATGATGATGATGATGATGATGATGATGATGATGATGATGATGTTGATGGTGGTGGTGGTGGTGGTGATGATGATGATGGCATTTATATAGCACTTTTAGGTTTGCAAAGCAGTTTACAAGCATCATCTCAGTTGATCCTTACAACAACCCTGCAAAGTAGGTGGTATCATTTATCCCTATGTTATAGATGGAGAAAATGAGGAAGTCAGAGGTTAAATGACTGACTCAGAGTTACACTGCCAGAAAGTATCTGAGTCCAATTGACCCATTTGTCAGACGAGGAAGTTGATAGCCAGAGAAGTTAAATGTCATGGATGAGGTCAAACAAATAATGCCAGAGTCAGGATTTGAACCCAGGTCCTCTGATAATGAATTCAGTGCTCTTTATACTATGCCATACACTCTTTACTGCTAATTCTGCTTATATGCATTATATTCCCTAAGTGCTGAGGGTCATATTAATTAGCAGAAGAAAAGAGAAATGATGAAGTCTTCCTCCCCCTCCCTTTTGCTGTTGCGTGTAGGCTGCATCAAATGGGTAAGAAACCAGCATCTGTGGGGCCTGCTGACTTCCTGCTCAAAGCCTGAGGATAGACTAGAACCAGATGTGTTTCGACCTTCTGAAAACCTACACATAGTCAGAAGGTCATAACGCAGTGTCTAAATACAGCCCACATGAACCATATGCAGGCCCCCACTTTTCCATGATGTGCCTCAGCGTTTGGGACCTGGCCAACTGGAAAAGACTATATTGCTAGCACATTTCATACAATACACAGTCCCCAGAGGGCTGAAGCCTTACTGGCAATGGTCCACAGCCTCAGTGGTGGTCATTTGTCCGGGAAGAAAAGCTGCCCCCTAAGCCAATCCAGAGAGAAGAAAGCCAGTATCCATTTTGGCCTTTTTCCAGTTTCCTAGAAATTGAAATTAGAAATGGAAAATATCTGTTAGTTCTCTGAAGGTCAGTTTCTAAGGTCTGGACCAGGCTCGTTCCCTAACGAAATAGGATTTTCCAGTCTGACTTTTCAAATGATTCAAACAGGGACCTTGCCACTTCCCTTCTGGCTATGTTCAACCATCCAGGATATGGTGCGAGATGTTGGGAATTTATTTCTGATATTCAGCCTTGACATTTCCTTAATTTCAATATGTTGATTACTTTGGACCACCCTGAAAACTTTTCTCATCTTTCTGTTTTCCTCTTTGACAAAGAATCTGCAATCAAAGTCCAGTTCTTGGGACCATAAGGGTGGTTTAGACAAGCTATTGCATACATCTTCCCATCTTTCCCACTACAGAAGTGGTACTGTGCCCACATTCTAAATACCTTCTGTGTGCTGAGTCCTGCTTTGGGTGTTGGAAGAGATGAGGGATTTCAATTAAACATGTTCTTTGTCCTCATGAACCTTAAAATCTAGTAGAGAGTAATGGTTTGGTTACACTTTGGTCAGAGGCAATATGGCATAGTGGATAAAGAGATTTGGATTCAAATATTACCTTAATGGGTCATGGAGATCATGGGAAAGTCACTTAAATTCTCCAGGTCTTAGCTTTCCCATGTATAAAATGAGGTGATATTGCTTATATTACCTCCCCGATAGCAAAGAAATTATTTTATAAACAATAAAATGGTATGTCTGTGTGTTCTTGTGAAGAAAGCACTTTGCTAGTATTAAACTGTGAGATAAATGTAAATTCTTCTTTCTGTTCTTCCCATTCCCAACATCCCTGCCCACCCAGATCCCACTGGAGCCTCCCCTATTTTTTAGTTTTCAACGTTCACTTTTATAAGATTTTGAGTTCCAAATTTTTTTCTCCCTCCCTCCTCTCTTCCCTCCCCAAGAGGGCATGCTATCTGATATAGGCTATACATGTACAATCATATTAAACATATTTCTACTTTAGTCATGTTGCAAAAGAAGAATCAGAACAAAAGAAGAAAAACCACAAGAAAGAAAAAAAAAGAGAAAATAGTGTGCTTTGATCTGCATTCAGACTCCATAGTTCTTTTTCTGGGTGTGAATAGCATACTCCGTCCTGAGTCTTTTAGAATTGTTGAGATCATTGTACTGTTGAGAAGAGCTAGGTCTTTCAGAGTCGGTCATTGCACAGTGTTGCTGTTACTGTGTACAATGTTTTCCTGGTTCTGTGGATCCCTTCTTCTTTAGTCCAGTCTGTCCCTTACCCAGATCCCACTACTGGTTTTCTCCCTTCTGAGAGTTATGGGCCTGTTCCCTCTAGGTCCCTGGTTATAGGATGGATATAGCTAATCAAATTGATTCTGTGAGCGAGAAATTAGCAACTAAAATACTTCTGATAAGATGGAAGACCACCAGACCTTACGTTTGACCCTGCCTCTGTGCTGTAAGAATCTCTGGGCCTAATTATCTGGCTGCCTTCATGCCCTACAGAATCCAGGTTATTGCCATCTGCTGATGTACCCTGGGTATCTATGGGCCTTTCCATCTTCCCTGCTACTGAACCCTAGAAACTATTGAGCCTTTCCATCTATATGTGATGTCTTCCTCTATTAGATTATGAAAATCTTGAGAGTACAGATTATCTCCGTTTTCTATTTATATTCCCAATGCTTAGCAGTGTCCTCAACACGTGATAAGAATTTAAGTGAATTTTTTCATTCATTCATTGCCAGTAAAATGTAAACCTCTTAAAGATTATTTTTCCATTTTTTGTTGGCATTCCCAGTGTTTATCACAATGCCCTGAATGCAGTAATTGCTTAATAAATGTTTATTGAATTAATTGAACAGAATTGAATTTAAATTGTTATGCAATCCACGCTCTATCGCTGACCTAATGTATCTATGTGTGTACACATGTCTTTGGTGTTCTCCTTCCACTCCATTTAGTACCTTTTGCTCTACTCCTTGGTATCTCTGCCTCATCCCCTCAGGCATTTGCACTGAGTTCAGCAAGTTGCCAACTACTACCACTGCAACCCCCGACTCCCTCCATATCAAATGACAATGACTCAAGATGAGGCCTTCTCTTGGGGACATTAGTTCTTTAGTAGAGAATTCTCAAAGACTACTAATCAGGAATCAAAGATATGAATTTCTAATGGTAGAGTTTTAGGTTCTGGTAGACTGGAAGAGAGAGATTTAGGGGTGATGGGAGCCTTTTTTATATCCTACTTCAGATTGCACAATGAAATTAGTTATTCCCCAAAGGAACAGTGATCAGAAGGACATGAACAAATAGTTCTCCAGAGAAGAATTGTGAACTGTTAATGACCATATGAAAGATTGCTTCAAATCATTAATAAGAGAAATTCAAATCAAAATACCTCTGAGTTTTTAGCTCACACTCAGAAAATTAGCAAAGAGGATTTTTAAAAAGGAGAATCCTGTAGTAGATGTTAAGGGATTTTGGAAAGACACACTCATATACTCTTGGTGAAGTCTTGAATGGGCCCTGCCATTCTGGAAATTTGGAATTATGCTAAAAATTTACTAAAGTAGTCTTTTGAATATTTTTCAAATTTTTGAATATTTGAATTTTGAATATTCATTCCCTTTGAATATGAGACCCCACTGATAACATGTGTATTAAGGAAGACAAAGACAAAAAGAAAGGTAAGATACACACCAAAACATCTAGAGCAACATTTCTTTTCACGGTGGCATTTTACAGATGAGGAAACAGGCAAACAGAGGTCAGGTGACTTGCCCAAGATCACAAAGCTGAGAAGTGTCTAAAGCTAGATTTGAACTCAAATCTTCCTAACTCCAAGCCAAGCATTTATCTACTGTGCCACCCAGATGCCTCTAGGTGTTACATGAATGTGATTGAATCTTATGTTACATCATCATCATCACTAGTACATATTTCTCTTCAAAGTTTGTGAAATATTTTCCATATAGATCTCACTTGATCCTCGCAATAATCCTGCAAGGTAGTTGCCATTGTTACAGATGAGGAAACTGAGGCTGTGGAGGGTAAATGATTTGCCTAGGGTCACATAGCTATTAAATTTCTGAATCAGGATTTGAACTCAGGGATTCCTGACTCCCAATATAGCATCCTATACACTAGGCTCCCAAAAGAAATAACAAATGGGAAGAATTAATAGAAATAGGCAAAGACTTGTAAGACCCAAAGCAAAGTAATCCAAGCAGAACCAGAGAGAGAAACTTACATATTGACTACGGTAAGTGGAAAGAACACAAAACCTGAAATGAAATACTATGTAATTAGCATACTCAGGCTTATCCATGAAGAAAAGAAAATTAACTGCCCTACCCTTTATTATGTATACCACAAGATTCTGTTGTAGTGTTGGTTAATTTTCCTGAACTGCTTTTTATTCTTAATTTTTTTATTTTTACAAGGGAAGGGAGAGGATGGATAATAAAATATATTTGGAAATAAAGATAATTTGAATACAAACATATATTTATGTATATATGAGGATATATATATATATATACATATACGTGTATGCGTATTTGTATCTTAATGGTCATTGTAACCTTTGAAAATAAAGTGTTTATATAGTAATGAGAGATTGGGATAAGATTGCAATGCCTTTAACGGTAAAATGGCTTCAGAATATAGCAGAGTCAAGGGAAAGGTTTTGTTTATTTCTTTTTGTTAAAACTGTTTTTATTAAGGATAAAAAAGACCTGAACAAGTCGTTAGGTATTGAGGAAGAAGTCACTATATAAGGAGAGATTCACATTGAAAGAGAAAAGAATTGTCAAAGGTCAAAGAAAATATGCAGCTGCCAAAGTAATGTTATCACCCCCTCCTCAACAAACTCCTTTGGCTCCCTATTGCCTCCTTAATCCAATTAAAGTCCTCTGTTTGGCAGTTAAAGCCCTTCACAACCTTGCCCCTTCTTTTTCAGTCTTCTTAAACTTATTCCTCTCCACACACTATATAGTCTGATTACACTCTCTTACACTCTGTTCCAGGCACAAAACTCTCTATCTCCTCTCTCTATGCTTTTGTATTAACTGTTCCCAATTTCTGAAATTTCCTCTCTATTAGGAGCCTATGACAGTCTTTGGTTTCCTTCAAAACTCAATTCAAATTTTACCTTCTCCAGGTCTCTCCTTCTCCTCTGCAAACCCATCCCACATAATGTGCATATATCTTATACGTTCCTAGTTATTTAGATGTTGTTTCCCCCCTTTAGAATGTGAAATCCTTGAGGGGAAAAAAAAGACTGTCTTTCCTTTTTTTGTATCCAGAGGGCTTAGCACAGTGCCTGGAACATGGGAAGTGCTTGCACCAGAAGAAGTAGGATTTAAAATGCCTAGAAGGACAAATTGCATCAATGAAACAGTTCCTTTTTTGATACATAAAGACAATAGAGATAACAGGATGAACATTTTTATTTCAAAGTAAATATTTTTGTGTCAACTGTCAGATCTTTCAGGAAGAAGGTTCTTTTTTTTTAAATTCCAAAGTAAAAATGTTTGCATCCATTGATATGCCTGATCTCCAGTATAATAAATACATGTGAAATGGTTGATTATTGCTGAGAGTCCAGGTGAATTTGGAAAACATGATTCTGTAGTGTGGTGGAGTTTTCTGACTTCCTCCAAAAGTCTTAAATGACTATGTGGTAAAAATAGAAAAGGTAGGTGGTAAGAGGTTGAAAATTACCGGGGCATGAACAACAGAAGGACAAAATGGGCAAGGGATCCAAGAGTGAGGACAGATCCTTGTAGAATTAAGTATGAGGCCAAGATGAAGCCCTAGGAGAAGGGTTGAAGGACCAGAGGGGATTATAAGGACAACCAGTAAGTTCAAGAGGAATAATGGAGTAGAAGGAATAGAAAGACAGCAGATTGTGAATACAAAGGGGAAATTTCTGGGTTGATCTTGGAAGTTGAACAATTTGGAGAAACTGTGATGCTAAGAAACTATTACTCCTGTGGATTATTGAATGGAAATTGATTTCATAGGAGTTAAAGGAGTTAAAGAAGTTAAAGAAGTGTGTGAAAAGGAAAGCCGAGATGGTCAAAGCCAAGATCATGTGACTATTAAAGTTCCCAAGACTAAGGACAAGAGTTAGGATGGAAAGGAGAGCTATACACCAGTGATTAAGAACAAGGAAAGGAGATAGAAGAGTTTTATTGTTATTGTCTGTTTTGTTTCTATTATTGATATATTTTGTCTTTATATTGTCTTTATTTCAAATATCATATATATATATTCAAATAATATTCTTCTTCCCTCCCTTTAGGGCAGCTAGGTGGCACAGTGGATAGAAGTCAAGAAGTCAAGAAGTCAGTCTTGACTGAAGTCAAGAAGATTCATCTTCCTGAGTTCAAGTCTGGCCTCAGACACTTACTAACTCTGTGACCTTGGGCAAGTCACTTAACCCTGTTTGCCTCAGTTCACCCATCTGTAAAAAGAAAATAAAAAGCATTCCAGTATCTGCCAAGAAAACTCCAAAAGGGGTCACAAAGATTTGGACACAACTGGAAAATGGCTGAACAACAACATAGGGGTAGTATGAGAACTTCAACAACCAAAGAATGGTAAGGGATGTCAGACTAGACAAAGTCCCATTGCATAACTAACCCCTTCTTTCCTTAAAAGAGATTTAACTGGAAATATTTTTTTAATTCACTTAATATAAATGTAAGTTAATATTTTTCCATGCAATAGTGAGAAGTTAGAGATTGGAGCCTATAGAATAAAATACAGTCTCCTTATCTGAGCATTCAAAGCATTCCACAGTGTGGCTCCAATCTGCTTCTCCTGTCTTCATATTATTCACCTCCATGCACTCCACTGTCTAACCAAACAGGTCTATTCTCTCTCCCTTTATCTCAACTATCCAATAACTCTTTCTCCTATGCTTAGAACATGGCTCCTCCATATCTCTCTGGGCTGAAGTTTTTCTCTTCCTTGAAAGCTCAGCTAAGGGGTCATATACTCCCATGAAGTCTGTCCAAATTACCCCCGATGAAGATGGTTTCTTAGTCTTCATTTTGTATATTCATTTCCCCAGATAGCTCATTTATCCTTATCACATTCTATCTTGTTTCATATTTGTACATTCGAATTTGTACATTTCCATTAGATTTTTAAGTCCAAAGAGGGCTGAGGTAAACAAGCATGTTTGGATGGTGCTAAAGAAAGGCAGCCATATTTGGAATAAGATCACTTGGTTTTTAATTCAATTTCAGCTACTTATCTACTACCCATGTAACCTTGGGCAAGTTATTCAACTTTGAGACTGTTTCCTCATCTGGAAAACAAAGGGACTAAAGAAGATAATCTTAGGTCCTTCCAGCTCTAAATCTTGTGTTCTTAGAATTGTGTTATTTTTTACCTTCATATCACCAATGCCTGGCACTGTGTTGCAAACATAATAGGCGCTCAGTTAAGGTTTCTTTGATATATTTGAATTTGGTTAATAGCCATCAGCAGAAAGTGATTTGCTAACTTTCCGTAGGTATAACCTACAGAAAAGGAAGTCCCCACCTATAATGAAACATTCTATGTTTGACAACCACTCTGCCATGACTGAAGTTGGTCCACACCCTTCCCCTATAAAAGGAGAATATGGGTGTGCACCAGTGCTTGGGACCAAAGGAACTCTTACTTTCACCTTTATTCTGACTATGAATGAATGACGAAACCACTGCTTCATGACAAAATTACCAAGCAATGATTAGACAATGATTGGTTTCCCTAGAAAAACAACAAACAAGAGGGATTCAATCTAAGTCAGAGTTCAAGCTTGCAGAAGTATTATAGAATCAAAAATTTAGAATTGGAAGGGACTTCAGAGGTTATCCAGTCAACCCTCCCTCGCTTTATAAATGCAGAAACTGAGGCACCAAAATGTAAAGTGACGTATCTAAGGACACATATATATATATATAGTAAGCAGCAGATTTTAACCTGGGTTCTCCAAATCCAAATCCATCTTTCTTTCTATGGGATGGCTTGAGACATTAACATTCATGCTCCTCTTAATTCTGGCCCAACCTCAGGATCCTCTCACAATCCCCAAAGAAAAAGATAAACAAATGGCTCAGACAGGTCTGAAGGAGGGATCTTGAAAACTCTCTGTCTTCTCTGTTGTTACTAAATGAGAAAATATTTGTAAAGCACTTAGCACAGTGAGTAGTTATTCCCTTGTGCTTTTCTCCTTCTCTTGCCTTATTGCTCTTAGTAGTGTCAGGGAGACATGACTATTAAAGCGGGGGGAGCAGTAGCTACTGCCAATACCCTTTAGAAGAGAAATAGCTTGTTCCTCACTTTGTGGTAGCCTATAGGAAACTATGAAGCCAGTAAGAGTTCTAGCCTTTGGTGTGACACTTTAGCTGGTCCATCATGTGGCAGTGGTAGAGCCACATGTATGTCTTGGCAAAAAAAAAAGGAGCAAGGAATATAAATGAAGAGTTTGGGAAGGACCAATATTGCTCTGTCCTTCCTTTCATGCTTTCATGTTCCTAGCACTCAGAACATATTAAGTCCTTAATAGAAGCTTATGGATCTGACTTGCCTTGTGTTCTGGCCTTTCTAGTGATATAACTTTAGTCAAGTTCCTTAACCTCTCTGACTCTCATTTCCTACATCTGTAAACTAGGGGAGGAAAATACTTTCCTCTCTGCAGAATTGTGATGATCTAAGGAAATAACATGAGGATGGGAAAAAAATAGATCTGAAAGAAAAAAATGGAACATTTGCTTGAGGTAGATGATGTGTTAACAACTGGCAAGAAAAGGAAGGCAGAGATGCTCAATTTTTAGTTTGCTTCTGTTTTCTCTCTCAAGGAGAATGATCTTTGCGGTGAAAACAATGACAAAATAAAATGATTATTGGGCAGTTGATACCAAAGAAAAGTAAGGAGATAGCAAGGGAGCACTTTGTTCCCTGATAAATTCCAGTCCCTTGACCCAGCTCAACTAATGCAAGATCAGGCAGATGTGATTGCTGTTAGTGATATTTGAAAGACTTTGGAAAACAGGAGAGGGATCACAAGACTGGAGGAGGACAAACAATGACTCAATTTTCAAAGAAAGGGAAGAGAATGGGGTCTGAAAACTATAGGCCAGTGAACTTGATTTCAGTTCCTTGAGAAAGTTAACAAATAGTCAGTTAAAGAAATAATTGTCAAGCTTCTAACATGGAATTGAAGAACTGGAAAGCCTGGCTTCATTGAGAACAGGTCATGACAGACTAACCTTATTTCTTTTTCGGAAAGCCTTACTAAATGAGTAGATGGGGGAAAGCTGTGACAATAGCTTGCCTAGATTTTAATAAAGTATTTAAATTAATATAGAGTATTTAATTTAAATATAAAGTATTTAATGTAATATAGTTAATATAATAATTTAATAAAGTTTTTAATAAAGTATTTAATTATTCTTATGGAGAAGACAGAGAACTATGAATTAGGCAATATATAATCAAGTGAATTCCAAATTAATTGAATGAGCATATTCAAAGAGTAGTTCAATGGTTCTCTATCAATACAACAGAGGATCTTCAGTGGAGCGCTCTAAAAATCTATCTGTGCTTAGTTCTAGGCCGGCCAGTGGTTCTCAACCTGTGGGTTATATTCAATTTGTAACAATGAAAATACATCCTGCATATCAGATATTTACATTACTATTCATAACAGTAGCACAATTACAGTTATGAAGTAGCAACAAAAATAATTTTATGGTTGGGGGATCACATGAGAAACTGTATTAAAGGGTCGTGGCATTAGGAAGGTTGAGAAGCACTGCTTTAGGCAATTTATAATTTTATCTATTACTTGAAAGGCATCAATAATATGCTTATCCATTGTGCAGATGGCATTTAGCTGGGAAGCACAGCTAACATGGTGGATGACAGAATCAGGATCCAAAAGGATCTCAATAGGAGAGAGCATTAGACTGAATCAAATAAGATGAATTTTAATAAGGATAGTAAGACTTGAGCTTCCTGAATCATTCCATTGCAACATGTTACCTTTCCTTAAGTAGTTTTATTTTTTTTAATTTGTGATCAAATAAAATAGAAGTTTATACCTTCCATATCCACCCTAAAGGTTCATTCCTATTATGAGTGCCAAGGACTCATCTTGGCATGTATTTGTCCTGACTTTTTGGTATTGGACAGATGTGGAATATCAGGGAACTTGCAGCAGGCTCTGACCCACTCATCCTTCATCTGCAGAGTGATATATCAATTTTCATTGAGTAATCAGAGCCATCTTCTCTGGCTCCAGCCAAAGCACAAGGGTATGATTCTATAACCAGATACAGAGGGAAAAAATGCTCCCAGAAATGAAAACCATAGAGGGGAGCTGCACACCAAAAATATACCCCGAAAGGGATGAAGATCCTAAGATAAGAAATATGTTATCCAGGGATTATTTTTTTCCATGCAGAGAGAAACAGACACCCTCCACCTGCCTGACCTTTGTCAAGCTTCTTTTCCTTAGGAAGAAT
>CM053595.1:217491057-217536175 GCA_028646575.1 Pseudocheirus occidentalis
TCTCTCTCTCTCTCCCTCTCTCTACCTCCCCTCCCTCTCCTTCTCCCTTCCCCCCTCTCAATTGAGGACTTTGCCTCAACCTTCACTGAAAAAATCATTTCCAAAAATTTGCTGAGAATTTTCTCTTCTGCCTTCCTCTTCCTCATCTCAAATCATTCAGATGTCTTTCCCCACTGCCTCCTCTTTCACCCCGGTGTCTCACAAAGAAATGTCCCTTGTCCTTGCCAAGGGAACGCATGCACATGTACTCCCATTCCATCTTCTCCAACAGATTTCTCCCTTTGTCATCCCCATTCTCTTACTAATATTCAAATCTCCTGTTTCTTGGCCTCTTCCTAACACACCCGTATCATCCTCATCCTTAAAAAAACCCTCACTGGATCTGACTGTCCCTGATAGATATTGTCTTATATCTCTCCTCTCTTTTATTGCTAAACTCCTGAGAAAGTCATATACAGTTAATGCCTCCTGTTCTTTTCAGTTCCAAACTCTCTTCGGTCTGGCTTCTTACCTCATCATTTGAAAGGAAATGATCTCTCCGAGTGTTACCAAAGCTTTTTTAACTGCCACACTGAATCGTCTTTTCGCAGTCTCCATCTTTTTTTTTACCTCCGCACTGTGAAGTATCCTCTTCTCCTGTGTACTTTTTCCTCTTTAATTTGCATGAAACTATTTTCTCCTTAGTTGTATCTTCCTCTAGATCACATCCAGCAAACATGGGCATCTTCCAAGGCTCTGCCCTTCTCTTTTCCTTCTATACCAAGGCCACATGTGGCTCTCTGGGTCCTCAAGTATAGCCCTTTGACTAAACCCAAACTTTTTGCTCTCTGAAGTTTGGATTCAGTCAAAGGGCAGCGCTTAAGGACCTAGAGAGCTACACATGGCCTCAAGGCCACAGGTTCCTCACCTCTGTAATCTATATTATCTCATTTAGTAATCTCATCAATTTACAAAGGTTCAATTATCATTACTATCCAAATCAACCATTGAGCACATTGTGATAAAGGAAGTCAGTGACTAAGGAAGGGCTGGCAAGTTGGTAAACGTCCAGAGCATCTCAGAAGCTCTGTGTTGGCAGGATGGACTCTTACTTCTTAGAGCAGAAAAACAGGCCAGGGAGGAAGCTGTATGGCTGATTAGAGTGAAGATAATCAGAGGGTCACTGACTTGGAGTTATTTCTATAAGTGGGCCTGTACTAATTGGATGGGTCTCAGGCCTCCAGCTACAACATTTTAGCAAAGCTGGACCATACCAAAAACATTTTTTTTTTTAAACCATATATTTTTTTTTAAATCCTGATCAGAACCAGCCAAGAAAAATGAAGGTGAAAGGTGACAATATATGTGCAGGGCAAAAAACTGCAGAGAGGAACAATGATAATATTGTGGCTGAGAGCAGAGATCATTTGGATAAGAAAAGAAGATGATAAAAAGTCCAAGGAATTTTTTTTTTGCATGCTCCTAGAAACCTCCGAGGTCCTGTGAAAAGCTGACCAGGGAATGCTTTGAGAACACAGAGGAACTACGCTACAGAGGGCTTTAATTACCTGGAGTGAAAATTAATAGTCCCAATAACAGTAGAAAGTCCACCCAAAGAAACCTGTTGCTTTAGGGAATCAGTTAATTGATCCCTCTTTGGTTAGAGAAGGACTGAAGAGTTTGGCTCCTGTTCCAGACCTGGTTCTAGGAAATCCGCCAACTCTGACAGAAGCTGTTGGAATTAGGAAGCATCTAGAATCTCAATGTTTGTGGCACTGTTCCGTTTCAAAGATTCATGAGCATAACAAGCAAGGGAAAAGAAGCCAGAGGAAATACTGAGGGGGTTGGGGAAATGGGACTTCAGGGACATGCCATTTACCCCAAGGAATGCAAATGGGAACATCCCCATGATGAGAAAGTTGCTGCAAATGGTGGGAATAGTTTCAGCAGCAGCTGGGACAGCTTGAAATGGAAATTTATCTTTGTGGAAGTCTAAACAGGGGGGAAAGGGCAGCAGAGGCCAGCCAATGCAGACAGAAGAGAAAGCTGTGAGAAGGACCAGTTGGATTCTAACAGAGTAGGCAACAAACTATTCCTGCCTGTAGACTTTGAAGTAAGCACCTCTCCATTCTCAACCCATTATTAGACAAGTTCAATGAAGGTCAAGGTGACTAGATTCCTTCTCATACCATAATGTTTGGGGGAAAAATAGCTCTCCATTTACGGAGCACCTCAGCAGCAGCTAGCCGAATTGCAAATTTGATTGGTTAAAATAGAGTACAGAGAAGTTTAGTAAATAATCTTGCATACAACCACTTAGTATCTTGCAAAGCATCCAGGAGTTTATCCTGGGTGTGATGGTTAAAAAAATATGATGTTAGAGCCTAACAAGACCCTGTTTCACTTAACCAGGGAAGCAGGTGGGGAACTGAGACCCAGAGGGAAGAAGATATTTTCCCGAGGTCACAGCTAATTAGGGATAGGACACTTGGGGCTTGAAGAAAGAATCCTAGATTTGTCATCAAAGCTACTGTGTTTGAATACTGGCTCTGATGGTTTTTATCTGTGTGACCTCACGCAATTCATTTTATCTCTCTAGCTCTTCTTCTTGTTCAGTTGTTCAGTCATATCTGACTCGGTGGACCATACAAAGCACATCAGGTTCATCTCCCACTATCTCCCAAAGTCAGTCCAAGATCATGGCGATTGCTCCCATGACACTGTCTATCCATCTCATCCTTTGCCATTTCCTTGTCCTTTTGCTTTCAGTCTTTACTGACATCAAAGTCTTTTCCAATGAGTCTTGTCTTCTCATTATGTGACCAAAGTATTTAAGCTTCAGTTTTGGTATTTGTCCTTCCAATGAATAATCAGAGTTAATTTCTTTTAAGTATTGACTGATTTGATCTTCTTGCTGTCCAACGAACTCTCAAAATTCTTCTCCAGCACCACAATTTAAAAGCATTGATTCTTTGGCACTTGACTTTCTTTATAGCACAACTCTCACAAATACACATTGCTACTGAAAAAGTCATAGTTTTGACTATATGGACCTTTATTGCCAAGGCAATATCTCTACTTTTTAGTATGCTGTTCAGATTTGCCATAGTTTCCCTTCCAAGGAGTAAGTGTTTTAATGTCATGGCTGCAGTCACTGTCTGCAGTGATCTTTGAGACCAAGAATGTAAAATGTGATACTGCTTCCATTTCTTCTTCCTCTATTTGCTAGCAAGTGATGGCACCAGTTGCCATGATCTTAGTTTTTTTATGTTAAGCTTCAAGCCAGCTTTGATACTCTCCTCTTTCACTCTCATCACAAGATTTCTTAATTCTCACTCATTTTCTGCCACCAGAGCAGCATTATCTGCATACCTGAACTTGATATTTCTCCTGGCAACCTTAGTTCCAGGTTCTGATTTATTCAGCCTGGCATTTCACATGATATATTCAGCATATAAGTTAAACAAATAAGATTACAACACTCAACCTTGTCATACACCTTTCCCCAATCTTAAACCTATCACTTCTTCCATATTCTCTTTGAACTGTTGCTTCTTGACCCATATACAGGTTTCTCAAGAGACATGTAAGATTATCTGGTACTCCCATCTCTTCAAGGACTTACTGCACTTTGTTGTGATATATACAGTCATAGAGGGTTTAGTGTAGTTAATGAAGCAAAAATAGATATTTTTTCCTGAACTCCCTTACCTTCTCTATAATCTGGCAAATGTTGGCAATTTGGTCTCTAGTTTCTCTGCTTCTTCAAAACCCAGTCTGAACTTCTGGTAATTCTTGGCTCACATGTTGTTGAAGCCTTGCTTCCAGAAGCTTAAGCATAACCTTACTGGTGTGTGAGATGAGAACAATCATTCTATATTTTGCTTGTTATTGCCCTGCTTTAGGATTGGGGAACAAAGTGATCTTTTCCAATCTAGCTGCCACTGTTGAGTTTTCCGAATTTGCTGGCCTATTGAGTGCGGCACTTAAACATCATCATCTGGAATTCTGACACCTCCACTAGCCTTATTGTTAGCAGTTCTTCCTCAAGTCCACTTGACTTCTTTTCCCAGGGTGTTTGGCCTTAGGTCTTAATCATTCTATATGAAGGAAGGAAGCGGGTGACTTCCTAGATATATCACAGTAAATACAGTCGCCAAGATCACCTCCTTTGCTTATGCTTTGGAAAGAAAGAAAAAATAGCAAGAAACATAATGGTCTTTTATCTTTCTTTTCTTCTCCCTAGATAAGAGTTCAGGTTCTAGATCGAAAAAGGAAATCAAATTTAAAAACCTAAGAGGCTACATTGAGTATCACTCCCTGTGGCAGTCGTTGCTCTTGGGGCCTTTCTCCCCTTCTTTCCTGGCCCCAGAAAACATGTCTAATTTTTCAAGGCTACTCCTCACAAGCTGCTCCACACAGTGGATGGAACGTGGTTCTACACACCAGAGACAATCTGGAGAGCTGTTCCCTCCCAAGCTATCCCCTCACATCATCTCCCTAATGGAAGCTATTTCACACAGCCAAGATTTATTTCACAAGATAGAAAAGGCCACTAATAGAGACCCAGCTCATTCAGAGCAAATAGACTGAACCCCACAAATCAAAGCAGGCTAGGGAACCAAAGGAAAATGGTTGTCTAGTTTTTGCCTAACAGTGAAGGCTCAGAGAAAAAGAACTCCTTATTCTAGGACAGTAGAATTAAGGAAGAGAGAATCATAGAAATCAGAGCCAGAAGGAACCTTCAAGATTATCTCTGCTTTGCTTTCAATGTTATAAACATTAGGTGGAGGAGTGGGTAAGAGCACTAGAAATTTAGTCAGGAAGACATGACTTCAAATCCTACCTAAGCTGCTTACTAGATGTATGACCCTAGGCAAGTCACCTAACCTTTCTCATTCTGTTTCCTCATCTATTAAATGAAGATAATGATAGCACCTGCCTCACAGTGTTGTTTTAAGAATCAAATGAGAACATTTATAATTGTGCTTTCCAAAGTTTAAAAGCCACATAAACGTTAATTATTTTTATCATTGTCATTATCATTATTATAAGCTATAATTCATAGAAATACTCCTTTGGAAGAGGGACTTATTTGAGTCCCTCTTTTGAGTGATGGAGAGAAATGTTTTCCCTAACCATAATCTTCTGTTAAAGTCCTTTTCTGATGCCTCATCATGGTACAGAGGTGACCCTGGGCTCTGGAAACGTAGGCTGGTAGAGAATGAACTCTGATACACCACTGATCACTGATAAGATGGCCACATTAGAAAGGCTTCAGGTAGAATGGAGCAGCCCAGCTTCGTGCAGAGAGATCCATCACCAGCTGATGCATAAAGGGTCCCTCCATAGAGGGAATGTTTTTATCCACTCAAATTCATGAAGATACGTCTCTTAATTTGAAGAAGGGGTACAATCTGTGTATGTGGAACAATTAACAACGATGAAATCATGCATCCTTTGAATTGTTAATGAATTAAACTTCTATTGACCTCTAGGCAGACAATTAACAGCATTTGGTGATATAAGAGGTGATGAAGAGAAGTATGGAGTAGCTGACAGAGTATCAGTCTCAGAGTCAGGAAGACCTTACTTTAAATCACACATACTGACTATGTGACAATGGGCAAGTCTTCTAAACATTTAGAGCCCCAGGCAACCCTCTAAAAATAGAAGTATTCAATGAGTTATCAATCTGTATCTGAAGAATTTCTCATGGGCCTGCCAGTAAATGTTTAACAACAGGCTCTGGGAAGGGCAGAATGTACGCACAAATTTAATCTGCATTATTAACAGATTCCCTTTAATCTGAATTATCAACATTTTCTCTATCACTTTATTAAATCTAGGCAACAAATCAAACCATGATTTGTATTATTTGTCAATTCCTGAGGTATAAATGAACACACTGAAAATTTAACAATCAGCTCTTGTGAGCAAATATGACCTACTCCAGCACACCTCTGTCCTTTGGTTCCCCTGATCTGTTAAATGAGAGTGGAGGGTGGACTTGATGGATTTTATGGTCTCCTCTAGCTCTAAATCTATGATTCCAGGAACTGCCCACATGGATGAAATAACAGCTTCAATTCCCCCTTCTCTGCCTCCCCCCAAAAGAGTGAGAACAAAAGGGTTCACAGCTGTGAGGAAATGACGAGTGAGATCACTCAGCACTGACCCAGTGCTACTGAAACAAAAGGCCCTGAGAACCGAGGATTCACAAGGTCAAGTTGAATTCGGTGTCAGTGGCTGATTAGCTGAAAGTTTTTCTATGAGGTTCTGTCTATCTAGTAGCTAAGTACTTATGTATGTTGGGGGGGGGGGTAGGGATTTGTTCTTGCCAGAGACACTGGGACATACTTGTTTCTGGGCTTAACTCTGTGTAATGACCAGTTAGGGATCAAGGCTGACTTTGCTCCTGTGTTGGAGGCTTTGGAATTGAATCCTTTGTTCCTGCTGAAACAAGAGCGAGGAAGTCTACTTCTTCCTTATAAGGGAGCATTCTTTGTCCTGTGTCATGCACAGGGCGGCCTACTCCTTCCTTCACAAATACAGGTTCTGATCCTCTTACAAGAACTTGTTTGGGCAGCTGGTTGTACTGAATGTCATTTGAAATAAGCGATCTGTCAGGCCTTGGACATTTTTTTTGGTCGGAACAGAAGTTACCTGGGTTGTGTCCTTCTCATACCTACATGATTTATTCTGTCACCCCACAGAGGCTGATCAGGATCACAATGGCCCCACAAAGTATAAACACACATTAGAGAGTAGACTTGGTGTTCTGGGTGAATCAAACTTCTGGATGAATCAGCTTTCATTTCCAGAACAGGATTAAACATGTAATAGAGGCTGGCCTCTGTCCCCCTTCCCTTTCGTTTTGAGAGAAATGATTATTTCTCTTTTATATTAATAACTAATTATTGAATTGGGTCAAGGTTTTTCCTCTTTTGTATTTCCTCATTCAGAAATCATCCCCTGTAGGTTCTTCAGGCAGCCTTTGAAGTGCAGGGCTGATAATGAGAGGGAACATTCAGATCTGTTAAAAAGGTAAAGAAATTTTAGTTTAGGTGAATTGATGGATTCCAACCCATTCAGTTTTATTCAAAAAGATCTGGAAAAAAGTGGATTCTCTCTTTTGTTTAGATTTTCCTAGACAGGGTTATATGGGTATAGATAAGTCTCTTTGACCAAGACTTAGTGATCAGAGTCACATACCCCAGACATTTGTTATAGTAAGCCCACCTTTCATTATGATATTTATTCTCCTTACTTATTAACCAATCAGTGTCAATTCCCATCCTCAGGAACCCCTGTTCTTCCAAGAGCATATTAATGTTGAATAAGTTTCATGAGGGGTCTTTGGCATTCCTGAGTGTCACTGACCTCTTTTATTAATTATTACTAGCATGATTAATACAAAGATTAATTATCCAAAATTATGTCTCTTGAATTTTTTATACATCACAATTCCCTGTCTCGCATTCCACAACCTCAAAGAACAGTGTTCAAAGCTTGAAATAAGTCTGAGAAGGTTAATGCTATGTGATAAACAAGAGAGACTTATCATATGGTCCCTCATCTCCAAATCTAGAAAAAGATTTTTCTTCCTCCCTTCTTTCTTTTCTTCCTTCCTACTTCTTCCCTTCTCCTATGCTCCTTCTTTTTTCCTTCTTCCTTTCTTTCTTTTTCCTTCCCTTCTTTGTTTCTTCTTCCTTTTCCCTTCACCTAATTCATCCCTCTCATTCTGCAGGTGAGGAAACTCAGGTTAAATGACTTGCCTTAGGTCATATAGGTGTAATTTCCCTTTCAAAATATATGCCTACCATTCCTTTGGTCATCCCCATGCCACATAATGCCATCGCCTCAAGAGCTTGGGTTCCATTTTGTGGGAAAATCTTCTGGTAGATAATTCACCTGAGTCATGGTACCCCTTCTCAGAGACCAGGAACTTCTAAAGTCGATTTGAACTTCAATGTTCAATTATCACCATAATAAAAGATGCCTTCACAAATGACATCATGGAATGGGGGAGGAGAAAATTAATTGGAAGAGAAACAAAAGCAGGAAAACAACAGTCTTAGCACCCAGTCGACAAATGGATAACCTTTTACTCTCCTTTTTTCCAGCACAATTCAGAAAGGAAACTTTCTCCATTCACATTCTACCTGCAAATAAAGGAAAACAGGGCAAAATCTACAACTTAGGACACTAAATGGAATTGTGCTGTATAACTTGTGACTCAGGAATTAGGTGATATTTCCTCCCACTCACTGCTCGTAATTTCTGGTTCCCTAACTAAAGATCTCATAATCTCTACACAGCACTGGTACAACCTTTCCCAGTTTGCCTTACTTATTTGGTCAACAATCTGTTTGCTTAGTCCATTCAAAGATCTCTCTCTTGTGTGTACCATGACTCAGGAGGTTCTATGTCCCTATAATCCTTACCATATCTGCTCACCACCTACATTACTGTCAAAGCACGTGTCAAGCATTTAATGGACTCACCCCTGCTATAATCAGACTAAATCATGATGGTTACTGCTTCATGGGAAATGCATTTCTTAATCAGATGCCCTGGTGCTTGCTGAACAATGGCTTGCTTTTGTCCAATTCTTGCTATATTACTTTAATAATACAAGCTAGAATTTTGACAGGAATCAAAGTTAAGGTCATTGACTTTGAATATTTAAATTTGAATATTCAACTCCGTGTGTGTGTGTGTGTGTGTGTGTGTGTATGTTTTAAAACTCAAGGCACTTGACTTTCTCTAGTTATAAGGCATTCTCTTTGATTTTTCAAAGACCACTAACAACATCTAAGCCATCGTATTTGCCAGTGGTCAAGGACAAAATTTGTCCAGGCCTGGTGACTTGGATTAAGAAAATGCTTCCTATCCAAAATTAGAATGGATTGCCTCAATAAGTGGTATATCCCTCCCTTACTAGAGGTTTTCTGGTAGAAGCTAGACAGTCTCTTAGCTAAGATGTTGTAGAGGGGCTACTTGTGCAGGTACGGCTTGGTTCACATGAGGTCATTCCTCATCCTTCTAACTGCTTGAACCTTCGTCCCTCAGATTTCCTTGCATTTATTTTGTCTATAGTTTGCACATATTTATGTAAGGTACTTCCCTTTTTGTAAATGAATGGGTTGGCTGCCAAAAGAGACCAAAAAAAAGAATATTTATATAAGAAAAATGACCAAAATCAATTTGTAAAGGAGCACAGTTTCAGATAAAAATGTTGAGAAGCACAGAGAGAACCAGATAGGGGATGGTACCTCAGATGAATGTATTGAAAGATCTTTTGTAGCTAAAAAAGCATAACACTTTTAGAGTGCCCTATTAAGGATGACTATGATTTAAAAGTCCTTGTCACTGCTTCATCTGCCTAAGAGAAGAAGAAAAAGAATTCTAGCCAGTAGGAAAATGGTGATGACCAGAAGGTAAATGCTAACAGAGAAGAAACTTTGTGTGGTACAGATTTTTCCTGAAGGAACCAAGGACATCAAGACAAACAATCCAGAGTTATATATTGTCCTGAACTAATGAGTTTTCCTTCTCATATGTCTCCCTACTATTTTCCCTAAGCATGTGCCTGCCATCCCCTACTCTACGCAGATATTGCATGTGGTAGAAGAGGGTGACCCAGATTTATGAACAGACTCTGTTTATTACTCCTTTCGCTTTTTGTTAAGTAAGTGTTAGGATTATTATTGTTCTTGCTTTGTTTGGTAAATATTTTATATTTAAGAGACAATAATATCACTGTAACTGATTGATTTTGTGCAAATTGAAAGGATACTCATAGGGATTTCAGAACTATAGATACATAGAGAGGTAATATAGAACTATATAGAGGTAAATAATAATGTATCTCCCCAATCCCAGGTCTAAGATGTATGATTCCACAGGATTTGACTCTCAGGGTTAGATCATGGGCAAGAGGCAAGGTTATCTATTGGAGATGATAAAAGAGGAAAGTGATTTTGGGTAAGCATAAGGGAGTAACAGTAAGTAATCAAGAATAGAAAAGGCCCAGATTAGAGAAGGGGTTTTTTGTCCTTTCTCGAGGGGAACCATGACATCAGGAACATGATGCCATGACTTGTGAGTGACTTGGATTTAAGTGAAGCAGGGTTGTGCAATGTCACTAGCCTCATTTTCTCCTCTAGAGCCCTGTGGGTCCAGTGGTCAGACACATCAGGATGACTGGAGATGGCCCCCAGGACAGGGGCTAAGGAAATGATGGTGTTAAGTGACATAGTGATGAGCTGGACTCAAGAAATCTGAGGGGTGAAAGTGGGAGAAAAGAAGGTGAGTGTGTAGCAAGGGACAAAACTAGGCTCAGGGTTCGTGTTGTGAAGGGTAAAAGTGGTGCTACTCTGTGAATAAGAAATGAAGATCATTTCTCTCTAGGCCTCAGTTTCCTGCCCTGAAAAATAAAGTGATTGTATTACATTTTCCAACATTTTCTTACATTCCAAGTTCTATGTTCTAAGATCCCTAACATTTGCTGTCTCCAAGTTCCTTCTGACTCTAATAACAATAATATTAATCATAAACAGCTAGCATTTATGTAGTATTTTAAGTGTTTCAAAGAACAAATATGATTCAATTTGCTCCTTGCAGCAGTCCTGGGAGGTATGTGCTATTAGTATGAGAAATGAGAAAACTATGGCAAACCGAGGTAAAATAACTTGACCAGGGTCACACAGTTAGTATTGTCTGAGGGTAGATTTGATCTTGAGTCTCCTTGACTTCAAATATAAAATTCTCTCCACTTCACCATCTAGCTACCTCTTTCAATAATATATTTGCATAAGAACAACAGCTAGCATTTTATGCTGCTTTAAGGTTTGTTCTATTCCCCAGGATCCCTTTGAGCTCTGACTTCTCAGGAGGCGGAGTCTCTTCTCACATGAGGTGATAGTAGAGGGCATCCTGCCCCAGCTCCACCTTATTTGAAAAGTTGCCAGTTCTACATTTTGGGCTAAATCTCCTTTTACATGTGGCATGTCCATGGCAACTCTGTCCCCTGGCTGATACTGACCTCTGTGACATTGGTAGGTGCCACAAATGCAGACCAGTTCTGGCCTTGCTGTCAGGCCTGCCCACCCTTTGTTTATCTAAACTGGCTGGAACGCCTAACCAGCATCCCTGAGCAGAGGCTGGAAGCTGCCAGCAACCACAGCTGCGTGCCCTCCTGGGGAGAAGCAGACAGAACCCACAACGCAATTGAGCATTAACTTCCAGACGTGCACATTTAGTTTGAGACGTTCCCCTGAAGAGGGGCGGGAAGGGGGGGAGAGAAAGAGAGAGAGGGACAGAGAGAGAGAGAGAGAGAGAGAGAGACAGAGACAGAGACAGAGACAGAGACAGAGAGACAGAGAGACAGAGACAGAGACAGAAAGAGAGAGAGAGAGAGAGAAAGAGAAAGAGAGAGAGGGAAGGAGAGAGAAAGAATAAGAAGAAGGAAGAAGAAGAAGAAGAAGGAAGAAGGAAGAAGAAGAAGAAGAAGAAGAAGACAAAGACGAAGACAAAGACGAAGACAAAGAAGAAGAAGAAACACATGCACACGTCTTGATGCCAAGGGGAAGTGAATCAATTACCTGCTGTCACCTGGCCAGAGCGGATTTTTGAAACCAGTTTACCCACAATGAGTGAAACAAGACAGACACCAGTCTTGGAGGGTTTTCTCCATTGTCTGAGGGGCAGCCCAGGCCTTGGATGAATTTCTGCACGTCAGACGCTGCTTCCTTAATCTTTTATGTGTGTGTGTGTGTGTGTGTGTGTGTGTGTGCATGCGTGTGTGTGTGTGTGTGCGTGTGTGTGTGTATGTAGCTGGCGAGGGGCAGTGCACAGGCACTACTCGGCAGAACCTAAGCATCAATTCTTCTTTTCTCTTCCTGTCCCAATATACAACCTAACAGAATGTTAAAGGAAAGGATTATGATAATAATGGCTAGCATTTATAGAGCACTTTTTAAGGTTTCCAGGGACTTTAAAACATTATCTCATTTAATCCTTACAGAAACTCTGAGAGACAGCTGGTATTATTGTCCCCATTTTACAAATCAGAACACTGAGGCTGACAGACTTGCCCAAGGCCATACAGTTAGCTAAGTGTGTGAGGCAGAATTTGAACTTGGGCCTTCCCCAACTCCAAGTCTTGCACTATATCCCTTGAATGACTCAGGTGCCTATGAACACCTCCAATGTTTTCCACGCAATGTACATAGAGTATGTTGAGGTTGGATAAATATTAATTAAATAAATGCTGATTTCTGTAACACCTACTAGAAGGTAGGGATCCAAAACACTATTTAACAATCCAATAGTTCTTTAGGATTTGCAGAGTCCTTTCCTTAATCATACCCATTTTATAGATGACCATAATGAGGTTCAAAGATATGAAATGGCTGGCTACATATTACAGAATCGCCCAATTTTTTGATCTTCGGCATGAGCTTCAACTATGGAAACCTTACTGTTATTGCTAGCATTTCCCAGATAGAAAGATAGTTGTATGTGTGTGTCTCTCTCTTTTGGGGAGGGGGTTTGCAGGGGGGAAGGCGGGGCAGTTGGGGTTAAGTGACTTCCCCAAAGTCACACAGCTAGTAAGTATTAAGTGTCTGAGGCCAGATTTGAACTCAGGTCTTCCTGACTCCAGGGCCCGTGCTCTATTCACTGTACCACCTAGCCACCCCTGTATATGTCTCACTACAGACACACAGTTTGGATGAGATGCCCTCAGGAATGAGAGTTCCTCACCTAATATAAAAATTGTGCAGTCCTTGAGAGGACAGACATTTTGTCTATTTACTATGGTATCTGTAGCACACTGTGAGCTCATCATAAATTTTATGGAGCAATAATATCATAATAACTGTAATCATTCATTTTTATCATGTTCTCATTTAAATCAGCTTTGGAGAGGTCCTCTCAGCCATACTTTGCTTTGGTAACCTTAGAAGTGATATTATCTTTGTTCCAAGGCATAGAGAGAGAGAGAGAGAGAGAGAGATGTTTTTCACTCAGTCCATTGTTTCTTTCTTGAGCTTTCTCTCTTCTGTCATCCACTGAATATCCAGGAAATCATCATGCAATCTATATGTCGTCTCAGGGCTGAAAGGAATGCCAAAGGTCGTAGAGTCCGACTTGTCTCCAAGTAAGGATGCAGAACACATTACAAATAAGGAAAACAACATAAAATGAGCCTTAACACATATAGAGAGTGCTGCCCTAGGATAGAGGCCTTTTTGTGCTACAGATACAAAGTAAGACAGTTCTTAAGGAGCTCACAGTTTCATCAGTGGTTAGCCATGATTTCAGTCAGTATCAAACCAGAGAGAGAGACAGAGACACAGGCAGACAGAGAGATGGAAGGGGGGGAGAGAGAGACAGAGAGACAGACAGAGAGAGAGAGAGAGAGAGGGAGGGAGGGAGAGTTTATTGAATGTTTACTCTGGGTCAGGCACTGTACTAATTGCTGGGAATAAATAAAAGCAAAAAGAAAATCAGTACTTACCCTCAAAGAACTTACATTCTAGTGCAGGGAGCTTAAAAAATAAGTTGAAATCAAGGAAGGAAGAGATAGTAGAGAAAGTGCTAACTCAGGGGGAAAATGGAGGTGGTAGTTTGGGGTATCATGGGCTGGTCCATGTTTGAAGATGGTGAAAGAGAGAAGCCATAACCAATTAATGTCATCATTGGCTGACCTGATATCCTCTGAACCAGTAAAGGATATTAGTGAAATTCACATCACCAAATATTTACCAAGAAACATATATTAAGGCACTAGTTACACCAAGATTGTTTTTAATGATTTAGTCCTGCACTCAAAGCCCCTGAATTCTACTGAGAAGATAGGGGAGACATAATCACAAGACTACATACCATGACAAAATGGAGAACCAACAACTTTTCCAGAAAATTTGAGGGAAGAAAAAACATTTCCATTTGGAGAAATCAGAAATACCTCCATGGAGGAGAGGACAACTGAGCTGAACCTTGGAAGAGAAATGTGTCTATGAGGCATGATGGAAGAACCCACTGATTTGCTGTTCTTGGGTAATCCCCATGGAGCTTCATGTTTGCACTGGTCTGTTGCAGAAGGATGTGAGCTCTGTGGGAGGAGAGTATTAGGTTGAAGAAGATTGTTGACTCATTCCAGAAGTCACACACTATATATAGACCAGAGGTTCCTAAAGTAGACGATACCACCCCCCTGGGAGATGCTAGAATGATCCAGTGGGTGCTTCAGCTACAACTGGGGTATGCTGAATAAAAATAAGGGGGCCATGGAAGCATAAGAAAAGAAGATAAGAAAAAAATTTTTTAACTATTCGTACTTGTTTCATTTGTTGTGTAACAGAGTTAAAGTCATAGTGATTTAGTTTATTTTCCAAATAAAAACACAAAATGTAAGTTATGACCTATCAGTGGTCAAGTCTGTTAATGGGTCTTTTCAAGAAAGTGTTGGCAGGTGAGGGTGTAGCACATTGTCAGGAAGTCCAGCACGTATAGACAGGAATGTGTGCGTGTAATGAGTTGTTTACAGTGTGATACTATATGGTTACATGGTGTAATATTGTGTCATCAAAATTTAATGCAGAAAAAAATCACAAATTTACAATAAATTATTAAATTTGAGATGCATCATTTAACAATATTTTGAAGTTTTTGAAACAATGCAAATTCAAAAAAATATTGAAGGTTTAAGGATTTCCAGATGGGTGCTGAATATATATATACAGACATATATGTATGTATATTAAGGGGGTGGTAGGCCAGATAAGTTAGGGCACCTCGTTGTAGGCTATAAATGAAAATGAAGAGAGCAGGAACTTGTGCTGGCCCATGTGAGTCTGCTTTCTGTTCTCTTTTTTCTTTCTTGAGCACAAGCCAGTAACCAGTGGTCTTTAAAAATGGACATTTCCATCTCTGGAGTAACATCTGGAGTTTAAGAAATCTGAAGTATTTGAGTGGGGTGCTCAGGTAGGAGGAAAAATTGGTCGGTCACCTTCTAAGAAGAAAAGAAACCTCCCTCCTGGATCATCCACTTGTAAGATGGAAGAGCCATTCCTGGCTTGCTGGGATAGCTGGACTATGAGAGCTGCTCAGGCTTTGCAGCTCTGAGGTGAATGTGAAATATGTGTACAGTCATTTCCTAATCGCTTCTGCCTTTTGGAAGATTATCACGAGTGTGATGGATTATTGTTTTGCATGTTCTGTATTTGTTTCTGCACATCTGAGAGTTATTTGAGTCTTCTGAATCTTAAGCAGGTTGAGGTCAGGAAACAGCTTGACTTAATTTTTATATATTGTCTTTCTCAATTAGAGCATTCCTTAAACATCCTGAAGAGCAAAGACTCAATTATTTTCTCTGTAGTTACAGCACGCAGCACAGTGCTTGGCACAAAGTAAATGTTTAATAAATGCTTTTTCATTCATTCAGCATTTTTTTGCAATGTAAGAAATAAATAGCTGTTCAATAGCTAATACTTTGTCTTAGCTAGAGGGACCCTGTTATATACATTTTAAGGGAAACTATGTACATGAGTTTAATAAGAGCTAAGCTTTGTTTTAGAGTTTTGAGGGTAAAAGACAATGAAACAGAGAAAGAGAAGCCTTGTTAGTCCCTTCTCTGAAAATAAATCTGCGTTCACAAGAACCCAGAGCCAGAGACCCTTGTAGGAAGGAGCCCCCAGAACCACAGGTCACAGAAGGATTCTGAGAGACAGAGATGAGAAGGGAGGACATTCCAGGTAGGAGGGAAACCCTGTATGAATACACGGAAGCAGGAGAAAGCATGTCAAGGTCAGGAAACAGCTTGACTGGAACATAGATTGTGTGAAGGGGAGTAGTGTACTATCAGGCTGAAAAGGTAGTTTGGAGGAATGTTGTGGAAGACTTTAAATGTCACATTAAGGAATTTCAGGGGAGGGGGGTTAAACAGAATACAATATGGTCAGACCAGTGCAATAGGAAAACCATTTTGACAGCATTATGGAATGCAGAATGGATAAGGAGAAAATAGAGAAAGAGAGATCATTCAGGAAGCTATCATAATAATCCAGGAAAAGGATAATAAGAGCCAAAAGCAGGGAGAGGGGAAGAGTGAGAGATGAGAGGGGAACAAATGAGAGAAAGATTGTGGAAGATTGTGATGGGGAGAAAGTAGGACCAGGACATTGATGAAGCCTGGTAGAACAGGGAGGAATCGGCAGGGCACATTATAGAGAAAGAAAAGTTTACAGAACAGTAAGCCCATGAGAGAGATGGGAATATGGGATACTAAGATAGTAGGAAGAAAATCCCACAGTTCAAGACCTTAGAATTAGACCATTTTTAGGTGGTGGTACAGTGTGAGATATAACTAACCAATCAGCTGGGTGAGTGAGGCAAAGTAGAGAGGCAGGTCAAGAGAGTTGAGAAGATTAATGAAACAGGAGGCCAGAGTATTCAAAGGGTCATGGAAATTAATATTGAGATAAGGTGAGGGTAGGTACTATGGTATAGAGGAGAACTGTGAACCAGGTACTGTATGGCATTCATTGAGAAAGGAGGGAGAAGAACAACATGGAGGTGAGTGATATAATTCTTGGTATAAAATTTAAATAGACAGGAGTTGCTAAGTGATAGTGGCAGAGGAAGGATCTGAAAATGGTAGGTGGTAAAAAAAAGTGTTTCCTCTTCTTCATCTTGTATATCAGGTCTGAGTGAAGGATCTGCCAGGACTGGAGAGGCTGGGAAGAATGAAAGGTCCTCCAGAGAAAGTTTTAGTGAGTGCCAAAATCAATTGGTCAAGAAATGGGTATTTATTAAACATGTAATATGTGCCAAGCATATACTAAGTTTACGGAAGAGATAAATAGTGAAAGGTAGATTATTAACACTGCAGCCTAAGCTCCAGATTGTACAGATCAGGCAGTGTGGTGCAGGGGAAAGGAGACAGGGTCTCAACTCAAAGGACCTGGTTTCCAAGTCTGTCTCTGATGCCTCCTACCTAGGTCACCTTGGACAAATCATTTATCATCTTCATCTGGAAAATAAGGGTTCTGAACTCAATTACCTCTAAGGTCTTCAGGCTCTAGGTCTTTGATTGATAGTTCAATAGTCTCCTTAAAGGGAAAATAGAAGCAGAGGGCAGGGCATAGCTGATATGATTAGGGATGAAAATTCAGGAGTAGGGAAGCAGGGCTTTTCATTCAAGCTTGGCAATGGTAGGAGATAGGACTCTGTGGGCCATGGGGCTAGAAGAGTGCCAAATACAGAGAAGTTAGTACTGCTTTTGTGAATGTTGCTTTGGAGATGAGGTACTCAAGCCAGCACTGTTCTAGAATTCAATGGGTAAAGTATTTTAACTTGTATATCTGAGACTTTCTACAAGGTTTTTGGGAAAGGGAAGTGGATTCCTATTGTCCGTCAGGCAAAGAAGAGGGCAGGACACATGACCTCTGTAATGCTAGCTCTCTGTTCCTCCAGGGCTGGACCAAGAAAACAATGGGCAACAGTGTATGTTGATGAATATCTATACTATAGAGTATCCATCAGAAATCATGTATTTTCTCTTGCTTACCTTTTAAAGAGGAGTTGACACAACACTTCTGTCTCTGCTAAGCAGGTAGATGATTTCTTTTCCTTCTGGGAGAGAACAGAGTCCAAGGAAAGCTGATTGCAGCTGGTAGTACAGGCTATTGACTGCTTCTTGTCCAAATGCACCATGCCTCACCTTTGCTCTCTGTCATTTTGCTGCTACAGTTTTATTCCCTCTTGCCTGCTCTTATATAAGGGGAAATCTGGAGACTATTAACCCTTGTTTGTGTAATAAATTCAGGCATAAGTAGAAATCTAGGGAAAGGTTGGCTCTCTGGAGAGGGAGAAACAAGTATGAAGAGGGGTCAGGCAGTGATTCCATTAAAAAAAGCATTGAAAAAATGCCCCCAAGCAATTTCCCATAAAAAGTAGCATCTATAAAAAGAGATGAATGACATAAACATAAATTGATCCCTACACTTATCAAAGGTAAGTGCTTACTTTTTAAATTTAATAATATTTCTTTTTTGCAGGTTCATATAAAGAAAGCTTTCAATATTCAGTTTTGTAAGATTTTGAGCTCCAAATTTTCTTCCCTCTCTCCCCTCTCCCCAAGGCAGCAAGCAATCTGATATAGGCTATATATATCATAAATCACTGTAAACATATTTCCACATTAGTTGTGCTGTGAAAGAAGAGCAGAAGAAAAGGGGAAAACCATGAGAAAGAAAAAGCAAAAAAAAGTAAAAATCATATTGTTCACTCTGCTTTCAGACTCCATAGTTCTTTCTCTGGATATGGACAGCATTTTCCATCATCAGTCTTTTGAAATTGTCTCAGATCACTGTATTGCTGAGAAGAGCTAAGTCTACTGTAAGTGATCATCACACAATGTTGCTGTTTCTATGTACAATGTTCTCCTGGTTCTGTTCATTTCATTCAGAATCAATTCATTTAAGTCTTTCCAGTTTTTTTCTGAAATCTGCCTGCTTATCATTTCTTAAAGAACAATGGTATTCCATTGCATTCATATACCACAACTTGTTCAGTCATTTCCCAATGGATGAACATCCCCTTAATTTCTAATTCTTGACCACCACAAAAAGAGCTGCTATAAATATTTCTGTACATGTAGCTACTTTTTCCTTTTTAATGATCTCTTTGGCACACAGACCTAGTAGTGGTATTGCTAGATTAAAGGATATGCACAGTTTCATAGCTCTATGAGCATACCTCCAAATTGCTTTCCAGAATGGTTGGATCAATTCACAACTCCACCAACAATGTAATGATACAACAATGTTCCAGTTTTCCCACATCTTCTCCAACATTTGTCATTTTCCTGTTTTGTCATATTAATGCATCTGATAGGTGTGAGGTGGTACCTCAAAGTTGTTTTGATTTGCATTTCTCTAATCAATAATTGTTTAGCCACTTTTTCATATGACTATAGATATAGAAATGAACTCAAGGCAAAAGTGAGACAAGCCAGGGAACTAGGGAAACGATTTCTTGAGTAAGGGCATCTGCCCCTTAAATATGCTGTTGAGGACCAACCCTCTAAACCAGAGGTTTTTTAACCGTTTTTTCATGGCTACTCATTTCCTCCCACTAATTGTCCCCTATCTCAAGTTCCTCCTCCCTGTACAGTCCTCCACTTCACTACCAAAGTAATGTTCCTACATCACTTTGTCCCGCCCTACCCCCCCAACACCTATAACCCAGAAAACTCTAATGTTTCCCTTATACTTCCAGGATCAAAATAAAGCCTCTGCTTACCATTTAAATCTTTTTCATAACCTATCTCCTTTCCACCTTTGCAGTTTCATTCTAATTTATTCTTGCAATTTAACAATAGCACCCTACTTGCTGTTCTTTGTACATGACACTATTTTCCCATCTTTTCCTCCTTTTCCCTAGCTGTCCTTCATTTCTGGAAGGTTTTCTCTACTCACTTCCACCTCTTAGCTTTTCTCATTTTCTTCAAATTTCAGCACAAGTCCTACCTTCTTCAAAAGGCCTTTTCAGCTTTCCCTAGCTCCTAGTCCCTTCCTCTCTGAGTTTACTTTGAATTTACTCTGTCTGCATCTTTCCTTATACTCTGTATGTATCTTTCATATACTTAGTCACAGTATTTATATAGCGTTTTCCCCATTACAGTGCATACTCCTTTCTTCATACCTCCAGTGCTTAGCACAGTGTCTGACACACAGGAAAAACTTAATAAATGCTTATTGAAAGACTGACAAATAAATGGAGAAGAATTAATTGATCCATTTTGAACCATGCTATTAACATGAAAATTACAATACTACCTTAAATTTATTTATAGATTCATTGCCATAGCAGCCAAGCTATCAAGAAATTATTTAATAGAACCAGACAAAATTGTGACAAAATTCATCTGGATGCACAAAAGGTCAAGAATCCCACAGAAAATTGAGAAAAGAAAAAGACAGGAAGGACGGGGGAAGGAGGACTGGCAGTACCAGGACCAAGCTATGAAAGAGCAATCATCTAAGCAATTTGGTACTGATAAAAAATTGAAAAGATGATCAGTGGAACAGATTAAGCACACAAGATCCAGAAGCAATTCAGAACAGTTGTATAATGTTCAATAAATTCGAGGACACAAACTACTAGGTTAAGTAATGACTCACTATCTGACAAAAACTGCTGGGAAAATTGGAAAACAATCTGGTAGAATTTAGACTTAGAGCAACAACTCACACCATGCATCACAATCAGTTCCAAATGGACTCATGACCCAGATATAAGAGGTCAGATACTCAACAAACCAAAGGACACACAGAAGGATTCACAACTATGGATAAGGGAAAAGTTCTTAATGAAACTGGGGATAAAGGATGATCAGAGAAGATGAAATGGACAATTTTTATTACATAAAAGTGCATCAAGCTCTGGATATGAAGTCAAGGAGTTCAAATTTGGACTCAGACACTTACTAGTTTTATGATCCTGGGCAAGTCACAATTGCTGTCTGACTCAGTTTCTGCATCTTTAAAATGGGGATAAAAACAACACCTAGCTCCCAGTGTTGTTGTGAAGATAAAATGGGATAATATTTATAAAGCACTTTACTAACTTTAAAAACCACAAAATGCCACTATTGTCATCATCATCACCATCACCATCATCATCATCATCATCATCATTATTCAAGACATATAAGTGAATTTACATAAATATATACATACAAGAACCATTGCTCAACATGTAAATGGAACAAGTCTTATGAAGGGAGGAAATCTAGATTGTAAGCTACCATATTAAAAATACTTTGCCACTATCATAAAAGAAATCCAATTTAAACCCCTGAGGTTCTACCTCACACCCATCAGACTGGCAAAGATGACAAAAGAAGGAAAATGCCAATTGTTGGAGGGATTGCAGGAGGATAGGCACATTCAAGCAATGTTGGTGAAAGGTGTGGATTGGTTCAATCATTCTGAAAGCAATTAGGAACTAAATTCAAAATGTCACTGAACTAGGCATACCCTTTATCCAGTGTACCTTATTGACCTACTAAGCCACTCTGACCAAAGATATTTTGTTTAAGAGGGAAAGGATCTATTTGTACAAAAATATTTATAGCAGCACAAAGTGGTCGCCCATCAATTACGGAACAGCTGAATAGATTGTGTTGTGCGAACGTAAAGGAATGTTATTGCTTTGTAAGAAATGATAAAAGGGATGCATTCAGAGAAATTGGGGGTCACTCGTATGAATGAATGAGGAAGAGTGAAATGATCAGAACAAGAAGAACTACTTATACAATGACTACATTGTCAAAGAAAACAAAACAATATTGAAAAGTTTAAGAACTCTTATCAAAATAATGATCGACAACAACTTAAGAAGTCTAATAAAGAAGCATGCCTCCCATCTTTTAAAGGAGAGACAATAGGATATAAGTGCAGATTGAAATAAACAATTTTAGACAAGATCAATATAACACAAATTTGTTTTCCTTGACTATGATTATTTGTTTCAAAGAAAAGAAAAGCTTTTATTTTGAAAGAGAGAAGGGGAGATGTAGGGGGTAGGGAGTGATACTAATGGTGATTTAAAAAAAGAAGAAAAGAGTAACAATGAACCTTTTAAAACACAGAGAACAGAACAAAGGGGACACATATTCAAAAGGGACAGACAGAAGCACTACCACATTAATTTAATATACTTTTTAAAAAAGTTGTATGTAATAAATTCACAGTATCAAGAATAAGCAAGCCCCTTTTTTCTGGCCTTCTTTGTACATGAAAATATTTGTATTTGTTGACAATTCTTTAGTATATTATTAACATTTTTAATTGATGAAATTAGAGGGACAGTTAACCTTGACTGGGCAAGCATCAGCCAGAACCTTGTGGCTCTTTAAGAAAGCATTCAAGGGGATGCATTCAAGAGAAGAGAGTCAGTTACAGAAGAATCCAGCTCTTTGAGAAATTGATCCTCTACTCCCCACAACTAGGACTGGCTCACTTGTCAACTCCCAAAGCTTACAACCCTCATAACTATCTTCTGCCTCATCTAGTACTGACCCATGATGGGTATAGTGTCTCCTATTGGGCAAATGGTTCAACCTTAAATACCATGGTGGTCGGACTATGAGGGGGAGAGGGAAGGCAAGGACTAATCCTTTTCAAGTACTGGGTTCTTTTTTTCCATAACTAACCCTCTTCTCTGCTGTCCCTGATCACTCCCCTAAGAGTTACTACCTGCTTCAATTGCCTTCTTAGAAAGTATGAAATCCTTGCGAGCCAATAACTAAACTATCTTCTAATTCCATCAATTTTGATCAGAAAATCTCACTACTTGTTATGGAATTGCAGAATGTAAACGCTTCATCACAAATCAGTAGGTCAGGTATGTTCTGACCAACTCAGCTTCTCCCTCTCTCTCCTCATTATAGGTATAAAGGAACTGTGGTCATATAGAGTCCTTTCAATTGCTTAGGGGGAAACCTATGACCAGTGACGGGTGGTTGGGGAGGGACAGCAATCAACCTATGCTGAGGATGAATGGATCAACCCAGAGGAAAAAAGATTCAGTGGAATCTGGGTGTGTAGTTATGCAACCAGCCGGTGATTTCCAGTTTGGGGACAGTTTGTGCCAAAGGAAACTCTTTGTCATGAACAAATTGTTGATAACAATTTTGCCCTTCTTGCCACTAATAGTGACGTTATTATGTTCTCTTTCCCAGTCAAAGACGTGAGTGTGAGAGAGGAGTGATAGCCATCAGTACAAGAAAGCAGCCATACATTACCTCCTAGTTCTTATTCCTTCAGTGGTTGGCTTCCTTACATATCACCAAAGGCAGCCATTGAAGTTGGAGGTTGAGATAGAGGCTTCAAGAATGATTGCCTCAATGACTGTCCTTGGTTAGATTTTCAAGAGGAGGAGGGAAGGGGATGCATCTTCTTCAAATAGTGGTTTGGAAAACCATAAAATTGCTCTTGGAAGTAAGTAAAGATCTGAGCACAACAGTGCTCCTCAAAGAACATTTTCATGATATGTTCATGGGCAGGGGAAAGGAGGTGGAGTCTGCAGTAGGGAAAGTTATTTAGACCATGTTTGCTTCCCAAGCAACTTTAGGAAAACCTGTCACTACCTTACCAAAGGAGATCAAGACAAAGCCTTCCTCATTCTAATAAGAGTTCACAATTGAATAGTTTATATAAGCAATTTACATAAGTAAACTGTATTGAACCTGTTTATACAGGTAAAAAGGTGACTAAGAATCAGGGTGAATGACTTTACCATGATCACCCAGCTAGTAAATATTGGAGCCAAAACTCAGACCCAGTTCTCTTGATTTTATAGCAGCCACAACACTGACTCCTATGCCATGCTAATGATCCATGAATCAGGAGGGCATTAGTGGACAGTGTGCTGGGCTTAGACTCAAGAAAACCTTTTGTTTGTTGTTCTGTTGAATACAGCTTTGTGAGTCCATTTGGGATTTTCTTGGCAAAGAAACTGGAGTGGTTTGCCATTTCCTTCTCCAGTTCATTTTATGGATTAGGAAAACGGAGGCAAATAAGGTTAAGTGACTTGCCCAGGGTCACACAGCTAGTAAGTATCTGGGACCATATCTGAATTCATGAAGAGGAGTCTTTCTAATTCAAAGCCCAGTGTTCTATCCACTGCACCACCCAGCTGCCTCAAGACTACCTGATGCTTACTTACTAATTATGTGACCATTGGTAAGTTACTTGAATTTCTAACCTTCTAGGACTTGTCTACTAATAAGTGTTTCCATACAGAGAGTTCACAGTAAGATCACAGATCATTCATCAATCTGTATATTCTCAGGTGTTAGCTGTCCCTGAGATTCTTTTATGCAGGTATGTCAGTCCCCTGAGTGACATTTACAGAAACCATGGCAAGCAGTGGGAATGAGAATTTACTTATAATTAGTCTATTCTTGCTCACCATTGAGCCAGATCGGACTTTGCAAGGCGGAGTTTACTAAATCCCTTGGCAGGTCTATTTACACATCACCATTAATTCCAAATGAAATTATTTCATCCCTGGGAGGACTGGCAGTGGAAATACATCCATTCGTGGTCAAAAAGTTGTGAGGTGAATGCCTCTCTTTACTGCCACCTTTGGGAACTTTCTTTTCCACTGAATTCAAAAATTATTGCAACATATTCGAAAAGTTCCCTTTTCTAGGAACTCTGTAACAGAGGGTGCCTTCCTCTGGGTCAGGGAGGTAATTTTAGGATAGTGGGAATTGCTCAGGACTGGAAATTAGGACTTTTGAATTTTAGACCCGCCTCTGCCATTTGATAGCTATGTGACTTTGGGCTAGCCAATCAATCTCCGAGAGCCTCAGTTTCCCTATCTGAATAATATCCTCATAGGGATGCAATGTAGAAAGTCCCATATAAATCTGAATTATAGTCAATATAGGGAAGGGGTTGGGCAACAAGCATTTATTAAGCTAGGTGACAAGCACTGTGTTACAAAAGTCAGAGTTAAAAAGAAAGACTAATATTTCAAACCAGCCCTTAAGAAGCTCACATTCTAATGGAACAGAAAATAAGCAAAATAGTTTATGTACAAATGTAACTGAAAAGTAATCTGGGAGAGAAGATGCTAACAATAGGGGTTGAGGGGGGTGTAGTGGGAATGACCCCACTACAGAAGGCAGGATTTGAGCAGTTTTAAAGGAAGCCCAGGAAGCTTCAACAGACTCGTGCTTTGATGGAAGTTGGAGATTGTTCAGAGGGTTATGAGGAGGAAGCATAGCCCAGACATGAGAGACCATCTGTGCAAAGGCACCACAGAGGGGAGAGGTGGGGTGCTGTGTCTAGAGAGAGGGGCTGTCATGTCTGACAAATACTTAGAGCAAGCCAGTTTGATTGGAACAGAAGGTACATGGAGAGAAGTAATGAAAAATGGGATTGGAAAGGAAGGTAGATGGGAGCTAGCTATGCTGCACAGGCCTTATATGCCAAGATGAAAATTTTGTGTTTTGTCCTAGAGGCAATAGGGAGCAATGGAAGATTTTTGAGTGGGGAGAGACTAAGCCAGGGGTGCACTGAAGGACCTAGAGGGCCACATGTGGCCTCCAGGCTACAGGTTCCCCACCCTGGGTAAGCACTGTCCATTTTCACAGGTTTCTCTGTCAGTTTTTAGAAGTAGTATATGGCAAAAAATGTTTTTGTTTAGACTTTGGGATCTCTGAAAGAACTGAAGGATGCTGTGTATCCAGAAAAGAAAAAAAAAATCTTTTAAATTCTTTTACATTCTCCATCTGTTCCAAGTCTTTTACAAGGAAATGTTTTAGAATTTCCACAACAAATGGAATGTTCACTTCTGATGTTGCCTTGGGAAAATCCAAGTCCTCTCTTCCCCATCCCTCAGGACCAGCTCAAAGTTCTCCCAGATCCTTCAGGAAGCCCCCACTGTCCAGTACAGACTGGAACATCTGAAAAATTGATTTAGAGCCGGAAGGGAAGGTCATGTACAGGGATCATCTAATCACTTCACTCCATAGGATTACCACCTCATTGCCTCTATGGCTGGAAGATGTCTTAGACATCATCTAATCCAAACTCTTCATTTTCAAGATAGGGAAACTGATCTTCAGGGAAACTAGAGGGCTTACAAGACTTGTCCAAGGTCACACAAGTGGCAGTCGGGATTCAAACCTAGTTCTGCTTATTCTACTACACTGCACTGCCTAAAAGGGACACCTACAGTCTCTGAACACTTAGGATACTCTGTAATTCACTTTGTATTTCCCTCTCTTGTTGATCAACAGGCATACCTGTTGTCTACATCTTTGCTCCATATTGAGATGGAAGTTTCCCCAGAGCAGAACGTGAGACTTGTAATTTTTTCATTTCCTTCACACTCCATAACATCCAACTGACTACATAGAAAGTTATTTAAATGAGCAAATGTTAGGCATTTAAAAATCATTTAAAAAAAGAAGGGCATTGGGTGAATATAGTATTTTTCCACAGTAACCACTATCTGCCAGTTATGATAGTCTCCTAAGCAACAATATTTGGGGCCTTCTTAAGTGTCTGGATAAGAGTTTGTTAGATGGAGAAGTTGCAGGGCAAGGTAAAGAAATAGGCCTGCTATAAGAATCATGATGACATTTCAAGGGAGAAGAAAATCTAACCCATATGCAATTGGGCTGTCAGAAGCTTAATGGCCATTCCCTTGAAGTTTCTATTTTAAGAAAAGGGGAGACCCTTAAAAAATAAAAGGCATGACTTTAAGTGTCAAGGGAGTATGTACTGAAAGCAAGTAAGCACAGAGCCATTAAAGTTATAATAATAAATAATAAGGTTATACTAATATTTATTTAATATTTTATGCTAAACAGTTTATAAATATACTACTATTTATTACATAATATATTATGTGTGTTATACGATAAAGTTATAATAGCAAATAACAAATAATTACAAATAAAGTTATAATAATAAAATAAATGTCCCCAGCACTAAGCAAAATACATGTTATTGGATCTTCAGAAATTTAAATTTCAAGTAGAGAAGTAGAAAATATCTTATTGAAAAAGCAATGTGGTAACTTAAGAGACAATTCACATAGGTGGAAAGATGGGCATGTCAGTTACTGTGATGACTGCGGTGCACCAGGTCTTACACACTAAATTTTTGGCCTCCCTAGCTCACAGCAGTATGTGAAGCAAATGACTACAAGATATTTAGTTTGGATAAGTGAATCAGCATTCCTGATTTTCTAGCTTTAATCTAAATTTAGACCCATAACGAGGCTTTTTGTTGTTATTGTTGTTCAGTTGTATGCAACTCTTCATGACCCCATTTGGGGTTTTCTTGTGAAGATGCTGGAGTGAATTGCCATTTCCTTCTCCAGTTCATTTTTACATATGAGCAAACTGAGGCAAATAAGTTTAAGTGACTTGCCCAGGGTTGCACAGCTAATATTATCTGAAGCCAAATTTGAACTCAGGAAGATGAATTTTTTCTAACTCCAGGCCTGGAGCTCTACCCGCTGTGCCCCCAACTGCCCTATAACACGGCTATCATTTTTTAAAATAATGAAACATACAATTGTGAAGATACTCAAAGGAACTCCAGGTGTGTGAGCTCCTTCTACCAATGAAGATTTGTAATCTGCCTATGACTTAGTAGTTAAGAGCTGTCTGAGGTGATCAGACTTTAAATGACTCACCCATAGTCAGAGAGCAGGATGTGAACCTAGGAATCCCCGAGTCTAAACCTATACCTCTATTGCCCTCTCTGGACAACAGCATGCCTACTGTGCCACAGTCATAATACATACATGCATATATACACAACATATATATATATGATATATGCACATATATGTGCATATATTATATTATAATAAAAGCTAACACATAGAATAACTACTATGTGCTAAGTGCTTCACAATTATTATCTCATTTGATTCTGACGACAACCCTGCAAGCTCAGTGCTTTTATTATCCAATTTTAGAGACAGGAAATGGAGGCAAATAAAAGTTAAGTGACTTGCCCAGGGTCACATATCTAGGAAGTGTCTGAGGCTAGATTTGAACTAAGGTCTTCCTGACTCTAGTTCTAGCGTTCTATCCCCTGCACTGCAGTCTATAGGTACATTTGTGTAAATAATACACATACCCACACACACTATTGAGGAGATTAGGAAAAATTGTTTTAAACAGGTGGAACATTAGGGGCATAAGAACTGTTGTTCTTATTCAGTCCTTCACTTGTGTCTGGACTCTGCATGACCCTAGGGGTTTTGTCTGTGGGGTTTTCCTGGCAAAGATGCTGGATCAGCTTGCCATTTCCTTCTCCAGAATGTCTCTGTTTTATAGATGAGGAACTGAGGCAAATAGGGGTAAGTGACTTGAGTGACTTGCCCAGGGACATTCAACTAGTAGGTGTCTGAGGCCAGATTTGTACTCAGATCTTCTTGACTCCAAGCCCAGTGCTCTACCCACTACATCACCTAGTTGTCCCAAGGAAACATTACGGACAACATTATTCTCAAAAATAAGTAACAGTCTCATGGGTATGGTAGGCAGAAGCAAATCAATATCTAAGAGTCTGACAAAGGTGGTTTCTTTGGTGGTCAGCATCTATGAACGGAGGTAAAGGAGAAGACCGCAGTGGCCTAGACACCAGCTAGCCCTAGAATTAATAGAATCATCATGAGAAGATTAACTGTGGTAGAGAAAGCATTGGATCTAGATTCAGAGAAACTTGGTTCAAACACTACTTCTGTTCTTTATTGTCTATGTGACCCTGGATCCTTAACCTCTCTGGACCTACATTTCCTCTTCTATAAGATGGGGGTAAGGGGAAGAGTATGTTAGCTGGTCTATAAGCTCCCTTCCAGCTCTAACACTCTATGCCCCTATTTGGGGACACTGGGGTTGTTTCTGCATAAGCAGCCAGACTGGTATAAAAATAATAGCTACTATTTATATAACTCTTTGCAAGTTTGCAAGAGTTTTACAAATGTCCCACCTTATGCTCACAATAACCCAAAAAGGTAAGGGTTATTATTATTTCCACTTTGCAAATGAGGAAACTGAGGTAAACAGGGGTTAAGTGATTTACCCAGTGTCATGCAACCAGTGTCTGAAAGATTTAGTGTAGAAGACAGTTGTCCAGATGTAAAAAACCTAGCTTCACAATCTGGATCTGTTTCTATATACCTGAGTGACATTTTGAGCAAACCACTTAATCTGCCTTGGTCTCAGCTTTCACTTACTCCCTAAAATGAGAGGACTGGACTCCATGGTCTCTAATCTTATGATCCCACCCTCTTCCAAAAGATAGATTCTAAAAATGTCTATAAGAGAACAAAGACGGAGGAGTACATGAGATCATCTATCTCCAGACAGTAACTATAAAGAATGAGTGTAAAGCTTAAAGAACACACTTAGAGAGTCCGTGAGATATAGTGGGAAGATACTGGACCTGTAGTCTGGAGAATTGGGATTGAATTCTGACTCAGAAACTTAGTAGCTATGTCACCTTGGGTATGTTGCAATGTTTCTCAGAGTTCTGCTTTCCTCATGTATACAGTGGATCTAAAAACACTTGAACTATCTAGCCAACAGGGTAGTTATGAATAAGGTGCTTTGAGAACCTGAAAGTGCCAACATGCCACATTTGACTTATTGTTATTATTTTAGATCAGAACAACATAAATGAGAATCCTAACACATTTCAGGTCTGTGTGACCTGTGTGACCTGTAAAACTTTTGTTGTTGTATTTTTCAAAATACTCGCATGCACACACACGTACACATATGTATGTATTTCCTTCAAAAATATTATATTTTAGGATGATTTCCTATATTGAAGAATGTTCTATATTTGGACCATTAGAGTAATGGAAGCAGAATACATTTGTTTTGGTATTTAAAAAAATGATTAATGAATTCTGTCCTAAGAACAAAAAAGCCTTGTTAAGGTAGCAGTCCAATGGTGATTTCTAGTTTGATGCTCAAGAGTTTAAACAGAGGCACAGAATTAGATCTGACACTTACAGCACATTTTCTCTACTTGAAGGTGAGTTCTCTGGGCACAGGCATTTGAGGAATAAACTGAGTTAGCAAACCATGAAAAATCATTGTCCTCTCCTGTTGCCAGTCCTCACATTCTGGTGGTTGTAGAGAAATCTTGCCCTATAAAAGTTGTAAGTCATTTGAAGGGAGTTGTTTCCAAATTACTCTAGGTAATTTGGTAGAGAAAAATGAAACATAATTTTATTGCAAAGCTATTTTATTAAGATAACACCCTTCCCCCATTTAATAAATATTGATCAAGTACCAGTTACTATGTGCATGATTCTTCTAGGTCCTTCTCCAGTATGTGTCCCATGCATATGCTAAGATTATAAAGGATACTTCAAGAGATGTAATGACAGAGATAACTTCTTTCAATGACCATCTTAACAGTAATACCAAACAAGATATAGCATGGAGAAATGCATATACACCAAAAATATTTGCTACAATCATGAGAGATGAAGTATGCAGAGTCAGAATGGAAATTGGTTTCCTATGGCTGGTGCAGTCTTCCATTTGCTCCTATTTAAAGAAGACATTTTGCTGATTTTATCATGCTGAGCAATGTACAGTATCCCATAGGAGATCTACAATCACTCAAAAGAGTTTTGTCTAAATATCCACACAAGAAAAACTAAATGGATAAAGTGCCTGTTGTCCAGAAGACTATGGCATGTACTTGGATAGATAGCCTAGAGAGCTGGACCACTAGTACATGGTACTCAACAAGCAAATCCTAAACCTTTCACTCTTCTTTCAAAACACCACCTTCCATGGGGCATGTAGACTATATGAATTGCTAAGATATTTCATTTGTTCTCTGAGGTCCTATATCTCTGAGAGAGCTGTAAGAATGATCCTTGAGAAATGAGTAATCATTGAAGAGGATTTTGTGGGTCACATCTTGGGCTCAACTCGCATTCTGCTCCATCAGTGAGAACTCAGAAGTCCTTGTGCTAAGTATCTTCCACAAATCATTTCATCATTCCTTTATCAACCATCTCTGAAGCAAAACTCTTCTGGCTCCTCCAGTGGGCTATATGGTTTGACACTTTGATCTCTTGCCATGATTATTTTGTAATTTTCTGAATAGAAAAAACTTGTTTGGGTACTGAGTCATAACATATACCCATGTATTATAGTTTTTTCCCCATATTTGACTAGATTAGTGTTGGTCCCATTCAGTACCAAAGAACCAGAAATGTTTGCTAGGGCTGAATATATGATTTCATAAGTGCTGACCCTCTGGTTACAGCTATAACTTTCTTCAAAGAACTCTAAAGTTACGGCATCATAATCCAAATACAAATAATTCTCATTCAGTGAGCAGAGGCTCAGTTGCTACATAAGATCTAAAGGAATGTACTGCAGGTATTCTACATAAAACGACATAATCGTCAGTTGGTCAACACTGTGAACAACGGATCCTTTGGCTGTTGTTGTTGTTCAATCATGTCCTAATCTTCATGAATCCATTTGGGGTTTTCTTGGCAAAAATACTAGAGTGGTTTGACATTTTCTTCTCCAGGTCATTTTACAAATGAGGAAACTGAGGCAAACAGGGTTAAGGGACTTCCCCAGGGTCATAGAGCTAGTAAATGTCTAAGGCCCAATTTGAATTAAGGTCTTCCTGATTCCAGGCCTACCACTCTATCCGCTATGCCACCTAGCTTCCTGTACAATTATTTGTCCTCCTTTATTTAATGCTTTGTATTTGTACATCTTGGTAAGTTGGGTTCTAGGTGTTTTGTGTATTTTGTAGTTGTTTTTGTTGCCATTTCTCTTTCTTTCATATCTTCCCAGTTTTTATGGCTGTTGCATTTACATCCTGATCATTTTCTGGATTTATTTTGCATTCTGCTTCTCCACTAAAGTTATTACTCAATTACCTCAGCTAATTTCTTTGTTGATAGAATTTTGGTAAAATATACAGAAAAGTGGGATCAAAAGTGTAGAGATAATAAAATTCAAGGTATGTTCTGGACATGACCACCAGTAAATCTGAATGAGCATAAGAACATGTGAAGGAGACTAATGTGAGATAGGAATGATGATAATAAGTCACATTTATAGTCACATTTAAGCAGCATAGCACAGTAGGTAGAAGGCAACCCTTAGAGTAAGGAAAAACTGAGCTAAGTCCTTTCTCTGACATATACTTAGCTGGGTGATGAGGGTCAAGCCATTTGACTACTCATTGACCCCACTCAGCTCTTTAAAGCTATCAGTTAAGGATGGATTGCTGAAGTATTTTTTTTTCCTATGGTAGCAAAGAACTGAAAACAAATTAGATACCTATTGATTGGAGAATGGCTAAACAAAATGCAGTCACATGAATGTAATTGAATGTTATTGTGCTACAAGAAAGAACAAACTTGATAAATACATCAAAGTATAGAAAGATATGAACTGAAGCATAGTAGAAACAGAGCTAAAGTTATATATATATATGTGTGTGTGTAACTGCAAGGTAAATGGGAAGGGAAAAAGTAAGAAAAAATAATATTGCAAGATTCCCCCCAAAAAAGGGCTCCAAAGAAGAAATATGAGAAGATACCCCACTCCAATTATTTGCAGAACTGGGAAGTCCATGAATTGAGAACATTGCATATAATGTCATTTTTTGGATACATTTATCAGTTTTGCTCATTGATTTTTTTCTCTTCCTCTTTTTCTTTGTTTTACTTGCTATTCTTTTTGTTGTTGTTGTTTTTAGTTTTCAATTCCAAATTCTCTCCTACCCTTCATCTCCTTCCCCACCCATTAAGAAGGCAAGAAATATAATGCCCAGTATACATATGAAGTCATGCAAAACATGTTTCCACATTAGCCATGGTGCAGGGTGCCTGAGGCAGGGGGAGGCAAGAAAAATAAAGCGAAAAAATATGCTTCACTCTGTACCCAGAGTTCATCATTTCTCTCTGGAGGTAGACAACACTTTTTTCAGCATAAGTCTTTTGAGATTGTCCTGGATCATTGTATTGATCAGAGTAGCTAAGTCTTTCACAGCTGATTGTCACTACAATATTGCTATTACTGTGTACCATGTTCTCCTGGTTCTTCTCACTTTATCTTGCATCTGGTCATATAAATTTTCCCAAGTTTTTCTGAAACCATCTCTTTCCTCTTTTTTTCTTTTAAAAGGAAATTCTTTGTTATAAGTGATATCTCGGGGGAGGGGGGAGGAAAGAAGGAAGACTACAGAGAGAAATCTAAAAGATATAAAGAAGATATTGATAAAAATTTATTTTTTAAAAATCCTACCCATAAATAAATAAACAAGTAAATAAACGAATGAATGAATGAATGAATGAATGAATGAATGAGTGAATGAATGAATACATTATTGAACTGCATTGGTACAGGGAATTTTTCACACTACGAGTCCACCACACTGATAAAATCATAGGACCAGACCACATCATGAAATGATGCTGGATGAAGATATTTTCAATTTGCTATGTGTGAGGTAAAATTACAGAATTGATTAATTTTTTTCTCATATTAATAGTGAATTAGAGTCATCTTTCATATGGAAGTCACCAGTGGGGTATTCTGATCACATCTCTACTACTTCACAGTTGTTTCTATTATATCACAGTCATCACAGTCACCACAGTCACCACAGTCGAAAGCAATTACCTGAGAAAACCCTTCCCTGGCCTTTTGGAAAGAGTGAGCAATTCAGGTGTGTGGCTAATCACTGGGCTTGAACTCTGAAACTCAATCTGATTCTCTGGATGAGGAACCATAAATGGACACCAAACCATATCACTTCTGGGCTTCTCCACCCAGAGATGTCATATGAATGGCCAGGAGAGGATTTTTCATAAGCCAAGCCCATGAAATCTATCTATCATGCCCATAAAAAAGATTAAATTTAAGGTCAACACAATTTCTCCACTGAGTTGTTTACAAAATCAAATTACTTCTTTCTGTTTCCTCCCCCTCTTGCTCTTACCTTTCCTGGTAGGGATTCCTGAGGGTGGTACTTATGCAGTTAATGTAGGTTGTGACCTTGCCTTGTGGGCTGACAGATAGGACCACTTTTTTTCCCCCTTAAATTATTTGTTGCCTTCAATGTTACTTCCAGCTTACAGATTACAGGTTTCTGAGGTTGAGTAGAACTGTTTACTAAGGGTGAAGCAAAGTTTAGAGGCTAGATTCACTGACGCAATAATGACTGGTAGATGAGTCATTTTTGGAAAGATTCCACCAGTTAAAGCTTTTCATAAAGTGAAGGTGCCTCAGGGAAACTGCCCCAGGTCCAGTGTTTTTAGTAGATGCCCTGTTGTTGTTTCCAGGACTAGAAAGATGGATGAGGATTATGGCTGGGAAAGATGTCAAGCATTCAACAAATTTAGGTGGCCTAGTAGACAATAATATATTGATTTAAAGTTTGCAAAGCAGTGTGTGTGTGTGTGTGTCTGTGTGTGTGTGAGTGTGCAGTCTCCTTTGATACACATAATAGCACTGTGAGGTAGGCTCTGTTCTTTTCTCCATTTTACAGATTTTGAAAACAGGTTCAGAATGTTACTCAGAGTCACATAGCTAGTAAATGTCTGAAGCAGGATTCAAATCCAAGTGTCTCAAACTTCGAAATAAACCCAAGATATTATCAGGGGGAAAAAATACAGCAAGGGACTGTCTATAGATGACTGGACTAGAAATAGAGGTGGTTTTGTTGGGGAGAAAGCAAGATTAATAAAGCAAGAAGCTTAGATTCAAATCCCAAATATGGTCCTTACTAGTTATATGATCTTGGACAAGTCACTTTACATGTATGCGACCTCACGCAATCCATTCACCTCTTTGGGGCCCTATACCTTTTCCATAAAAATGAGGAACTGGAGTAGATGAATAATTTCTAAGGTCCTTTTCAGTATTAAATCTATAATCTTATGATCTCTTAGGGACAGGTAGGTGACTCAGTGTATAGAGTGCCAACATGAGTCAGGAGGATCCGAGTTCAAATTTGACCTCACACATGTCAGTTGATGACCCTGGGCAAGTTACTTAACTACTTATTTCACTTTGCTCATCTGTAAAATGAGCTGAAGAAGGGAACTGCAAACCACTCCACTATTTTTGCCACAAAAACACAAATGGGGTCACAAAGAAGTCAGCATGACTAATTGTCTAGACCACAACAGGTCCCTCTTTGGATCTTATTTCCCTTATCTGTGGAATAAAGGAGGTGCATTAGATCATCTCAGATCATATAGTATCATAGATGCAGAGCCAGAAGGACATCCAATAGAGGTCATCTAATCTAACTCCATTTTATAGATGGGGAAATTGAGGCTTTTGTTGTTCAATCATTTCAGTCATGTCTAACTCTCCCTGACCCCATTTGGAGTTTTCTTAGCAGAGACACTGGAGTGGTTTGCCATTTCCTTTTCCAGCTCATTTTCTAGATGAGGAAATTGAGGCAAATAGGGTTAAGTGACTTGCTGAGGGTCAAACCGTGGTAAGCTTCTAAGGTCAAATTTGAATTCAGGTCTTCCTGACTCCAGGTCCCACATTCTATCCCCTGGGCCACCTTGACACTCAAAGGGAGGCTTTGTGAGATTAAATGACTCATCTAAGGCCGTGCAGGTAATAACTGGCAGAAGCAGGATTAAAACTCAGCTCCTCTGACTCCAAAATCCTGTGCTACACTGTCTCCCTACCACCACACTGCCTGATAGGTTCCTTTCACATCTCTAAACTCTTCTAACACTCAGCAGTTATGCTATTCAAATAAGTATATAGAATTTGAAATCAGGTCCTCTGACACCAGATCCAGTGTCCTTTACTCAGAAATTCACTTCCTCACAGATACCATTAACTCTAATATTCTCTGATTCTAAGAGATAGCAACCCCTTCACCTGGCCCCACCATCAGGCTTCATGATGCCCTTTGTTTGGGGGACAACTGCTCCTTTCACTTCTGCTATTCCTATGTTCACATTAATGCTGACCCATGTTGGAGAAAGCTTCTTTCAAGTCAATCCAACATATGTTTAAATACCTGAATTTAGGGTAGTAGGAAATGAAAATTTTATATAAAACATGGTCCTGGTCCTCCCGGATCTGAGAGCCTAGTAGACTCTTACTGTTCATTTTAACCAAACTGTGGTATTTACAAATATCCCTGGGGAACAGAACAACATTATGTTTTATCCTTTGCTCCACAACCCATGAAACAAATACCTTTGTTCACATCTATGACTCAGTCTCCTATGTAAGCTCCAAACCACCTGGAATCCACCCTCTTTGCAAACTCTGCAGAATTCTTCATACTTGAGCTAGCTGGTACAAAAAGAAGTGCACTGGTCTTAGAGTCTAAGCAAACTGGGTCTGAATCCTAGCTCAGTTAATTGCCTTACTGTGTGACCTTGGCCAAGTCACTTCCCTCATTGAGCCCTCTATAAAGTGACATAATTGGACTAATTCAGTGGCTATCAAATTTGTGGTCTCAGGATACCTTTATATGATCATATGTGATTAAGAACATCTCCCAACCCCCCAAAAAGGGCTTTTATTTATGTGGGTTATATGTATTGAATTTTGTTGTTGTTGTTTAGTCCTTTTTTGTTTGTATCTGACTCTTTATGATTCCTTTTAGGGTTATTTAAAAAAGATACTGGAGTGGCTTGCCATTTCCTTCTCTGGCTCATTTTACAGATGAGGAAATCAAGGCAAACAGGGTTAGGTGACTTGCTCAGAGTCATACAGCTAGCAAGTATCTGGACCAAATCTGAACTCAGGGCTTCCTGACTCCAAGCCCAGTACTCTATCCACTGTGGTACCTACCTGCCCTCCTACTGAAATTTACCATGGTAGAAATAAAAACACTTAGTTTAAGATATTCATTTAAAAATAATAAGCCATCACATGTAAACCTAATATATTTTTATGAAAAATAACTACATTTTCAAAAACAAAAATATTTAGTGAGAAGAGTGGCATTGTTTTATGTATTTTTGTAATTATAATGTTTGGCTTAGTAAAAAGACTTTATATCTACTTCACTCAGTCTGTTTCAATACATTCTTTTGGTTGAAGAACATGAAGAAAATCCAACCTCAAATAGATATGTAGCTGTAAAAGGGAAAAGTGTTTTAATAGGCAAATACTTTGAGGTACTAGATGGTGCAGTGGAAATATAGTGCTAGAATGGTGGGCTGGGAATCAGGAAGACAAGTTCAAAGCCAATCTCAAACACTTGCTAGCTGTGTAACTCTAGGCAGGTCACAACCTCTGTCTGTCTCAGTTTCCCCAGCTATAAAAATAACACCTACCTCCCACCTGGGAGGACTTAGCCCAGTATCTGGCATATATTAGGTGTCTAATAAATGTTTGTTCTCTTCCTTTCCCCTTGAAAGGTCTTGGGAACCCATAGGATTCTGGGCTAAATGGGAACCACTGGGCTAAATCATCCCTAAGGCCCTTAGTAGCTCTAAATCCTTGCTCTCATAAAACATCCAGTCTTAAAATGCCAATATTTTAAACAGCAAATGATAGAACTTGAAATAGTTTCTTTGGGAGAAAAAAGGTAGTGAGATTCTTTCACAGAAGATCCAAAAAAAAGGAGAGAATACCATGGAGGGGAAAGAAGAATGTGTTCTTAGGGGTACCTGCTAACCAAGTTGATCAAATTTGACTCATGAGAATATTATACTAGTGTGGCTAAGTTGGGATTGAAAAAACAAAAAAACTTATCCAGAACCAGGTATATGTGGCTTTTAGCCCAAGTGCTATTGTTTGGAACAACACTGATTTCATTGAGGAGGCTCTCAATTATTCCAGGGTAAAAAGATGGTGATAATTCCTGTAGTGCTTGCTTCACAGTTATGATCACTATGGCTAACCTTTACATAACACTTTAAGATTAATAAGGTGTTTTATGCAAATTATATCATTTAATCCTCATAACTACCCTCTGCTATTATTATGCCCATGTTGTTTGTCTTGATTTATTTAAATTTTTATAACTTTTTGACATGACCTTAATTTCTAAATATATTCTTCCCTAGACTATACAAGAGAACAAAGAAAAAAGGAGAAAGAAAAAGGCAATTTGATCAAAATAACCAAGACATCAACCAAGTCTAATAGTATTGGCAATGCTCTATACTCATACACTCCCCACATCTGCAAAGAAAGAAGGGGATCTCATTTGTTTGTTTGTTTGTTTGTTTGTTCAGATCAAGTTTATTCATTATTATACACAGTGTTCAATTTAGGATTTTGTTGTTTTTATTTTTTCTATTTACATTGTTGCAGCCATGTTTTTCTTGATTCTGCTTATTTGACTCTGAAATAATTCATATAAGTCTTCTTATATTTCTCAGAACTTAGTATTCATTTCTGATGGCATAATATCATATTACACTTATGTACCACAATTTGACCATTACCTGATCAATGGGCATCATCTACTTTATAATTCTTTGATACCACAAAAAGTGCTGCTGTGACTATTTAGGCATTTATGGAACCTTTCTTTTTGTCATTGACCCCGTTGGGATATATACTTAGCAGTGGGTCAAAGGGTATAGACAGTTTAGTCACTTTCTTGGTAAGATTCCAGATTATTTTCAAGAATGGTTTAGACCAACTCCTTGCTATCCTAGTGGTATATTGGCATATCTGTCTTTCTGTCACCTCTCCAACATTGAATATTCTCATCTGTTATCATTTGTGCCAATACTTGGTGTGAGGTGACCTTTAGAGCTGTTTTGATGTGCATTTCTCTTATTATTCGTAATTTGGTTATCAATAGCTTGCAATTCTTCTTTTGAGAACTGATTATTCATATCCTTTAAAGACTCCTGGTTCATATATTTGTGTAACTATCCTATAAATCTTGACTATCATTCTTTTATAAGAGAAATTTGATACAAAGAAATTTTCCCCAGTCAACAGTTTCCCTTCTTAATCCAATTCCATTGACTTTGTTTAATCAAAAGTTTTTCAATGTTATGTAATAGATATTATCTGTTTTATCTTTTATGGCTGCCCCTCTTATTAGAACTGTCCCCTTGTCATTGCTATAAAAGGCACCTAATCTGATTCTACTTAAATTTTTTTGGTTATGTTGTGACAATTAAAATGTAGGCCATCTACTCATTTTTAACTTATTGCTGTATATAGTATAAGGCAGGACCCTAAGTCAGGTTGGTACTGACAGTTTCCTAGTAGTTTTGGTCAATTAAGGAATGCTTCTTCAAGTAATTTATGTTTTTAAGTTTATCAAAAATAGTTTATTGAATTAAATTATTTACCACAGTTATTTTTCTAGTCCTGGAGTTCTCAGTATTTGGTGTGTCAAAGATTCCTTTGGCAATCTGGGAAAGCCTACAGACCCCTTCTCAGAATATTACTTTTAAGTACATAAAATGAAATACACAGGAATAAAAGAGAAATCAAAAAGTTAGTGAACATATTTTTTTTCATAGACTCCTGAAATTTGTTCACAGGGCCCAGGTTTATTTTAGAGGGGGTAGGGGGCCAATCTAATAGAAACTACTAAGTTCGCAATAATCTTAATTTTTCAGTATTTCTCCTTGAGATTCTGAGCCTTTTATTTTTCCAAATGAATTTACTATATTGTCTATAAGGAAATGTGGTAGTATCTATGAAATATTGATTTTGTATGATTGGTATAGTACTATATCTATAAATTGCTTTAAGTATCATCAGTTAAATTATATACATACATATACATAGTCCAAATACCGGCAAGGAACACCGCCTCTAATTGTTTTACGTATTCTTTATTTCTTTAAAAAGGGTTTTATAATTCTATCTCTATTAGTCAGAAGTATGTCTTAAAGGATTGATTTCTAGATATTTTATGCATTACAACTGTATTGAATGGTATTTCCCTTTTAATATTACCACATTGATTAAATTGTTGCTATATAGAAATACTGCTGATCTTCATAAATTACTTTTGTATCCTGCCTCTTCATTGGAAACTATTCATTATATTGAACAGTTTCTTTGCCAATTTTATGGGATTTTCTAAGTAAGCCGTCATATCATCAACAAAAAAATGATAATTTTATCTCTTCTTTGTCTGTTGTTATACCTTTATTTATTTTTTTTCTTATCTTAGTGCTCTTGCTACCACCTCATAGGGCTGTGGTGAGAGTCATTTAACATACATATATACATGTATGTATTTTATGTATATGTGTATATATGTATACATGTATATCAGATGAGGATATAAAGCTAGGAAATGTTTTATTACATTTGCATTTATTATATACACATAATAAACATATAATAAATGCAAATGCAATATATATGTGATTCTGTAGTCTCATTTATCAATTCTGTAATCCTTTTTCTATTTTCATCTATGTCTTATATAATTTCAAAGATTTGTTTATAGCACACATCTAATCAATTATCTCCTTTACAACAAGCCTTGTCACTTAAAAGAGTCACTTTCATGCCACAATAAGGCATTGAATGAAGACTAATGGAATCTTGCCATAGAGAGACTCAACCCATGCCCCTTCAACAAAATGAGTACCAAAAATCTTTCTTATTACAAACTACCTTTTCCCTGAAAACAATCACACACCAGTGTGTGAAAGCAATGCTTTCATTTTGGATGCCTGGGACATGTGAATTTGTAGGATACAGCTCCTTTTTTTGTGAATTTTTTTCCAGCTCTAGCTGACCTTTCCCTACAAGAAGGCTTTATGCAGACTTTCATTTAGCTAATACATCAGCAGCTAGTGATCACCCAAAATAAGTTTTAGATCATACTTTGGGAACCAGTTTATCCCTTGAAAGAAGATGGCAGGATTTAAACCTGAACCTTAGAGACTAATTCATTCATTTTATAGGTAAGACACTATACCCTAAAAAACCAAAAAGAGGTTACTTGCCCAAAGTCATGTTGTTAGTGAATAGCAAATCTAGCATCCAGATCTACATTCAAAACCAATAGAGTTAATCGTAAGACGTTAGTTCAAATAAGGTTATGAAACTAATAAAGTGACAGAAAGTTGAGACAAGGTGACATTGTACACAGAGAGCTAGACCTGCAGCCAGGTCCCACCTCAAACATCTGGAATGATATTGACTGAGTCATTTAATTTCTTAGTCTGATCAGTCACAGCCAAGTCACACTGTAACTTGACTTTAACGTAGTGACATTCTGGTCCTCTTCAAGAAGGAAGGACTATTTGGAGTGGTGGGTAGGGGAAAGAAGGGAAGCAATTTTGTAACTCAAAATTTCATGGAAATGAATGATGTAAACTAAAAATGAACAAAAGCTTAAAAAAAAGAAAAAGAAGAAAGGACTACAACCAACCAGCCTCTAAGCAATTCTTTAAGACTATCAATTGTAGAGAAGGTACATATCTTTATAGCTATTTCTCACTAGTAAATCAAATTCAGTTCAAGGGTGAAGTTCAATGAAGTCCCGGGTACAGCCCAAATCATAGAGCACCTGGTTGTTTAGTTTTCCTAGTATTTAACCCAGGCTCTCATACTATTTTGTGGAAAAGAGAGAAAGAGATGTGAGCTAGAGAACAGCACAAATTGGTAGATTTGGAATGAATTAAAAAGTTAGGCTCAAAGAATAGACATTGAATGTTTAATAGCAATTTGGAAAGGACCAACTTGGATATCACAGTCAGGATTGACAAAGATAGTGCATTAGGTTAATCTAATAAACTGAGACTTAAGAGGAACAGATGTAAAGAAATCATTCCCTTGGGTTAAAAAAAAAAAGCCAACCTCCTATGCTCTCAGCAGCAATAGCATGTACAATATGGGGAAGGCCTAGCTAGTTGTCTGATAAATATCAAGAGGTTTCAGCAGACCTCAACTTCAGTGAGAATTGACCTGGTAGTCAAAAAAGCTAGAGATTTTTTGACCTGATACTCAAGAGGGGGCCCAAGCAATAAGCTATCTTTGGGCTCCGGTCCCAGGGTTCTTGGTCTACTATCACTCTGCCTCTCCCAGTCACAGGTCTTTGGCTATTCAATCAGTTGCTTACATTTTCGGAACATATTTGTGTTTTGACAGGGCTATACATCCCTTTTTTCAGCTCTGGTTTGGCCCAAACTGCTTAAGGATCTTACTTATCATGACTTTTTTTTTTTTTACCAAGAGTGATTAAAATGGTTCATTTCTTTGTCCCTCACCCACCCCGCTCTGCCTCCAGCTACCTAAGGTTATACATTTCCCCCCTGAAACTTGTTGCTGAAATTTAATACATTAAGACTCTTTTGAGAATGAAATATTTCTTTCATCACAAACACTGCTCCTCTTCAGAAAACAGAGCTAGAGGAGCAAAGTTTCAGTGGAGAAAATGACCTGGATGGGCCAGCCATTAGAAGATGAGAACAAACACTGCTGGTCCTTTTGAACTATCAACAGAGACTGGTGTAGGGATAACATACAGTGAGTGTGCTATGTTCAAGAGAACAGAGCATGAGAACTCTCTCCTGGAGGACCAAGAGTCTTTCCCGTGACAAGGTAGTGGGCGTTGCAAGGGAATGACCTGTGTGGGATTTCTCTTCCAGCAGAATAAGAAAAGAAACACTATGAAACTCTGTGGTTCATAGTCAATAGTCAATGAGCATTTAAATACTGAACACCTACTATGTGCAAGACATTGTGCTAAGTGCTTCATCATAGTCGAGCAATTCAAAACCCAGGCTAAGGAAGCAGAGGTGGAATTTTTTGTAACCTAGGAAAAGCTAAATTATCAAAGCATAATCCCAAAGTATTCATGTACTTAAGTCATTAAAGCTTAAAACTATACTAGAAAGAAACACTTTGGGGATGCCCCATACATAGGAGTAGCATAGTCACACCCCTGTGATTCAAAATCCTGAGACAAGGCCTGCATTAATGGAAAGCCAGGTAGTATTAACTGCCTCCAAATACTATCCCTGTTCTGTGACACGCCTCCCCATCTCAAATCTGAAATTCCATTGCTAGAGGCCTTCAAATGAAAACCTCTATCCCCTTTATCTCTATCTCCAGATTTTCCTGGCTTCTTTCAAGGCCCAGCTAAAATCCCACCTTCTGCAGGAAGCTTTTTTCAGTTCCCTTTAATTCTGGTGCCTTCCCTCTGTGGATTATCTCCAATTACCTTGTCTGTACACGGTTGTTCACATGTTGTCTCCTCCACAGCGAGCCCTTGAAGGCAGAGACTATTTTCACCTTTCTATCCCCAGAGTTTAGGGCCATGCCTGGCACATGGGAGACATTTAATAAATGCTCTTTGGCTTAATCCTGGTCAAAATGCACATACCTCTGGGAGGGGAAAGGTTTTAGGTTCTCAGTCATTTATTTGTATTACAAACATTGTATATGCTATATAAAAAGTACAAAGCTAAGTATTGGGAGAATTTCAGTTTAGGTAAACTCAAGGTCGTCATGTGTGCTCAATGTAGGAGGGGTTTCGGAAACCAGCTGCATGGCTGCAATACACAATATTTACAAATAAATACGTGTGGCACAAAGTGCCAGGTAAGTCCTAAGGGAAATGCCTTTATGCACAGGGAAGGCCTGGTGGAGGAATTAGCATTCCTTTACACCAAAGCTGTCAAAAGCCCAGACAGCAGCATGCTGCCTATAACACTTCCAATTGCCAGTTGAGCCAGATTAAAATATAATTGAAAAATATTTAACAAAATAAATAAAATACAATAAAACACAGGTAACATTACATGTTAAAGCTAAGTCAATACACCGAGATCATTACCCTTGTATGCATGTTCGATATCACTGCTTTCAACTTTAAGGAGCATTCAGAGGACAAAAAAGGGAAAGAAAAGCATGCTGGGGAAAGCCTTAGCAAAGACATAGAGCATGGAATCCCTTTGGTACGGGTGACAGAGCTGCCCACTTTGTCTCCTTGAGAGTTGTAATATGACACAAGGATAGAAACACTGGTTGTGAAAGACCTTAGATTCTCCCACAGAGTAGTTTGAACTTTACTCAGTCCATATAAGGGAGTCACTGAGGAGTTCTGAGCATAGAAGTAACCTGAGCTAGATAGAAGAAAGGTTATTCTGTGACATCTTTTAGTCACAGAACCTTTAGCTCACTCAAAAAACATTTGTGCAGAGCACTGTAACAGATACAAAGTAGATACAAAATTTAGATCAGACATGGTTTCTCCCCAAATGAATATGAATGAAAAAACTTTTGTTAATTCCTGTTCCTTGCTAGGCACTGGAGATAAAAATAGAAAAGTGAGTCAGCCCCTGCTCTCAAAGAACTTACCATCTAATAGGAAGCCACAATAAGGGAGTAATGGGAGAGTGGTCACCAGGAAAGAGTTTTATCTGGAGAGTCAGAGGAATAGGGAGAGGAGCTATGGGCAGTCCATTTTCATACCTTCTCCAGATGCAGTATTAAATTGCATTCCTGTCCTTAAAGCAAGAGAGGGGAAAGGGATCAGGGGATGCAGCAGGGTGGATGGCAAGATAAAATGTAGAAGCAGCAAGAGGAGGAGGAAGAGGAATGGTGATAATGGTAGTGATAGTAGTAGTATTGGCAGCTAGGTGGGAACTGGACAGAGTGCAGGGCCTGGAGTCAGGAAAACCTGAGTTCAAATCTGACCTCAGACACTTACTAGCTGTATCACTATGGGCAAGTCACTTAACCCTATTTGCCTCAATTTCTTCATCTGTAAAATGAGCTGGAGAAGGACATGGTGAACCACTCCAGTATCTGTGCCAAGAAAACCCCAAATGGGGTCACACAGAATCAAATACTACTGAAAAACAAATGAACAACAAGTCATAATGTAGTAGTAATAGTAGCCCCAGCAGCAGCAGCAGCAGTACTAGTTCTAGTACTGGTACTAGTAGTACTAGAAGTAAAGGGTGCCTGGCAAAACATTTACCAAGTTGATAAATATTTGTAGATTGACACTTGGTCCAGAGCTTATATGATGCCATGGGGGCATCAAGGAGAAAGATTCTTCATTTCAGACAGGATATCTGTCTTCTTCTAGGAAAAGATGCAACTTAGCTGACTGAAAAAGCTAGTCCGTGATTAGACTGTCTCTTTGCTTGCTGGGGCTGTGTTTATTTCATCCTCCCACACTAAGTGAAATTTTCTGTCTTTTTTTTCCCCCAGAGTTTGACTTCCTTTACCCATTCCAATAGTGAAAATTAAGTGCTCAGTATATGCCAAGTACTGTGGATACAAATAGAATAAATGAGGTAGCCCTTGTTCTCATAGAACTCGCATTCTAATTGGGAGAGAGAATACATAAAAGAAGGTTCATCTGCAAGGGTAAAAGGAAATGCCCAGAAATCCTAAGAATGCAGCAAACGTTTAGACAGAAGGGTCCAGAATTCCTTAGGTTATATCAGGTAAGATGAATATGCCAAGGATCTGGAGGTATAAATAGTAGTAGGAGTAGTAGTAATAGCAGTAGTAGCAGTAGCAGTAACAGTAGCAGTAGTAGCGGTAGTAGTGGTATTTGTAGTAGTAGTAGTAGTAGTAGTAGTAGTAGTAGTAGTAGTGGTGGTGGTAGTAGTAGTAGTAGTAGTA
>CM053595.1:217536675-217560158 GCA_028646575.1 Pseudocheirus occidentalis
TTACATGCCAATATGGAAAAACGATAATAGTAACTTATGAAACTTTTCTTAGTATGAGGATAGGTGAAGGGAATAAAAATGGATATATATATGTATATATGTATATGTATACTTACACATATGTCTATATAGGAGGCTATATATACATATGAATACATATCTGAGCATGTGTGTATATGTGTACAGAGAAGGTATAGGAATAATTGAATACAAAGGGATGATACTTTAAAAGGTGAAATTCTGAGGTGGGAGAGGACTAGAATAAGAGGAAACAGGGAGAGACAAAATGGGGTTAATCATCCCATATAGAAGAGGCAAGTGATAACTGTTACAACATTACTTTCATTTACTCTCATGGAATTTGGCTTAGGGAAGGAATGACATAAACTGTAAACTGAATATCATGCCACACAGGAGAGCAGGGGGCATGGGGATGAGAGGTGAGATGACAGAGGGGAGGGCAGAGTCTGGAGGAGTGTTACTGGAAGCACACACTTCAATAAAGGGACAGGGACAAGATAGAGAACAGAACAAGGGGGGGCTGGATAGGAAGGAGGGACATATGACCAGACTATCACAATATGTCCAATGCGAAGATGTCCTGTGTAATTACACATGCACAGCCTGTATTGAATTGCTTGTCCTGCCAGTGGGGGTGGGTGACAAGGGAGGAAACAAAAGAATCTAAAATTTAAAGCTCTGCAATACATGCAACTAGGAATTAAGATATACAGGGGCTAGGGTAGGGAGACCCTTCCTGCCCTACCAGAAAGTTAGAGGGGTGTTGGAGGAGGGTACAAAAGAGAGCAGATCAGGGGAGGGGCTTTACGTTGGGATCAGTGTTTTGGGGTTGGGGCAGGGGAAAGATGGGGAGAAAATGTGTAACCCAAAAATCTCATGGAAATGAATGATGTAAACAAGAAAACAAATTTAAAAATTTATATTAAAAAATAAATGAAAGAATCCTTCCCCTAGAAAAAATATGAAATTGGTAAAATTTAGTCTTTCATACATTTGTATATCAATTTCTTTTTTTAGTCATTTTCCAAATCTGTAGACACCATCATGGTATCTTAGTACAAACTATATGGTTCCTATGGTTAAGAAAAATGAGTCCCAGAGTAATTAAGTGATTTGTCCAAGATCACACATGAAATAAGTAACAGGGCTGGAATTTAAACTCAGGGTCTGAAATATGTTTATGAAACCCATAAAAATTTATAAAGGGGGTCTGAAAGTATGGTTTATTATTGAATAAGAAGGAATTGGGAAATTTTGGAGCCAAATAGAAAAAATCAAGTTTGCTTTCACTTTTAATGCTATCTTTAAAGAAGTTATTTTTGACGTATTATTCCATAATTAGAATTTAAGAGGAGAAAACTCTTACCAGCAGGGAATTTTTTTTTCCCCAGAATCCTTGCTCACAACAGGTAAACCAACACAGTAGAAGAAATGCTATTCTAGGGAACTGGCATCATTCACTGACTGACCTCCATATAAAGTCATTTCTAGCCCATATAACTCAATGACAAAATCAGTTCAACAAACATTTTTGGTTATAGAATATGAGTTCCTTGTTTTACATTCTATCTATAGCTGCCACTGGGTTAGAAGTTGGGGTTTTTCGCAGTTCTAGCCCACTGGCCATTAGATGAGGCTTGAGGTCCTTCATTTCCTGAATTCAGATTGGGGCCTTATCTAAAACCAGTGAACTGAAAGCAAAAGCACAACTTGTATTTGTATAAGATATTGGAAACTGTATTAGATGAGGAATTAATGCTGTTTTTCCCTCGTTCACCCAGTGCAGTTTCAATCAGATAAATATAGACAAGTGAGAACTGAAAGGAAATAAATGACATCACTTAAAACTTATTTTCATGTTCCCATTTTATTCATCAAAGGAATCAAAGAAAAACATCATCATCTAATCCTCTTATTTTACAGATTGGGAAAGAGACCTAGAGAAGGGAATGACTAGCCTCAAATTACACCAAAAAAGAACAGCAGAGCTGGAAGTAGAATCCGTATATTCTGACTCCCATTGTAATGCTGACATGCTAATAGTCATCATGTCTATCCCTCATCTTGTCCTGGAGTGAGACTGGGGTTGGGGGTGTGTGTAATGAATGGTTGAATTCAAATCTCCAAGTGTTAGTGAATCCCAAAACTACAGATAAAAAGCAGCCCTACTCAGAGCCCCTTAAGTACACACAGGGTCAGATTCTCCATTTTCTTTCCGGAATGATGCTGGTGATTCCCCTCCTTACTTACTGAATTCAGAAAAAGCCATTTGTAGGCATGGAGTAAGAGTCACAAAGTCAGACACTCATATTTATATCCCAGATATTTATTAAGACCTCTACAGTTTTGGAGACATTGCTGGCATTCCTAACAATCCAGGATCACTCTAGAAGCAGAAAATGCCTAACATGAGAGAGAAGAGATAAAAGGTTTTGGGAAGACATATTCCCTCCCTTCATGGAGTTTATAGTCTCCGTACCATGAACTTATAGAATTAGAAGCTACCTTGGACATCAATTGGCTTTATTCTATAATTTTGCCATTGAGAGGCTTAGTAAAGTGACCTAATTTACTCAAGGTCACCCTTGTAGTAAGTGCCAAACAACTTGAACCATGACCTCCTGATTCCCCATTCCAATGCCCTCTCTGCTAACTTCCAGCTGGCTTTCATCTGCATATGCTCATACGTTATTTTGTCTTATCATATTTCTTTTATTGTTGGCAAGAAATACCATGTGATTCCAGGTTCACAGGGCTGGATTAGCAGCCACCTGGAACATTTCACCACGGGTAATTTTGTATTAAACAGTAGGCTTTTTAACCATGGTAGAAAATCATGAAGGATAATATGTAACAATCATACATAACAACACACCCTCATAGGTGGAAAAGGCTGGTTTGGAAAAAACACAAAAAAATCTCTGTGAGAATGATGGACCGAAAAAAAACCTGCCTGTTTGTTTTCCATCAAACAGATTTGTTTGCTCCCAGTTTGGAAACATTGCTTTCTTTACTGACTTAGACAAAAAAGATTCTGAAAGTGGAAAATAACAAACAGATGAACCACCACACACCTGGCCCAGAGAAAAACCAGCCGCAGTTAACACAGATTCTGAGGGACAGGCCAAGGTCGAGGAGGGCTGTGAGTTGGAGCAATATAACTCTATGCAGGGCTGAAATGAGGAGAGGGAAGGGTGGCTACTTATCATTTTTTTCCTCAGGTGTTTCCTGTAGAGCTGCCAGATCTTTCCATGGTGATTTATCACCTGCACTTTGAGAGGAAATTTAATATTTGGTTTAGGAAAACGGCATGAAATGAAGGGATTCTGAGAAATGCCCAGCCTCTTGGGAGGGTGACACATTTGAAAGGCAGCTCTGAGATGGAGTCTTTTTTTACTTTTTAAAACACTTAGATTTACTAGAACCATAGGATTTAGTGCTGGGAACCAGCAAGTTTAACTCCTTACTTCTTAAAGGTAAGGGAACTGAAGCCCGTGTAGGTTATGTGACACTCAAGGTCACATCAATCATTAACTGTTAATAAAAGTCTACCATGTTCCTATAGTGTGATAAACACTGGATTTATATATATATATATATATATATATATATATATATATATATGTATGAGACCTGGGATTGAACCCAGTTCCATGTTTCTAAATCCAAAGCTCAGTCTACTATACCAAGGATATATAGTAGAGAAAATACTATACCGGGGGGTCAAAGAGACCTGTGTATGTCACTGATTCCTTCTATGACCTTGAGAAATCACTATTCTTCTCTGGGTCTCCATTTTCCAATCTAGAAAATGATGAATTTCATCTTAATGATCTTTGTCCCTTTCAGATCTAGCACTCTATGATTCTTAGGCTGGAGAAGCAGCACCTTACAATGAAAGAGGCTTTGGAGTTGAGGGATCTGGGTTCAAATCCTGTTTCCATTACTTCCTACCTGTATAACCCTGTGGAAATCACTTCACTTTTCAGTTACTTGATTTCTTCATGTAAATGATGAAGAAGGAAAAGAAGAAAGAGAGGGAGGGAGGAAAAAAAGAAGGAAGGAGGGAAGGAAGGAAGAAAGGAAGGAAGGAAGGATTTATTAAGTGTCTACAATGCCTCAGGCAACATATAAAACTTTATAAACACTTTATAAATATTATCTCATTTGATTCTCATGGCAACCCTGGGAGGTAGGTATTATCCCTATATTACAGTTGAGTAAACTGAGGCTGAGGTTAAATGACTTGCCAAGAGTCCCATAACTAGTTAAGGACTTACGCTGCATTTGAACTCAAGTCTTCTCACTTCTAATTTCATCACTATAATGCTAACCCAAGTCTTACTGACATCACCTCCCTCAGCCTCCTCTACCCTCTGGCTGGAGGAATAGAAATTGAAGTATTAGACTCATCCCAATTCCTTCTTTTTATAGATGGCAGAAACTGAACTTCCAGGACTTCTCAGTTTGCATCTGCTACTCTGTCTTTTTCCAACTCCATGAAATAAGATACCTTGTGTCAAGTACCCTTCAGGTTCCCCTACTACCACTTCCTTGCCTCCTTTTGTCTGTTGTCAGTAGCTACCCAAGTGCAGGGAATGTCTTTTTATTAATTGTTATCACCAATACTTTGTACGATGCCTGGCCCTTAGTAGGTGATTAATCAATGTATACTGGATATGATGGATTGGATACCTAACTCCAAGTCCTGTACTCTTTATCCACTAACATGCCTTGCTCCCTTCTGGGAAGGAAAAAGGTGTTAAACTAAACAGTCTCTGCAGTCCATTCCAGCTCGAAATCTATGATCTTATTGTTATTAGATCATGTTGTACGGAGGAAAGAGCACTACACTCCAATTGAGGACATCTGAGTCCTGCTATTAACTAACTATATGACCTCAGGGAAATTACTTGACTTTTTTTGGCTTTAGTCTCCCCATTTAAAATGAGTTTTGTGTTAAAGGATTTCTCTGCTTCCTTCTAGCTCCAACAGTCTCAGGCAAACTCATCAGTCCTCACTGTTTTCTCCACCAGTGCCCTGGGAATGGTTGTAGTGGTTTTCACCCCAATTTGGTGAAGTGAAAGTCGAGAGAACTGCCAAATTCAAAGATCCTCCCACCAAATCCCTAAAGAAGCCTGAGATGAAATCAAGATAAGGGAATTCTTTGGGTTCTTCTTGGCAGCACCAGACTCTAAAAGATCTGGACATTTCTGAGCCTTTCCTGAGCAAAATGACATACTTTGGTATAGATTGTGAGACATGGGAGACACTAACACTAGTGCCCAGCATGGAATGTCCTCCACAAAGAAGCTGTTGTCCTCTATGAACAAAGCAGAATTGCAATAGCTCAAAAGAAATGCAAGATGCACAAATGTTCAGATGTCTCCATTCCAAATGTCCGCATAGGCTATTTATGCCTCACTTGTGGTAGAGTCTTCCAAACTAGTAATGTTTTCATCAGCCACAGTCAGACACACTGTACTTTAACCCCATTGTAGTCATTTTGGTCTCTTTCAGTATGAAGAACAACAATGATAATGACGAAATAAAGAAACGCATCAAAGTATTCAACAAATCAAAAGGAGTAATGATGGGCCTATGTAAAGTACAAAACAGGACCAATGAAGATTCATGTATGAAAAGTGTTGAGAGATTTGCCATTAAGGACATACATGGCCAGAGAAAGAGATGGGCTGCTCATAAAGTAAAAATTAAAGAAAGCAGATGAATAGTTGTAATACTGCCTTGGTATCCTTGAAACATTAAAAGACCTGCCTAGGTTAACAGAAGAAAAAAAATAGAATATCTAAATAAACTTATTTTAGAAAAAGAAACTGAACAGTCATAAATGAATTTCCTAAGAGGGTGGGGAGGGACATCAAGACTATATGTATTTACAAGTAAATTCTAACAGATGTTTAAAAAGCAACTAATATTGATATTAAATAAATTATTTAGAATAATTGGCAAAGAAAAAGTCCTACCAAACTCCTTTTATGAAACAAATATGGCACCGATACATTAACCAGGAAGAACAAAAACAGAGAAAGAAAAACAAACATCAATGTCACTAATGAATCTGAAATTATGCCCGAAGAATTATACAACTGTGTATATCCTTTGACCCAACAATACCACTTTTTGGTCTGGTTCCCAAGCTGACCAGGAAAAAAGGAAAAGAACCTCTATGTTCTCAAATATTTATAGCAGCTGTCTTTGTAGTGGCAAAGAACTGAAAATTAAGGGAACGCCCATCATTTGGGGAATGGCTAAACAAGCTGTGGTATGTGATTGTGATGGAATGCTACTGTGCTGTAAGAAATGATGAGCAGGTGGATTTTAGAAAGACATGGAAAGACCTGAATGAAATAGTGAAGAGTGAAATGAGCAAAACGAAGAGAATGTTGTATAGAGTAATAGCAATATTGTTTGAAAAACAACTGTAAAAGATCAAGTTATTCCAAATATTATAAGTACTCAAATCAACTACAAAGGATCTATAAAATGCTATCCACCTCCAGGAAAGAAATGATAATTTGAAGTATGCATAGTATGGTTTTACATATATATGTACACATATATATGTATATCAAATCATGGCTTTCTCTTAATGCAGGGTGGGGAGGGAAGAGGACAGTTGAGAACTTAAAATCTAACCAAAAAGATTTTTAATTTAATTTTTAAAAACATTAAAAGAACCATAAGAAATGTCAATGCTATATGAAGGTAAAGTAGAAAGGGAATAAGCACCATAGTCAGAGGAACCATATTCAAATCCTGCCATTAATGCTTACTACCTATATGTCCTTGGGCAAGTCACTTAACCTCCATGAGCTTCAGTTTTCTCATTGTAAAATGAGGGAGTTCACCTAGATAGCCTCTAAGACCCCTCCTAGATCTAGTACTATGAGCCTAAGGACTTAAACAAAAAATAGGAATAGGTTAAAAGTTGTGGATTGATTTCACCCTATAGTTATTGGAGGACAAACCCACAGGAGTAGGACAATGGATCCAATATAGTATCAATAGTATCAATGCACTGATATAAGTGAAACACCAAATGAAAGCTTCTATGGCTCTGTTTTCTATACTACAGGAGAATATAACATTCCTGGAGAGAGGAATTCAGTTTAGCTCTTTTGAGTCCACCTCTTTTGGGATTATCAAAGGGCTCCATAAAGCAGGCTCTTACTAAAGGCTTATGACTTTAGACATAAGTGTAGTTAATCAGCTACATAGTGCTTTGAAGGGTGAGCTGCAAAAGCCCTACTTCCACTCTACCAAAATAGCTATGATACTATTGTTGTTCAATTCTTTCAGATTCTTTGTGGTTCCATTTGGGTTTTTCTTGGCAAAGATGCTAGAATGGTTTGCCATTTCCTTCTCCAGATCATTTTGCAGATCAGAAAACTGAGGCAAGAAGACTTAAGTGACTTGTCCAGGGTCACATAGCTAGTAAGTGTCTGAGACCAGATTTCAACCAGGGAAGATAAGTCTTTCTGAATCTGAGACCAGCACACTGCATTGTGCTACTTAGTTACCCTGAGCTCAAGAGGGAAATTAAAAATTTAGCAACAACTATTTTTGGAGATGGTATAAAGTAGGACCCTTGCACTCATTTCTCTTTTTTTTAATTATTATTTTTAAAATTTTTTATTGACTTGTTTGTTTACTTTTAGTTTACAAGATTCAGTTCTAGAATCACTTGAGTTTCAGATTTTTCTCCCCTTCCTCCCCACCCCCCACCCCCACCATGGTGGCATACAATCATGTATAGGATCTGCAAACTCTTTCACATTGTACAATAGTCTGGTTGTATAGGCGTTATAGACAATGGAGCTGCACTCATTTCTCTAGCTCTCCCTCAAAACTTTCCTTCTAAGTTTCTACTTCAAATGTCTACTGCTCACATAATTTGCATAAACTAGCCCAAGCACCTGTCCTTGGTGGTGAGAAAGAATAGTTTTTTCCCCACTGGGCATTTTGGGTTTACAGCCAACAGAGGGCACCAGAGCTACAGAGAAGCATGTTGTATGTTTCAGGTCTCTAGCCTATTTGTACACCTGTAGAGGTAGACAGTAAAGCTTTAATGATATCCAAATGGTTTTATTCTATGGATAACATTCTGGTTCCATGGTGTTACCGTTTAAGACTATACCCCATTCCATCAGTTGAAATGACAGTTAGCATTCCCAACTTGAGAATTTTCTGATACCAGCAGAATCTAGTATTAGATGAGATGGGAAGATAAATATAATTTTTAAATTAGACAGGAAGATCCTTATTATTTTTTACTGTAAAGAATAGGATCACCAGATTTGCAGATGAGGAAACTGAGGTTGAGGGAAGAAAAGTAATTTTGTCCAAGGTCACTTAGATTATAAGTGGCAACACTAAAATTTGAGACAAAGTCTTTTGACCTCAAATCCAATTCTCTTTTCATTGCACAAAACCAACTGAGATTATTTTTCAACAAAGGTCCAAATAAAAATTTTCAAAGGCATTTGTCATGTACTTACTATGTGCAAAGACCAGGGACAGGCTCCATCAAGAATACAGAAATGTGATAGGGCAGGAGCTAGAAGTTTCTATTTGGAGAGGAAAGAGATTATCCATTAATTCAGTGAAGTGTTTTGATAAATATTTCCATAGATTGAGTCTAGATGTTTAATATTATGCCAGTGTTTAATGAGATCTTCTGATGATTATTTTCAAAAAATGTCAACAAATCCACTTTGGTATCTACAAAGCATTAGTCCTTCAGCTCCATACTCTTCAAAAACTCATTCCAAATGAATCATTGGCACTGATCCCTAGTCTGTCATGTACAAATTATCTTTTAGGTATTTATTTTGGAAGGAAAATCAATCCAGTTGTTTTGACCACAAATTAGGTTCTACTATTCAAAATAAATGCTGACTAAATGCAAGAGTCTAAGTTCTGTTACTAGCTAGAAATAAGTGAGTGGCACGTCTCTATATGCACCAATCCTGCACTTTGCTCATCAAATAAGAGTTATTTTAAATGTTATATTTTATTTGATATATTTTGTTTCTTTATCACCTTAATAAGGATGCCAGTAAGGGCTAATCTTTGAATCATGTACAGATAATTTCTGCCTGTTTTCAATATAATCATATAGAAACCTTACTGAGACATTTTTTGGCTATGACTGATTCAGGCCAGCAGTTAGTACTGTGTGCTAATGAAAAGTCTTTTAATTGACTTCAGAGCAAGAAGAAATTGTGATTCCCTGAGTTAGACCTTGGAAGACGTGTAAAAAAGTTAACTCATCTATCTCTCAGATTCTTTCTGGCGAGAATTTGACAAGTCAAGATTGTTTCAAGCTGCTACTAAGAATCAGTTGGAGAAGGGCATCAAAACTATCTTCTGCCCAACAATGGTGACTGTGAGCACGTGGCCCCCTCTACCTCTGCATTTATTCTTTCCTAATAGAAGATCAATATGTGCTCCAAGAGATATGTCCAAGCAGCAATCTGGTAAGTTTTGGAGAGCCAAAGGCATACATACATGGAAACTGGAGTCAGTACGCACAGAGCCCAGAAGCCAATAGCATTAGCCACTGGTGTTGGCAGAGACCTTTTGTGGACTGCAAGGTCTAGTAGAGTGGCAAATAGTGCTCTGTCTCAGCAGCAGACAAGCCCTTGAAGGAAACGGCCCAGCAATAAATTGACCTGCTTAACATAGCTCAGGAATGGATTGATCTGTTCATCTGAGGTACCATGATATGTCCAGCTAAGTTTCCTGTACGACTGAGATGCCATGCTAGCTCAGCTGAATAGCAGAATAACATGTATCAGCAATATTACAGCATCAGATAGATTTGATGAGGGTTCCACAAAGGGAAAAAAGAACTTAAAATGACAGGAGGTGGGACCACATATTTTGTCTATATAAATGCTTAACTACCTTTATACTTTAAATTTGAGCCCACTGTCTCCAGGGATCTTCTGTGGGAAAAGGGGATTGCACTGACAGTTTAAGGGATGTTTTGTGCCAGCTGTTCATTCTATCCTTTCTCAGTAAAACTCTTTTTAAAAAAGCATTTGATGTCAACTGGTTAACTGTTAATGAACAGCACACCTGTAGGGGCTCGGATGCTAAAGTGATAGAAACTGCAGTCCCTCAGGGTTTACCCTAGAACCCTGAGCAGTGGTAAATAGCCACCCTCTGGTGAAGCCAACTTGTGAGTGCAAGTGCCCAGTTTGGGGGAGTGGCCCCAGAGGGAGAGTAATAACTTCCTTTCTGAATATATCTGTCCCACTCACCCCCATCCCTAATAAATAACCAAGTGTAACAAAAATAAAAAGAAAGAAAATGAAAATAAATCAGTTCAGCAGAAGTGATCAATACACAATGATGTTTGACTATATCCACAGTGGTCCATATCCATATATTCAAACTTTACAAAAAAAAAGTAGGGAAGTACATTTTCTCATATGTTATTCATTATAATTACATGATGCTCAGGTTGTTTTGAATTGTTACTGTTTTTCTTTCCACTCACATTGTTTTAGCTATTTAGGCATATTGTTTTCCTGTTTCTGCTTACCTCTCTCCCCATTAGTTCATATTAGTCTTCTTGTGCTCCTCTCAATTCTTCATATTTGTTATTTCTTATGGTGCCATAATATTCTATTACATTCATGCATCATAATTTACATAGCCAGGCCCCAATCAATGACATTTATTTCATTTCTAGTTCTTTGTGACCATGAAATGTATTGTGATGAATATATCTGTAGATGGGAAATTTCTTTCTATCTTCAGCCTTTCTGGGATATGTGCCTTTTTTGCAGTGAGATCTCTCAAAGGGTACAGACATGTTAATCCTTTTATTAGCTCAATTCCAAATTGCTTTCTCAAAAGGTTAGACCAATTCGTATCTTCACCCACGTAACTCTCACACACTTTCCAACACTGGCCCATTTTTTGTCATCCTTCCCAATTTGTTGAGTATGAAGCTAAACCTCAGACATGTTTTGATCTGCATTATTATTATTAGGGCTTGGGAGAAATTTTTCATATAGTTATCAGTAGTGTGCATTTCTTATTTTTATATCCTTTGACCATTGGTCAAATTGGTGTTTTTAATCCAGTCTTTTAAAGAACAATATTATACCTGGTATTCTGTACAAGCTCTAAGCATGAAACATTTGAGACTCCAAAAAAATTAAAGTTAGGCTGTCAGAAGGATAATGGACAGTTACACAGTGGGTGAGAGTAGGCCACAACATGTCTCCAATCAGAAGAATCATAAGTATACTAGATGGGGTACTGGAATTAGAGGCAAGGAGATCCAGGTTCAAATCCTGCCTCAGACACTTACTAGTTAACCTCTCTGTACCTCCGTTCCTTCCTCTACAAAATTCAGAGGTGGTGAAGTTTCTTTAGCTTCTTCTAGCAACAAATACAAGAACTTGTGCTGGACAACTTATCTGTCAAAGTGATCTGCCTCAGGACATAGAATCCTTTTGCAGAATGTATAGGAGGACATGAAAGAACATAGGCAGACAGTGCCTGGAATTTAGTAAAAAGAAAAAAAAAGGTGGGGGAGGTAATGCAAGCTTTGGCCGATCTTCTGAAAACTGGAAGGGCTTCAAGCACAGTCATTGTTACCAGCTTGACCTCTGTCTTCTTTGGACGAGCCTAGCTAAGCATGAAGAGACCCATCACCAGATTGATAGCAGGAAGATGCCTGTTCCAGGCACAGCACAGCCACCCTTGAAGACCATCCCTCAAATTATAGGAAGGATGTAATCTTTGTGGCTAGAAAGAGGGATCATGCTGTTGAGCTAAAGATCCTTGGAATATGAAAGTATAGAATTACTGTACTGGAATAAAAGCTTCCTCAGTTCTATTGTGGACTTTACACAGTGTGTTATTGCCATGCATAAAGTCATTTATTGCTATTGCTCAAGCTCAGAAAAGTACCTACTGGCCTGACGTGTGTGATTTGGTTTTGTTCTTTTTAAGTTAAGTAAAGAACAGCCTGGACTCACAAGCCAAAGTTGTATAAAGAATCAAAATTAGTTTGTCAATCATTTACTAAGCATCTACTATGTCCAAATAGTCATTCTGGTCAGAGGATGGGGTAAAGATGAAGACACCACAGTCCTTATCCTAAAGGAGCATACAATCTAGTTGGGCAAACAATACACGTACCCAAATAATGGTGATACATAGTAAAAACTGTTCCATGCTATACAAAGGAAGTTGTTTGGTGTGCCTAACTCTGTGACTCCATTTGGGGTTTTCTTGGCAAAAATACTAGAGTGATTCGCCATTTCCTTCTCCAGCTCATTTGACAGATGAGGAAACTGAGGCAAACAGGGTTAAGTGACTTGCACTGGGTCACACAGCTAGGAGGTATCTGAGGTCAGATTTGAACTCAAGAAGATGAGTCTCCCTGACTGTAGGCCCAGCACTCTATCCACTACTCCACCTAGTTACCCTACAAAGAAAATGAGAGCCATACAAACAATGCTTGTAGGAAACCAGAGCAGGGAGGCCTCAGATGGAAGTTCTATGGACGGGGCTCCCTATGATGAAGAATTAAAGAGGCTACAATGCACTGAAGTTAAAGCTCTAACACATAAGAACTCCTGTGAACTATTAAACTGAACAAGTATTTCTTAAGTACCAGCTAGGTGCCATGCCTTATGCTGGGCTAAGAGAGATTCACAGATTTTTTTTTTAAAGACAGATCTCTGCTCTCAAAGTGATTAGTATTTCCCTCTTAGCTACTTAGTCCCTGTGGAAACTCAGGAAATTCAAGGAACATCTCTCAGCTTCAGTGTCCTTATTTGCAAAATGCAGGAATAGTCTCTAAAGTCCCTTTCAGCTCTTAATGCACAAACCAAGACTAGTAAATTATAATGGCAGCCTATCCTCTGTTCCTTATGGCAGGCAAATAACATACAGCTGTGAAGTTCATTTTCCTTGACAACTCTCTCTGACCTATATTTAATGATTTGGTAACACAGCAACACACTAGACAGTCTCATACCTACAATGCTATTTCATGCATGCCCTGCTAGGAAGAGATGCTGAATAAATTCATTGGTGTTCATAGTTTTCAGAAAGGAAGTGACCTTCTGGCCTTTCTATCCCTCATTTCTATGTGGGGCAGGAAGAAAGAGAAGCTGAGTTTGTGGATCAACCCAATTAGGACTTAGCTTTAAGCCTCTGCCTACTGGCATAACCCCACTCTTTTTTGGCCCACAATATTTCTGTAGCCTGCTCTTCTGACCTTGACTTAATGGAATGGATTCTACAGAGAAGCAATAATTCGTGCTTGGATATTGTTTGCGGCATCTACTATTATCATATAATTGACAAGCATATAAATAGTACATAATAAGGAGGACACAATACACAAGAATTTTTTAAATTACAGCTAATGCATCTATCCAGAGATGGTGAGCTTTCTATTATCCTCAACTTCAGAATCTCCCTGGACAGAAAATTAATCAGGACCTAGAAATTCTAGGAAATGCAGTTTTATTTCCTCTGGAGTGGGCAAAGGAGCTTAACATACAGTTCCTACAAGCTGTTCAACCCACATTTCCAGTAGGAGTGGACAACAGGTGCTTATGCTAACACTGGTGCTCCCAGCAAGACAAATGATCTCAAGATCTGGTTGGACTGAGAAGACAGAAGCTTGTCTCAGTCTAGGATGTCTAGTTCCCTGGAAGGGACTTCCAGCCTCCTCTGGCAACTGATAGTTTGTCATTAATGAAGCAGAGTGGGCATGTCCAACAGTCATCTCTGGCAAGAATCCAGCTACCATGCCCCTTGATCTTGGCATCCCTGCCTTCCGATACAATACCCTCTCCTACTGCTCCATCTTGTCATTTCCCATCACCATACACTAGTCAAATCCTCATTGTCATCCACATCAGGGTGGGCAAAAGGGAAAGAAAGTGAGACAGGTGCTACATCTGTTGTTCATCCTTTGTTTTTAAAAAGGACCAATGACATCACAGGGTGATGTCTTGACTTGCACATGAATTGGGTTTAAGTGAGGCAGGGTTGCACAAAGTTGTTAGCCTCACTCTCTTCCTGAGACATTAATGTCAAGTAGCAGGACAAAAGTCAAAATGGCATGATGGTCCAGGATGCAGTAGATGACCTTGGCATCTTCGGTGTCAACCAGGCTCTAAGCACTCCACAATGCCTACTTCAGCTGCCTTCATGGTCATTGGAACAAATTTGTTCTCATATACCCATTCCTCTTGGGGAAGTCTTCACATGCTTGGGGGTAGATGCTCCCCTAACTCACCGTCAATGGCTATAAGGCTTGTTGGTTACCGTCAAGCTGGTTTAGCCTGTCTGCCAAGATGGTTTTATTGGGGTGTGGCTGGTGTACATGCTTTCTTGGAGCTACAGGTGAGAGTTGAGTGACAGGTGGACACAAAAGTTAAACAAGCAGCCCTGAAAAGGGCTCCATAAGAGCTCATGCCAATGGTGCTAGTCCTCAGGTAAATAGTGCAGTGGATAGAGCATCATACCAATAGTCAAGAATATCTGAGTTAAAATAAAACCTAAAACATTTACTAGCCATATGACCTTTGGCAAGTCACTTAACTCTGTCACAGTTTCCTCATATGTAAAATGAGCTGGAAAAGGAAATGGCAAAATAACATAGTATCTTTGCCAAGAAAACCCCAAATGAGGTCACAAAGAGTTGGACACAATGGAACAACAACATTCTTGCGTACTACATTTCATGTGGAATTCAATAGCTAATTCCTTTCATTTATGTCAAAGTCAATATATAACTTCTAAAGAGGAGGGGAGGATAATGCTCAATGTCAAAAAGGCACATAATGCTTTTGTACATCGTCACCTACTCTTCTTATGTTTCATCAATAAATCAAAAAATCAAGTATTTATTGTGCTAAGTGCCCAGGACTGAGCAAGGCACTTAGGATACAAGGACAAAGGTTAAAAAATTCCTAGTCTCAAGTAATACTATATTCTATAGGGAGAAACAATACATCTATACATGTGAGCATATATAGAATAAATACAAAACAATAATAATAATAAAGCTAACATTTACAGAGCACTTAAAGTTTGCAAACTTTACAATTATCTTATGTGATCCTAACAATAACCTGGGAAGTAGGTGCTATTAATATTTCCATTTTATAGATGAAGAAACCACGGTAGAGGTTAAAGGAGCTGTCCAGAGTCACGTACCTAGTAAGTATTTAAGAATGAATTTGAATTCAGAACTCCAGGACCAGTGCTCTATCCATGGTGCTAAGCTCTGCCTGCTTTCCTCTGTCCCTTTTTCCACTGTTCTATCTACTTCAGTTAGAAGCAAGTAGGTGATGCAGTGGTTTGAGTGCCAGTCCTGGAGTCAAGAGGACTTGAGTTTAAATCCAGCCTCAAACACTTACTAGATATGTAACCCCTGGGTAAGTCACAACCTTGTTTGCCTTCATCTGTAAAATGACCTGGAGAAGGAAATGTCAAACCTATGCAACATTTTTGCAAAGAAAACCCCAAATGGGATCATGAAGAGTTGGACATGACTAATAAATTAAACAAGAACATCCACTTCAGCAAGCTGCCTCATTTAGAGAGGTAAGGTACTAGAAGTTAGGGCATCAGGCAAGGGTGCATATAGAAGGGGTTGAGCTAATTCTATAAGGCAGAGGTAAGGGAAAAATGTGTTCCAGGCATCAGGGATGGCCAGTACAAAGCAAGCATGATGGATAAGGTTTAGGAAGAAGAACACTTTTAATTGTCCATAGCAAAAACCTCCCAAGTCTATAAGATTTCAGCAACATTGCTCAGTCATTTCAGGGACAGTCAGGAGCAGTATCCCTTGCAGACCATCAGATGTCCTATGTCCTATCATTATATGGATGACTTTTGTGTCTCATTTTGCTTCCACAAAGCAGGAGGAAGGCAGGTCAGTATATGCTGCATGGGAAAGAAGGCATCCAGAAAATGTCTTAAACGATGAAGCAGCAACCCATCCCATGGCCCATGTGAAATTAACCCTGATCTACACATACCCTTGTTCCCATCCCTCCCTATCTCCTCTCAGACCATGTTTTATTAGTCTATCAGAACTCTGCTGTTAGAGCTGAGTCAAGAGGGAGCACAGTTGACCAGCCCCATGAACACAAAGGCAGAGTACATAAGCTGCTGCTGAAAAACAATAATGCTTTGGGGAAGGCAGATTGAGACAGACACTCCCCTAGCGACACACACAGTCAGATCCCCTGACATTTCCTACATCTTGTCTCCTGATTGAGTATTGACCTCCCCGTCTGAATGTTTACTTGCACATTAATTTCCTATGTCTTTATCAGCTGCCTGACTTGTGGAGCTCCAAAGAAACCCTGACAATGACTCATTCTGGACTTTTGGCTCAAATTTATTTGAATCTCATTTTAGACCCTGTTCTTCTCCATTACTTATGTTTTCTGTCTTTAATCTCTCCCTCTCCACTACCTTTCTCTTTTAAGCCAAGAAACACATGCAGGGTCTACCTCGACCCCAAAACAGACAAATAAGCAAACAAAAATAAATCTTCTACCCTTTGAAATTCTGAAGTTGTCCTTCTATTTTAACCTTCAATCTAGCAACTCTGGTCAAAGACTAATTCCAAAACTGAGTGGATTGAGGCCTTCAGGTTCAGGGTAGGGACAGGGTCTCTAGAGGCCTAGCCAGAAGAGGTCATTGTTCCTGATGAGAAGAGCAATACAGATGTGAAGACATCTATACCAGCTAGTCCTTGTAGATGGCTTACGGCATGAAGCTTCTCTCTAAGATTATCTCTCTCCAGTTTATCCCATATATAGCTTCTTTGGACTTTGCTTTTTGATTGTCATCTCTCTATGAGATTGACAGGAAAGACTAGATTTCTTTTGGTCTTTATATTCACAGTATAGTATTTGTCCACAGTAGGTGCTTAATAAATGACTGTCAATCATTAAAGCCAGTGAGTGGCTGTAGTGGGAATTTGCACCCCAGGTCATCTAATGCTAAGACCAGTGCTCTTTTTTCTCCAACTTGTTGTTGTTATGATGGTAACGATTAACAGGTGTGGTACTGCTGACACGGGTTCTCATGACCATCTAAATTACTAAACAAACACTTGCTAAGTGGCTACCGTTTTCCAGGATAGTGTTAGGTTAGAAGAATATAAAATAAAAATGAAAAATCAAGAAAAAAGCATTTATTTATGTGTTAACAACATGTTAAGTTTTGGGGATATAACTATTAATTTTATTAAGTCCTCTACCCTCAAGAAACTTATATTCTAATATAGGGAAGCAACTTATAAAATCAAGAGGTATCCAGGAAAGGGTGTCTGGATAGGTGAAGGGGGGGTGGGGCTTGATATATGTGGTACCAAGCAAATCAAATCAACAAACACTAAACACCTATTATGCAGATGACTGTGATAGGCTTTTGAGATACAAAAAGAGGCAAAAGACAGTCCCTGCCCTCAAGGAGCTTACAATCTAATGTGGGAGACAACACATAAACACATACATATGAAGCACACTATATATAGGATAAATAGGAAATAATGAACAGAGGGAAGGCACTAGAATTAAGAGGGATTAGGGAACACTTCCTGTAGGAGGTAGGATTTTAGTTGGGATTTAAAGAAAACCAGGAAGGCCAGTAATCTGAGCAGGAAAAAGAGACCATTCCAGGCTTGGGGGACAGCCAGAGAGAATGCCCAGAACCAAGAGATGAATTATCTCCTTCATGGAACAGCCAGGAGGTCAGCGTCCCTGGATGGAAGAGAATGTGTCAGAGAGTAAGGTATAAGAAGACTGGAAAGGGAGGAGGGGGCTAAAGTATGAATGATTTTGAACATTATATATTCTCTCCTGGGAGCAGTAGGAAGCCATTGGAATTTATTGAGTAGGAGGGTGACATGATTGGACCTGCACTGTGGAAAAATCCACTTTAGTGAATAAATAGAGAATGGATTAGAGTAGAGAAAGAGTTGAGGCTGGCAGACCTACCATTAGGCTATTGCAATAATCAAAGCTTGAGGTAATGAGGGCCTGAACCAGGGTGGTAACAGTGTCAGAGAAGAGAAGGGGGGTTATTTGAAAGATGTTGCAAAGGTGAAATGGATAGGCCTTGGCAACAGCTTGGACATGGATAGGGTGAGACATGGTGAGGAGTCCAGGATGATTCCTGGGTTGTGAACCTGAGTGACTGGGAGGTTGGCGTTGTCTTCTGTAGTAAAAGGGAAGGTAGGAGGGAGGAGGAATTTAAAGAAAAAGATAATGAGTTCTGTTTTAAACATTGAGTTCCAGATGTCTCCTGAACATCCAGATCAAAATGTCTAAAAGGCCATTGGAGATGGGAGATTGGAGCTCAGCAGAGAGATTGGAGTAGGAAAGAGTTGAGTAGATTTGAGAATCATATGGTGAGATGATCTGAGTGCATGACTGATTGAGAAGTAAAGGTGAAGGAAGCATGGTGTGATGTCTAAAGCCAGCAAAAGATATAGTTGGCCAAGTGAACTAACTTGCACATGCTCAGTCACCAATCAACTGGGTTGGGCCTTAGGATGGAAGCTCCAAAGATAAGGGGTTTAACTTCTCCAGGGACTAGGGCTTGGATTCAGAAAAACAACATTATCTTAAAGTCCAGATCTTGGGTCTTCTGGAGAGGGTCCTGGGTGAAGTGGCAAGGAGTCATTCAGTAGTGGCAGTGAGATGTATTGGGTGAATGACTAGATGAGATGTGATATGATGTAAATCTGAAGCATGAATTCAATTTCTAAATCTTTATTTGCATTGTATAATCCAACAGGGGTGAAGAACCTAAAGCCTGGAGGCCACAGGTGACCCTCTAGATCCTCAAGTGCAGCTTTTGACTGAATCAAAACTTCACAGAGCAAGGATTGTTCTTGTTCTGTTCTTGTTCTTATTCCATGAAGTTTGGATTCAGTCAAAGGGCTGCACTTGAGGACCTAGAGGGCCACCTGTGGCCCTGATAGAAGCTAAATCCAGGTGTCCAAGAAATGATTGATCTACCAACTATGTTATGACAGGTGAAGCAGTTTTCCAGGCTACCTAATGCCAGAAGTCTAGTTCCACTCTCAGATGAACCCATAGGGTTAAGTTGGGACCAGATTTCTACCAGATGTTAGCAGATGAAGTAATGTTTACAGAAGTATTCATCTTAAAATGGTCCCCTGCAACTGAAACCTCTAGCCACAGTCTGTGACCACAAAATAATGTGTTGAATGAATGAATGAATGAATGAATGAATGGGATAGTGAGACACTCAAGGTCCTCCTTAGTTTTGGTATTTTCTCATTTTGTTTGTTATTCATGACCTGGTTTTTCCTCTAACAGTAGTTTACAATTGTTTCCATTAATTTATATAGCACTTGTACACATTGTCTCTTCTGATCTTTACAACCCTGTGAGGTAGGTAATAAGACCACTATCCACTCTCTCCATTTCATACATAAGGGAGCTAAGTATCCTTATTCTATAAATGTTTGAGAAAGTAAGGAGATTTTCCCAGGACCACTCAGTTAGTAAGAGACAAAGCTATGACCCTGTCTTTTGACTGCAAAACCAGTGGCTTTTCTATGAGAGCATGCTGCTGCCTGAGTCAAACACATTGTGGAGATGAATTTTCTGCTTCAGGGTCTCATATAATGCATTCCAAACACCCAAAGAAATGACTTTTGGATTATCTGTGCCATAGCTTTGCTCCATTAGTTTAGATAATGGATAGTTGAGTGTACTTCGGAAATGCCACTTAAAAAAACAACCAAGCAGAATTAAGAGCAGATAGATCAATAGCTGGGCCATCATCCTTTCTACTCAAAATGCCATTACTGACAGTGTTATAACCCATGTGTCTATTTGTAGCTGAAAAGACTGATGAGTGACCTCTGGTCCTCTCAGCTCTCAGTACACTTGTCTGGTCCTGTTAGCTCAGTTGATTAGAAAAGGGAACTAAAAATGAGGCCAAGGTCCTTTATGAATACTGACCATAACATAGGCCAGGTGGTAGGGGGCCACCAGTTCTGTCTCAAATACTAGCCAAACAAGAAAGCACAAAGATTACAGATGGAGTCCCGGTGTCATCTTTATATGCAAAATACAGCACACTAATTTTGTGTTTCCTCTAGAAATGCTAAGGGTTAAAAAGTTCACATTTGCATATAGCACTAAAGTTATGAAACACTCTACATACATTACCTCACTTGAGTCTGGTAAGATCCCTTTTGAGGGAGATGATAGATAGACAGACAGACAGACAGGCAGGCAGGCATGCAGACAGACAGACAGACAGGCATGCAGACAGACAGACAGACAGACAGACAGACAGACAGACAGATAGATAGATAGATAGATAGATAGATAGATAGATAGATAGATAGATAGATAGATAGATAGATAGACAGATGAATGGATAGATATAATCTTTTTATCCTATACTTCAAAACTCCAGTGAATATCAACCCAGTCATATCTGTCCATCTGTTCATCATCTTTCATCAATGTCCTTCTGTAACTTAGGACTAACATTCTTTCTAGCTTCTCTAAGTCCGTTCTGGGCAGTCTTGACATTGCAAGTATACCAATAGGTTGTATAAGCTATTCATGGCATTCTCCTAATGTGAGCGCTCCATTTTTTCTTCATTGTGCTTTTCAGTGTTTTTAGTAGCATTTTATTTTTTCTAATTACATGTAAAGACAATTTTCAATATTGATTTTTTAAAAGATTTTGAGTCTCAAATTTTTCTCCCTCTCTCCATCCTACCCCCTCCCCAAGATGGGAAGCAATCTGTTATAGGTTATGCATGGGCAATCATGTAAAACAAATTTCTATATTAGTCATGTTGTGAAAGAAGAAACAGAACAAAAGAAAACACATGAAAAAGAAAAAATAATATGTTTCAATCTTCAGACACCATCAGTTCTTTCTCTGGATATGAATTGCATTTTCCATCTGATAGTGCTTTTTATAGAGGATATCCCTTTTGCACATCTCTTCCTGAATGATTCCTTGAGAAAACTTAGATTCAGAGAACAGTGCCTTTCCCACAGAAGTAGTGTGTGTGACATAGATAAGATTTAACCCCAGTTCTCCAAATTCTCGTTACTTGTGCCATTATACAAGTCATTTTACCAGTCTGGGACTTAGTTTTATCATCTGTAGTAGTCTTGACCCCAAGGAACTCTAGTCTTTCAACAGTCTGAACCTGGGTTAAAACGCAGAATCACAGAACTTGAAGGGCAAAAGAGGCGTAAGTGGCAGTCTAATCAAACCCATAAACAAAGGAACTGTCACTATAACTTAGCCAATGTGTGGTTGGTCAGCTTCTCCTTTTAGAACTCCAAGGCCTCATTCTAAACATCAAAAGAAATGGTTTTTGACCTCCTGGGGAAAGATGCTTCAATTCTTCAAAAGAATTTTTTCCCCTGCTATCGAGCCTAATTTGCCTTTTTTCCCCCCAACTTCTACCCATTTCTAAGCTCAAACCCACTTATAGCTTAAAACTTTATGATCCTACAAAGAATGCAGGAATGAAATATGAAGGTACATTGACCACATTTAGGTTTTGACTTATACTTGGCATGTACAACTGCCAAAAAGAGGCATAGAAGAAGTACTCTTTAATGCTGCAGACTCTTATTTCATCTTTAATGACAAAGCATAAATAGGGAACTTCTTTCCTTGTTATTGATGGGAAGAGGGTGACTCATAGACCCAAACAATTAGTTGTAGTAAGAGGACACAAGAGGGCGCCCTGCCCTCAAAAAAAGTGTCCTTCATCTTCTAGCTCCTGAATTCCCTGATGAGGCAAATAGTTCCTACATTTACTGAATATTTTCCTTGTTTCAAAAAATATGATTCCTCCAGAATCAATTAAAGCACTAACTATACTAAGACATCATAAAATGTGCAGTGTGGTACAGTAAGATGTAGGAATCTTTCTTTTTTTTGCCTTTTTTTTTGGATGGCAGTTAGGGTTAAGTGACTTGCCCAAGGTCACATGGCTAGTATGTGTGTCAAGTGTCTGAGGATGGATTTGAACTCAGGTCGTCCTGACTCCAGGGCTGGTGCTCTAGTCACTGCTCCATCTAGCTGCCCCAGGACATAGAAATCTTAATTCTGTCACAAAACTACTGAGTGATCTTGGTCACTTCGATAATAGCCAGAGTGCTTTAAGGTTTGAAAGTGCTTTATATATTTGACTCATTTGATCCTCACAACAGCTCAAAGAAACTGACACCTGGGGTGGTGGATAACTTTCTCGGGATCACATAGCTAATAAGAGTCTGAGGCAGGATTTGAACTCAGGTCTTCCTGACTCTAAAACCTGTATTATATGCACTCTATCACCTACCTCCTCCTTCCCTGGACCTTTCCCATATATAAAAGGAAGAGGCTGGACTAAATAACCTCAAAAGTCCCTGCTATCACTGGCATTCCATGATTTTTCTAAAGCTCAGTCTGCTCATCTATAATACAGCAAGGTTGGCAGATGCTCCACTCCTGGGAATATGCCCAATGGATACCACAGAAAGGAAGAAAGGCCCCTGCATGTACCAAAATAGTCAGCCCTTTCAGCAGCAGCCAAAATCTTTGAAATAAAGTGACCAGTTTTTGAATGGGGAATGACTGAACAAATTGTAATATATTTTGCAAAGCAAGCTGGCAAAAATTAGGTGAGGACCATTACAGCATATTACATACTACATTCTAAATAGACACATGATCATAATAATAAAGATAAAACTACAAAAAAATAGGAGAGAAGCACTGTATATCTCTCACAGCTGTGGGTCTGAGGTATATTCTTAACAAAATAAGGGTTAGAAATAATCACAAAAGATAAAATAAATTTGGTTGCATGAAATAGAAAAGATATCATACAGATAAAATTAATGTAACTAGGATTAGAAGGGAAGCCATCAAATGCTATGGGGGGACAGAGGGGAAGGAAATCCTTGTATGAGTTTTCTCTTATAAGTATTTGGTATACAAGATGTATAAACAATTAACATGTATGTATATACTGTAAAGCCAATCAGCAGTAGATTCCTGAGAGAATGCTACTATGAACAGCCTTTAAGATTCAGATTACACAGTATTAGTGAATACTCTGTTTATTCCATTACAAAATCAGATTCAGTACAATGTTCACAGTTTCAATCTTCAGAACAAGGAAAGTCTCAATATTATATCTTATTACAGAAAGGAACAAGGAACAAGAGAAGAATCAGCTGGTTTCCCTAAGGGAGAAACCAGCTTCACATTTTAAGATTCAATCAATCAATTTACAAAAAGGAATGACCTAGTTTCCCTAAGAGGGATTCAATCAATCAATTAACAAAAGGAATGACCTAGTTTCCTAAGAGGGAGTTGATTCAATCAACAATTCACAATATACTGATCTTCCACTCCTG
>CM053595.1:217560658-217598695 GCA_028646575.1 Pseudocheirus occidentalis
ACCCTTCAGGACTTCTCTTGCCTGGAACTCAAGGATCAGCCAGACCACCAACAAATAAAGTCCCATTCTGTTCATATCTTCAGTCAGCTTCACTGAGGAACCAAATCCAAGATCTGTCTGTCTCTCCAAAATTCTCCTGCTTATAAACACTGGCCTTCTCTCAAGTCAGCAGGGGAGTATCTCAGCCAATAGCCTTCTTCCAAGTCAACAGGGGAATTCACATCTTTACACCAATGGACAGAGTTCTATACTTAGCCCTAAGTTACTAGGATCTACTTAACCCTAAGTATATGATCTGCTTAGCCCTAAGTATCTGATCAAACAAATTGATTACCATTACATATATATATGTATAAAAACACATACATACATACGTATGAATTTATATATATATATATATATATATATATGTGCATATATATATATATATATATGTATGTGTTTGTGTGCCTCTAATATCCATTCCCCAATAGATAAGCAGCCAGAGAGTAGGAACAGCTTTCAAAAGAATTAGAAAGTATTCCCAAATGCCTGAAAGAATGCTCCAAAACAAATGCAAATCAAAACAACTCTGAGGTTTTCATAGGGAAGATTATTTTTAAAATGGTAATAGTCAATACTGGAGGTGTGGTGGAATGATAGGTATGCTAATGCATTGTTGGTGGAGCTGTGAATTGGTAAGATTATTTTGGAAAATAATTTGAAATCATGTGTGACCCCTGTCCCAAAGGCCACTGGCATGTGACTCTCTCCCTGTTGGTGGAGATGAATGCTCTTCTCCTGAGTAAAAGGTAGGGTGGAGTTGGTGAGAGACAAAGAGAGTTCTGGCTTTCACCAATCCCCTTTGGGACCCTCTAAAAGCCAATCATCCTTTGGGTTCTCTGCAAGCCAGAATCTTCTTCAAGTTTATTATCAAGTCTGCTTCCAGCTTGGAGAGAAAAATGAAATAGGTGGCTGAAGGAAAAGGCTCTGGGAGGACATGAGAGGAACTGGTAGTAGACACATCACTATTCCCAGCTTGCTCCTCTAAAAACTTCAGGGAGTTTCCCTTAGGTGGGATCTAGGACACTGCCTCTCATTTAAACTGAGTTAACTTTTATCCCAAAGGGAGAGTTCCTTCATTCTATATTGTCTGGTACATTTTCTCTAATCTATTCTTTCTCTCATTTCTGTTTTGTTAGAATTTGGATGAATGGGTTCCTTTGTTATTCCCTATGTGTTACTTGTGGAACCTGTATTAGGTGTGAAAGGGATCAAGCCTTCAACATAGTTTGGTGTCTTTGCTCCCAAATAACAAAGTGATCAAAAAGTTAGGTAGAATCCAATCATACCTCTAAGATGAGCAATATTTAAGAGAGCAAATAGATGTTGCCTACCACTCCCCCCCCCCCTTAGGAGATCAGAGCAGCCTTTGGTCCCGAACTTCTTGCTTTCTCATTTTGCAGAAATAAAAATCCTTTCAGAGAAAAGTGGGGGTAAGGAGGGAAGATGCTAAAGATGTCCATTCTATCTCCCTTCACACCACACAATGGCAGGTCCTTCAGTTTGTACATGGAATCCTTCTTATGCTTGTAAAACCTTCTCTCTCTCTCCTATGCCTACATACGCAAATAAAGTAACTAAAATACCCTTTGAACCAGAGACTTTATTACTATGCTTACACCACAAGGAAGCCACTGATAAGAAAAAAGTTCCCATATACAGCAAAATATTTATAGCAGTACTTTTTTGTGATGGCAAAGATTTAGAAAGTAGATGTCCATTTATTGAAGAATGGCCAAACAAATTGCAGTCATTAATATAATGCAATATTACTATGCTATAAGAAATGATAGATGTGATGAACAGAGAAGCATGAAAAAAATCTGTATAAACTGATGCAGTATCAAGTAAGCAGAACCAAAAAAACATTATATGCAGTGACTACAACAATGCAAATGGAAAGAACAACCAACCACACATGCACACACGCACATGCACACTCACACACACACAAACACATGAATGTAACAAAATTACAAAGACCAAGAATGTTTCAAAGAGATATGAAAGGATAGCCCCAACTTGCCCGTTCATGAAGGTGAGAGATTCATAATAAATGTTGTACATTGAACATTTTCTAGGACTTTTTCAATGGCATGATTAATTGTCCTGATGAAATTTTATTCTTTTTAAAAATCTTTTGAAAAATACTAGTTGTGGAGCCAAGATGCAGAGTAGAAGCACAAACTTGTCATGGGCTCCAGCTCCAAACAATTCCAATACCTGCAAAAAAAAAAGACTCTAAACAAATTTTAAAAACTACAGAACCCACAAAGTGACAGGGAGAAACAAATCTCCCTCTGAAGACAGTTGGCAGGTCAACAGGAAAGATCTATCGCATCATGCTGAGCCAAGCACTATCCCGCAGGAGCTGCACAGTTCTAGCCCCAGGGTGGCCCTGACCAACAGTGGCCAGAGCAGACTTCAGAAGAATGAATCACCAGCAGCTGTCGAGGCTTCCAGACTTCTCAACTCATAAACACCAAAGACAAAATAAAAGGTCAGTGTAGAAATATATTGGATCATGCAGCTGACCCCAGGGTGAGAAACAGGCAGGGTCCCAGCAGCTGGGCCATGAGGCTCCCTCAGGAGCTCCTGGCCCGTAGATTGTAGAGTGACCAAGTGACCATTCAGAAGGTAATCACTCTTACTTTAACCTTCTTGGATCTGGATCGCGATCTTGGGTGACGGTCCTAGGGTGTGTGACCAGTGAGCCAGAGCTTGTAAGGGCTGTAGACACAGCACCCCCCTAATAGCTCCAGCAGCTGCTAAAACCCCAGCGATTTGGGACAAAGTTCTCTCTATTCTGAAAGCAGAGTTCTACTGTGGCAAAGAGCTCAAAACTCAAGTAATTGACTGGCAATATGAGCAAGCACAGGAAGCACAAACAGACAACAGAATCCTTTGGGGGGGCAAAAAGGATCAAGGCATGGAGCAGAAGGAAGATAACAAAGTCAGAACTCTTGCATCAAAAGCCTCCAAGAAAAATATGAGCTGATTACAGGCCACAGAGGAGCTTGAGAATGATTGTGAAAATTAAGAGAAATGGAGAAAAAATTGGGAAGAGAAATGAGAATGATGCAGGAAAATCATGAAAAACAAGTCAGCAGCCTGCTAAAGGAGACCAAAAATGCATTGAAGAAAATAACACCTTAAAAAAAATAGACTAACTCAAACGGCAAAAGAGGCCCAAAAAGCCAAGGAGGAGAAGAATGCCTAAAAAAGCCAAATTTACCAGATGGAAAAAGAATCTCAAAAATTCACTGAAGAGAATAACTCCTTCAAAATTGGACTGGAGCAATAAAAAGTTAATGACTTTATGAGAAATCAAGATACTATAAAAAAAAGATTCAAACAAATGAAAAAATAGAAAGCAAGGTGAAATATCTCATTGGAAAAACCACTGACCTGGAAAATAGATCCAGGAGACAGAATTTTAAAATTATTGGACTACCTGAAAGTCATGATCAAAAAAAGAGCCTAGACACCATCTTTCAAGAAATTATCAAGCAAAATTTCCCCAATATTCTAGAACCAGAAGGCAAAATAGAAATCGAAAGAATTCACCAATAACCTCTTTTAAAAGATCCCAAAAAAGAAACTCCTAGGAATATTATAGCCAAAATCCAGAGTTCCCAAGTCAAGGAGAAAATACTGCAAGCAGCCAGGAAGAATAATTTGAGTATTATGGAAATACAATCAGGATAACACAAGACCAACAGCTTCCACATTAAGTAATCAAAGGGCTTGGAATATGATATTCCAGAGATCAAAGGAGCTAGGACTAAAATCAAGAATCACCTACCCAACAAAACTGAGTATAATGTTTCAGTGGAAAATATGGTCATTTGGTGAAATAGAGGGTTTTCAAGCATTCTTGATGAAAAAACCAGAGCTGAAAAGAAAATTTAACTTACATATACAAGAAGCAAGAGAAGCATGAGAAGGTAAACAGGAAAAAGAAATCATAACTAACTTTTTAAAGTTGAACTATTCACATCCCTGCATGGAAAAACTATAATTGTAACTCATAAGACTTTTCTCAGTATGCATATAGTTGAAGGGAATATATATGTATACATACATATATTTTATGTATAGGAAGGTGTAAATATATATATATATATATATATATATATATATATATATATAATGTGGGCATATGTATGTTCGTGTACACATAGACAGAGGGCACAGGATGAATTGAATATGAAGGAATGACATCTAAAAAATAAAATTAAGAGGTGAGAGAGGAATTTATTGGGAGGAGAAAGAGAGAGATAGATTAGGCTAAAATATCTCATATAAAAGTGGCAAGAGAAAACTGTTACAATGCAGGGAAAGAGCAGGAAGGGACAACCTTTCTCCCCTTGAATTTAGCTTAAGGAGGGAATAACATATACACTCAATTGGGTGTCTTACCCTACAGGAAAATAGAGGGGATGGGGGATAAGAGGGGAGATGACAGAAGGGAGGATAGATTGGGAGACAGGGTAGTTAGAAGCAAATATATTTGATAAGCGATAGGGTCAAAGGAGAACATTAGTGTAAGTAGGGGGTGGAATAGGATGGAGGGAAATATAGTTAGTCTTTCAGAATATAACAATTATGGAAATGATTTGGGTAACTACACATGTACAACCTATATTGAATTGCTTATCTTCCCACTGGGGGCAGGTGAGAAGGGAAGAAGGAAAAAAATTTGGAACTCAAAGTTTTGAAAAAAAATGTTTAAAAAAAATTGTCTTTTACATTCAACTGGGAAATAAAATATATAAGCACTGGGATATTGAAATCCATCTTGCCCTATTAGAAAGTTGGAGGGGGGTGATAGGGAAGGATATAAGAGAACAGATTGACGGAAGGGGTATTCAGTAGGCTTGTTATTTTGGGGTGAGGGATAGGGTAAAGATGGGGAGAAAAAACTAACTCAAAATGAATGCTGAAAACTAAATATTAATTAATTAATTAAAATTTTTAAAAATAGTAGTTGCTATATAGGATAGTCCTCTGTGAAGAAGGATACTAGAAAAAAACTATGATGATATAAAAAAACTACAAAAAAGAAATATGTGCTATATAAATGAAATGGAATATTATTGTGGGATAAGAAATAATGAATGTGAGAAAGTCAAGAGAAAAATGGGAAGAGATGTCTGAAATCACACATGGTTAAGTCAAAGAAGCAAAACATACAAAACTACAGCAATGTAAAGAAAAGCAACATGAAAAGGAAACCAGTTTCTACATAATGATAATGGCCTCTCTTGACCTTGAAGAACAAATAAGGAAAGACCTCTCTCTCTTCATCAGGGTTGGAGCGTATATACCATTAGACAGAGTTTCTATCTATGCTCTGTTAGTTTTGTTTAAGTGTTCTTTCTTAAAAGGAAGGGTTCATGGCGGGGGTGGGAGGTGGGGAATGACTATGATATAAAAACAGAAGGCATCCATAACCGTGACTCTCGGGGTTTGTTGTTGTTTGTTGTTCTTTTGTTTTGTTTTGTTTTGGCAGAGGTTGGATCTCTATGGAGAGTCTCTAAGGTACCTTCCCACTCTGACTTTCTATCACTCATCAACATTGCACCAAACTTTTGATAAATATTGATAAATATTTTCCACTATGCCCTGTTTCCCACCAAATAGACATGAGTCAGAAAGTCCTTAGCAAATCAATTTAGTTGCTCCCTGAAAGAATCAGACTGGGGAAAAGAGGGGTGGGGGGGAAGAGTATATATTGTGGTTTTGCTGTCTTATAAATGAGAGGACTGAAACCACTTAACTTCCTGAATGGTTATGTCATACTATGTGGAGGAATTTTCTTTGTACATGACTCTGTGGAAATGTTGCCCTTTGGTGATTCGGGTTTCTTGAAGTGATTCATTTTTAATAGTAAAGTTCACGCTATAAGCATGGGGGCACATTATCTGATGCCTATCATTATCATGGTATCATAGGATTTGGAATTGAAAGGGAATTAAAAGACTTAGAATTTCAGTAGACCTCAGAAAATCCTCTGTTTCAGTCTGGTGAGACAGATGAGGATACTGTTAAGTATTACATCATATAGGTAGAGGTGTAATGAAGATTTTTTTTTTAACTTGGAGGCCTAAGCAGTTGAAGATCCCTACCCAGAGCAGTCTATGGGGAAAAGGATAGTGGTACTAGAGCACAAAATTTGGGGGGCATTTAAGGGTCCCAGACTCTTGATATGCTTTCAGTAAGATGTTTTTTGGAGGCAATCAGGATTAAGTGACTGGCCCAGGGACACACAGCTAGTCACTGTCTGAGGCCAGATTTAAATCAAGTCCTCTTGATTCCAGGGCTGGTGCTCTATCTACTGCGGCACCCAGTTATCCCGGCTTTCAGTAAGATTGATGAATTTTCATAGACCAGAAACTGCTAGCAAGGACTGACTTTAAGGTCAGATGACCCTTTAGGAACAGTGACTGGGATGTCCCAGGGACCAAGTATGTATCTCGAGATTTTTATCTACCAAGGGGAAAGAAAAAACGAAGAAGGACCCTTGGGACTTCCAGGAATCACTTCTCCCAACCAAGAATTGGAATACCTCAGGCTCCTAGAGACTCTAGTTATGAGACACTGTGCACTGTTCCCCGAAAAGAGGGAGCTTCCACTGACCAGGCCCTACCCTGGTCAAGTTCAAGGAAAATTGTTAGTTATCCATTTCTAGCCATGTTTGTCTCCCAGAGATAACTGCACCAGGAGAGGGCACAAACTACCCCTTACACCATCAGCTTTTGATGTGGCTTTCCATCTGGTTTTCTCACAGCCTCTTTGGGCCCACCATTCTCCCTGATCCATCTGGAGGTGCTAACCACAACATAGGAGGAAAAGTTCCAGCTTCACAGCAGGCAGCAGAACTTCAGGTGTTCTAATTCCACATTCAGTATCATTTTCCACTCTGCCTTGTTTCCATTAAGATGTAGGGTTAGCTATAACAAGGCATTAGAATGGTGAGAATAAGAAGTAACTTTGTGTTCATTTTTTAATTTTTTGATGCAGTTGATTCAAAGTGAGATACAGTGTGGAGTAGTAAATAACTGGCCTCAGGCGAAGAAAGATCCAGGTTCACTTCTTGCCTCTGATATATATTGGCTATACTTTTTGGTGGCCCAGTCACAAATGGTAACCTGGGGTCCCAAACAGTTGATGATCCCTACCCAGAGCAGTCCATGGAGAAAAGGAGAGTGGTACTAGAACACAAAGTGTGGGGGGCATTAAGGGTCCCAGACTCTTGATACACTTTACTATATGGTTAGGTTTTTTTTCTAGTTAATTGGAGTTGAGTGACTTGTCCAGGGTCACACAGCTAGTCAGTGTCTGAGGCACGTCCTAAGTAAGTGTCCTAAGACAGAAGTTCTTGACCTTTTCTCTCTACCATGGTTCCCTCTTGGCAGTCTGGTGAAGGCCATGAACCTTTTCTTAAAATAACATTTTTAAGAAACTGAAGAAAATGTTAAATATCAGTTAAAGGTTAGTGAAAATAAGGATGTGCTTCTTTTCCCATCCTAAAATGCAGGCACCAAAAGCACCTCTTTTCTCACCTGGCTGCAGTACTTTGGGACTCCTCTGACTGGTTTCAACATCCCCCAGTCTGGGTACTTTCCTCTTCCCTACCCCATCCCCAGTCTTTTTTTTTTTTTACTTCCTTTTGTGTTTTATCTTCCTCTATTAGACCATAACTTCCTTGAGGGTAAAGACTGTCTCTCTCTTTTTTTTGTATTTGTGTCCCCAGCACTTAGCATTGACCTAAGACACCATAGGTGCTTAATAAATGCTTATTACTGACTGCGTATCCATAGATCCTCTTAGGCATATGCAGGTCCCAGGTTAAGTGTTCCTCCTGGAATCAGATAATTAACCCCTAATCTAAAACTATACTTTATAGGTAAAGTGCTACTCTACACCATTAAAAGAATTTACTTGCTGAGAGCTCCCTCTAGCAATGAAATCACAGATGAAAAAATTATTTAAAGAACTAATAAATTTTACAAAGACTTCTTACTTTGTTATTTCAAAAATAATCATAATTTCCTCAATATGCGTTCTTACCCCCACCAATGCCCATTGTAACTTCTCCACAAAATTTTCATGAATTGTTTGGGCCAGCGTTCTGCTGATAAATCTTTTCAGCCAGTAGAAGCTAGGAAAGTTCATTTTCCACTGGCAGAGCTTTGTAAACCTGAGTCAGTCAAATATTAAATGCCTACTATGTGCTAGGCATTCTATCTGTACCTCATTCCTACCAGGAGAAAAGCCCCTCCAGAGTCATAACTAGTGATTTGTGTACCTAGGGCAAGCAGTATCTAATAAAATCAGTGTTCAAGACCAAAAGGGGAGGCCCCCTGTTGGGGATTCCAGGAGGGAAAGGAGATATGCTGGGGATATAGCCATGCTTTTTGGCTTAGTTATCTCTATGCTATTGAAGCAGTGTTACAATTGTAGTGAACATCCTCTAAATCCCAAAACACCAGGCCATAGTCCATCATTTTTTTTAAATACTGTTCCAGTTTTTTCCAACTACATGTAAAGACAATTTTTAATATTTTAATTCCAAATTTTCTCCTTTCTTCCCTCAATTCCCCCCTCCCTGAGATGGTAAACAATTTGATATGGGTTAAACATATGCAATCATACAAAATGTATTTCCATATTAGTCATGTTGTGAAAGAAGACACTGACCCAAAGGAGAAAAATTTTTTCAGAAAATTAAGAAAATTAAAAATGGTATGCTTCAACCTGCATTCTGACTCCACCAGTTCTTTCTCTGAATGAGGATAACATTGTTCACTATGAGTCCTTTGGAATTGTCTTGAATCATTGTATTGCTCAGAATAGCTAAGTCATTTACAGCTGATCATCCTACAATGTTGCTTTTACTGTGTATGATATTCTCTTGGTTCTGCTCACTTCACTTTGCATCAGTTTGTGTAAGTCTTCCCAAGTTTTTCTGAAATCATCCTGCTTGTCATTTCTTATAGTATTCCATCATAATCATATACTACAACTTATTAAGCAGTTTCCCAATTGATAGGTATCCCCTCAACTTCCAATTCTTTGCCACCACTAAAAGAGCTGCTATAAATATCTTTGTACAAATAGATAATTTTCCCTTTATTTTCATCTCTTTGAGATGTAGACCTAGTAGTGCTATAGCTTGATCAAAGGGTATGGACAGTTTTATAACCCTTTGGACACAGTTCCAAATTGCTTTCCAGAATGGTTGGATCAGTTCACAACTCTACCAAAAGTGCATTCAAAGTCCATTCTAACTTTGGCTTTGGTCACTTCTATACCATGATGCTTCATAGGAAGAAATAAAACTTCGTTGGACTTTAATTATGTTTTAAAGTCACTGGATAATAATTGTCAGATTAGTGCTGAACAAATTAAAAAGTGGGATAATAATTGTCAGATTAGTGCTGAACAAATTAGAAAGTGAACAGAATCTTTCATATAATGTTGAGTTAAACTATCCCCACCTTGAAATGCCCCCTCAATAAAACACATACACCACAATCCCACCTTCCAAGGAATACTAAGATACTAAGTTGTATCTCCTTCCTGTACTTTCTTTTGGGAAGAATTCTTTTCTACTGATTAAATTCCTTCTTTCTTTCCCTCCCTATTGTACCTCATTTAACCAATCTAGGCATCAATTTTTTCATCCATAGAAGGGTATAAATAATATGTATAGAACCTCCTGCATATACTTATGAGGTTCAAAAGAAATAAATCATATAAAGCTCTTTACATATTTTAAAGTATCATATAAATGATGCATGACTATGAGGCATAGAACACTATTCTCCAAAGAATTCTAAATTATTGTCAACCACAGGGCAACAGAGAGGGCACATAGTATGTAAGCCAGTGGCAACATTTTGTAAACTAGGAATTTTCAAGAAAAGTTGGAGTTAGAAAAATGGTATCCAGGAGATAAATGGAAAAACAACATATATGTGGGCTGGTTGCATATAAAACTAAGGGAAAAGAAATACTTAGGTGGGAGGAATAGAACACTAGATGGGGAAGCAAGAAAACCTGAGTTCAAATCCTGCTTCAGACACGTACTAGTTGTGTAACCCTGGGCAAGTCACTTGACCTTGGTCTGTCTCAGTTTTCTGATAAATGGAAACAGTATTTGCACCTACTTCCCAAGGTCATTGAGAATCAAATAAGAGAATGCAAATAAAGTGCTTCACAAACCTTAGAGTGTTATTTAAATGTTAACTAATATTTATTATAACCCATAGATAGCCTATGTGCTCCACTAATGTGCTCATGTGGGGAGGAAAGGAAGCCAGAAATACCCACAAACACACATTGCAAGGAGCCCTGGGGTGAACTGATAGTAGGACATAAATGAGAGTCCCACAGGCTGAAAAGGGAAGGATGGGTTGCTATATACATCCTGAAGGACATACCTATATCAATTAGATCCTAGATCCATTGGTATATTGGAATATTAAAGTATAAATGCAAGCAACTTTTATTCTACTTAGAAAAGTTCAATCTACAGCCCTCTATGTCCACTTTTTAAAAAATTAGTTTATGGAAGAAGTTAAGTTTCTTGCTGGGAACTTATAAAAAAAAAACAACTTTCAAAGCCTAGCCAGACAGAAATCTCCTCTGCATCATGAGTGTCTGACACACAATTATCAATTTTCCTTGTGGGTTTGCATAAAAAGGCAAGTTGTGCAACTGGGCATAATTTTAACCACTAAAAATAATTTTAAATTGTTTAACCAGGCCTCTTAGCCCTGGAGTAGGATGTTGCCTTTATACAGTACTTACTCTGTGTGCTCTATACTACCTTTCTGGATAATTGCCCTTTTACTGCCATGACTCACAAAGGTTCCCAGAGGAAGTTTTCTTAAATATTGTGGCTACCCAAAGTACCATACCTCCCTGAGGAAATAATTTCTAGTCTTCATCCTTCTCCAACCAGTCTCAATAGCTCAACATCCAACTAACAAACCAGTTTCCCTTCTCAACTTAATTCTGTGTGTGTATGTATGCACATGTGTATTGCGTGTATATATTGTTCAACTGTGTCCCACTCTTCATGAATCTATTTGGGATTTTCTTGACAGAGATACTGGAGTGGTTTGCCCTTTCCTTCTCCAGCTCATTTTACAGATGAAGAAACTTAGACAAAGAAGGTTAAGTGATTTGCTCCTAGTCACACAGCTTGTAAGTCTCTGGGGTCAGATTCAAACACACAAAGATGAGTCTTCCTGACTCCAGGCTCTATCTCCTGTGCCAGTTAGCTGCACAAGGTTGCTAATGTAATAGGGAAGAGAGAAAAGAAATACTTGAGAGCATTGGAATCCATTCCTAAAGCAGGAAGCTCCATACCACTGGAAGTTTTGAACCAAAGGTTGTATGAGCATTTGTTAGGGATAGAGATAGAATTCATGATTTGGACTGAATTAGATGGGAGCATTGAAATAGAGAAAAAACATGGTCTAGTGGAAAAATCATTGGATTTGTGGGTCAGAAGACCTGGATTTATATCTTAACTCTGCTCCTTACTACCTGTGTGATCTTGAGTAAGAACTACCATCCTTCTATGAGAGTTCATTCTTTGTTTTTTTCAAAATAGTTTTCTTTTTGTGGTCTAAGTGACCTCTAAGGTCCAATAAATTATGCAGTCCTAGAGATTCCAGTGTCCCTTTCATCTATACAACTCTATGATCCTACAGCAGAGTCATATGACTCATACCTATATCTGCCTGGCCCTTCTTCAACAAAATTCCATTTAGCGAAAAATAAATTGTTTGATGAAAACTAAGGAGGTCTGAGTATGAAAATAGCAGTTGTGCCTTTAATGTGGAAGAAGGGAGGCAGTGGAAATGGGCAAATGTTCCAGGAAAGGAAGGCATGGGAGTATAAGGAGGAAAAATTTAAAAAGAAATGTTTCTTTGCCCAGTGTGGTTCTTCTGTGCCTCACCTAGTTCTCTCCTCTGTCAATGCCAAGTTTACACTGTGAGCAAAATTAATGGCGTCCTTCACTTTGGCTCCATTACAGAGCATTCACCTGAGAAACTGTAAGGAACAGGGCTGTAAATCTCATAATCAAATATTGAATTATCTCTAATTTATTTACTTGTGAATCGAAAGAACTGCAATCAAATGTGTAAAGATTTATTATGAAGCGACATTTTAAGGAGCTATGTGAACAAAGCTTTTTAGTTCTCTTCTGCTAAAAACTGTTACACAATTACTGAACTGTGGAGTTCTCAAAGAGTAGTCCAGGAATTCCTGGGGATCCCTAAGACCCACTTAGGGGATCCACAATGTCAAAGCCAATAATATTAAAACACTTGCATTTCTAATACAGTAAATACCATTAGATATAACCCACATAAACAACAAGTCTTTGGGCTCCTCAATAATTTTTAAGGGTATAAAGAGGTCCTAAGAACAAAAATTTTGAGAAATTATGTTCTTGACCTAATTTAAGAATAAAATTGGAATACCTCTCTCTGTAAATACTTGTTGACACCATACTGCTGCAAAATCATCTTCAAAAATAACTACCCAGTTTTCAACATATTTCACCTGTGTGACACCAATAGGCGCAGATTCATTGGCTCGTAGAAACTAAGATGTGAAAAGGACTTTGGAGGACTTCTATCCCAACCCAAACCTTAAGCTGGAATCTCCCTCTAGCATCCCTGTCAAGTGGTCATTGAGCCTCCATTAGAAGATATCTAGTGATTGGAAACTCATTATTTCCTGGAGCAACCCATTCTGTTGTTTCATTGAATCATTTCTCAGTTGTTCTGACTCTGTGACCCCATTTGGGATATTCTTGGCAAATATACTGAAGTGGTTTGCCATTTCCAACTACATTTCATTTTACAGATGAGGAAATTGAGGCAAACAGGGTAAAGTGACTTGCCCAGTGTCACACAGCTAACAAGTATCTGAGGCTAGATTTGAGCTCAGGAAGATGAGTCTTCCTGACTCCAGGTCTTTCAATCTATCCACTGCACCACCTAGCTGCCCCAGCAACCCAGTCTACATTGGATAGCTCTTATTGCTAGGAAATTTTTTCTTATATTAAAATGCATTTCAAGCAGGAAATTGTAACAATAATAATAACAACAACAATAACAAAAATAACTCTGACAAATTATGCCAAGACTTACTGACATCCTGAAATCAAAGTTGAATGAGAAGAAGCCAACTAATACAATTAACAAGCATGCAACAACAATATCAATACATGCTTTCTGAATTGCAAAATGGACCATAACTGATTTAAAAAATAAATTAACAAAAACCTACACAATCTTACTAAAACAGAGAATCCATAACTCTAAGGCAGCTATGGAAAGATTAAGCCTTCCACACCCAAAAAATAGAAAGAGAATTGATAGACATTCTTAGACCACATGGCAAAGAAGTAAAAAAAAAAAAATGAAAGAAATACTTTTGGAATCAACAGAAATCACAAAGGAACAGGATAATAACATTTACCCAACACTAGATTTATCTAGAAAGTAGTTTATCTCCAAATGTAGTCTCTGAAATAGTTAAGATTTAAGAGAGGAATCAACGTGTGTAAGAATTCAGGCAACAATCTATCCATACAGAAACAAACTAGCTTGATGCCTAGAACTGGACATAATGTTCTAGTTCTGGTCCATCCTGGCCAGAAAACAGTGAAACAATCACCCCCCTTTACTCAGAGTCCTGATAATACATGCAGCCTAAGACTTAATTAGTATTGTTGGCAGCCATGTCACACTGTTGGTTTACATTGAATTTACAGACCCCTAAAACCTTCAGGTCCTTGTCGTGAGAGCTATTGCCCAGCCTCCTTTCCTCTTTTACCACTGCAGGGGGGAAAAAGTAGTTTCCCAGATGGAGAGCATGAGGACTCCAGCATTTATTTTTCCCAGCTGACATTCCTATTTTAAAGGAATGCTGACATTCTTCCTGCAGAGGACTGTAGCTGCACACGTGCCTGGCTTAATGGATGACACAGGCTTGTAGCCTCCCTGTACTGAGAAAGAATTATTCCCTCATTCTGTTTCACAGATTCCTGATGTTGTGGACCATTTTGGCAGTAACATACTTGCTTCCTCCTATAATATTTTGAATGCTTGAGTGTACTGAATTTGACTGAAGAACAGCAAAAACAGTATCTGTGGAGCTCAACATATGTTCTAGAATGAATTATATTCCTGCAAGAATCTTGTTTAAAAAAATTTAAGTCAAGTGTTCACCAGTGGGAAATAACAATCTTCAGCTTGACAGTTGGCATCTAAAAGTGATTCATGTTGATAGTCAGAGATAGGGAAAAGAGAGAAGCTGACTGGCTGCTGAAACTGGGCCTTTCATACCTGCAGAACCTTGACAAGGTCACTTCAGGTCAGGTTTGGTTATTAGCTCACTAGGCTCAGGAACTCAACTTAATTAGCTTTCCCAATGAAATCATGCTCTGAGGAACTGTTTCATGCTAATCAATAGTGTATCAGATCTGGAAGGGACGTTAGAAAGTTTTTCATCCAATTCCTTGCTGTAAATGATGACAATTTATTCATTTACAATGAAAGATATATGTTTCCAAAAATAAACTACTTATAAAGTTTTGTTATTGGTCAGTCAGTCAGTTGTGTCTGACTCTTCCTGCCACAGTGGACCACGGCATGCCAGACTCTTCTATCCTCCACTATCTCTCCAAATCTAAGTTCATACTCATTGTTTCCATGACACTATCTCTCCATCTCATCCTCTCTTATCCCCTTTCCCTTTTGCCTTCATTCCTTCCCAGAATCAGGGTCTTTTCCAATGAGTCCTGTCTCCTCATTATGTGGCCAAAGTATTTAAACTTCTGCTTCCATATTTGGCCTTCCAGTGAATAGCCTGAATTAATTTCTTCAAGTATTGATTGATTTGATCTCCTTGCTGTCCAAGGAATTCTCAAAATCTTCTCCAGTACCACCATGTAAAGCACCAAATCTGTCAGCTTTCCTAATAGTTCAATTCTCAAAGCCCTACGTTGCTACTGAAAACACCATAGCTTTGACTTAGGGACCTTTGTGATCCATCTAACTTATAAAGATAGTGTGGCTCAGTGGAAGGAGCAATGATTTTAGAGCCAAAGACCCTTTCTTCAAATCCCACCTTTATCATTTAATATCTATGTGACCTTAAACAAATCTCTTAATCTCTCCAGGCTTCAGCTAACTTATCCGTAAATTGAAGTAGCTATACTAGATTGCCTCTAATATTCATTCTCAATCTAAATATATGAAATATGTAAATTCTTTCCTAGTATCAAGCTTCAACTCCAGGCCTCTTTCTACTATTCCATGTTATTACATCAGTGAAGCATAAAACAGAGAGTTAAAAGTAAATTAATAAACATTTATTGAATGTTTACTATGTGTTAGGTACTATGTGCTAAGTATTCTGTAAATACAAATATAAGCAGAAAAAAAAAACAGTTCCTGCCTTCAAAGAGCTTACATTCTAAAGGGGAAGCCCCACATAAAAGGAAGCTGAAAAGCAGGGAAGGCATGGTAGAAAAGGTCCAGAGAGTCAAGGAATACAGCCAGGAAAGGAATAAAAGTTTGACTAGGAGTCTGTAGTGGCAACCACCCTGGCATACCCACTATAGTTGCTAGCACAGGTTCTTAGATCTGCTTTACTAGGAAAGATAACTGTTTTTACTTATATTCACTAATTCAGCAGAAAAGTCAGCACCCTGAACTTCAGAGAAAATACAAGCATAGAAATAAAGAACCAACAGACAGGGCTCTGACTGCCTGAATCAACTGTATGTTTTACATTACATCCCTGAATTGAGAAAGCCTTTACATCTGAGTGCTCAGGGAGCTCTGAGCACAATGGCCACTCACTCAGAATTTCAACCAGGGAGTCACAAGATCCTTCTCATAAGTGAGCCCCCAAAAACAAAATACCAACTCAGAGTATATATACACTTCTCAGAGGCAGAAGGCATTACAACCCTCCTGACTCAGTGTCTAATTAGAAATTAGGAAAAGGTGGAAAGCTTTCCTACAAGCAAGCCTCCCTTAAGCAAGTTTCCTTCAATGGGCTCCACATGAGGTCTATTAACGGGTGGAGATCTTAAATCCCATTAACATTAACAAATCCCATTAACAGGGTCCCTCCTTAAAATGGAGAGAGAAAGAGATTAATCAAGAGTTGCCTTGGATAGTTTAGAGTTGCAAGATGGTATCCAGAGTTCATGTGACAGAATGGAAAGAGAAAAGGTCTCGAAGTGAAAATTCAGAGTTCCAGTCCTCATTCTGCCACTTCCCAGAAGACATCTTTGGATCTTCGAGATAGGCCCCTTCCCTTCCCTGAACTTCAACTTCCTCATCTTAATTAAAGAGAGACTTAGATTAAGTGATTTCTGATATCCCATTGAACTCTAAAAATATGTGCTCTATGTTTTAAGGATGGTCTCATAGGATTTTTGTCCAGACTCATGGTAAAACTTGGAAAATTATTCCTTGTTCTCCTCCAATATAGAGCACATCTTTTTGGAAACTAGATGCTCATGTCCACCAGATACAATATTTATGTGGTCAGTATCTGTCTGCTTTGGACAGTGTTAGACACCCACCAATAATTAATTACTTATTTTTCACTGGGTTTTATTTTTTTTCCCCAGACTCTACAGAGAACCTCATGTTGCTATGGAAACGTAATTTTGAAGCTGGTACAATTGTGTTGATCTCATCTTCCTTTTACAATTTTTACAGAAATAGATTGTTGATTTCCAGGGTGTGAGGAGAGGACAAGGGTGACTATCTCTAAGGGAAGATTCCTTATGTTGCTATCCAGTGTTCTTTGTTTTGTGGTGAATACGCCTTTCTTTCCTTCTCTGTAAAATGTGGGAGTGGAAGAAGATGATCTCTAGGCTCCTCCCAGTTCTGATATCCTGTGAATGTGTATGTGAATACAATTTTACTTTAGGTTAAATGGAAAATACACCTTTCCAGTGTATAAATATTCATGTCTATAAATTATGGAGATTTATATTTGTTTAGGCTTAAAGGAGTGGGGAACCTGTGGCCTTGAGGCCACATGTGGCCTTCCAGTTCCTCTAGTACAGTCCTTTGGCTGAATCCAGACTTCACAGAATAAATCTCCTTAATAAAAGGATTTGTTCTGTAAAACTTGGACTCAGTCATAAGACTGCACCCAAGGAACTCAAATGCCATTTGTGGCCTAAAGGCCACAGGTTCCCCACCCCTAACTTAGAGTTTGAATTTGATTTGGGCAGTTAGGTGGTACAGTGGATAGAATATTGGACCTGAAGTCATAAATACTCATCTTCCTGAGTTCAATGCCAGCCTCAGACACTTACTAGCTATGTGACTCTGGGCAAGTCACTTAACCCTGTTTGCCTCAGTTTCCTCATCTGACAAATGAGCAGGAGAAGTAAATGGCAAACCAGTCCAGTATCTTTGCCAAGAAAACCCCAAATGGGGTCACGAAGAGGTGGAAAATACTGAACAAAAATAATTTGATTTATGAGAGGTAGTATGGGGCAGGGGGTGCAGTGTACAGAAAGACAGAGAGAGTAGGAAAGAGTTGACTCAGGATAATCTCAGTTTCAAGTTCTCTCTCTGGCACATATCCTCTCTCTGGTATCCCAGGTAACTCAAAACCTTTAAACTTCAGAACAATAGCTGATGAAGGGAATTTCCCCAATACTAGTCTGGATTACCACCCACCCTACATGTAAAATAAGACAACAGAACATCTCTAAGATTTGTGCATACTATTAATTATTATTTCTAAAGCTTCTTTTTTAAGTCTACATGAATTTTCTCATTGAAGTCTCACAAACAATTCTGTGAGCTATCCCCATTATACAGATGAGAAAAAGAAATTAAATGGCTTACCATTTGCATGGGTAACATGAATTAGACATGGGATTTGTACACATTCCATCAGTGACTTGGTCTTTCTTATGCCAAACTGCATGACAAATGAATCGGAATCACATTCGGAGCAAAAAAGGACCATAGAGACCATATAAACCAGCCTCTGCCTGCCTCAGTTTCCCCAATTGTCAAATAGGGATAATAGTACTTATTTACCATGGTTGTTGTGAGGGCAATATGAAATAATATTTGTAAAGTGCTTAACACAGTACCTGGCAAATCAGTGTTTGTTTCCTTCCATTTTAGCACAGCCGTCTCATCTTGCAAATAAGGAATCTGTGGCCCAGAGGAGCAGGGAAATTGTCTAAAGGTCACACAGATAACAACCAGCCTTTATTAAGTGTCTGCTGTGTGCTAGGCACTCTACTTGGAACTGGGACTATAAGGATGAATATGAGAAAGTCCTTAATGAGTACAACTGGGATTCAACCACTCCAGCTCCAGGGCTCTTTCTGCTGCTCCATACTACTACATCGAAGGGGTAGAAAATCAAGTGATATTTGTACTTAAAATGTAATTTGATTTTATGAAAAATAATCAGTTAATATATTTATCAAACACTATATGCCGAACATTCTGTTATGCATATGGGATACAAAGGAAAAATGAAATACTATAATAAAATGTCATACCTTAAGGCTATGTATTATTAATATGCCTAATGCATAATACTGTTATGCTATGTTGTATGTATGTTATGTTATGTTGTCATGTCGTGTCATGTCATGTTATATATTAGTGCACCAAGGGACTAAAGTATTCATTATTTGCCCTTCAGTGACTCCTCCGGCAAAGTAAAAGATCATTTTGTAAACCGAATGAGTACTTCCTATTTAATGAAGGAGGCTGGAGGCTGTGCCTGATGGGAAATTTAATCTTAGACTTCATACAGAAATTGCAAGTTAGTATCTTGTTCCTATCAGCTCCCTCCTCCCTTCTGGTAGGGGCTGGTGCTTAAACTCAAACCTATCTCTACCTGGCCCCACTTCTTTTCTTTCTTACTCCACAGGCTAGAAATTTAATTAGCCACACCCTGTCAAAGCAGCTAGCTCACTTTTCACCTGGGGGAAATATAATGGCCTTCAGGTCACAGGGTTCATTTCTCAGTTGTTTTAATGGAATTTGTTTTAGGCAAAATGTTGTTAGTACTGTAGCTTAAAGCCTCTAGTAAGAAAAAAAAAAAATAAAGTTATTAGTATGACAGCTTAAAGCTCCCAGGTAGGAAAATTCCTAACACTCGAACAGAGGTTTGGGTCATTGGTCCAAATCAAATTTGTGTATATCTCCAGACAACCATTGGCTTCTCTATATTTTGAATCAAAATCAGGAGGTAGGAAACTTAGATAAAAGAAGTGAGCAGAATATAATTAGTGTTTGTTACCAGACTTGCACAAGTAGGAAAATTCGATAAAGAACAGTTTTTTCAGGAGGGGAAAGGAATGAAGTGGGGGGGATAGTTTCCCTCAAGGACTGAGGAGGTGCATACAACCAGATTTAGCCTAAATCTGCCATTCTAAGACATCTGCAAGGGCCCAGTGATCCATCTTAATCTCTCCCTTTTCCTCCTGAGTTCCTTCAGTTTTTCCTTTTCAGTTTCTTCTTCTGCCTTTTGCCCTTCTGCTATCAATTCTTTCCCTCTTGGCTCATTAAGTCCCAGGTCGAGTTGTCGATGCCATCTTCCCTCACCTTTCTCTCAGTGTGTCCTGTGCCATATGTCTGTCTCTCTTGAAGACTCCCCCTCCCAGCTCAAAGTTCACAAAAGCCCAAATGTCTCTGTGAGGGAATGCTTGTTCCTCAGAACTACAAATCCCAGAATGCCAATAAATTCTCAAATCCCCATTACACATAATTTACTAGAGGAGGAAAGTTCAGTTGTGTCTGACCCTTTTTGGCCCTATTTGGGATTTTCTTGGCAAAGACACTAGTGTTGATGAAGTGTAGGCTCTGGGACCCCCCCCCCCTTCCCTTTTGTGAGCTCTCCTTGAATCTTTGAGGTACATGCTCTGGGAAACCCCTTGAAGTCTGATTGAATCTTCAGGAGGCATTTGCAGAGGCCATAAGTATTTCTTTGTGGCTGGGCCCAAACTTGTTACTAGCCTGGCCCTCCATTGTCCATCTGCTTCCCACCCTTGAGCCTATCAAAATATCAATTCACCCTTGCATTGACCTTATTAACTCCACCTGAAGTCTTTTTCTTTGGCTGAGACCTCCCCAAACTCATTACTGGAGTCTGACCTCATTGGTTCCTCCTGAAGACCCTCCCCAGGCTCCTCCTCTAGATTGCCCCTGGATTCCTCAGTATATAAGACCCCATCTTCCCTCCATCTTTGTGAGAGCGCCACAGAATGCCCTAGTACAGACTTGCTCAGTGAGAGCACCATACAATAGCTTAGCAGACTTGCTCTGTGTGAAAGCTCCATAGAACAACCTAGCATAGACTGGCTCCTTAAGAGTCTACCCCATATGGCAAACTTGAACTTTCAATAAACTTTTCTTTGGTTGAGAAGACTTGAGTTGAATTCTCTTGGCAGGACCCAACATGTTGGCATTTTGGGGTCTCAGGCAGCCCTAACCCTCTTTGGGTACCCTCTTCAGTGTGGTTTGCCTTTTCCATCTCCAGCTCTTTTTAAAGATGAGGAAACTGAGGCAAACAGGGCTAAGTGACTTGCCCAGGATCACACAGCTAGTAAGAGGCTAATGTCATATTTGAACTCAGGCCTTCCTGACTCTAGGCCTACTGCTCTGTACCATTTGGCTGCCTAGAAGGGACTTAGTGATCATCTATAGCATCATAGAATTTAGGGCTAGGAGAGACACACAAAAAATCCATCTTGTCTATCTCTTACATTTGACAGGGCATTTGGGTGGCACAGTGGATAGCAAACCAGACCTGGAAGCAAGAACTGGTTTTAAATCCAGTTTCAGACACTTACAAACTCTAAGTCACTTAACCTGTCTGCCTCAGTTTTCTTACCTGTCAAATAGGGGTGATAATAGCACCTACCTCACAAGGTTGTTGTGCAAACCTTAGAACAATATATAAAAGCTAGTTATTGTTGCTATTATTGAAAGCCAAGGAAACTGAGGCCAGGATACGTTAAGTAATTTACTGAAGATAAATTATCTGATTATGAACAGGACTGAGACTCCTCAATTGTATCACATAAAGTCTAGGAGACTCTAGTTCTAGTTTTAGCTTCATCTCTAAAGAACAATGTAACTCTGGGCAAGTCATACTCCATTTACTAATCTTTAAACAGGCTGGACTACAGCAATGAAGTCAAATTCAAATAGAAATGGGAACTGCTGAATCCTTTGTAAGGATCCTTCTTGTATAGGCCACACACTAACTCTGAAAACCACACATTAACAATATCTATGTTCCATTGTATTTTTATTTCATTAAATATTTTCCAATTACATTTTAATCTGGTTTGGGCCACTCCAGAGTGTTTAACACCTCTTCACTAAAGGACCTCTAAGTGTCCTCTGAGCACAAAAATTCTTTGACTTGGTTATTTCATATCTTCATATGCTGAGTTTTATTAGAGCCAGGGCCATCTTCTGTTACTCTTAGAAAGCTGCCTACCTTGTGTTACAATGACATTTTTTTTCTCTAAAAATAAATTGATGGTGTGTGACCCATATTACCATTCAGTGTCTATGTTAGTCTAGTCATGGACTTTTAAATAGGCCAGATCTGGCTGGGTGTGAATTATTACTAATCCTTAGGGTTTTTCTACTTTCTGTACATCCAGAGCTATTTCATCAAAATGTGTGTTTCTCCTGTTCCCTATTTTTCACACTTAGAAAAATGCCTAAAGCAGTCCTTGAAAGAGCCATGAATAATTCAGCTGGAAGAAATAGAACTTATTTGTTTGTTTTTCCCCCATCCCAAAGTGTGTGTGTGTGTGTGTGTGTGTGTGTGTGTTTAAGCATTCTCTTCCTCTTGCCTTAAAATGATTAAAAAAGCTTTTATTAGGTTCAGGGACGGAAGAGTAAATGAGTGGTTAGTAATTAGATGCAAAAGAAAAAGAAAAAAAGAGCATGAATAAAACATGTTAAAAGTACACTGAAGAAAGCAAATATTGCGAAGGGGACACAAATGGTAATTTTGTTACTACTGTGTTATATTTATGTTCACCTAAAAAACTATACATTACAGAAGGTTGTGATCCTATGTGTGATCTTTTGTTATTTGTGTAGTTAATTGTAAATGTTTGTTGGCTAAATTCATAATAGAAAGAAAATTCAAATTTCTAAAAAGCAGTTGTCAGATTATTACAATTTTTTAAAAGTTTCAACTTTGGCTAATCTTCCCAACTTAATTCCCCAAACCTGTGAGAGACAAAAAAAATTCCATAGTAGCCAAATCTGCTTTGAAGGGGTGTATATAAAAACATCGGAAGACTATCAGTGATTCAATGCTCAGATACCCCCAATTCAGATTTCTGGGTCTTCAAAAGTGGCCCTGAGCAGATGGGGAAAATGACCTTTAATGATAGGTTAAAGATATTACTCAAAAATCTTTATTAGCCTTAATATGTTTTATGTTCAGTTTGGATGGCTATATCCAATATACACTATGCATATATTTGTATTATGTATATATACACATGTACATGTATATACATCAAGATGCATATATACATATCTGCATATACACATATAGGTAATGTATTAATATACATAGTAATTCCTTTTCGCTCTACCATTATAAGTGAACTTTTTTCTAAATAGGGATTATTTAATTCCTTGTACTTATATCTTTGGTGCCTAGAACAATGACATACAGTGCCTTATTCATAGAATGTTCATTGATTAATGGGTTGCCAGGGATTCCATAAGTTAATATCACCATGTAAAGTAGAAACTTCTTTTATTTAACTTTAATTCATTCAGCTAATATATAATAAGAACCTACTACATTTAAGGCCCTACACAAAGCACTTTTAAGATACAAAGAAATAGATGATAAACAGATAGATAGATGGATGGATGGATGAATGGATGGATGGATGGATAGATGAGGGAGGGAGGGGGAGAGAGAGAATGTGAGAGAGAGAGAGAGAGAGAGAGAGAGAGAGAGAGAGAGTTAGAGAGAGGTAGAGGTAGAGGTAGAGGTAGAGGTAGAGGTAGAGGTATAGATATCCAGGGATTATCATAGATGGCATTTACAGTTGGACCTTTGCTTTTGTTCAGTCATTTCAGTGGTGTCCAACTCTTCACAACTCCATTTGGGGTTTTCTTGGCAAAGATACTGAAGTGGTCTGCCATTTCCTTCTCTAGTTCATTTTATAGGTGAGGAAACTGAGGCAAATAGGGTTAAGTGACTTGTCCAGGGTCACACAGCTAGTACATGTCTGAGGCTAGATTTGAACTCAGGAAGATGTGTCTCTCTGATTTCATCCATGCCCAGTACTCTATCTACCATGCCACCTAGGTGCCTTCACACTGAATCTTAGAGATAATCTAGTCCAATGCCTTTATTTTACAGATAAGGGAAACGAGGTCCAAGAAAAATAAATGACTTGTTCACTGTTTCCTAACTAGGAAATAGAAGGTGGGAGATTTGAATCCAGTTCTTCTGATGCTAAAATGAGTTCTTTCCACTATACATAGCTATCCTTCAGTTTTAAATAGGTTTTATTTGTACTATCCAAGCTCATAAAAGAGCAATTTATAACTCAATTCCAATTTATTCATTTAATGGTGAGTCTCTTAAATATGATGAAAACTCAAACACTCAAGTTCACATCCCCTTTATTCCTGGTCTCAAGTTGTGAGACAGTTTAATGTAATGAATAGAAATCTGGCCGCAAAGCCAAGAAGATCTGTGTTCAAGCTTTCCCTATGTTTGTGACAATGGGCAAATTACTAAAACTCTCAGCATTCTAGGCAATGCTGTAAGACCAGAAGTGACAAAGGAGGTACCAACCTGCTCTAGTAGAGGAAGTTTCCGTACCTGGGAGTTCCTTCTGCCAACAAAATCAGCTAGAGTTCTAGAAATTAGAAGATAGCTAAGAAAACACGGAATTCTAGAGTGCTGTTCTTAAAGAATATTTTAGTCAAGCAGTAACAGCATCAAAATCAATCCATTTACATATGTATATGTATACATACACACACACACACACACACACATCTCTGTATATGGCAATCAGGATCAAGTGGCTTGCCCAAGGTCACATAGCTAGTATCAAGGATCTGAGACATAATTTGAATTCAAATCCTCTTGACTTGAGGGGTAATGCTCTATCCCCTGTGCTACCTAGCTGCCCCTCAACCCATATTTTGTCACCCCCACGTTCCCTCTAGTTGATTACACTACTTCCCTGGTCACATACAATCCCTAGAACTGCTGAATTCTAATATTCTTCTTAGCTGATGTGTAGTTATTTCTGGCTGGCACAGGACTTTGCTTGATAATAATAATGGTATAATAATACTTTGAGTTCAAAACCTGCCTTACTTTTCAATATCATCATCTTCCTAGTTCCACTGATTCATTTTTCTCATTTCAACATTGGGTCTATGGTGCCTATACTCCTTGACTCAGGACTACTGTCCTAGTTGCAGACCCCTAAGATTGCTTTAGCCATGGCCCCCAAATACTTTCATGGGTCTTCTAGCTCTTGGGTAAACGCTCAGTCTAGGCCTGGGGTTCCTAGTCCTATCTACCTGTTGCTATTGCCCAGAGATCTAGTGAATTACCAATCTTCTTTTTAAATTCCAAATGATCCAACATGTAGACAAAAGTTAAGGCTTTGAGGCTTTAATAAATGAAGTGATTAGACAGCACTGAGAGCCCAGCTGAAGTTACTCAGCATGGATTTCTATGGGATGAAATCAGTCTTATTTTTTCATAGCCAAGAAACAAAATGATTTGGGTTAGTCCACTTTCATGACTGTGCTTAATCTAGTGGGGATATAACATCACACTCTTAGTTGTTATGAAGAATCCTGACGATATACTTTTTTGAGATGAATATGCATTCTATATTATAATTTACAAAGAAAAAATTATTTAAAAACGATAGACTATGTACCTGGTTTACTATACAGGAATGAGAAAGCATTGAAAGGATACAAAATACTGGATCTATAAGAGACCTGGGAGATAAATTCCAGCCTCCTCATTTTTACAGAGGAGGAAACCAAGACTAAGAGAAGAGAGATGATTGGCCTAAGGTCATTCAAGTAATAATGATCAGAATTGGCATTTCAGTCTTGAACCTCTGTCTTTAACTCCAATCTCTCCTTTCTTTACCAGAGAACCTGGCTTAACTCATGGTCTTTTTCTTCTGAGAAACAACAGGAAATATCTTTAAAATTTTTAAGTCAAAGATTTGAGTCCCTGGAAAAGTGTGAAATGAACACAAAGAGGAAGAAAAGACAATGGGTTTTTATAAATTTCCCCTCCCCTACACTTTAAAACTTCTCTATGTCCTTTGTGGTCTGGCCTCTCCTCCTTCCTGGCTGTCTCCATGGAAAAAAGTGACCTTCCTCTTTGCCAAGGCAAACTCCTCCACCTGCACCCTTTTAAAAAATGTCATTCTTTAAACTTCCAACTATTTACATTCAAGTCTGTAATAGCCTTTGCATTTTACCCTTTTCCAGGAATGTGTCAAAATGTTCTCCGTCTGTTTCTCCCCCCCTCCTTTCTGTCTCTCTCTGTCTCTGTCTCTATCTCTGTGTCCCTGTCTCTGCCTTTCTGTCTCTGTCTCTCTTAGCACCCATACCAGTGGACTGTCACCTCCAACTATCTCTTGGGAATACTAATTACTTCTCCAATTAATCCTTGTCTAGTCAATGCATTGGGCAGCTAAGTGACACAGTGGAGTCAGGAAGACTCATTTCCTGAATTCCAATCTGACCTTGGACATTTACTAGCTGTACAACCCTGTACAAGTCACTTAGCCCTATTTGCCTTAGTTTCCTCATCTGTTAAATGAGCTGAAAAATGAAATGGAAAACCACTCCAATATCTTTCCCAAGAAAACCTCAAATGGGATCACAAATGATGTTAACAGTGAACGTGTTGGAAAAAGGGCATTGTCAGCTGACTTGCTCATAACTCCAGTGTTCATAATAGCTAACATTTGTACAGTTTTTTAATGTTCACAAAGCACTTTATATATGTTGTTTCACTTGATCCTCACAATAAAACTGTATGGTAAATGGTATTATTACCACCATTTTGCAAATGAGTAAACTAAATCTAAAAAAAAGCAGGATGAGAAATAAAATCTTCCTGTCTCCATTTTCAACACTCCCCACTATTTCCCCCTAGCTGCCTCAGTGTTGAGTATTTGAGTTTAAAGCTGCTCTGCACTAGCTTTTAAATCTGCTCAGAAAGGTCTGCCATTGAGAATTGGGGTTTTAGAGAGCCCAGCACCAGTCTGGGGCACGTATACCTTTCTCTGAGTTTTCCTGTTTCTTTACCATTTCTACTGCAGTATCCATGCCAATGTTGGCACAGCCTAAATGCAGCTGCAATTCATCCTGCCCCTGCTGACATCTGTCCCACTGTGCACCCATCACAACTCTGTATGAAACTATCACAAATTTTTTTTTAAACTTCTTCATCAAATCAGAGCATATGTTGTGGGCTCATGCACAGTAATCTGGGGCATGTATTCCAGTGAATTTCTCCCAGTACTTTTAGCTCTATCAGTCCCAAGCATTGCAAAATCATGGAGTCCATGAATAGGTCTTTTTCATACATATACACATTCATACTTATACACACCTACATGTATACATGCATACACATGTATACATACGAAGAGCAGTTAGGTAGTACAGTGAAAAGAGTGCAGGACCTGGAGTCAAGAAGACTCGTGTTTGTGAGTTCAAATCTAGCTTCAGACATTTCCTAGTTGTGTGACCCTGGGCAAGTAACTTCACTTCTGTTTTCCTCAGCTATAAAATGGAGACAATAATAGGACCTCACAGAGTAGTGGGAATCAAATGAAACATTTGCTTAGTACAGTGCATGGTACATAGTAGGTTTTTTTTATAAATGTTTATTCCCTTCCCCACCCCAGATTTGACATCCTTTACTCTAAGATCCAAGGTCCTCCCCAGTTTTAATGCATTGATTATATTTATCTAAAATAGTATTTTGATTGGAAGCCAGCAGGATATTAAGTTTTTGTCCGATTGGACTAGATGTTTTTTTTCCCATCTTACTTCATTCCTTCTCCTGTATAGGAATCTTATAAATGTATCAAAAATAGTAACAACTACTATTTATTCATGATATAAAGTGTCCTTATCTTTATTTAGACACATTCAGTAAGCAAACTATTCAGCTAAGTGCAGTTTCAGCTGCCTCTTGTAACAAGATTGTTCCAGGCCTTTAAAAGGGCCAGCGGTTTCCTCAAGTAGAATGAATTGTTTCTTCTGAAGGCTCCCACCCCTTCCTGAGTGATAAAAATTTAGCCTCCTCCAGTCCAAATCAGAGCAAAATGATGGTTGTTTGAACCCTCTCCTTCCCCAAGACGGAAGAGCCCTTCTAGAGACCAGAAAGAGCACAATGGGACGCTGCAAGGTCTCCTCCAGGCAGTCACGTTAACCCCCAGCTGCAGGATGGCCCTCCCAGACTGCCAGAACCTGGCCGCTGAAGGCTGCTTCTCCAAGACCAATAATACAGGAGACTGGCTTTTGTAAGAATCAGAACAAACTCAGGACTTCTTCATCTAAATCTATGATATTCTGTGTCCTTCCTTTGTTTCCCCCCCCCAAAAAAAAACCTTTAAATTTCATTGCTTTATGGTTCCACTTAGGAACAGATTTCAGTCTCCTTCCTTTCTGCTCCCCTAGTTGATTTAAATAAACCTGCAGGCAGGTCTGTAAGGCATCCATACTTTCAGAGTCTTGGATAACTTCTGAGAGCACAGGTAGGGATGATTTGACTAATTACACCAGGTGTCTGAACAAATTAAATTGGGGGATCATAGTGCTGCTTGCGTATATATCCTAGATGAGTAAGGAGTGGACCCCTGCTAAATCTAACACCAGATGATGGTAACCACTATCTGGTTGCAGTCTACTGTTCCAGCCTCATCATATACACTGCTCTTGTCTTTTAAGGCAGTTAGGTGGCTTACTAGATGAAGAGCCAGGCTTGGAGTCAGGAAGACTCATCTTGAGTTCAAATCCAGCCTCAGGGGACATTTACTAGTTGTGTGACCTCTAATAAGTCACTTAACCCTGTCTGCCTCAGTTTCCTCATATGTAAAATGAGCTGGAAAAAGGAACAGCAAACCGCTCTAGTATCTTTTCCAAGAAAACCCCAAATGGTATTACAAAGAGATGGAGAAAACTGAACCAATCAAACAAACAACATTGCACCCTCAACATGTACACTACTCTTGCCTTTTAGGTATTCTGTAATCCCAGCAAAACTGGACAGCTAGTCACTACTTTCTCCCTTCCCCCTCTTGTTTCTTCTAACACTCTTCTCTCTTTCTGCATTACACACAGTCTCCACCTCTTTACTTGGGGATATCTTTCTCTTCTCACAAGGTCTAGCTCAAGGGCAACTTAGTCCATGAAGTCTTCATCCTCAGTCCCAGCTGAAAGTACACTATCCCTTCTTCACCTGTTTCTGCAGTAGCTGGGTGGTTCAGTGGATAAATCCCTGGACTTGGAGGCAGGAAGATCTAAGTTCTCAAGAAGTCCTAAATTCAGATTTGGCTTAATACACTCTGTAGCTGTGTGACCCACTAAGCCAGTGGTTCTCAACCTGTGGGTTGCAACCCTTTTGGGGGTCAAATAACCCTTTCACAGGGGTCACAGGGGTCGCCTAAGACCAGCAGAAAACATGTATTTCCCATGGTCTTAGGAACCCAGACACCACTCCTCTATCCATCTCCAGGTGGGTCTGCCCACATGCAGATATGCCCACATATCTGTTAAAGGGTCGCAGCATTAGAAAGGTTCAGAACCACTGCTCTAAGCAAATTACTTAATCTCCCTTTGCCTTGGTTTCCTCAGCTATAAAAAGAGAATAATATTTGCATCTACTTCCAGGGTTATTGTAAGGATCAAAAGAAATAATTGTAAGGTGTTTAGCACCTGCCTGGCATATAGCAGGTACTTTAAAAATGCTATTTAATTAAGTTTTCTTTGCCCTCGTGCTATTCCTTTAGATTTTTATTTATGTATTTAGAATTATATTTATGTATTTATTTATACATTGTTGCTTGTTTTAGTCTCACTAATAAATTGAGAAATCCTCAAAGATAAGGACTGTCTTTTGCTTCTCTTTGTGTTCCCAGTGTTGGGGTTTAAAATGTTGGAATTCTCGAGACCCCAAAATACCAACATACCAGGTCTTGCCAAAATGAATTTGACCCAAGTATTCTTTCAGCCAAAGTAAAACAAAGTTTATTAAAGGTTCACCATATTGGGTACACTCTTAAGTGATGAGGTACAGACCCTGGGAACCCCCTTGAGCTCTCCTTGAATCCCCCACCCCAAGGCATTTGCCTGAGGCCACAGGCCTTTCATTGTGGCTCTGCCCAAATCTTTAGCCCTCCTATGTCCAGCAATTTCCTTGATCCTCCTGTTCCACCCTGGAACTGGCCTAGCCCACCATTGTCTGTCTTCTACAACTAGCCTCCAGGACCTTCCCTCCCTTAATCACTCATTTACTGGATTCTGACCTCATCTGACTCCTCCTGAAGACTCTCTCCAAACTCCTCCTCTAGACCACCCCCTAGATTCCTCCCACAACCTTTCTGGGACTCCATCTTTCTTCCATGTGATGTCAGAGTACCATAGAATTTTCCAATACAAGTCTTACAGATACTGAGGCTCCTTAAGAGTCTACTCAATATGGCGAACTTATAATAAACTTTACTTTTCTTTGGCTGAGAGAAGACTTGAGTCAAATTCATTTGGCAGGACATGGCATGTTGGTATTTTGGGATCTCAAGTACCCCTAACCCTAAACCTCATCATTTCATGGTAACTCTCATCATTTTTGTGGTTCCCTGGCAAGGCTCCTCAGGCAAATGCCTTCTGTGAGAAGATTCAAGGAGAGCTCAAAGAGAGCTCATGAGGATTCCCAGAGCCTTTACTTCATTTAAGGAGTCTGGGCATTTGTATCACTAATGCTCACCTTTTGTCAGGCTAGATAGAAGCTGAGCTCCTTCATGGAGGCAGGATGGATCTTCTATACAAAAAGACTGTAGGAGGGATCTAGGGGTATTCTAGTAGTCTGGGAGAAGGGGTCTAGGGAGGATCTTGGAATCTAAGAAAGATCTGGATAGGACTGAAGTCAAGACTCCAAGAACCAAAAGAATGGAATTTTGATGGGATCAAGGGTAGGAAACAGCCAGAGGTAATCCGAAGGCGACAGACGATGGAGGGTTAGGCTAGGTTAAGGGTAACAAATTTGGGAAGAGCATAATGGAAGGTTTATGGCCTCAGAAGAATGCCAGATCAAGCTGGAAGATTCTAGGGAGTCCCCAGAGCCTGTATCCTCTCACCAGCACTTAGGACAGCGCCTGCCACACCAGTGATTGCTTACTATACGCACAATGTCTGACTCGCTGACGAGGCACAACGGAGCTCAGGAAATCAGGGTGCAAACCTGAGCTCAAAACCTTACTGCTTATGTGACCTTGAGCAAATTGTTTACCTTCTGTCTGCCTCAGTTTCCTCAGCTGTAAAATAGAGAATATAACATTACCTACTAGTGTCATTGTGGGGATAAAACGAGGCATTTGTTGTGACCCCTCCATAGTTTCTTCCAAATGGAACTGGTTTGATTTAGCAAGGCTTTCTGGATTCCGATGAAATTAGAGCTACCTAATCCAAAGATAATTTTGGTTCTGATGAGGTACAAGCTTTGGGAAACCCCTTGAACTCTGACTGAATTTTCCAACTTGATGAAGTATTTGCCTGAAGCCATAAGCCTTTCATTATCCCTAGGCCCAAATCTCTGTTACTCTTAACCTAAACCTAGCCCTCCATTGTCCAACTACTTCCCACCCTTGATCCTATCAAAATATCTGTACTCAAACCTGTTACCTTTAACCTGGCCTAGCCCTCCTTTTCTGTCATCCCCAGGTGTCCTTCCCCTATTTCCCACCTTTAATCCCATTCCTGGAGTCTGACCTCAGTTCCATCAAAGATCCTCCTTAGACTCTTCCTCAAGACCCTCCCCCAAACTCCTCCTCTAGACCACTCCTAAATCCTCCCACAAGCTTTCTGTATATCAGATCCATCTTGCCTCCATGATGGGGCTGAGATTAATCTAGGGCAGATTCACTCTGCGTCACATTATTCTGACCCTCTTGTTAATACCAGCTTCACAAATATTTAGGCTCCTTAAGAGTCTATTCATTATGGCGAATCTTTAATAAACTTTGCTTTACTTTGACTGAGAGAAGACTTGAGTCAAATTCATTTGGCAGGACCCGGTGTGTTGTTATTTTGGGGTCTTGAGCACCCCTAAACCCCAAACCTTATCTGTTCCTTTAGGTATCCTTTGTCTGAGGAAGCAATAGAATTCACAAGGAGTCAGGGGATCCTTATGAGGATATGCAATGACCAGGTTCCTGAGTCAGTTTAGGCATGTGGTCTTAGCACTTGAGCTAGAGTAGCCAGGGGAGAAACTCCTAATCTGGGAACATGTAACCAATGCTAGGTCAGAAGGGGAACTCCAAGGCTGTCTTCCTGTCTATCTGGAATGGGAGTAGATTTTTCATCCAGTTTCATAGGAGTTCCTGGAAATTCCTTGGAATTTGTTTTTTTGTTGTTTAGCCCAGTGGTTAGTGACTTTATAAGTAGGTTTCGAAATTTCCCAGGAGAGAGATTTTCCCAGGAAGCTGTGCCACACCCATAAGTAAAAGGAGATAAAAGTTTGACTTATCTGGTGGCTTAGCTCTCCCCCTGGTATTATCTACTTGGGAAATTGACTTGGTAGAGATCGGAAATCATCTAGTTTTACATTCTCCTTCACAACAATCTTTCAAATTTTATCTATTTAAGACTTCCTAAAAATGGGCCTTTCGTGTAATCTGTCCTAATTTCCTTATTTTATAGGTCAGGAAATTGAGACCCAGGGAGGATTTCTGGGACAGTAGTTCCTCCTTCAGAGCCATGGATTTATTCTGAGAAGCATCTGAATCCACATATATGCACATGGAGCACCATTATTTTTGTGCCAACAAAATATGTTATATATTCATGATCATAATCATGCTCTTAAAAGTATTACTGAATTCACAGAACTTTTTTTTATGATCTTGCTATCACCCATGTGTTCCACATCAATGGTCAAGAATTCTGAGATTCCTTTATCTAAGCACAATCTCTCATCATTCTATCTCTTCCTATGCCTTACTTAATCCTCCTAAACATATATTCTTCATCCTCATTGATTTCATCCCTCCATCCCTTAGTATTCTCCTAGGCTACCACCCCTTACTTGGCCACACTCACTTTTCACAACCTCTACCCCACTTTGGACAAATTAAACTCAACACTGTCCTGTCCTCTCAAATCTCTTGCTTCCATGTTGTTGTTGTTTTTAAACCACCACAAGCACCTTGCCAAACCCCAGTGCTGAATTACTCCCTTAATCAGCCTCTTCTTCTTCTCCAGTTCTTTTGCAGGCCTCCTATATTCATCTTGACCCCTTAATACAGATATTCAACTAAGCAATATTCTTTCTTCTCTCTTTTGTACTCTCCTCCTATGTAAATCTTTTTCATTCCCAGTTTCAAATGCTGTCTCAAATCCAAATTATTCTCACATTTTTATTTACAAACTTGACCTTTCTTCTGACTTCTAGATTTGTATTCCTAACCTGTTAACCAGAAATGCAGCTCTCCAGCTGGATGGCTCCCTAGCATCTCAAACTCACAATGTCCAAAGCCAAGTTTGTTTCTGCTTGGTTGGTGTTCCTAAACGTGCTTCTCTCTCTGACTTCTCTACATCCATCAGTGGCAGTAACATTCATGAATATTCCACTTTCTCTCACCTCTCACATATTATTAGTGACTAGATCCTGTCCTTTCTAGCCCTATTAGCTTTTCCTCTTCTCTTTTCTAGTTACCACTATCCTTTTCTACTGGTCCTGTCTGCTGTCTATACAATGAAAACAACTAATAGGCATCCCAGCCCTGCTATATTCTTTCCCCTCCAAACTGTTCTTTGTAAAGTTGTCAGACTAATCTACCGTATTCATAAATCTGGTTGTCACTTATCTGCAAAAACAAACAAACAAAAAACTTCATTGCTTCCTGAATAAAATACAGATTCTTCTATCTGACATTCAAGACCTTCCATAATCTGTCTCCACCCTGCCTCTCAGTCTTGTACCATAGTACCCTCCCCCATAGTCCACCAAAATGGACTACTTTTTGTCCCTTCCTCCCCTGTCCCAATTCTCTCCAGCTTCTATCATTGCTCTCAGCCTAGAATGCTCTTCTCCCTCCTCTTCTCCATCTATTGAATTCTTCCCCATCCTTTAAAACCCAACTAAAATATCCCTTCTCCATGAAGCCTTTCCTCTGATGGTAACAACCTTTCCTCTTGGGAGGAATATGCAGCACTTTGTTTCACACACATTATCATGTAATATTGTGTATTAGCAACATCTAATTTAATGCTTTAACCTCCTACTAGACTTCAAGTTCTTTAAGGACAAGGACAGTGCACGATCTACACTGTGTATCTCCCTGAATGCCTAGTACAGTATTCTGTACACTCTCTGTGCATTTGATAAATGTTTGCTGACTGAATGAAGGACTATAAGCCCTTCTCTTCTCTCCTTCTCTCTGCTATTACAAGAGGTTGAAGGAGCTAACAACCTTTACTTGTATCATTTGAGGGACCATAAGCATCTCTGGGAGTACTTACTAGAGGACTTACAGCTGAGGGGAGGAGGGTAGGAAGGAAAGGAAGAGATTTTTTTTTTCTTTCCTAGAGATGGATCTTTGGAAATGCAGCACTGTTATGCCTCTGTATGTGTTCCCCTCTGTCTCTCTCTGTCTTTCTGTTTGTCTCTCTTGTTCTTGCTCTCTCTGTTTGTCTGTCTCTTTCTCTCTCATTTTTGGTTAGCAAGGTTCAAGAAATGGTACTGGACACCAACTAGCTAGGTGACCTTGATCCATTTACTGACCCATAAAATTCCTCAGTTTCCTCTGCTATTAAATGAGGGGTTTAGTGAGGGGTGGGGAATTTGTGACCTTGAGGCCACATGTGGCCCTCCGGTCCTCTAGTGAGGCCCTTTGACTGAATCCAAATTTCACGGAACAAATCCCCACCCCCTGGATTGGATGATCTCTAACATCCTATCTAGTTGTGATGGTATGTGAGTCTGTGAGTACTGGGTCCCTACCTGGGCCTTCATTTTCCCTTCTCTTGGAAACAAGGAAGTTTCTGCTCTTCCTGCCAGCCCTTTTCAGTGATCAGAGCATTATCATTCTGATTTTGAAAACAGAAATCTAGAACTGGAAGAAACCTCAGAAACCAGCTAATCTAAGCTCCTCATTTTCCAGGTGAAGAAACTGAGACCTAAAGAGGTCATGACTTGTCCAGGATCCTGGACAGGCAGTACTAATCATGGACAGAGGATGGTTCAGCCATGGTAGGGTTCCTTCCTTGTTCATATGTGGATACTGCTATTGCCTCATCTGTATCTTGGGGATTCCATTTCCTCTACCTGGCATCTGAGCCAGGTACCCAGAAGGTCCATCAAGAACCCAGGAAAACTGGAATCCTCTCTCTTTTCCATATGGATGCTTGGAGTGTGTGCCCAGATTAGGATGTTTTTATTCAAGCTATTTACTAGAAAGGTTCTTCCTTTCATTCAGCTGACACCTGTATCCTTTCTCTCTAATTTCTACCTCTCCCTCTTAGTTCTATTCCCTAGGGTCAATAAGAATAAATGTGATCCTTTCCTCCTCCCCCTAGAGTGCTTCAGGTGTTTGAAGACCATGGTTGTTCTCTCCCTTAAGTTTTCCTCCTTATTCTTTAACACTTGAATCAATCTACCTCTTCTGTGGAACCTCCAAAACCTTCTGGCCTATCCTAATCTCTCAACCTTGTGGATTCTTTTCATGTTTTTAATATGTCCTACAATTTTATATTTGATTATATCATTTTCTCTTCTTCTCTGATTCTTTCAGGCATGAAATTCCTTTCTCCTCCATTAGACCGAAGTTCTTTGTGGTCAGGGACTGAAATCTTCCTTTCTTTGCGATAACATAATAAAGGAATAAAGGTTTCTTTCTTTCAAACCAGACTTTTAATTTCATTGGCAAAGGGAATTTCCTCCACCAATGCAGACTGGCAGCTGCTTTGAAATTTATTATGATCCTGTACATTAACAACTAGAGGAGGGGAGGAGGGATCAGAGAAGACTTTATGATGAGGAGGTGACATCTGAGCTAAGACAAAGATTGCAAGAGATTTCAAACATGAGGAGGAAGTGAATTCCAGGTATGTACATAACCGGTTTGGGAACAGTTGTTGCTCTAGTTTGGCTGGGCCACAGGGCTTGTGAGGGCAGTGATGAAGTAAGTCTGGAAATGTAGATAGAACCTGGACTGGAGAGCATGTATTTTGTCCTTAAGAAAATGAAGAGTCAGCCATTGAAGGATCTTGAATGGAAGAGAGACATGGTCATATCTATCCATAACTTTTGTTGTTCTTGTTGTTGTTGTTTGGTCATTTTAGTTAGGTTCTTTGGGACCCCATTTAGTGTTTTCTTGGCAAAGATACTGGAGTGGTCTGCTATTGTCCTTCTCCAGCTCATTTTACAGGTGAGAAACTGAGGTAAAGAGGGTTAAGTGACTTGTCCAGGGTCACACAGCTAGTAAGTGTCTGAGGCCAAATTTGAACTCAGAAATATGAGTTTTAGTCCCAGTGCTCCATCCACTGTACCACCTAACTAAGGACAAAATACATAGCCAAATCATTTCACTATCTTCAGGCTCAGTTTTGTTGCTGTTGTTAAATTTGTAAAATTGGGGTGATAATAATATTTGAATTACTTAACTCATGAGGCTGTTGTAAAGATAATGATTTGTAAACCTTCAAATGCTTACAGAACTGAGTTTGTAGTCAGTGGGCCTGGATTCAAAGCCTGATTTAGCTACTTATTATATATATGGCCTTGGGAAGTCCTTCATCCTCTTTCAACCTCTATTCTTCATCTGTAAAAATGGGGGCATTGTAATAGGTGACCTCTCAGGTCACTTCCATCTTTAAATTTATGACTCTATAATCTTATGTAAACCTGGGCTCTTGTTCATTTATAGATGAAAACACCAAAGCTCAGAGAAATGAATTAACCTCCCCAGAATCACTCAGCCAGTTGTTGACAGAGCTAATTTCATGAACTTTCCAAGCCAGCTTATGTATTACCTCCCTTGGCAACATTCTGAAAGGAATGCTGTAATACTTAACCATGCAGGAGATGGCCATAAGGCAGCAGGAAGAATAAGCAAAGTTCCTGGTTGATCAATAGAATGATCCAGCAGCCCTGAAGTAACCCAGAAAAGAATCTGAGCCTGGAGCAATGGCTCCTTTATGGGAAAAAATCTTTAGAATTTAGAATTCTTTAGAAAAACTTTCTAAAATGTTGATTTCAAATATTTGTCCAATACCATCAGAGGGAGTGAAGCAGCATTAATTTGTTCAATAACTCTGTTAAATGTACTTTTTTTTTTTTACAAAATAAAGCCCAAAGGGTAACCAAAGAGAAAGAACCTGAAATAATCCATGTGAAAAATGTTTAAATTCCTTTGATGTATCTCCAGCTGCCAGAAGATATCTCGCTCCAGGGCCTGCCAGTACACTTAAAGTTCAATTTGTCCAAAGGTGAATTTGTTACCTTTTCTCCAAAATATGTTGCCCCTCCAAACTTACTGAAGATAATCCCACCACTTTCCCCAACTTCCCAAAGACTGACCTTTGACTCTTCTCTTTCCCAGGGTATAAATGGAAAGAACCCAGGATTTGGAGTCAGAGAATGAGATGAAAATCCTGGTTCTACTATTTACTATCTGGGTAACCTTGACCAGGCAAATCACTTTGCTTCAGTTTCCTTTAAAAAAATAAATAGTGCAGGCCCTAATTAGGATAATTATTAAGATATTAATTATATTAATATTACCTGAAATATTATTTATGAATATCAAATGAGATGATGCATGTAAAATATGTGGTAAAATGTATAATGTGAATATGTGTGTGTGCATGTGTGTGTGCCTCGAGTGTAATAGTAATCAATTTGTTGGATATTTAGGGCTAAGTGGATAGGATACTTAGGGCTAAGTAGATCAGATACTTAGGGCTAAGTAGCACCTAATAACTTAGGGCTAAGTATAGAACTCTGTCCATTGGTGAAAAGGTGTGAATTCCCCTGTTGACTTGGAAGAAGGCTATTGGCTGAGACACTCCCCTATTGACTTGGGAGAAGGCCAGTGCTTATAAGGAAGAATTTTACAGAGACAGGACATATTTTGGATTTGGCTTCTCAGTGAAGTTGACTGAAGACATAAACAGTATGGGACTTTGTTTGTTGGTGGCCTGGCTGATCCATGAGTTACAGGGAAGAGAAGTCCTGAAGGATTTGAGGTGTGCTGAACCCGGTGAACTTCAATGTGTGCTGGGGATTGCCTTGAGGACTGGACAAGGACCTGGGAGCTGTTCATCCCTAAGGACTGGACAAGAGCCTGGCAGCTTTCAGCTCCTGAATCCAGGTGATTGTTTGACACACTCAGGAGGGAGCTGGGACCAGGGAAGAAGATCCAGGGAATCAGAGAGATCACCCAGAGTCAAAATGAAGAAAAGGCCTCCCCTTGGACGAAACTGATGTTTGCTGAGGACAAGGACCTGGGAGCTGTTCATCTCTGAGAACTGGATGAGAACCTGTCAGCTTTCTGCTCATGACTCTAGGTGATTGTTTGACAGACTCAGGAGGGAGCTGGGACCAGGGAAGAGGATCCAGGGAATCAGAGAGACTACCCAGAGTCAAAATGAAGAAAAGGCC
>CM053595.1:217599195-217614395 GCA_028646575.1 Pseudocheirus occidentalis
CGCTCACTCTCATTCTCTGTCTTTCTCTCCCCTCATTTTATGGATTGGGAACTGAGGAACAGAGATGGTTAAGTGACTTCATGAAGGATAACACAACTAGTGAGTATTGTGAGCAGAATTCAAGCCCATGTTTTCTTGATCAGAAACCCAGGATCCTCTCCATTACACCAAGCTGTCTTTTATGTGAGAATGGAGACAAAGTAAAGTAAGCAGAACAAGAATAAAAATACAATGACTTCAATAATTAAAATAATTAAAACCAACAAAAGGCAACCAAAGACCTATTAATGGTAATGACCATTTTTCTTTTGATGGAAGAATTTATAAGGAAACATAACTCACACTTCTTGATAAGAAGAAAGAAAACAAAGCATTTCATGTGCCTACTATTTGACACACAATGTGGTATTTTACAAATATTATTTCATGACAACCCCATAGAGTAGGTGCTATTATTATCCTCATTTTAGAGCTGGTGAAACTGAAGCAGACAGAGGTTAGGTGACTTGCCCAGGGTCCTACAGCCAGTGTCCACCGTCACATCAGAACTCAGGTCTTCCTGACTCTGGGTCCAGCATACTACTCACTCTGCCACCTAGATGCTTTGACAGAGATGATGGGGGTTATAAACAAAGAATGTCACATATGCCAACAGACATACTAAGTTTATTCATTTACTTAGCTTAACCATTTTATTCTGTTCAAAGGCAGGAGTTGAGGGCAGGGGCACAAGGAAATTTTTGTGATGTATAGAAAGACAAAGGGATTAATTTTAAAAAGAGCTTTCCTAATGCAATATTAATATATCACTTTTTGTATTTTTAACCTGATCCTCTCTGTAAACCATTTTTAAAAGGACTCTGCTCTGTGCTCAGTAATGTGTAAGTGGTACAGACCCCAAAGCTGATCTTGAGTTTGGTAGACCCCCTTAGAGGTAGAGGAATCGTAGGAGATAAGGAAGAGACGAAAAACATTGACTGAAAACCCAATTCTACAGCACAAATCTGAGACAACTTCATTTTTTAAAATCCTCTCTGGATTTATGAAAAAGAACAATCTTCGTGAAAAATTTTCTTGACACTTCCTTGCATACACTTCTCAAATTAGCAGCAAAACCACAAATACCCTTAGTCAAAATTTTCAGGAAGCTTTAGAATGAGCACTATAAAGAAAAAGAATAAAGTCTGACCTTCATTATATTCTAAGGGATAATCTAGCAGCAAAGCTCCTGGAATGGATAAATAAAATGGTCCTGAGTACAGAGAACAAAAGGGATTAGGGTCAGGCTAGAGTGGGGGGGTCGAGCAAAGAGCCTCCCAGAGCCCCCCCCCCAAAAAAACCAATTGAAGGAATGCCAGAAACAAGGGCAACATCAGGCCTTAAAGAGAATAATTTAGCGGATGAGGTTTTGCTTATAAATTGGTGAAGTGGTTTATGCAAATCAAAGGAGCAAATTAATGGAGAAGAAAGGCACAGAAGTTGCATTTGAAAGGAAGGCCAAACATACTTCAAAGAGCTCTGGTTTTATTAGCATATATTCTTCATCTGCAGAGGCAGATTCCAGCACAAGGAGAAAAACTTTGGGATAGGGATTCAGAGAACCCGAGTTCAAATACTGGCCCCATTACCTACTTACTAACTGTGTAACCTCTGGGTTACAATTTTCCTATCTGTAAAACAGGGAGAAAGCAGTAGCTTGTACTGGCTATAGAGATGGCCTTGGAATCAGAAAAGCCTGGACTCAAGCCTGGCCTCTAATAAGGCCTGGCTATGGAACCCTGGGTAAGCCGATTTAACTCTTAGCTATCTAAAGCTATGATGCCTCCATGACATAATAAATGGGTATCATATGTTGCTGTGCTCTCCCCCAGGATGAAAAAAAAAAACAAGGTTACTTAGTGGCCAATCCTTTTATGCTAAGCCAGAATCAGATGGGCTTGTTCTTAGACAATAGCTACCTGTTTGGTTGTTAAATCCATATCCCAAAGCTCTCCAGTCCATTGGGATCCCCAAGAACTTCTGCTTTCCTAGTCAGTCCAGCTTTGGAGAACAGAGGAATGTCTTTCTTTCAAGATGCACTAATAAAAAGGAAGCCTTTAAGGATGGCTAGCTGGCACAGTGAATAGAGCCCTGGCCCTGGAGTCGGGAGGACCTGAGTTCAAATCCAGCCTCAGACACCTCACACATTTACTAGTCATGTGACTTTAGACAAGTCACTTAACCCCAATTGCCCTCCAAAAAGCAAAAAAAAAAAAAAAAGGAAGGCTTCAGTTGAGGAGAGTTACACAGAGCTGTATGCTAGTACATGTTTAACAACTGGCTCTCTGGGAAGGAAGGGGAAGGAATGTATGCGTGACATATACTGTGTCATTTTCTTACGTCTAGAAATCAACAAAACAACAAATTGGTTCCTGGTCTACACTGTTAACCAGTTTTTGAATATAAAAGTTCACTAAAAATTTGACAATAGACTCTCACAAGCTAATTCAAATTGACGCTAGCATTCTCCTGGTCTGATGCCCTGTACCAAATGAGAAAAATGGTAGATGGCGTTATGGAGAGACTACTGAATCTGGGGTCAGGAAGACCCGAGTTTGAATCCTAGCAAAGTGACCCTGGACAAGTCACTTACTTAACCTTTCTTAGCCTCAGTTTCATCATCTGGAAAGTGGGAAGAATAATAGTACCCATTTCACAGCACTGTTGGAAAGATCAGCTGAGATAACATGTGTAAAGTATTCTGCAACCCTTAAAGTGCTGTGTGTATCCTAACTCTTATTACGATGGGGCACCAGAAAAAAAGACTTTAGTAAAGGAGAATGACACACTATACCAAATGAGAATATTATGAAAATTATCAGAAAAAGTCTATAATTCATTTTATATTTCATATTATAATTAATTTTAAATTATACCATCTTGCCATTTTAGAGCAAAGCCCAGACACTAATAAACCAAGAAATATGCATTGCTATCTTTAAAGCATTTCCTTCAAGAAGTCTATAGGAGGCAGTGTTCTAGAATGGAAAGTACCAGCTCTGAAGACAGAGGACCTGTGTTCAAATCCTAGCCCTAGAATGTACTGTGACCTTGGACATGTCACTTGATCTCCTTGGGCCTCAGTTTCCTTATTTGTAAAATGAAGAGATTGATCTAGATAGCCTCTGTGGTCCTTTCTACCTCTGGATCTATGATCCTATGATCCATGGTTCTGGGAGAACCAGGAGAGTTCTCCCTCGAAAGCCCTCATCCCCACCCCATGCACCAGAATGCACTTCTAGAATCCCAATGTGCTGTGAGCTTGGAACCCGGATTTATTTCGATTGCAATGGCTTTGTGACACGTGCATGGCACAATGACAAATTGAGGGAAAGTTGAACCTGGAGAGAGGATGAACTGGGATCAAATCTTATCACTGATACTTACTACCTGTGTGAACCTGGGCAAGATACAACCCTCCAGGATTTATCTACTATCAGTCACAGGCAGGCTGCCATCCCCATTGGTGGATGACAAAAATCATTCATTCTCTGTGTAGTTTTTAGAGCTAGAAGGAAACTTAGAGATCATTTGCTTCAACCCCATTCATTTTATAGAGAAAACGCTGAAGGCCAAGCAAGATAAACTAATGTGCCCAAGGTCACATATGTAGTAAGTCGCAAAGCCAGAATTTAAACCCAAATCTTCTAATTCCAAATCCAGTAATCTTTCTATTATAAAATTCTCTGAGTTGACTTTTCCTTTGAAGAACAAATGCACAACAGAATGCACCCAGTTCAATAAAAAATGAGCCTCTCTGTAATCAGTGTCTTGCTAGATTAATGTATGACATGACTATGGTCATGATATAACAAACTTCATAAATGTGTCACATCTCTTTGAGAGGGCCTTTTGATCAAGCCCACAGAATTGCAATCAACTGCTTCCCTCCATGGGCCTATACAACTGACTGTGAATAATAATGGTTATTTCATAAAACGATCCTGGGCCTTCTCATAATTGCTCTTTTCAATCACCCTGAATCACTAGATTACAGGTTTCTTCCAAACCAATACTTATATACATTGCCCCCAAGCAGAGCCCAAATGCCACAGTCTCTGCTGAATCATTGAAACTGCCTTTATAATACTCCTGAGTCTCTTTAGAAGAAACAAATTAAAACTCAGAAGCCACAGGGTCACAGGTGAAACATCTCCCAATGAAATACCTTGTAGTTTGCAACTGATATTCAATATGAGTAATGAAACATTGCTGAGAGATTGATCTTAGGCAGGGTCTTGGGAAATTCAACCTCTCCACAATAGATTGCCTGGAGAATGTGATGGATCCTGTGTCTTGTCAGTAAGGATTCATGGTGATTGAGAACAGCAAGCAGCAGATAGAAAGCTTCTCCTGAGCCCCCAAACAAAACAGGCTGGTGTACGAGATACTACGTTCAGCAATGTGTAAGATTTTTCTTCTCCCAGGACCATTAATCATTATTGCATTCGTTTGTCACCTCTTTCCAACGTGGGCACATGAGTTGAGCTATGGTGATAGCACTGTGAGTGATCTCCTGCTCTCCTTCCACCTTTTGTTTTATGTTGCTTGTTGTAAGAGTCATCAATTCATTGGAAGCTGTGATGAAACATAGTCCTAAGTCCACTAAGTGGCTGTTGGTGCACCCCTTTGGGCCTAATATGGCCAGTGTTTCAACAGTTCTTACTGAGTAGCTCACATTATAATAAACTTGGCTCAACCAGTAACAAAGTAGAGAAAAAAAAAGAGGAAAGCTAATGTTTTATCCAGTATACTCATTTACTGTGAAGAAATATGAACTCTTCCCAGGCTAGCCAGCCAAGGATGTGACATTTCAGCACCCTCCAGGAACACTTAACCTACGACCAGGAGATTTAGAGCTTGAGGGGACTTTAGAGCTATAGATCCTCATTACCTTTTGTCTAGGTTAATGTCATACTCTCCTAAATGTTCTTCCAGCTTTCAGTCTCCCACCTCTCCAATCTGCCCTCCCCATAGCTGCCAAAGAGATATCAGTATATAAAAGTTGTATCTCCAGTCAGCCCTACTTCCAGTGGGATATGAGGCCCTTGATAGCAGAGTTCTTTTTTGGTTTTGTAGCAAATAAGTTAGCATATGAGACATGCCTTGCCAATTTTAAAGTGTTACATAGATGCTAGTTGTTATTATTATTATTTATTGTTGTTGTTGTTATCTTCATTATCTACACTAGGGCCCTGTATATAGCAAGTACTTAATAACGTTTGTTTACCTGAATTGGTCCAAACTCTTCAATTCTAGAAGTGGTCTTACTTCGAATATAGCATATTAAATATAGACAAAATCTTAGATACCATTTAATTAAGTCCTCTTCTTCCTCCCTGTTCTCTTCTTCCTCCCACTCCATCCTTCTCTTCCTTCTTCTTGTTCTTGTTCTTCTCCTTGTTATCCTCCTTCTTTTCCTCCTTCTCTTTCTTCTTCTTTTTCTTCTTCTTCTTCTTCTTTTCCTCCTACTCCTACTCCTCTTCCTCTCCCTTCCTTCTTTCTCCTCCTTTTTCTTCTTCTCCTCCTCTTTCTTTTCTTCCTTCTCCCTCTGTTTCTCCTTTTTGGGGGAGGGAGAGGGAGTGGAGCAGGTTTAGATTTTTTGTATCTCTGGTACCGAGAGGCCCAGAAAAGCCAACCTTTACTTACCATAGCCCTAGCAACACATCTGGTAAATAGAAGTCTGGGTCTTGAATTCAGGTGATCTGCCTCCAGATTTATTGCTCTTCTATTACAACCAAATGCAACCAGTTATGGGAAACTCTCCGTCATAGAGCTTTGTATACAACATGTTTCAGTTGCAAGGGGTGGCTGTGACTTCCAAATAAATGTTCCCCTTTAAGAACAACAACAATGACAATCCACAATCACTGCATTACAGTACAGCATAGCATTTGTCAGACATCCCATCGGCAGTAGTGGGGTAGAGATATTCCAGTTCCATGTGAAAAGGATAGTCTTAGGCTTGTCTTCTTCCTTCTAAGGCATTTGAAAATCAGTCCAAAGTATTTTTGTGCTCCCATAGTGCAGGATTTTGTTAGGGAAAAGATCTGCAGTGAAAATGTCCTGAAGACAACAGGTGAAAGGCTAGCTAAAATGCTAACCAATTAAGATCAAATGGGTATGATGGGAGCCCAAGGCTGGGAGTGGTCCCTGCTTCATCCTCAACTGATTCAAAGACATCCTGGATCAGAGGTGTCAAACATGAGGCCAGTGGGTCCAAGTGCAGTCCACAACAATCCCAGGTGCTGTAGACTCAGAGTAAAAAGTAATTGGAAAAAAATTCACAATATTTTAAACTTTGTTAGGCCTCTTATTTTTTTTTAATCTGCTTACGGTATAATTTGCCTTAAATCCATTCTAAGTTGGATATTTGTTTTCCAAAAAAAATAATTACACTTAAAAAAAAGAAAATAAATAGTATTACATTTTATAACTAAGGTAATATGTGGCATGCAGAGATCCTCACAGGGGGATTAGTAGCCCCTATTTCTATTTGAGTTTGACACCACTAGCATAGTCAACAAGAATGAAATTGATTGACTTTCCTGTGACCTTGAGATCACAAAGGGATACTGAAGTTTTATCTCCTGAGTGGTTTTAGCGACTCTACCCTAAGACTCAACTTTATAACTGGACCTCGGCCAACAAAACCTGAATAATCATCAGAACGACATCAATACTATGGTCAAACCTTGAGGAAGTAAGCAAATCTCCTCTACCATGATCATATTATGGGGTGTTTTGAACAGCTGGAAGAATCATTCAGTTAGAATTAGTCACATAAGTGCCAGGGTGATAGCAATACAAAGGTAAAAGTAAAAATTCCTGCTCTCAAGGAGTGTACAGCCCATCAGGGAGACAACAGATATACCTATACGTACAAGATAATTTTTTGTTTTTTGTTTGGGGGCACTAGATTGGGAGACCAGGAAAGGCTTTGTGAAGAAGATGAGATGAGCTGAGTCTTGAAGGGAATTAAGAGCTTCTAAGAAGTAGAAGTGAGGGAGGGCATGATTCAGTGGAAAATGTGCTGAACTTGAAATTAGATCCGGATTCAAATCCTTCCTACTTAATGTCTATGTATCATTGGGCAAGTCACTTAACCTGTCAGAGCCTTAGTCTCCTATCTCTCAAATGAAGGTCTGGATTCTCTTGAATGAGGGAAGGGCCTCTAAGGTCCCTTCCACCTCTAAATATATGATCCTATGAAAGCATTCCAAGAATGGAAGATAGCCAAGAGGAAGGGTATGGTGTTGGTAGATGGAATGTTGTATGTAAGAAGACCACTGGATTGGAAAGTGTGTGAAGGAGAGTAATGTCTAATAAGGCTAGGGGGCTAAGTTAGGGCCATGTTGTAATGGGTTTTAAATGCTGAACAAGAGCTTTTAGTTTAGATCTTTAACTAGTTCAACCCTTAGAAAAAGATAACTGGTCTTGTCCTCTCATGAGTCCCACATACCACAACCTCTACTACTGTGAATTTTAAAGTTCTGGTAGATCTTTATTTTAGATATGTATATCTTAATGTGATCTCTGTTTAAATTAAACCACTTCTAAAGAGGCACTTAAAAGTCTAAGCATGAAATGCTGAAATTCTACTCTAAAAGGCATATTTTTGTGTGATGGTTTGTAGTTGCCTATATGTGGAATTAATTCTTAATTTGCCATTCACCAAAAGCATGTTTGTGAAATTCTAATATTAGGGATTCATGATTTTGAGTTAATGGGCTATCTTGAAATGTAATGATCTCTGGGAGGGAGAATGCTGTGTTAACAGTCACACCTTCACATGGCTTAACTTAAGGAGGCTTTATTTCTACTACCTGAGATTTTCTGCCCAAAAGTATATTATTTATGGGGAAGGATTAGAGGAACAATTTTGGAACAAGGAGGCAGGATGCCAAAGAAAGGATCAGAGAATGTCAAATGCCAGAGCTAAGAGAGCCTTTAGAAAATAGAGTGACAGAGCTAGAAATGACCTTAGAATAACGGAAATAGATTGTTAGAACTGCAAAGAACATGGCTAGGAACAACAAATGGCAGTATTATTTGGAATTGATAATGAAATATAATCTATTAAAGCTGAAAGAGACTTTGGATATTATTTAATCCAACACCTTTATCATCATCACCATCATCATTTTTCCCGACCTGTGAATTCTTTAAGGTAGATTATTCCCAATGTAGAAACTCTCCCCTAATAGCTAGGCAAAATGAGTCTGAAACTTGTCCTTAGGCAGTAGCCTGGGGCATGAAGAAGTTAAGTAATTTTCTGTGCTCAGAAAGCTAGTGTATGCCAGAAGCAGTTCTTGTACCTAGGACTTTCTGACTCTGAGTATTGTTCTTGATCCATTCCATGATCATGCCTCTCATTTTACACATGAACAAATAAAAACACAATAAGGAGAAGTGACTGTCCAAATTGACACAGCTAGTTAAAGGTGGATTCCGGACAAGAATCTCAAAGATCTCAGACCTTATCTCTGTTTGTTCTAATATACCATAACATTTGTTCTTTCTAGATAGAAAGAAGGCAGCATACACATCTGTAGGAAGGACAAAGGAAGTGATGGGATTTATGACATATGGCTCAAAGAGAGATGGGAGATGACACAAACCAACTTCCCCTACCTTACAATTTTGCCAAAGACCCTCCAGGTACAGGTGAGTGTGTGTGTGTGTGTGTGTGTGTGTGTGTGTGTACATAAATATGGGTATGTTCAGCTAAAAGGTACTTACTTAAGACAAAAACTGTAAATTACTTTTAAATGGAAGGAGAACTTGGTTACTATTTTGCTACATTCTAGAAATATTTCATTAGTATGACATTATGATGTTGCTCGAACTCAACTGAAAAATTATCTTCTGACACTGAAAGGTTTTCCTAGGCAGTGGAGTAATTTGATCCATCTAACAGAGACATCATGCTCTGAGAAGAGCTCGATGGCCAAGCATTTAGCCCAGGAAAGCCTGGCAACATTAATGAAGCATTAGAGCAACTAGCCTGGCCCAGTACAGCAGCAATTGCCCTTTGGCAATGTAAACTGCTTGGTTCAGCCTGGGAGCCTGATCCCAGCAGAGTGGCTTCCTTGGCCTAATCCAGCAGTGGCCTGGAAGCTAAGTGGTTTGCCCAGTTCATTCCAATCACAGGAAAGCCTGATAAAGAAGAAATTGAGAAGCCAAGTCACCTGCTTAAGGTTGGTTTGTCCTGAGGTAATTCTATGACCTGTGAGGAGCCAGCTCCACTTAGTAATAAGAGGATTTGTCTATAATAATCTCCACACCATACAGAATATTTTGTGAGGATACACCTGAGAAGGAAAGGACATTGAAACCCTGCAGTTGTGGAATTGTGAGTCATCCTTAGCTCACCTAGATATGTGCCATGCTACTACTATATTTTGAGTTTATGCTCATTCTTTACCTAACTAACTCTGTGTCTGTTTGTGGGTAAGTGCAATGCAGAGTTTGAGCAGGAAATTTTTTGTAGCCAATGGTTTTTGCCATATGATTTAAGTAAATGTCTTAACTAAAGAATTAATTAAGCCTACTGATTGATTGTTAAAAGGAAGAACACTGGTGGGGGCTCATGAGTTAAAGCATTAGGAAGGAGTATGAGCCACCCACAGGCCTACCCCCTGGAAATCTTGTAGAAATAGAAGCCACAAAAAATGAGAAAGAAATAGTATACACCCCTCTGAGGGTGCCAATGAGGGAATGAGCACAAAGTAGGTATTAGAGATGTAATTCTGTGTCTAATTTTTTTTCATTTCTACTTTGTGACAACAGTCCACAAACTTTTCAGAAACTCAAAAATGTCCAGAAAATCTCCCTACCTCTCTCTGGAAAGTAAAGAGGTCATAAATTCTCCTCTTGGAGGGCAGCCACTACAATCTCCTGAGGCAGAGGAGGAAGCACTTTTCATGCACAGGCTTCTCAAGCAGGTTTGCTTTTAACTTTGCTTCCTCTAAAGACAGAAAATGGGTTTCATACTGCAAATGAGCTTTTATAGAACCAGTACAAGGGGATGGCTCTGACCTTAACAGCCAGCAAAGTAACCAATTTATCTTCAAAAGATGATACTAAGGAGATGCTATCAACTCTAATGAGCTATATTGGGAATGCCCCAACAGATACCACCCTTTTGAGATTATCAGCAGGCATATCCACAGTCATATAGTAAGAAATAAGTCCCAAACAAAGGCTCACTACTCTCTAAGCCATCAAGTTATTGGGGATCTCCCTCAATCAACCCCCTACAACTCTGTGGGTTCCCACAGCATGGTAGAAAGCACACTGGTCATGGCATAGTGGAGAGCAGATCACGTGATTTCAAATTGTGTCTAGGTGTGTATAATATGGGCAAATCACCTAACTTCTCTGTATCTCAGTTTCTTCATCTGCAAAATTAGGGATAACAGTACTGGTGTTACCCACCTTACATTCTTTGTGACAAAAATCACTGTGTAAAACTTAAAGTATTGCTGAAATATGTGTTTTTTAGTAAGAATTCAGGTTATTTCTAATCTCTACCATCAAGTTCCACCCCTCCACTACTGTTCTACCTTACTTGGACTTTCAACATAAATTTTTACTTTCCTCTTTCACTCAAATGCTTTTTGCAATTTTCAAAATTTGCAACTTAATTTTTTTTCAAGGAAGATAGTCTACCAGATTCAAGGTATCCTGAAATGCTGGCTTTTTAAGAGTTAATGTCATTAATTCCGGTAGAGGCCAAATCCTCTGAGCCATTATTGTTGCTCTGGTCCCAGTTGCCTTTTGCTGCTGATTAACTGGTATTACCATTATGTAAGGCAGAAAATCTGCATGAAATTGGGGAGGAGAAGAAGTTGGAAGGTTATGGGCCAAGTTGAAAGGACAAAAAGAACATCTTACCTGGGAAAAACCAAAATTATGAAACAAAGGCCAGAGCAGTGGTCTGAAATTTGGAAGGAGACAATCCCAAAGTAGGTCAGAAAAATATTATAAAGAGGCATACAGAATACTGGAGGGTTTATCACCCACAAAGTCTCTGACTAAATGGAATATTAGACAGTCTCAGTTTGCTAACCTCAGCCTTCTCCTTCCTTTGCATCAGCTCAGCTGTGCCCAGATACCTGCTGGCTTAGGGTACAAAGCCTAAGGGGAAATGGGCTTAACAGTGCAAATGAGTTTTTTATAGGACTAGCACCAGGGGATGACTCTGACCTTATGGTAGGCAGAATAACCAATTTATCTTCAAAAGATATTAGAAGAGCCCAGCTTGACTCAGTCAGCTCCATTTGTTGGACTTATTCTATTTGATGCCCAAGCAATGTATCTTCTCAGACCTTCTGGAATCCAGCACTTTTCTCATACCATTGTGTCCTTTGTTCAAGCTAACCAGTAGAGCAGAGACCCACAGAATCCTGTTGACCCTTTCTGGAAACCAGAATTCCCTTTCTATATATAGGAAGATTGCTGCCCCCATTTGGCTGGGGATGTGCTGCCCTCTTCTGGTCCCTTTGGATTAATCCTATAGAGTGTAAATGCCTAATGGCTGGTTTTGAAAACCTGGTTTTCCCTTGGAACCTTACAGACTGACCTAGGATGCTGGGAGTTCACCCTTTACTTTGTCTTTGAATGTGGAGATTGTCTGAACACCTGATCTTTTACAACAACTCCTTACACTAACTTTTGTGGCTATGTGTCAAACATAAGTGGAAGAAAAATGAGGGAGGAAAGCAAAGAGATTATAGTTTAAGCAGCATGAAAAAGATCTTGAGATATTTGAAGCCCCTAACTGTGTCCTATAGAATGTAGGAGTTTCTTAGCATTAACCAAAGTGTGATTAAAAATTAAAGTTCCTTTCTCTTAGAACAGCAAGATGGTACAGTGGGTAGTGTGTTAGACTTCTAGAATAAGGAAGCCCTGAATTTGAGTCTTGCCTCAGACACTTGCAACTGTGTGATCCTGGGCAAGTCAGGCCTCGGTTTTCTCATCTCTAAAATGGGCATAAGAGCACCTACTTTCCAAGGCTGCCAAGATTAAATAAGATAACATATGCAAAGCACTTTGTAAACCTTATTGCACTATATCAGAAGAAGGAAATGGAAAAGGAATAAGCATCTATAGAGTGCTACTAAGTCAGGTAATATATGTACTAAGTGCTTTACAAATATTATGTCATTACATCAATGCTAGTTAAAAGGGGAAAGTGCTATTCAATTAGAGATCACACCCAAACAATATTAGAAGTCCAAGGGTTCTTAGTCTTTTTTGCATCATGGACCCCTTTAGCAGTCTAGTGAAACCTATATGATAATAATAGAAGCAATGTGACATCTATGTGGTGTTTTAAACTTTGAAAAACTCTATGTGTAAATTATTTCATTTGATCCTGACACTTAGGTAAGTGCTATTATTACCAATACTTTACAGATTTGGAAGCTGAGGCTGAGAGAAATTAAGTAACTCGTTCAAAGTCATATAGCAACATGTATTGAAGGTAGAATTCAAACTCTAATCTTCCTGACCTCAATTCCGAGCTGCCTCAAAATATTTTGAAATGTGTAAAATAAATATATAGGATGATGAAGTAAATAAATTATGCTGAAATTCCTTGAAAAAATGTTTGTAGTCCATCGATCCCATTGAGAACCTCTGATCCAGCCCTTCATTTTACAGATGATTAAACCAAGATCTATAGAGACTGAGTTGCCCAAGGCACAGAGTGCCAGGGTCCAAAATCAAGGCTCTTGTCTCCAAATCCCATACTTCTTGCCCAATATAAGCGTCAGAACTGGTACTGAAGTCTAGCTGCTCTGACTTCATGCCATACATTCTCCCCTTGCCTGCTGGTAGTTTCCTAATCGGTAACAGTCAATAGCTATTCTCAAATTAAAGAAATCCTAATGTAGTATAATCAGAAGCCCTATCTCTGAGAACTGGAATTGCTTTTCCATGAATGTTCCCAAGGATTCAAAGATGAATGAAACCCTTTCATTTGACATAGGATTATCACAGAAACAGCAAGCACAAAAATCTGATTTAATTTGAAAAAGAACAAAATTCTATTTCTCCAACAGTTTTTCCAGGTGGCACAAGTAGATGAGGGGATTTTTTTGTCCTCTACCAATTCTAAGTTAATTTGACAGCAGTGGTGTTTCTAGCAAGATAATATTCGATAGGCACTGCGTCAAGGATAATGAAAATGTCAGCCACGTGCATAGGCATAATTGGGACAGCATGTTTGCTCTTCTCTGAAGTTCTGGTGGATCTGACAAACCAAGATCCCCATGTCTGCACTGAAAATATGCTTCTGTGTCATTCTTGGAGAGGAACGCCCTCTGGCTTGCTAAATCTAATTAAAAGCAACAGGGACCGTTTTATAAACAAAACTTCTTAATAGCTTTTAGGAAGACAAATTTCCACAGACAATAGACTGATTAATTTTTCTATTTGCCTTTTTTTTATGGGGGCCAGGAGTAGAAGGCTAAGTGCAGTTGTGACTTGGAGCTGTCTATTTATGTACCTTTACTTGAATTAAACTTAAGATTTTTCATATTAATCTTTGGGAAAATGCGATGGTTTTAAGTACTAGAATAAAATGGGAGTGGATGGATACAAAAAATTGTTATACCCTTACTTTTGCCAGGTACTATCCTAGGCACTGGGGCTATAAACATAAAAAGCAAAGGAGTTCCTTCTCTCAAGAAGCTTACAACACATATAGGTAACACACAACAAAAAAAAATGAGATAGGGAAAGAGAAGATCTTAGAAAAATGTTCTGAGAAATTGAAAGAGGTAAACATCATTTTTCATCTGCAGCCTCAGCAAAGGAGGAGGCAGCATCTAAGGTGGGTCTCCATGAAGAAGTACATTCAGAATTAGGAGAAGGCAAGAAGAAAACCAGAAGGAACGTTAGGGGCAAGGAATAAGGAGAGTCGTCCCATTGGGATCAGATATAGAAATACATGAAGGAGAGTAATATAAAATAAGGCTTGACAGGCAGATTGGTACCAGATGGTAGAGAACCTTGATACTGATTATCGAAACTCTAAGCTTTAAAAGGCAATGGGGAGGGGGTGGCTAGGTGGCGCAATGAATAGAGCACCAGCCCTGGAGACAGGAGTACCTGAGTTCAAATCTGGCCTCAGACACTTAACACAAAAAACTAGCCGTGTGACCTTGGGCAAGTCACTTAACCCCAACTGCCCTCCAAAAAGCAAAAAAGAAAAGGCAATGGGGAGCCAATGAAGAAGCTTTTTTCTTTTGGGGGGGGAAGTTGTTGGTATTCAGGGGTAGGGGGGTGTTTGTAGACAGACAGAGACAAAGGAAAAAAGGCAAAGAGAAAGAAAAGTATTGGATTCTTTTCTGCTGCATAAAAACATCTGTGTCCCCAGTCCTTAAAACACACACACACACACACACACACACACACACACACACACAAGCATTCTTAATCTGGGGTCCATGACAGGCATAAAAGATAGATAGATAGACAGACAGACAGACAGACAGACAGATAGATAGATAGATAGATAGATAGATATAGATAGATAGATGAATAGATTTATATCTCAGTTTATATCTTAAAATTAAAGATATAAATCTATATATCTATAGATATTTATATGATATATAAGATAGACACAGATATTTAGATTTATAGATACATTAAAAGTATATGGACATAGATATATAGATAATTATATTTTAGTATCAGTTTCTCCTGTAGTCTCATGTATATTATTTTATGTATTTAAAAACGTTCATAGAATATCCACAAACAAAAAAAAGTTAAAAGTTCCTGCATTATACCCAACCATCTGTAATAGTAATTAATGTTAGATATTTAGGGCTAAGTAGATCAGATACTTAGGGCTAAGTAGATCAGATACTTAGGGCTAAGTAGCATCTAGTAACTTAGGGCTAAGTATAGAACGCTGTCCTTTGGTGAAAAGATATGAACTCCTCTGTTGACTTGGAAGAAGGCTATTGGCTGAGACACTCCCCTGTTCACTTGGGAGAAGGCCAGTGTTTATAAGCAGGAGAATTTTGGAGAGACAGACAGATTTTGGATTTGGTTCCTCAGTGAAGCTGACTGAAGATATGAACAGAATGGGACTTTATTTGTTGGTGGCCTGGCTGATCCTTGAGTTCCAGGCAAGAGAA
>CM053595.1:217614895-217643002 GCA_028646575.1 Pseudocheirus occidentalis
TTGATACGGTGAATATTGTACTGAATCTTGATTTGTAATGGAATAAACAGAGTGTTCACTAATACTGTGTAATCTTAATCTTAAAAGCTGTTCACAGTAGCATTCTCTCAGGAATCTACTGTTGATTGGCTTTACATTGTGGCGTAGTCGGCAGGATCATCATTTTATAGCTCTCCTCCCTTTTACAGCCAGACTCCTTGAAAAAAGCTTTCTATACTCATTGCCTTTATTTCTTCTCTTCTCAACTCTCTCCTAAATCCTCTATTGAGTTTTTAATTCATAAATCTTCTGACCTTTTCTTAATCCACTCTCTTCTGGACATATTTGTGGCATTTGACACTCTTGACATTCTTCCCCTCCTGTATACCGTCTCCTCTTTTTATTTGTTTCATTCAGGTTTTTAAGACACTGCTCTCTCTCTCTCTCTCGGTTGTCGTATTTGTTTTACTGATCTTTCTTAGACTCCTTTGCTGGTTCATCATTCACATCTTGTTCCCTTAACTGTGGGGGGACAAAGTCATCCAAAGTCATCCCCTGCATCCTAGGCCATTGCTAGTTGTCCTGACTTGTCTTGCAACTGGACTTCGACAACTCTGGAAGAGAGAGTGAGGCTAGCAACTTTGTACAACTTTGCCTCACTTAAATCCAGTTCACAAACAAGTCAAGATATCACCCCATGATATCATTGGTCCTCTTCAAAAATGAAGAACAAACAGCAGCATCAGCAGCAATAACAAAATAACTGTGGACATACTCCAAGTCTCTGTCCTTCTGGGATCAGGTATTGGCTTTGCTTTTCTGTTTGCATTCGTAGACCATAGCAGAGTACTTTGCATTTGATAAAAGCTTAACTAGTGCTTTTTCATTCATGTATGAAGTAGTGGCCTCATAAACTCTGACAGACTTAATTATCATTTTTATATGGATAGTTCCTAAATCTATATTTCCAGCCAAGTCACTTTCCTGACCTTCAACCTCACATCACTAGCTACTCATCGGACATTTTATATGGTCCTATAGATAGGTGTGAAAATAAACTTTTCTTTCCCCCCCAGACTCATCCCTCTTCTAAGCCTCTTTATTTCTATTGAGGAATCAATAGAAATTCTTCTGGTCACCCAAGTTCACAATCTTGGTGCTTTCCTATACTCTTCATTTTCATTCACTGCTCATGTTTCACTAATATATCTAAGCTTGTCATTGCTACATCCATGATAGGCCGTTTCTCTCCTCTCACATGCCCACCACCATCATTCTATTCCTATCTGGACTATTGCAATTACCTCCTATTTGCCTTCCTCTCTCTCTCTCCCTCCTTCCCTCAATCACTATGTATCTGGTTTGTCCACATCTGCTATCTTCTCATACAATGTGTGCATATGCTCTCTAGCCAGGCTAGACTTTAAACTCCATAAGGGCAAGGACTATTTTTTGCTTTTGTCTTTGTTTCCTTAACCTGCTCTGGTGCCTAGCACCCAATGAATTTCTGTTGATTTAGTATCCTGATACTAAGTGGTTGTTATTGTATCTTGATCAATACTATAATTCAAACTCAACTTCTTTTTAGTAAATTTAAGATGCCCTATTTGTCAGTTCCTCTTTCTTATTTCTTTAGACACTAATCACAATATAACAACAAGTAATAGACTAAAGTACATGAATCTCTGGGTAAAATGGATCTTGATCTCATGGATTTTTTTGTTTGTTTTGAAATAGGCATGGTCAACTTCATTTATGGGGGCTCTGCCTTTTATTAGCCTTTTCTCATATTAAGACCTATAATTGCTTTGGATATGGAAATGATATATAGTTCCTCTTTCTTTCAAAGGGGAGCTGGGGACAGGAAAGTACAATGAAGGACTACACTTTCATCTTCTAAGTGTGAGTTATTCCAACAGAGTCTGATTGCCCAGAGCATGCTGGAATTCCTGTGCTCCCGTAATACTTCCTAGCTAACAGTTCAAGATCACCTAGTGGGCAGAGTAGTGACATGGATAGTGGGGAGTCCATTCCCAAAATAGCATCATTAGCAACATCAGAGTACTGATGATAGCTATTTTTAGAGTCATTCCAGCCTTTGGTTGTGCTCAATTTTCTGGTAGGCACAGTCCTCTACACAACTCAGTTTTCTCTTTCTCTCCCACCACCACCACTACCACCCCCATTGGTCCACTCCCTTCCCCTTCTCTGAATCCCACTCAGGAAGCATCATTTGTCACGGACCCTCCTTTGAAAGCACTTCAATTCTGGGCAGTTTTAGCTAGAATGAAAATAGTTCTATGAGAGAAATCCCAAAGGCTCCTGGGGAAGATTCACCAGCTTTGAGCAGATTTGAAACCTCACTGTTTACACCTCTGTCTGATGAGTATTTTCAGAAAATTGGCATTGTGAAACCTGATAAAATCCCACTCCTCTCTCACAACATTCAACTATTCTTGGAAGGTAATAGAGGAGATAGAGATGAAAAACATTCATCCATTTCTCTGGATTTGTCAAATTCACCTAAGTAGACACCTGCTTTGGTAGGAATACATGGTCCATTAACATCAAACCAAAGAATCCACTAAACTTCTTCTGCCAATACCTTCCCACCACCATAAACTCCCACTAATCCCTTTTGCAACCCACATGGCAAGTGAGGTATATGAAGGTTACAGCACACCAAAATTCTAATTAGAAACTTGAGTTTATTATAGAAGCTTTTGCTCTTTTCCTCTCCCTATGACTTGCAAATTCTAAACTCCTGTTCCCTTAAGACCCATCATCCAGAAATACTGCCTGTCTACATGAAGATCTTCTGTAATCTCCATATACTCATTCTTACCCTTCCCTCTTCTCTCTTCTCTCTTCTTTCATTGTGCCCTCTGTAACCTCCATTCTATTGTTAGAAGACTTCTCATAATCCTAAGTTTCTTCTTATTATTTCTACCTCTAAGTACAAACTAGAAACTACCTTTCTTCTGAAGGCACCCCATTCTTCTCTCTCCTCTACAATTTTGGAGACTCATTCTCTTATGAAGCCTGAATTCATAGGACAAAGGGCAGGAAATGGTATGCTCTCTACTCCTCATTGTCTCTTCCAGTTCCTTGCCCTTTTTCCATTATTTATCAACCCTTCCTCATTTAAAGTAGACAGGATATAAAATAAGAACCAGATAGATGATTTCATTGGTAAAGGGACCTCTTGGGGAAAAAAACTCCTTCTATGAGAGCAGGACAGCAACTTCTCTTAATTTTTTCAGTTTTTCCAGTGTCTATATGACAATCTTCCTGTCCACCTCAACCCCTGCCCTACTCTATATAATTTCAATATTCATATTGATATTTCTTCAAACACTCCAGACTCTCAGTACACTAGCTTCATAGGACTCCTAACTTCATGCTACCTATAGTCAGACATTAGAACTCAACATCACCCAAGACGAGTACATCTCCCAGTTTCATAATTCTGAATTTCTCTCTAAAATTACAGTTAACAAAAGAGACATGAGCTCTGGAGAAACAAATCAGTTCAGGTAATTAATCAGCTTTCCTTCATTCTCTTTTTCCTAACTCCTGATCCAGTATGTATTTGGATTTTTTTCTCTTTATTTTTACATTTTATTTCATTTTTAATTCATGGAATAGAACAAGCATTCCCATAACAATATAATTTTTTAAACAAATTGCACATGAAACTACAAACTTATTAGGTACAACTTACTATTCCTTTTAAATATATGATAAAATTATCAAGTAACTTTTTTCTATTTTTCTTCCCTTTACCCCCCTCCAGCCCTAGAGATGGCTACCATTAGACACACACACACACACACACACACACACACATTAATATAATCATTCTGTTTTTATCCAATACTTCTATTTTTTCAGTTTTTTCTCTGGATGCTGATGGCATCTTCCTTCCTATGTTTTTTTGAGGTTAATTTGGGTATTTGTAATAGTCCAAATGACTTGTTTGCTCAACGTTCTTCTTAAAACAATATTGCTCTTATTATATACAACATTCTCGTGGTTCCAATGCTTATTTCGTGGACCATATCTTGTGTCAGCTTCTTGGCCGTCAGTGCTCTAAAGAAACCATGGCAAAGATGGATGCTGGTTTTACTCACATTTTTTTTCCTTTTTGGCTTTGACTAAAAACTTACTCCCTGAGTTGCTCCACTGTCTGTCTTGTGCATTTTTAATCTCTCCCACTCTATTGCTTCCTTCTTCCCAGCCTAGGAACCAGCAGTCTCCCCTTTCCTTAAAAACAAATGAAAATAAGAAAACAAATAAAACATCCCTAGAAACAAACAAAACTAGCCTCAAATTATGTTTCAGTCTTTCACTTTCCTCTCACTGCAAGTATTTCATAAAGAATAGCCAATAGTCACTACATCTGCTTCTTTACCATCTGTTGCCTCTTCAATACCCTGTAACCTGGAAATCAAAAGTATTTGGGTTCAAATTCTGCCTCAGACACTTACCAGCTCTGTGACTCTGGGCAAGTCATTTAACTCTTATCTACCTTAGTTTCTATATCACTAAAATGGATAAAATAATGGCATTTACTCCCAGGGTTGTTCTGAGAATAAAATAGATATTTATAAAGTGCATTGCAAATCTTAAAATACTCTATAAACTATTATTATTACTATTATTATTATTATTAATGTGTTCCTATCACTCCAGGAAAGCTATCTTCTCCAAACTCATTAATGACATTTAAGTCTCCAAATCTAATAACTCTTATTAGTCCTTGTCTTCCTTGATATTTCTATCAAATCTGACTACTTAATACCCTCCTCTTTGAAACTATCTCAAAACTATATTTTGGTTTCCATTGCTTTTCCCTGGCACTGTTCCTATCCGACTTAGTCAAGTGTGTGCCAAATGCCACATTCACATCTCATATTTTCCATGGAAAACTTTGGATAACTAAAGGAACTTTGCAGTTTTCCAAAGGCAACGTAGCCTGCTTTTGCCCTGTTCAACTTGAGTCCCAATACGTTCTCTCTCTCTACTGTTTGCCCCAGAAATACTTAAGAGAGAGATAAAATCTACAGATTTTCCATCCAAAATGTATATCAAAATATGGGCAATAGAAATTCTTCATCCACTTGGTTTTCTCATGTGGATAGCAAGGCTGCACTTTTGAATAACTATAAATCTCTTCCTGAAGACTCTAACATGTTTCAGAGTTTGATTCAGTCAGCACAATATCATTCACAAACAGGAGAATCTGCATGACCTTGCCATTTACAGGAAAACTCTCCAACTCGTACTCTTCACCAAATATCCATCCCAGAAAAGAATATCTTGATGAGCATATATTTCCCTGTTTTATATCTCACCTGATACTTATGATCAGAGGATTTAACAGTATTATTTCTGTTATATCTTTCAAAGAATACAGAATGACTTTGAAGTATGGACAATATATGCCTTAGTGGAGAAGCAGCTTTAAGCTGTCAGCTTTCTCTGTTGAATTTAATACTTTTCCACTTTCTATATCTTTCAGCCAATTCAAATTGTAAAGAAGTGGTTCATTATTGAATACTGCCTGTGAATAGCTGCTCCTTCTAATAGCCTTGTCACAATGCTCTCAATTTGTGTACAGAAAACTTACATACAGTTTTTATAAAGATAGAAGACTAGGTATACAAATAGGTAGTAATTGCTTACCTTTTTTTTTTGCTATTTTAGGTTTAGGATGTTTTCAATATCTTTGGAATTTTCCTCTTTCGCATGTCTTCCATTTCAGTCCCTCAGTGCTTTCCAATTATGTCTTATCCAGCATATATTTCCTCTATATAGATTTGGTCCATTTTGGCTGCTTCTCATCTGTTCTCTATAGTTCCATTTTTACCTCCCCTGTAAGCATTTCCAGGATAGTGATGTTAGAATCCAAATGTTATGCTTCTGCTGTCCTTAATGGTGAAAATAGTTTACCATAGTAATTTTTATAAATCTTTTCACTTTTCTTCTATAGTTTGTTCTCTTGCCATTTTTATATTTAGATATTCTTGAGATTACTTTATTTAGTTGGATTTTTAAACATGATTTCTTTATATTATTTTTATCCTCCATTAATTCTCTCTGCTTTATGCAATGAAGCTACTCATAATCATTCATCATAATTCTTCATATAATTTCACCCAAAAAGTCAATATTCTAAATTGGCACAGCCTTTGACCATCATCTCTCTTTCTTTACCAAGTAAATAAGGAACTTTATGGGTTCTTTTAGTTCTGGTATTCTACAAAGAGATTTACAGCTGTTAAATGTCTTATGAAATTATTGTAATCATTAACAATGTCATTTTTAATATCCATTTCCCATTTCTCATTGCTGATTGCTTTTCCTCAGTTGAACTCTTGGGGAAGCAATTCAACTTGACACCATTCTATCATTTCACTGATTGAGCCTTGGCAACCCTTAACCTTAGATCACTCACACCATAAGCTATTTTCAATACTACACATGTACTGCTAAACAAAAGTGGAGAAAATCATACGAACCCCTCTGCCTGCTCAAGTAATTCCATTCCACCATGTCTCCACCAACAGATTGCCCCCACCACCATCCATACTCTATCACTTATTTTCAATATCTTTCTGTCTAGTGCTTCCCTGCCTATTGCCTATAAACATCCTTATGTTTCCCCCATCCTGAAAATATATTGACTGATTGTTTCAATAGGTCAAGATTAAGTTGTTTCCATCTTATGTCATATATTCATTATGAGTCTTTCTTCTTACATATCACTAAATCTGATTTTAATCCTGACAAACCAATAATTTGGCTATACATAGACCAATGAATCAAAGATAACTCCTATATCTACAACTAGTCTTATCCTGACTGTTAAGATGCAAATATGTTTAGTTCTTACTGTGTAAAGTTCCTACCAATTTTTTTCTCAAAAAAATATTCATGATTTAAAGGTATTGGACTTTAGTGTAGCCTTTGGCTTCTCTCCTTTCTTTGCCTTGAACAATGTTTTTCCATGTATTTCTCTCCAAACCCAGTTCTGCCCATGCATGGAAGTTACCAAATAATTGAGTAAATTTTTATCTAATTCAAAAGATCTTATCAAATTATTCATTTAATTCCTCTACCTCTTTATCATCTTCAATGTCAGTTTATAAGTAGCAATTATATCACAGTTATCTTTTTACAAATGCTTGCCATTAATAGGATGCAATGTGATGACCAGATATCTGATGAAATAATGTTGACATGTCTATAATATGATGAAAAAATAAACCCTCATTCAATTCCTTTTTTTGCTACTCCAGGGAATACCTATGCCCCACCTTTCCATTTATCTGCATTTCCTTTTTTCTTCTGGCTTTCTTTGTATCAATAATAACAGGATTGCTATGATTCACCTTCAGCATTTTGTCCACTTGTTGGTCATTCAACCAAGATCTCACGTTTAGAATATGAATGGTCAAATTAAAATGTAGATATGGTCTTAAAACTATATAATTATTAACCCTCTCTGTCTCCTTTACTATAAACTTGCTGGTTCACTGCAAAAGTGGAAGAGAGCCAAACAGAAATGAAGGTCATTTTGTATTTTTCTTTGTTTAATTATTTTATCACAGTAAAAAAAACAATCTATCACCAAAAAACCAGCTTCTCTTTGCCTCTCTGTACTTAGTTGGGTTGATCCTTAGAAAACACTCAGTCTATTGTCAAGGCCATTCTCAGAGCCTTTAAAACAAGAAAGAAACTTCCAGAGCTCATACCCTGGTGGGATGACCTTCAAGAACTTAGGATCATGAGCATGATATAATGAGGTTTTGAAGTAGGACAGTGGAAAATTATTGCCATTGCCTATTGCCTTTGTAAAGAACTTTAGTCTTGAACATATTTTGAAATGAATCAACTGACAACTGCTTATAGGTTGGCTTTGTTACTCCATTTTCCTTTTCTTGTCCTTTTAGTATTGTGTACTACAGGTTCTACCATCAGTGACCATCTGTTTCCTCAGATCATACCACTGCAACAAAAATTTTCAGACACCCAGAACTAGATCTGAAAACAGCAGAATGAAAAAGCCTGAAGCTTGGAACAGTGTCTCCCCATGATCCATTGAATAGAGCCCAATTTCAACATAAAGTTCAATGAAGACATAGTCTAGAAAAATGAGCATACAACAACAGCAACAACAACAAAAAAATAACTTGCCCATAAAAATCTACTATGGTGTCAGAGAAGACCAAGACACAGACTCAGCAGAAGATAAAAAATACAAAAATAGCTACAACAAAGATCTCAAAGAAAAACGTTAATTGAACACAAGTCCAACAAGAATTTGTGAAATAGTCAAAGCAAGAGATAAGAGTGGTAGAGGAAAAATTGGGAAAAGAAATGAGAATGATGCAAGAAAATTATGAAAATAGAATCAACAGCCTGGTAAAAAAAAGATACAAAAAAGTAATGAAGATAACAATATTTTAAAAAGAAGAATTATCTCAATGGTAAAGGAGGCACAAAAATTCACTGAAGAAAAGAACTCCCTAAAAAGCAGAAATGGCTAACTGTAAAAAGAAGTTATAAAAGCTCACCGAAAAAATAGTGCCTTAAAAAATTTTAATTGGTCAAGTTGAATCCATCCATGAAACATCAAGAAACTGTTAAAGTAAAAAGAATGAAAATATAGAAGGAAAATGTGCAATATCTCATTGGGAGAAAAAAGCAGCTAACCTGAAAAACAGATCAAAGAGAGATGATTTAACGATTACTGGATTATCTGAAAGCCATGATCATAAAAAAGGCCCTAAACATCATATTTCAAGAAAACATCAAGGAAAACTAGAGGTAAAATAGAAATTGAAAGAATCAATTACCTCCTGAAAGAGATATCAAGATGACAACTACAAGAAACATTATAGCCAAATTCCAGAGCTCTCAGTTCAAGGAGAAGATGTTACAAGCAACCAGAAAGAAACAATCCAAATATGGTAAAGCCAGAGTCCGGTTCACACAAGACTTAGCAGCTTATGCAGTAAACGAGCAGAGGACTTGGAATATGATATTCCAGAAGGCAAAAGATCTATGATTATAACCAAGAATACTCTACCCAGCAAAAGTGAGTAAAACTCTCAGAAGAAAAAAATAAAAATTTAATGAAATAGAGGATTTTCAAGCATTCCTGATGGAAAGAACACAGCCAAATAGAAAATTTGCCATTCAAACACCAGGTTCAAGAGAATATAAGAAGGCAAACATGAAAAAGAAATCATAAAGTTTAATTGTTTACATTTCCATATGGGAAGATAATACATTCTCCTAAGAACCTTATTATTTTCCTAATTCTCCTAAGAACCTTATCATTTTTAAGTCAGTTAGAAGGAGTCTACATAGACAGAAGGCATGGGTGTGAGTTGATTGTGTTAGGATGATCCCCCAAAAATGAAGGGGTAAGAAATAGAGGAGAGAAGGGAAAGAATAGGGAAAATTATCTCACATAAAAGAGGCTTACAAGGAGGACTTTTACAGTGGAGAGCAAATGGGCGGGCATAGCAGGCAACACTTGAACCTCACTTTCATCAGAATTCATTCGAAGAGAAAAGAATACATATCTGTATATGCATGTATGTATGTATGTGTGAATGTGCATATACACTCAGTTGAATATAGGAATCTATATTATCCAACAGGGAAGCAGGAGAGGAAAGGGATAGAAAGGGATAGATGATAAAGGAAAAGACAAATTAAAGGATGCAGGGGGCAGAAGTAAAAGATATTCAAGGGGGAATAGAGTAAAAAGAAGGAAAAGATAAGCAAGAAAATAGGATGTAGGGAAATACACAATTAAAAATCATAGCCGTAAATGTGAATGGGATGAACTCACCCATAAAACAGAAGCAGATAGCAGAATGTATTAAAAACCAAAAACCAACAATATGTTATTTAGAAGAGTCACACTTGAAAAAAAATACATGCACACAGTTGAAATAAAGAACTAGAGCTGAATCTATTACACTCCAGCAGAACTAGAAAAGGCCAGCGTAGCAATCATGATCTTACAAAAGGCAAAAGCAAAAATGGACCTATTAAAAGAGATAATCAAGGAAAATACATTTTGATAAAGGTATGATGGACAGTGAAGTAATATCAAAAACATTTACAGAAAGTTTATCTGATAAAGAACTTATTTGTCACATATGTAGGGTAGTGACTCAAAATTATTAATGTGAGAGCCATACCCCAGTTGACAAATGGTCAAGGGATATGAACAGGGATATGAACAGACAGTTTCCAGAAGAAGAAATCAAAACTATCTAGAATCATATGAAAAAAATTAAATAACTATTGATTAGAGATAAGCACATTAAAACAACTCTGAGTAGCCTCACAATATTAGAAATTACATGCTGGAGGAGATGTAAGAAAATAGGTATGCTCATGGAGTTGTGAACTGATCCAACCATTCTGGAGAACAATTTAGAATTATGCTCAAAGGGTCATAAAACTGTGCATACCCTTTGACCCTTCAGTACTATTATTGGTCTATATGCCAAAGAGATTTTTAAAAAGGACCTATATGTTCAAAAATATTAATAAAAGCTCTTTTGTGGTAGCAAAGAGTTGGAAATTGAGAGAATGTCCATCATTTGGGGGAAGGGATGAATGAGTCATGGTATATGAAAGTGATAGGACACTATCATGGTATAAGAAATGATGAGAAGTATGGTTTCAGGAAAACCTAGAATCAGAAGATCATAACAGCAATATTATAACGATGATCAATTGTCAAAGACTTTGCTACTCTGATCAATACAATGATACAAGACAGTTCATAAGGACTCATAGTGGAAATTGCTATCTACCTCTACAGAGAGAAGTTGGTAAACTCTGAGTGCCAATTGAAGTATAATTTTCATACTTTTTCTTATTTTTTGTGCCATGGATAATATGAAAACATGTTTTTCATTATTTCACATATATAATGAGCATCATATTGCTTGCCTTCTCACTGGATGGGGGAGAGATTAGAAGAAGGGAGAGAATTTGGAATTCAAATTTTTAATGTCAAAAATAAATAATAATTTTTAATGTTTTAAGAAAAACAAATAATAAGTAGCAGTTCAGCTCCTTGAAATTCATTGATGGACATTTCCTATTTTTACAAGGCCAGGTTGAGAGGTGAAGATGGTGTGGACAAAGAAAGTCAAAGAAAGACCAGAACCTATTTTTAAAACTTGGGTTTCATTCAGTGCACATATCTTTTCTTTAAGCCCCTGCTGAACATCTGGCTATAAAGCATTTCCCCTCTTGAACTGTATCTTGTATTACCTATGCAGTAATTCTCATCTGAGCAAACTACTTGGCAATTCTTGATTAAGGTATTTATTTGCTAAATCAGGAACATTGTCTAATTTGTTCACCACAGAACATAGCCTTCTGTAGCTTTGTTTATATACCCTACGGTACTGCCTCATTTTACTATGGAAAGTGGAGTGTCAGATTATCTGTCTTGGCCACTAGGATTAGCCCTATCCCTTGGCCATAGAAGTCAATTAATTGATGTTTATTGAATTAAATTGAATTCCAGGGCTCCCTAATGCCTCATAAAAAAAAAATCAGGAGGTTCAGAATGTTCCCACCTAGTGAAGCCTCAGAAATCATTGCCCCTTTTTTCAGTACCAAGGACAAGTGTGAGGAAACAGAGCAAGATTAGTGACTTGCTTAAAGTAACATGATTTGTGAGTGCTGCAGCCAGTAGCACAGGTCATCTGGCTCCCACTCCTGGTTCCTTTTTCACTACCCTGTAATAACACTTTTCTTTTCTGTGTACCAGTTCATTGCACATATAACTAGGCAAATCATAATAACCCAGATTTACATAACACTGTTACACTATACAATGCATTTCCCAAATTACTATGAGAAAATCAATGTGCTTCTGTTATCATTTACAGAAGAAAAATCTGAAACACAGAGAAGTAATGGGACTAAGCACGGTCAAATCTCTAGTTAGTGTTGGAGTCAGGATCAGACCTCAGATCTCCCCCTGATTCCAAATCTAGTATTCTTTCTACTCTGCCCTGAAGTTACAACTCTACTTTTTCTCTATAAAAGCCTTCTCAAAACCCATGTTATTAGGGGGAGTTTACCGTTGCTTGTCTTAGCTTTGTTGTAGCTCAAAGTAAATCATATTTAAAATCTGCTCAAACAGTGCATTGGTTTGTGCAGGCTGGGTTTTAAGACCAAGGTATTTTGGTTTGGAATTAAGCTATTAACTTTCATGTGTAGCAGCTAGCAGTTAGTATTAGATTGTATTGTTCTGCAAGGGTGAGGTCAGGGGCAGGCCCCAGCCAGGGGCTATGGCAGGGATCTCTCCATGGGTAGAGAACAAGGTGTTAATGGCAGGTTATTTTTCAGAGAGTCAAAAGCAAGCAAGAGGCCACAAGAGGAAGAAGGCTAAATATCACCAGGAGAGAGGAATGAAATGTGTCCAAGGTTCAGAAATATACGTTCACAATCTAATACAGGGAGATCAGAGAGGCAGAACATGCAGGCAGGATGGAGTCAGACAAATGTCCAGGAAACTGGGTGCCTGGAATTGGAATTGAACTCATCCAAAAGTTATTTGGTTCATTAAGCCTGTTGTCACTCTTTAAGCTCCTATATTTGGATGGAATACCCTCTCCTTTTCTTTTCAGCTACAGACTTCAGCATTGGACAGCACCCTGTTGTTGTATGGGGAAGGTAAAAAGCTTTTGATTTGGAGTCAGAGGAACTGAGTTTTAGTTTGAGCTTTGTTATTTGCTCTTTGTGTGCACCCTCTTAATGAGCAAGCCATTCCAACTCACTAGACCTCAGTTTCCTTATCTGTGAAATTAGAGTAGGATTAGATAATTTCATGGATCCCTCTGAGTTTTGAAGCCTATTATCTCCCTGACTGAAAATCTGAACTGGAAACAGCTAAGTTAATAAGGGTGGCTAGACAGAGTCATTCAATCCAGTTTGATCTGGTTCCTTAAAATTAAGGACACTGGTGTGCATGTGCATGGGGAAACAGGCAAGGGCAGTATTGGAGACAGGAATCACATCTCATTGGAAAAATCTACTGAAGAAAAGCATCTCATTTGTTTCTTCACCTAAAAAGATAAAGACATCTTTAGGGACATAGGACCCAACTTAAATCATAATGCCGACTCTTTCCCTAAAACATTTCTGTAAAGGTGAATTGTAGATAAAATGAACATTAAGGGCATCCTTTAAGGAGAAAAGAAGGGAAGGAGATGCCACAAAAGGGCAAGAAGCAGGTTAAAAGACCAGGAAAGAAGAAGGGGCATTGTTGCCAGGCAACCAATTCTAGTCCTGCCCATGTTGCCTTGGTAATGGGGTCTAGGCTGACAGGAGGGGAGGAGTGATATATAAGTAAGTGCCAGCTGGCAAATACCATTCGTTTTTCTCCTTCCTTCTGCCTCTTTGAGTTACTGTGGAACTCCAGTCCTGCAGCAGTTGGGGGTCCAAGACAATTGCCCCAATTTTCCCTATCCTTGAGATGATTCCATACCCAGGAAGACTTCAGGGTCCCTGAGTAGCTGCTCATATACAGTTATGGTTTTCTTGATTGTAGGTAACAAAGCTCATACCAACCAGATCAGCTAGTCTAACCATTTACACACAGCTTTCTGGTCATTATCAGAAATAGCTTACAAAACAGGAAGTCTTTTCTTGTTCCAGTTGATTTCTCAGGGTTATTTGCCATGAAATGTCACCTTCTCAGAAGAGAGAGCAGAATTTATCACAATTAAAGAAAGCTTTGACATGCAGCTATAAGTGGTTAAAGTGAGTTTTTAACTTCTGATCTATGCAGCCTGTGCATTGTTGATGGGACACATGTGTATGGGCAATTTATTATGGCCATAAAAGTTATCCGTTCTTCAAGAATGATTGCATAATTTTTTATTGCTTTCAGCAATGTACCCAGCAAGAAAACTTGCTTGTCTTTGGGAAACTAATGAAGCATGTTTATGATCTACAAATGTGTACAGAGCAGGGGAGGAAATGCCAGCTGCCTGGCTGGCCCATTGGCTTCCCACCTTGTGCTGCATTATTGCACAGAGTGAGCAAAACAAATTAAGATAATTATTTAAGAGAGAGACACATGATGCTTCTGAGTATTATTTTCTCCACTAACTGACAAGGTGTAAAGACATTAACATCTAATTAGACTAGAAGAGAAACGGACTACAATTCAGTCCCAGCAGAGCCTCTGTAATCTGCTTTTCACCTGCTCCCTTCTGCTTCCCCCTTTTTCTTGATAATAATTTGGTAGCTTTTATTGCTTTCTTTTATAGGCACCAGAGTTGATTTTGTTATACCTATGTCTTCTCCAGCAAAAACCACTTATCTGAAATCTTCATTATTGACTTCCTTTCTCATTCCTCTTGAATCTATCATCCATCCAGCTGCCAAAATAATCTTTCTAAAATATACCTCTAGCCATGTCACTCCCCTTCTCAGAGGTCTTTTGTAGCTCCCTATTTCTTTTATGATAAAAGACAAAATCCTCAGTCTGGCTTTTAAAACCCTTTACATTTTTTCTATAGCCTATATTTTGGGGAGTAATTTCACATTATCCTCTCTCTCTCTCTCTCTCTCTCTCTCTCTCTCTCTCTCTCTCTCTCTCTCTCTCTCTCTCTCTCTCTCCCCCCCCTCTCTTTTTGGTTTTCCTTAGCTCTTTTCTTGATCCTATGGTTCTGCCCAGGCTTTTTCACATTCCTGGAAATCACTTCTTGTTCAGATCTGTCTTTTAGGATCCTTTCCCACTCAGTTCAGCTGACACCTTCTATAGAAAACCTCTCTTGAAATGACTAATTGTTAATGCTCTCCCTTTCATTTGGTCATTATTAGTTATCTCCAAATCTGTGTGACCCCATTTAGGGTTTTCTTGGTAAAGATACTGGAGTGGTTTGCTATTCCTTTCTCCAACTCATTTTACAGATGAGGAACTGAAGCAAACAGGTTTAAGTGACTTGCCCACAGTCACATACCCAGTAAGTGTATGAGGCTAGATTTTGAACTCAGTTCTGCCTGAGCCCAGCACTCTATTCTGCCACCTAGCTGCTCTGCTCTCTCACTACTGAAATGGAATTTATTTCTTTAAATGTTGTGTTTACTTCAATACAATGTAAACTTCTTGAGGGAAGATACCATATTTTATTTTAAGTTTGCTTTTCCAGCTTTGTATATAATTGGTGCTTAATAATAGTAGCTGAATTGAAATATATAATTTAACTGTATTATTTAAAAGAAGCACTGTGATATAGTGAAAGGGACAAGGGATTTAAAGTCAGAGAACCTGGGTTCAAATTCCAGCTCTACTACAGTCTACCTATATGACCTTGAAAAAGGCAAATCCCCCTCTGGGCCTCAGTTTCCCCACTGTCAAAATGAAAGTCTAGACCTAATGATCTTTAACGTCCCTTCCAGCTGTAAACCCAAGAATTCTAAGAAACAGTAACAAAACCCAGACAAAATTTATAGAAATGTTAGTCAAAGAAAGATCTCATTTGAGCTTACCTTGAGGAAAAACAAATTATATGTAAGCTCTACAATGGAATCTTGTCATTCCTGCTATGTAAGACCATGCAGACTCAAGATCAGAGCGTAAAAGGGTGACATAGCTACTCTCAGTGTTTTTCTATAGTATTTTGAATTAAACAATAATAAACATTTATGTGTTAGTTAAGCAGACAGATATTAGTCATAAAATTTTTCTTTTTTTGGTTTCTTATTCCTCATAGCACAATGGAAGGAAACAAGCATTATTAAGTGTCTACTATGGGATAAGTATAGTCCTAAGTGTTTTACAAATACTAATTCTTTTGATCCTTACAACAACTCTGGGAAGCAGGTGCTAGAATTAGCCCTATTTCACAGGTGAGCAAATTAAGGCCAACAGGGGTTAGGTGACTTGTTCAGAGCAACACAGCTATCTCCTACTGGATATGAACCCTGGTCTTCTTGTGACCCTGAGCAAGACACATTAGCCCTCTTAACCTCCTCAGGTCCCTCAGCTGTAAAATGGCGATAATAAGAATAATAATATACAAGTGTATATTAAGGGCATACATATATACATATATATATATTAGAGGAAATATACATACATATATATTTCCTCTAATATTTATGAGATGTAGTTTGGCATGTTGCAGTATTTCCAAAAGTTTTTTTGATCACACAACCATAACAGCAAAATAAATTTTGAGTACATACTCCTAACACATGTGAATTTATTTAGAAATTTTGTACATGCGCCATAATAGAAATGTTTACATATTACAAAACGTATAAAGTCAACATTCAAAAGGATGATAAAGATGAAATAAACAATATTTTAAATTATTTTAGTTCACTAATTCTACAAAATTTTTTTGGTAATAATTACATTCAGTACTCAAAGTTTTCTCATTAAAATATTATTATGATCACATTAGTCTCACTAAATACTATTAATAATAATATATGATTTTAAATATAATTCATAATTTATAAAATATCAATAATATTTTAGTGAGAGCAATATGATTACATACGCTTTTTTTTAAGATCTTGATTTAACATTTTGTGATAGAGATTTGAATACTTGGCTCAAAGTTAGATTTCTATCAATACTTGGTTTAAATATCTGTCACAGCTGGAAAATACATCTCTCACAGAGAAATAGATCTAGATGGAAAAAGAGCATCAAGGACCATACTTCACAAATTGTAATACTAATTTTTCAGTTCCATCCTCCAATTATGCAAAGGTTTTTGTAGAAATTTGGCTAATAAATTTCCATCTTCTTTGACATTAATCAGTCCTTGCAAACTAATCAGAAAAAGATTGCTTTTTTATATTTTTAACAAATGGGTTCAGAGACCAATGAAATTCTTTTCTGGAAAATTTTGAAAGTTTAACAATATTTTCCAATTTTTTTCAAGTATACATAAATGAGAGTTTTTAATATGTGACACACTACCTTGAGAGCAACAAAAGGCTTATTTTTATGTCTTGTTAATTTTTATGGTTTTATAGGATAATTAACTGATAGCCCAAGGTTAAGGTTCATCGTCTATGATAGAAGATACAAATACATTTTTTCTAATAATTTTCTTGAGAATTTCCCATTGAGAGTATCCGTGAGAAATCAGATTAGATCACTACAGCCTCTTCATTATTCTGCAGTTTACAAAGAACTTATCTAAGGAGTAGAAGTAGCACCGGTCCCACCATGACTGTTTTGGGCTTATGGTCATATAATCTTCATTTTCCTTGTAGGAAACTTTTCGGTCATTTGTCATTTTGTGAAGCTCACTTAGTTAAAAGGAGATTAAAATACATCACAAAAGGCAGTTAGACGGTACAGCGGACAGAGTGCTGGATGTCAAATCAGGAAGACATGAATTCAGATCCTACCCTTGGCACTTGTGACCCTGAGCAAGACACATTACCCCTTTTAGCCTCCTCAGGTCCCTCATCTATAAAATGGGAATATTAAGAATAATAGTAAACAAACATATGTTAAGGACTTCAAAAACATTAAAATTCTGTATAAATGCTTGCTATTGTTATTACCTTAATTATTTCCAGTGCTTCCTAATTATGTAATTGTGGGCATATCTCTTAATTTCAGTTCCCTCACTGGTATAAATAGAGATGATGAGAATAATATGTGTAGTATCTAGCCCCCAGATACCTGTAGTAGCTACCCCACAGGGTTGTTGCAAGGCTTAAATGAAATAATGTACAAAAAAGCACTTTGCAAGCTTTTTAAGTACTTTATAAATGCTATTACAATTATAAAATAATAATAATAAAAACTCTCACCTATGATACCAAGAAGCTAGCATATGCACAGTGGCCATACCTGGTAAAACTGTCTCAGCAAATAAGCTAAACCAGGTTGAGAGTAACTGAAGGGACTCAAACCCTTTTGTAAGTCAGGGAGATGTCTACCCCAAGAATATTAAGAATTCCCCTGGAAAAACAGGCAGATGAGAACAATTTGTCACAATGTCCATGAAGACAGCTGAAGCAGATACCCTGGATTGCTCAGAGCTTCATCAGACATCAAAGATGTCAATGTCATCCACTGCATCCCGGGCCATCATCAGTCCCATCGGTCCCCTTGTTTTTTTGTCTTACCGCCAGACTTTGATGACTCTGGAAGAGAGAATGAGGCTGATGACTCCACCTCACTTAAATCCAATTCATGAACAAGTCAAGACATCATCCCATGATGTCACTGGTCCTCTTCAAAACAAAGGACAAATAACACTTATAGACTATGATGTCAAATTGTCATTGTAGGAAAAGATAATTTCAGTTCTCTATAAGAATGTCCTTCCTTACAGAAACTAAAATAACATTGATACATTTCTAAATTTCTGGTATAAACACAAGGAAAAATATACATGCTGAGCTTGCTACTCTGCATTGAAAAGGATCCTATGAAGGGAAGCTCACAGTCAAACTTGAGGAAACTGGGGTTTTTTCTTAGGTTGTTGGCTTTTTTTTAATCCATCTTTCTGGTCACTTGATTCCATAATACTGGACTCTAGCCAAGGCTTCCTATGTAGCGTGATTCTGAACGCTTTCGGTATCAGCATACCTTTTCTTTGTTTCTGCCACTTCAGCCAGAAGCCACAAGAACAGATGAGATTTAGAACACATACATTTTCCCAGTGATACATTTCCAAAGCAGGAACAATGCTGAAAAGTGGTTTTTAAAAAAATTTTACTTGACTAAGTCATTCTTTGTGTGGAAATAATTCAACAAACCTCAATAAAGCGACCTTTGGAGAACTACAGAACTGACGATATCAGAGATTCTGAAAACTAGATTTGTCTTTAGAGAGACCTCAACCGTGACACAGTCACCATGTAGTGGGGGTGATGCTGTGCTGTGGACTCAGAAGACCTCTGGGTTCAAATCTTAGCTCCACTTAGCTTTCTAATAATAATAGCTAGTGGTTTTATAATGCATGCTATAGGCCAGGCATAATACTAAACAGTTTACAATTATGATCTCATTTTATCCTCACAACAATCCTCAGAAGTGAGTATGATTGTGATCTCCATTTTACAGATAAGGAAACTGAGGCAAGCAGAAGCTAAGTGACTCACCCAAGGTCACACAGCTAGGTAAATATCTAAGACAATATCTAGGCCACGCACCCAATTCTTTGCTCCATCTATCTGCTACTCTTTGTGTGATCCTAGATCAAGATACTTTATCTTTCTGTGGCTTCTATTTCCCCATATGTAAAATGAAGGAGGTAAATATTCTGGCTCTAAATCTATGATCCTGTTGGTATCTTCTGAATCCTCTTACAATGGAAAAGATCTATTCAAGTCACCCTTAAAAAGAAAAATTAGTTTCTCAGCTAAGATCAGACTCTCCAAGAAGCAATTGACCTGAAGGAGTCAGTCAAGTGTATATTGTTAATCCCCACAATGCAGAGAGCTCCACAGTTACCTTTCTCTGAAGGAAATAGACTCCCTTGATTAGACTTCTGTTCATGCACATGTATACTACTCCCATAAGAAAAACATAATATAGCCTCCTTTTGCGGATAATGAAAATAACTTGAATTTATGTGGCCTTTTTCCAAAGCATTTTTATGTATTTTATTCAAAATATATACCCATATACGTTGTTACAATAACACTGTGGAGAGGTAGATTAGATATTACTATAAGTACTGCAGTAGGATGAAAAGGTCATTGGACACAAAGTTGACCTGAGATAGGACCTTCAAATTGAAGAGCTGGGCAAGATTATAGAGGTCATCTAATCAAAACTCTCCCTAAATCAAATTGAAAACAATCTCAACAACTGGTTGTCCAGAATTTGCATCTCAGTTCCTTGGGGGCATAGACTATCTCATTTTGTGTTATTGCCAGGCATGAGTCTGGTTGATAGAACCTGGTTGATAATAGGGTCCTGACAAATGGGTATTGATTGGTTGGTTGATGGAGAACCTACTACCCCTGGTTATATACTGATTTTGGGTAAATCTAGTATTAAGTGTCTGAGGTCAGATTTGAACTCAAGTCCTCCTGACTCCACGGCCAGTGCTCAATTCACTGTACCATCTAGCCACAAAATCTTTTATATTAAGGTCACATGTTCATTTAGAATGTATTATGGAATATGGTGTAAGATGTTAGTCTAAGCCTAATTTCTATGAGACTGCTTTCTATGTTTCCCTACAGTTTATATCAAATAAACAGTTCTCTCCTAGGAATATGCTTTCTGGTTTATTTAACATTGAATTATTGAGTTTCATTGTTTCTGATTCCCCTTTGTCTCATCTATTTAATTGTCATACCTCTTTTTTTTTACCAATACCAGATAGTGTTGATGTCTACTGCTTTGTAGTATAGGTGGACATCTGGAAGTTCTGTTCCCTCTTTGTTCCCACCTCTTTTCATTAATTCCTTTGACATACTAGCTAGCTCTTTTATATTACCAAATGAATTTGGTTATCATTTTATTGAGTTCTATAAAAATAGTCCTTTGGTAATTTAATCAGTAAAACATTAAAATCATAAATTAGCTTTGATAGTTTTGTCATTTTTACTATATTTTCATGATCCAATCATGAGCAGTGAAAATTCCTCTAGCTATTTAAGTTGTTCTTTATGGAGCATTTTGCAATTGCATCTATATAAATATTTTGTGTGCTTTGTTATACTGATAACCAGGTATTTTATGCATTTTATATTTATTTGGAATTAGATTTTCGTTTGCATTGTTCCCCCTTACATTTTACCAAGATGCTATTTAATTTTCAGGATTTTGTTTTGCTTTAAAAGTCTATAATTTTACTGAAGCTATTGTCTCAAATAATATCTTTGCAAATTCCCTGTGATTTTCTAAGTAAGCCAACATATCATCAGGAGAAAAAATGGATATATTTATATCTTTTTCATCTATCTTTGTGCCTGTAATTTCTTTCTCTTACATAATTGCTATTGTTAGCATTTTCATAATCAAATAATGGTGGGCATCCTTTTTTTACTTCTATATTTCTTTTGATTGGTTTCCTAATGTTAAACCATCCTAGCATTTTTTAAAATATAAATCCAACTTGGATTGGTGAATGTGATGATTTTTTTATTCATTATTATAGCATTACAGGATTTTATTTAAAATTTTTGAAACTGTATTCTTTAATGATATTGGTTTCTATACTTCTTCCTTCTTTTGTTCACATACTAGGATAATCCTATCAAATAGATTATAGCAATTAATCCAAAACTATTCACCATATTTATTGATTACAGTTAGATTTATATAAAAATGCAAGGATGGTTCAACATTAGGAAACCAATCAAAATAAATATAGATGCAAAAAGGGGGGATATAGTTCTAGATATAGTTCTAGAAATGCTAGCAATAGCAATTATACAAGAGAAATAAATTGTAGGCCTAAAAAAGATATTAAAATATCCTTTTTCCGATGATATGATCATTTACTTAGAAAATCCCAGGGAATTTGCAAAGATATTATTTGAGACAATAGCTTCAATAAAGTTGTGGACTAAAATTTTAAAACAAAACAATAAAACAAAACAAAAGATGGGAAAGTCAAGAGATCATTTACTTAGAAAATCCCAGGGAATTTGCAAAGATATTATTTGAGACAATAGCTTCAATAAAGTTGTGGACTAAAATTTTAAAACAAAACAATAAAACAAAACAAAAGATGGGAAAGTCAAGAGATCTCTTCAAGAAATTTAGAGATACCAAGGAAACATTTCATGCAAAAATTAGCTTTAAAGGTACTATTCAAAAAGAAATGACCTTCTGCGTCCTGATATATGCATAGAATATTATCAAATTTTTAAAGAACAACTGGTACCAAAACAACACACATTATACTCAAAAATTGTCTTAAAATTTCTTAAAGATATCTCCTGTCTTTCCCATTATTTTGTTCTCTTCTATGTCTTTGCATTGGTCATTTAATAATACCATCTTATATCTTCTTGATATTCTCTGAGATTTTGCATTCAGTTGGGTATATCTTTCCTTTCTCCTTTACCTTTTGCTTTTCTTCTTTCCTCAGCTATTATCATCAGACATTCATTTTACTTTCTTGCTCTTTTTTTCCCCTTTGGACTGCTTTTTTTTTTTTTTTGCTGTCTCCTATACAATGTCACAAACCTTTATCTGTAGTTCTTAAAGTACTCTATCTACTAGATCTAATCCCTTAAACCTATTCATCACTTCTATTTCATATTGATAAGAGATATTATTTAGGTCATATCTATGCAGTCTGATAGTTTCCCCTACTTTCTTCTATTTAAATCTGAATTTTGCCATAAGATGCTCATGATCTGAGCTACAGTCAGCTTCAGGTTTCACTTAACTGACTGTTTGGCTGCAAAGTATATAATAAATCTGATTTCTATATTGACCTTTGGGTGATATCTGTGTGTAGAATCCCTTTGGGGTGTTTGCAACGACCAGTGAGTTATCTTAACAAAATTCTATTAGTCTTCACCCTGGTTCATTTTGTACTCCCAAGTCAAACTTGCTTGTTATTCCAATCATCTTTTTATTTACAACTTTAGCGTTCCAATCTTCTATGATGAATGTCATATCTTTTATGGTGTTATTTCTGGATGTTGTAGGTCTTTTTAGAACTGATCAGTTAGAGTTTCCTTGTTTATCTCTTTCCATGTTGTAGATGTTCATTTTTGTTTTATCTTTTAGAATGATCATAACTCCTAACTTTTTAAAAATCATCTGATTCGTAGTAAATTTTTTCTCAGTTCTTACTTTTAATGTGTCTTTTTTTGTTGGGGGGGGAGGGTAATGTGTTTCTTGTAAGCAATAGATATGGGACTCTGAATTACTTCTCCCATCTGTTAGTTTATTTTGCTTTATTGGATTTTTTAAATCCATTCACATTTTAAGTTATGAGATTTAGGTTTATATTTTCCTGCATTTGCATGTAATATTGTGGAGTTTTTATTTCCAAATTGAGATTTATTCATCTCTTTCTCTATAAACACAGCACTTTGTCTTTTCAGTTATTTTATCTTAATCTGCTTTAAATCATCTCTGTTTCCATTGACACTCTTCCCTCTATTTTCACCCTCCCTACAACTCCCAACACTGTTTTTCATCACTAGTTTTATAATTTTGCTTTATTTGTTAGAACCTTTTACTTTCTTCTTTTTATCTATATGTTTAATTTTTCCCTTCTTTTTTCCTTCTTAGATAAGTAGTAAAGCAAAATCATCTTTCCTTTCCTCCCCATAAAATTGATTTGTTTCTTGTGTTTTTATTTCATTTTCTGCCCCTTCTTTTTCAAAAAAAGAATTTTTCCCTCACTCTCTTAATCTTATATCTTCCCTTTCACCATTCTAGACTTCTTTATTTATTTACTCAGTAGTTTTTATTTCCTCTGTATTATGTATTCTAGATTTATTCTTTGGTTGATGACCCTTACAGTTATTTAGTACTTCCTTGGTCTCTGCATTCTCCTATTTTAGATTCCCTCTTCCAAAGGGTTTCTATGCTGTTGACTTGTAGGTCTTGCCCCAGCTCCTTTTTTTTCTGTTATGCCTCACTCTTTGAAATATTATTTCTTCCATGTCATAGAAAGGATACTGCCCCATGGTAGGAACATACCTATGTCTCTGATTATACTGTTCATTATTAAATTTTGTCCTTCACATGGCCATTTCCCCCTATTTGCTGTTAAATCTTTTCCCTGATTCCTTGGATTCTCATTGTTCTAGATCAATAGTTCTCAACCTTCCTAATGCCGTGATCCTTTAATATAGTTCCTCATGTGTGGTGACCCCCAACTATAAAATTATTTTTGTTGCCACTTTATAACTATAATTTTGCTACTGTTATGAATCGTAATGTAAATATCTGATATGCAGGATGTATGTAAATGGAACATAATCCACAGGTTGAGAACTGCTGTTCTGGATGCTATTTGTCCCTAGAATTTCCAGTCTCTTGAAGCAGGCTGAAGGATCTCTCTAAGCACCAAATCCCTGCATACTATGCCCATTGTAAGGTCATCATCTCTCTTTACAGAGTTATCTCTGCTCTGCCATGTCAACATTCATCAATCAATCAATTTCATTTACCAATGAAATAAGATTTTCTCCTTTCTTCAAGTTCAATCCCTCCCTATATCTCTTCACATATTCTCCTATAAGTTCTCTTCTTGATGAATAACTACAGGAGTTGTTTTCCTGTCATTATTAACCCTTGTCATGATTAAGGCACATCACATATTCCAGCTTCTACCTTCTTCCTCTCCTTTCCTTTTTATACCCCCCCCCATTCTGTAATTTAGTTCTACCAAAAAAAACCCAATAACATTGAATCATGTGTAAGTAGAGTGTGGGGAGGTTTAGTGAGTAACATTTGAGGCCTGTTTCTCCACTACCACTTCTATTTGCTTTTTGCTTTTATACTTTTCTCTTTGTGTACTTTTAGAAAGATATCTGTTAATGGTCTGTTACTATTTTGTTTTTGTTATCTCTGGCTACTATAAATGTTTATCTTTCATGTACTTATGTTGTCTGAGATATTTGCAAAGGAAATAATTTGTTCCAGTCTTTCTTTTCTTTTTAAGAATATTTTAAATTTCTCATTTTTATTGGACATTCATTTTTTTCATTAATTGTTAGACTCAGGTTTTCATGGTAGATTATCATGAGCTCCTTTGATCTTTAGAATACATTATTATATTTTTCTTGTGGCTTCTGTTGGGTGCATACTAATCTTTTAGGGGGTTTTAATTTCCTTTCCTTTATATTTGAAGGTCTTTCTCTTGGGCATTTGCAGAATTTGTCAGTGAAATTGTTCCATTTTAACTAGTATGTGAATTGGAGTGTATATCACATGGTGACTTGTAATCTGTGGATCCTTTTCTTTGGCATTTTATTTTCTGTATTTAGAAGTTCTAAGCAGTTGTCTTTTATTTGTTTTTGCATTACAGAATTCAGGGTTTGTTTTTTAACTTTTTTTCTTCTGGGAAACCTATAAGTCTAAAGTTGTATCTATGCATCCTGTCTTTAAAATGAGTATGTTTTGCCCATTGGTAGATGAAGTTTTCTATTACTTTTGCCTTTTTGCATCTCTTCTTCCAGATTGTCCTTTCCTTCTGGGAATGCACTGATTTTCCTTACCAATCACTCATCTTCACTTTTATTTCATTGGTAAGACTGGCTTCAATTTTTTTCTGTTCTGGCAATTATATCTGCTATTCAGGCCATAAATTCTGCTTTCACCATTCTTATTTCTCTTTTAAACCACTTAGAAACATCCTACTGTGGTTCTCTGCTCTTTTTGGGAATCCACAGGTTCCTCTGCCTCATAAGGCAGAGGCAGATTTATTTTTCTTAGTCTTGCAATATTTATTCGCAGATGTCTTGTTTAATTTATCTGATGGCCATGTTGTTGTCGTTGTTGTTATTTAGTCATTTTTCAGTCATGTCTGACCCTTCATGACCCCTTCGAGGGTTTCCTTGACAAAGATATTGGAGTGCTTTGCCATTTCCTCCTCCAGCTCATTTTACTGAAGAGGAAACTGAAGCAAACAGGGTTAAGTGATTTGCCTGGTGTTACACAGCAAGCAAGAATCTGAGGCTGGATTTGAACTGACAAAGAGGAGACTTCCTGATTGCTGGCCCAACACTTACTGCCACCTAGCTGCCCAGTGGCCATATTATCTTCTCTTAATGATATCTTTCCTATTGGCCAATCTGATGGTACTCAAAGCCTTTAAATGAGCTTTTTTCCTCCTGAGATCTTTAGTCGTTTCAGTCTTATATTTCCTTACCTCATTTTCTGACACCTTCCCATTTGAATAGGGTTTCCCTGAGGACTAGATCTCAAAGTCATCTTCCTATGCTGGGTAATTGAAGATTCACCCTCTTCTGTCTCTGCTCCAACTGACTTCTGGAAAGAACTAGACCCAGGCAGATGCTAGACTTTTAAGCTTGGTGGAGTATCCAATAGCCAAACATGTGTCCTTATTCCCTCTGTTCCCTGGCTATCTACTCCATTTTAGCACAGACTGCTGCCATATTGCTTTCCCACTGGACTAGGTACTGGGAAGAAGAGGAGGAGGGTAGAGTTGATCTATGTTGCAAATCTATAGGTTAGTTTGAGCAGCCCTGCTGGAAATTGGGGGAGAGCATTAAGTGAGCTTGTTACAGATTAAGGATTAGCCTTATCTGCCATTAGTTCATTAGATTTTTTACACCATTAGAATCTTAGTGCCCTAGACTGTGGAAAGGGCTGGAATTGTTTTATCTCTTTAACAGAATTTCTATTTTAGAGATCTCAGAGATTGTGAAGAGAAAATGTTTAGTTCTCTATCTTGTTGATCATGTGCCTCAGAAGTCTTTATATTATTTATCTTCTTTGACCATTGCAACAATCCTATGAAGTAGAAGCTATCATTAACCCCATTTTCAGGTGAGGAAATTGAGACAGGCAGAGGTAAAGTGTCTTGTCCGGTGTCACACACCTCATAAGTATCTGATATAATATTTTTTTTTGGTTTTTCTTTTTTTGCTTTTTGGATGGGGGAAGGAACGGCAATTGGGGTTAAGTGACTTGCCCAAAGTCACACGGCTAGTTTTTTGTTAAGTGTCTGAGGTCGGATTTGCACTCAGGTCCTCCTGACTCCAGGGCCGGTGCTCTATTCAGTGCACCACCTAGCAGCCCCCTGATATAGTATTTTAACTCAGGTTTCTCCTTACTCCAAGTCCCAAGCTCTATTCACCACACCACCTATCACATAAAAAGAAAATCCATAGGGAGATAGTCTAGGGGGAGGAACAATCAGTGGGGATATCAAGATTAGAACTCACAGCCATCTTCCTCTCTGTTCCTTCATTATGGCAACTCACAGGCAGCAAGGCCAATATCTATGCTTGTCCTCAGCAGCTTTACTGTAGCCAGTAGCTTGTTGGATGCTGCAGTATCTTGACAGGCTCTCTTGATGCCAGAAAAACACCTTGATAAAATACTTTCTTCTGGTAAATATTTTAGGAGCTGTAACAATGAGACCATCATTACTAATCACTAGAAAGGAAGAGAACACACAAAATCAGTGTTTGAAGAGAGAAGGATGGATGCATCGTTGTAAGTTATAATAAGAGGAGACATTTACAATAAACTTTAAAGTTTGCAAAGCTCTTTACATGGATTATCTCATCTGAGCCTCCCAATATCCCTGGGGGTAAGTATCATATGCATGATTATGCCCATTATCGTTTTGGATCAGACTTCTGATTTCATCAGTAGAAGATGCTCCTGGGGAGGAAGATGCTCTACCAATGCTAATTAGCAACTTCTCTGTAACTTACAGTCTTAAAGAGTTACCTGAAGCTCTAAAAGATTAAGTGTTAAAAGATTAAGAGTGATGCAACTATTGTGTATCAGAGGTGAACCTCACACCCACACATTCCTAACTCCAAGACCAGTTCTCCATCTAATACACCATTCTGTCTCTGACACATTTTTCACAGTGTAGCTGGGGGAAGCAACAGACAGAGCTCTGGACTTGAAGTCAGGGTGATCTGAGTTCAAATACTGTAAAGCCAATCAGCAGTAGATTCCTGAGAGAATGCTACTGTGAACAGCCTTTAAGATTCGGATTACACAGTATTAGTGAACACTCTGTTTATTCCATTACAAAATCAGATTCAGTACAATGTTTACAGTTTCAACTTTTCGCAATATTATATACAATCTTCAGAACAAGGAAAGTCTCAATATAATATATTATTACAGAAAGGAACAAGGAACAAGAGAAGAATCAGCTGGTTTCCCTAAGGGAGAAACCAGCTTCACATTTTAAGATTCAATCAATCAACAAAAGGAATGCCCTAGTTTCCCTAAGAGGGATTCAATCAATCAATTAACAAAAGGAATGACCTAGTTTCCCTAAGAGGGAGTTGATTCAATCAACAATTCACAATATACTGATCTTCCACTCCTGGGGTAACCATTAACTTTAGTTTCCAAATAAAGTTCTTAGACAACCACACAATCCTTCCACCCCTTGATTTCCAACAAACCTCAGTTTAGTCCAAGGGGAGGCC
>CM053595.1:217643502-217688117 GCA_028646575.1 Pseudocheirus occidentalis
AGTGTCTTGGAAGCATTTGGTGTGAGAGTTCTGAGTTCTGGGCTATCTTCCTCCCGTTCCATGCTTTGATCCTTTTTGTCCACAAAAAAGGGTTCTAGAGTTTTATTGCTATTCTTATTTTGCTTCCTTTTCCTTATGTTGGCCAGTCAATTAATTGGTTGGGTTTTTTAGCTCTGTGAAACTCTGCTTCCAGGGGGGAAAGCTCTGTTCCAAATCGCTGGGGTTTTCCCAGCTGCTGGAGCTATTAGGGAGGTGTTGCAAGTCCCCCCAGCTTTGGCTTGCTGAAAGTGCACCACAGGACCACCACCCAAGACCATGATCCGGATCCAGGCTGCTCAAGGCAGGAGCACTTGGCCCTGATCAATCAATTCAGCCTCCCTGCAGAGTCTGCAGGCCAGGGGCTCTGAAGCAGCCTGGTAGGGGCTGCTCCTGGTTCCAGCAGTTCCCTTCCCCCACTGCTTCCTTGCCCCAGGGGCAGATTGGCTGAACTGCTTTTTGACCCCCAAATTCACTTTCAAAGTTTCAATTTCACTAACCATCTCTGACCTTGGTTTGCAGGATCTGAAGATTCCCCTCAGGCAGGTGCTTTAGATCTTCTTTGAAGTAGACTCAAGCTGCTGCTTGGGAGGCTTAGCTCCTCCTGGCCGCCCTGGGACTTGGCCTGGCCCGGGCTGCAGTTTTGGGCTGGACTGGTCTCTACTCCAGTGTGAGCTGCCCCTCTCCCTTCCCGTTCCTCATGCCTTGGCAGATGTGGAAGTGCCGGAGGCTGTAGATCCCACTCCTCTGCAGACTGGCTGCGGTGGCTCGGCTCAGCTCAGCCCGGCTCCACCACCCCCGGCCTGACCATGGTCTCGGCTTCAGGCTGGGCCTGCCTCCGCTCCAGGCTGCTGCAATGAGCCCCTGCTGCCACACTGCCTTCAGCAAGATATATGTTTTCTGTGTTTTTGTGTGAGTCTGAGAGTCCTAGACTTTGTCTGGGCTCATAATTTTATGGCTGTTTAGGGTGGCAGTGTGGAAGCTGCGGGACCTTGCTGCTCCTATGTTGCCATCTTGGCTCCTCCCAGAGTAAGCAATTACTTTGTGAAAGGCCCTGTGATAAGTATTGGGAAAACAAAAACAAAAATGAATCAACTTGGAGCTTATATTTTAGGATTTTACCACTGTAATGGCATTGAATGTTTGTTGAATGAATGCTGGATTTTTCTTGTAAAGAAACAGTCAATGTGGCAATCCCCACAGAATTTCATTTGTTTTGTAGTTCTAGACTGAGGGCAGATTTGTCTTGCAGGCAGGCCAAAGTAAACATTGTCCATTGTTATGCTTATAAATGGGGGTGTATTCAAAATCATATGCTATTAATTAAGCACTACTCAGACAGGACAGTGTCTTGGGCAAAGGGCAATGCTAATCCTTCTCTGATGAGGAACAGCTCTTCACAAAGGAGAACAGGATCTTCCATGGAGCCCAAAACACAGGGTCTCATCGGATTCCCGAGAGCTACTTGAGGAGAGGGGCATGAGGCAAATTTAGGGTCTGGACAAGAAATGGAAAAGGGGAGGGAAGATCCTCCCCATTTCCTTTGGACTACCAGAAGTTGGGACAAATTCAATCACTTTGGTCAATGATTCCTGCTAGGGTTGTGTCCCTGACACTTTTCAGAAAATGGAAGACAGCTGTTCCACCGGTCCCCCTCTCTGCCAGTGCCTGGGGCGGCCCTGGGAGGTGGCCCAGGCCCCCATCTTTGGCTTTGGCTGCCGCTGTGAGGACATACTTGGCCACAATGCTGATGTGATGGCTTCTCAGCTCTGCCAGGGCCACCACACACTGGTTATAGGCCTCACACAGCAGGAAGCTCCCAGATGACAAGATGTACTCCTTTAGGGAAGGAGCAGAGTGGACTTCTTCTATGAAGGCTCTGTGGGAAGGAAGCATGTATTCTCGCATTCTGTGCAAGAAGGTAGCTGAAAGAGACCAAATGCCACAAGAGCCAAGGTAAAAGAAAAGAAAGATATACCTCCTTCCAGACATCACAGCTTCACTGCCCTAATGCCTTTTATATATTATTTACACATTATCATCTCCCCCAATAGAATAAGCTCCTTGAGGGTGGGAACTGTTTATTGTTTGTCTTTGTATATCCAGTGACTAGAACAGTGCTGGATATGTAATAAAAGCTTACGAATTGATTGATCATGGATTTAGAGCTGAAAAATGACCCAAGAAGTTATCGAGTCTAAACTTCTTATTTGACAGATAAGGAAAGTGAGACCCAGAGACTCATAGTAAGTAGTAGGATAAGGATTTGAATTCAGGTCTTTTGATTCCAAATACATGATTCCTTCCATTGTCCCACAATGATTCTCATATGGCATAGTAGAAAGATCATTGGACTTGGGAGTTACTGAAACTGGCTTCCAGAGGAGATGTCACATTCAGAGAAAGATCTAGAAAGACCAGAGTTTAAATGGAGACTGAAGCAATCTACATGCTATCATTCTTTTTCATGTTTGGTTTTCTTTCTTTTTTCCCATTGTTCACTCCACTGGTTACTACCCTTCTATACAACCAGACTACTGTACAATGTGGAAGTATTTGCAGATCCTTTACCTGATTGCACGCCCCCATGGGGGGGGGGGAGGGAGGAAGGGAAGAAAACATGCAACTCAAGGGATTGTGTAACTGAATTTTGTAAACTAAAAGTAAACAAACAAGTCAATTTAAAAAAAAAAGAGACTGGATTCCAGGCTTATCTCTGTCATCTGCTAGTCCTATGACCTTAGAAAAGTCACTTAACTTCTCGCTGTTAGTCTTTTCATCTATAAAATAGGGATAATGATACTTCTTTCATCTACTTCATAGGATAGTTATAAAGTACTTTGTAATCCTTAGCTATATGCATATATATGCACATACATATATAAATGCAATCGTTCATTTGATTCATACTCATCTGATCTACTCTGCTGGAATTCTTTGATGTATGGAGTGGAAATGGACTCGCTATGGCATCTCAGCTTGAGCCTCAACAGTTCACCTAACGACATAGAAACGAGAGACAAAGGGGCTGCACAGATGCTCTGACCATGTGTGAAAAGTACAAAGTTGAAATCCTTATAAACAGATGTGATCATGTCTCTCCTCTTCTCCAAATCTTCCATAGCTCCCTATTGCTTACAAATAAAGTCCTGACTCCTTAGCCTAGCATTCGAGTCTGTCCATGACCTGATGCCACTGTGCCTTTCCTGCCTTATTTTTCACTACTCCTTGTCTTCCCTCCATACTCCAAATTCTATACTCCAGCCCAACTGAATCGTTCATCATTCTCCCACCCTACCTTCATTGCATATGTGGGAAATCAGAGCCCATTAAGTGACTTCAATCAATCAATCAACAAGTACATGCCCAACCCAAAGTCCCACAAGGAGTAAACAATCATTTATTAAATGCCTACTAGGGTGCTAGATGGCACAGAGGATAGAGTGCTGGGCCTAAAGTCAAGAAGACTCTTCTTTCTGAGTTCAAATCTGGCCTCAGACACTTACTAGCTGTATGACCTTAGCCAAGTCACTTAACCCTGTTTGCCTAAGTTTTCAATCTGTAAAATGAGCTAGAGAAGCAAATGGCAACACATTCTATTATCTCTTATGACCCAAACAGGGTCAAAAAGAGTTGGAAATGACTACAACAACTCAGCAATGGAAAAGAAACTGGGGGAGGTGGGGAAATTTTATAGTAAGTTTCTCTAATAAAACTCTCATTTCCCAAGTATGTAGAGAAAGGAACCAAAATTATAAAAATAGGAGTTATTCCTCAACTGATAAATGGTCAAATGATATAAACAGGCAATTTTCAGAGGAAAACATGAAAACTATTAATAATCATATGAAAATGTTCTATATCACTAAAATTAGAGAAACGCACATTAAAACCACCTCACACCTATCAAATTGAGTAAGATGACAGAAAAGGAAAACGACAGAAGTTGGGGGGAATGTGATGAAATAGTTACGCTAATGCACTATTTATTGGTAGAACTGTGAACTGGTATAACCATTCTGGAGAACAATCTGCAACTATGATCAGAGGTCTGTAAAACTATACATTCCCTTTGATCCAGCAATGCTGCCACTAGGTCTGTAACCCAAAGAGATCAAAGAAAAAGGGAAAGGATCTGCACTTACCTAAATATTTATTGCAGCTTTGTGGTGGCAAAGCATTGGAAACCCAAGGGATGTCTATTAGGGAATGGCTGAACAAGTTAGGTATGTGAATATGATAGATTATTATTGGGCTGATGATTTCCAAGAAAACTGGGGAGAACTATATGAACTGATGCAAAATGAAGTGAGCAGAATGAAGATAAAGTACATAGTAACTAATTAGTAAACCTCCTAATTAGCAAACCTGATGGATACAATGATCCACCACAATTCCAAAGGATTCTTGCTATAAACTGTTATTCACCTCCAGATAGAAAATTGATGACCTCAGTATACAAATTAAAACTTTTTTCTTTCTTTTTTTTCCCCAGAAAATGACTAATGTGGAAATATGTTTTACGTGACATATACCCATGTATAATGAGTATCAGACTTCTTGCAGTCTCAGTGTGTAGGGGAGAAGATAGAGGGAAGAAAATAAAGTGGAACTAAAAATGAAAATAAAATTTAAAAGTAGAGATTGGGTGACCATTTATTAGGGTTGTCATGTGGGGTTTTATACTTCATAAAGGGATTGGAATACATGATTTCTGAGTTCCCTTTCCACTCTATAATTCTATGCTATCTCAAAGAAAAACTAAAAGTCCAGCACAATGTGGTGGTACTCAAAGATATTGCCTGCAGATGTCTTCTGAACACATCACATGCATATATATTAGTAGGGCTACTGTAAATTAGAGCTAAGACATTGCAAGGATTCAGGCCCAATCCCACAGAGAAAGACTAAAGGTTTTTTTTCTCATGGTTGGAGGGATCAGAGTTCAGGGCTGGGGCTGTGAACCAACCAACTCTGTGGTTCTGGCTTCTAGCCTGGATCACTATCTCTCAGTCCAAAATGGCCTTTACTTTGCAGTGTCCCAGGTCGGGGTAAGGGAATAAGCGTTTTCTCTCAAGCCAGTGAAGAAATTGCAGAATTTCTGTCTTGGAAGGGAACTCAGGGGTCATCTAGTCTAGTCCATCCCAGAACAGACACACCCTCTACACTGTCCCCAACAAGTAACCATTCAGCCTCTGCTTGCAGAACTGCATTGATGGGAATGTCACTATTTCCCAAGGCAACCAGTTCCACATTTGGACAGCTTGAACGGTTAGAAAGTTTTCCTTACAATCAGTTGAAATCTGCCTTTCTGAAACTTCCACTCCACTCCTTATTTCAAGAGGCCAAACAACAAATCTGCCCCTCTCCCACATGGCAGCTACCATGTGCCCCCCAATAATAACCAGCATTTATATAGTGCTTTACAAATGGCATCTCATTTGACCTTCCTAATAACCCTATGTTGCTGCCACTCAGTCATGTCCAACTCTTTGTGACTGCATTTTGGAGTATTCTTGGCAAAGGTGCTGGAGTGGTTTGCCATTTTCTTCATTTTATAGATAAGAAACTGAGGCAAGCGGAATTAAGTGACTTGTCCAGGGTCACACAGCCAGAATGTGTCTGAGGCCATATTTGAACTCAGGTCTTCCTGACTCCAGGGTTCTATCCATTGCATTGCCTAGCTACCCCAATAATCCTATGAGATAAGTGCTATTATTATGCTCATCCTATAGATGAGACAGAGAGTAAATGACTTTTCCAATACCATTTGGCTATTAAGTTTCTAAGGCAGAATTTGAACTCGGATCTAACTGACTGCAAGTCCAACATTTTATCCACTCTACCACCTCACTGCCTTAAATCTCCACGTTAAATGTACTCAGATCCTCCTTCAACAGACCCTGATGATGGCATGATTTTCCAGCTCCCTGGTGGCCTTTCTCTGGATGCATTCCAGATTGCTAGCATTTTTCCTAAAATCTAGCTCCCAGACCTGAACACAGCTTTCTAGACAGGATACAACCTGGGGAGAGGCAAGCAAAGCTTTCATCTTCATTACTATACATACTCTTAATGTGATCCAAGATTGCTGGAGATTGATTGGAGCCTCTGTGTCACACCAGTGACTGATACAGAGATTGATGTGGGACAGGGAATTAGTGGAGGTTCTCAGAGCCATTGGTTCCCGATGTATCAAAGCAACTCCCTCCACTAATACCTCCCTAATTTAGAATGAGGAAACAGCTTCTTAGGAGTTTAAACCTGAGTCACAGTGAACAGCTGAAAACAGACTATCGCCTTGGGGTTTTCTTGTAACAGCAGCCAGAGGTCTGCCAAGATCAGAATAGAATTGGCTTGGTGCAAATATCTTCCGAAGGGCCTCGCCTTCCCAGCTGACTGGGGAGAATGTGGATTTTGTGACATTTTATCTGCCCACGGCTTTATCAACTGGAAACCACGTCTATCCTCTTTCCAAAGCTTCCTCATGGCACAGCAGTGACCCTGGATTCTCAAAAACTATGCCAGTAAAGCTGAAGTCAAGAAGGTTGTGCCAAGCTGCAGAGCCCAAATGAGATCAGTGATGGAGAATGTGAGAAGGCTTTTGGGAGGTGGGCCCAGCTAGGTGAGCTAAAAATGTTATTTTGACTCATCCTCTCCAGTGGATTATTTATACCCAGCCAGTCAAAAAAATATTTATGAAACACCTAGTATGTTTCCCAGACTGTGCTCAGCATTGGGTTTACAATCTGTAGGAATTACATGCACTTCCCACATTCATGGAATCTGGCTCCTTAAAGTATTGACCAATCTGTTAAGAAATCTTTGGCAAATGTGCTCACTGAATTTTTTTTTAATTTTTAAATCAAATAAAGAGCATCAGACTTACTGCTTTCCTTGCTATGACAAACACCTAATAACTCATCAAATGCATGAAATACTGTGCTCTGAGCTGCGCTTCCTCCAGAATATTTCAAAGGCTCTTCTGAGACTCCTTCATATATCAGCCCCTCTGGAATTGCTGGGTTATCTTTCCAGCTGCAAAAGAAAATAAGACAGAATTTTTTCTATGAATTGTATACAACTGAACTATACAAACATTTAGCAAATGGCTAGCACATACAGAGTAAGAGGAGGTGAATTATAACAGAAGGAGGAGGAGGAAGAAGAGGAAGAGGAGGAGAAGAAAAGGAAGTAGGGGAAGAAGAGGAAGAGGGAGAGAAAGGGGGAGAGAGAGAAGGAAGAAGAGAAAGAAAGAGGAAGAAGGGGAGGGAGTGGGAAAGAAGAGGGGGGGGGAAAGAAAGAGAAGAGGAGAGAGAGCACATCAACAACTAGAAGGATCCAGAAAGTCCTCACTTGAGCTGTGCTTGGAAGAAAACAAGGAGGATGAGGAGGTACATTCCAAATAGGGGAGGGGACCATCTACCTGCAAAAAGGCTCAGAGTTTCCTCTAAGAGGGGAAATGTCAAGTACAGGAGAACAGTGAGCAGGCCAGTCTGTTTGACTGGATCAGAAAGTCACAGAACAGGCACCAAGAAGTAGGATTTTATGATAGAAGACTGCAGGGGTAGGTGGTAGCCATGCTGTGAAGGGTTTTAATGGCAGGCTGAGTTACTATTTCATCCAATAAGCAGGAGGGAATCATTGAGTACAGAGTGTGATCTGCACCATATAAACAGAAGTAAGGCAACTGGAAAGTGGCAAACAGCAGGGTGGTGACCCCTACAATCCCCAGGCTCTCAGTGAGTTGGAGTGAAAATAATTGATGGCCACTAATACCAACATTTTGACAGTATTAAGAATCAGGATTATCTTTACTTTCTTAAAAAATTTTTTTAAATTTGTTTATTTTGTATTATTTTGTTCAAAATTCTCAAAGGCTGTTTATTTTTTCTTCTCCACACCTTGCTCTGCAGCCTCCTTGGCTCATTTTGCCTGGATTCTAAATGCTGTGTCTCTAGCTATTATGAGATGATTCTAGAAAAGAAGAAATTCAAGAATAGATAAAAGTCTTTGGATTCCTCCGAAGCCTAAGCGGTTATTTTAGGGAGATCTGAGAGGAAAATAGTTGCCTTATCAAACAATTATTTTTAGCCTTCCTTGGAGCCTATTTACAGCAACCCTAAGAAGTGGATAAATTTGAAGTGATTAAAAATTGAAATGTCATGTTTTTTTTTTTCACCAGGGTCAATGACCTCCCCAAGATGGTTAATGTGAGTGGGAAATGGAGGGAAGGAGTTTTCTCTTTTTTTGTAAAATCTCTCAAAACTTAAAAATAAAATCTTAAAAGAATCTCAACTATAGATAAGATCAGGAACAGAAAAGTAAGGAGAAATTTTGTGATTGAAAGTAAAGATTTTAGGGTCAGCTAGGTGGCACAGTGAATAGAACACTGGCCCTGGAGTCAGAAGGACCTGAGTTCAAATGTGGCCTCAGACAGTTGACACACTTACTAGCCATATGACCTTGGGCAAGTCACTTAACCCTAATTTCCCTCCAAAAAAAGCAAAAATAAATAAAAAATTAAAATTAAAAAAAATTTTCAAGGCATTTGCTAGTCTTGGGATGGCCCTATCTGACAAAAGGGAGAATTTGGGGCAGCTAAATGGCATTGTGAATATAGCACTGGACCTGGAATCAGAAGGATCTGAGTTCAAATCCAGTCTCAGACATTCGACACTTAACTAGCTCTTGGGCTTGTCACTTGGGCAAGTCACAACCCCAATTGCCTTGCTTTCCATCGCCAAAAAGAAAAAAGAAACAAAAGGGAGAATCCACATTTTTTCCCAGACCTGTCTGAACACAATGAGCAGGAATCCACCCATTCGCCTAAACTTGGAATTTCTTTTACTGTCTTTGATTAGATCTTAGCCTGGTCTTTGCCCCAGATTTCCCACACTGATTAATTTCTGGAGGAGGAAGTAGTAAAGGGGAAAAACCTCAACCTTAACTCAATAGTTATTAAAGAGAATAGAGAAATAATCATATATATATGTATCTTTATATAGAATATATACATATGTGTAAATATAGTCATATATTTGTGTGTTATACACACACAAACATCTCTTGCTCCTCCTTTCCAAAACTAGTTCCTTAAAATTAGGTATTGTTTCTTTTTTTGTACTTTTATGGCCAGAGGCTAGCATGATAACTGGTATATAGTGTTGTAGTTCAGTCATTTCAGTCATGTCTGACTCTCTGGAACCCCATTTGGGATTTTCTTGGCAAAGATACTAGAGTGTGTTGCCATTTCTTCTGCAATTCATTTTACAGATGAGGAAACTGAGGCAAATAGGGTTGAGTGACTTGCCCAGGGTCCCAGAGCTAGTAAGTGTCTGAAGCCAGATGTGAACTCAGGAAGCTGTCTTCCTGTTTCCCAACACAGTGCTCTATCCACTACTCCACCTAGTTGCCTTGGCACATAGTAGTCAATTAAGAAAGACTTGTTGATTGATGGATGGATGGAATGTGTGAAATGGATTCCCCTTCCACCATCTCTACCTGCTGAAGTACATCCTTTCTTTGAGGCCCTCATCAAATGTTACCACTTTCTCAAAGCCTCCTCTGACTTTTCCCTCCACTCCCAGCCAAAAATGATCCTTCTCCCCTCTCACATATGGTGGCTCATAGCTCTTCATTCCAATCTCTCCTTTGTAATTCTCAAACCAACCATTGCATCATAGCGCTTTATGGACATACCTTATCTGCCCTCCAGTTTGTCTATAAGAACTGTGTTGGTTTTCATCTTTGAATCCCTTACATCATCTTTTAATCCCTCACATTCAGTTCAAGACCTTTATTAAATAAATGGTTGTTGAATTAAAGTGAACAAGTACCTACTTAGCTCAATCAGAAAATGTTTGCCCATCTAGAGGGCAAGAACTGTATCATCTTTCATCTTGGTGCCCCCACAACTAAGCACAAGGCCTCACTTATTTCTTTTTTCTTTTCTTTTTCTCTTTTTAGGGGCGCTTTGATTTCATCAGTGTAGGCAGGACCTAGTCGGGGACTTCCTCGGTAATTTATAGTCTTTAGAGAGTTTCCTGAGCTGCCAAGAAATTCAGTAACTTGCCCAGGGTAATACAGTAGCCATATCAGACCCCAAGTCTGACCTTGAGGTCTGCTTTCCATTCATCATGACACACTGTATAAGAGTGTATTTTTTTATAAGTTGAATGAAATTGAGCTAAAGATTATGGTAACCCTCAGTGGCTCTTTATTCACCAGATACTCAGAAAGCGGTGCAAATTTAATAGTAGTGTTATGTGGTCCTCTCTGAGAATGAAGGACAACAACAGGCAATATTGTTTTACTAAACTGATTTATCTTGGACAAACTTTGGCAAATGAAGCAAGGAAGAAGAAGGGATTTTGCTTTCTATTACAAAGAGGTAGTTTTCATATCACATTACAAAGAGGTAGAAGGATAGTGAGCCATAGGAAGGGAGCCCACCTTGGCCAAAGTTGGTGAGGCCTCCAGATGCAAAGCCAGGGCTTAGCTCACTAATGTTAATTCCCCATAGGGTTCTAAACTAATTTCTTACCTGGCATGAGGTCACTATGGAAGCCTTTTTGGTCTTCCTTACTCATACCACCCCACATCTTCATGAAGCAATTCATTTCAACTCAAATCAACAAGCCAGTTAGGCACAATGCACTAATACTAAGACCATATGAAAACAATCCCTGCCTTCAAGGGGCCTTGCACTCCCCTGGGGTGAAAGGTCTAAGAACTTTATTTGGAGACTAAAGTTAATGGTTGCCCCATGAGTGGAAGATCAGTATATTGTGAATTGTTGATTGAATCAACTCCCTCTTAGGGAAACTAGGTCATTCCTTTTGTCAATTGATTGATTGAATCTTTAAATTTGAGGGAAACCAGGTGAATTGATTGATTGAATCTAAAAACGTGAAGCTGGTTCCCCCCTTAGGGAAACCAAGTGATTCTTCTCTTGTTCCTTGTTACTTTCTGTACTTTCCTTGTTCTAAATATTGTATATAATATTGTGAATTGATGATACTGTGAATATTGTACTGAATCTTGATTTTGTAATGGAATAAACAGAGTGTTCACTAATAATGCGTAATCCGAATCTTAAAAGTTGTTCACAGTAGCATTCTCTCAGGAATCTACTGCTTATTGGCTTTACATTATGGCCACATATGTCTATGTACACAGACAGTTAAATATACTAAGTATGAAGTAATTTCAGTAATGGAAAGCATGTTCAGGGGATAAGGAAAGTCTTCCTGTAGGATGTAGCACTTGAGGTGAGCCTTGAGAGGCACTAGGAATTCCAAGAGGTGGCAGGGAGGAGGGAGAGGTCTCTAGGAAAAGGAAACAGACAACCCATACAAAGGTGAGATACGGAATTCTATCTAGAGGTGGAAATAAGTAGGCCCCATTAGCTGGAATTTAAAGTGTATGACCACTCTACACAGCAGTGGGCTAGTAAATGTTTAACAACTGCCTTTCTGAAAATGAAAAAAAACATATACAGCAAGACAGGTTTTGAAGTTTTATTTGAATTATCAACATTTCCTCATTGTTCTGTAAGTAAAGACAATCAATGAAACAACAGATCAAGCCCTAATCTATAGCCTCTGCCAGGTTCTGAGGTGTAAGTGCTCATATTGAAAACGTAGAAGTCTCGGGGCGGCTGGGTGGTGCAGTGAATAGAGCACTGGCCCTGGAGTCAGGAGGACCTGAGTTCAAATCCGGTCTCAGACACTTGACACACTTACTAGCTGTGTGACTTTGACCAAGTCACTTAACCCCAATTGCCCTCCAAAAAAAGGCAAAAAAAAATATGTAACAATCAGCTCTAGGGGGCTAATATGAACTGGTTCCAGCACACCCTTTACTCTTGGTAATAAGACTGGAAAGCTAAGTTGGAGATAGATTTTGTGGGTCATTAAATATGAAAATGAAGATTTCATATTTCAAAGCAGAGGTAATAGGGAGTCGTTGAAGCTTCTTGAATAAGAGAGTGATATGTTGGCCACATTAATTTGGCAGCCATGTGTAAGGTGAATTGAAGAGTAAAAAACTTGGAGAGAGCTTAATAATTGGAGTCTGGGGTCAGGCTTCATGTTGGGCCTCTTTCTACACAAAGGCATGTAGACAGAATAATGGAGCTCCACCTCAAAAGCTTATCTCAGAATTTGGAGGAAAGGCAATGTGACCAACTTTTGAAGGAAATAAATTTATTTTTAAGTCTTCTCCTGCCACTATTCCCATACTTCTCTCCCATTACCCTTTTCCTTCTCTCCCAATGCCTTGTCTCCTAGGTTTCTACCTACTGACTACCCAGAGTTCCCCAAATACCACATACAATCCAGTGTTGCCTTCTCCTCACAGTGCCAGAATTATCTCTCTCTGCCTTCTGTCATTTACCATCAAAAAACCCAATACCTCAACGTAAGAGCTTTTAGACAAATGTTAGAGCTGATTGTTGGGTGAGTTACATGATCAAATTAAGTCATATTGTGTTGTGGATGACTTAGAATTATCTGAATTTTAAGAGGAGCAAATTTATACATGTCAGATTTCGGAAGGAGTAGAAAAGGTATGCTGGGGTTAGGCCTCCTTTGGATTCCTTAAATCCCACTCATAAGCTGTTAATACTCCTCTTCCCTGCCCCCACTGGGGAGGTAAGATATTGGGGAAAGGGGAAGAATAGGAAGAAATAGAACTGAGAGTGTAAGGTTCTCACCGTCACTTTTACAGGATTCAGAAATAGTTCAGAACTCATGCAGAGTTCTGTCATAAGGACCCAGAAAGAGTCACCAATTTCTCAGACTTCCCAGGGATTACACAGGCCTGGGATCACAGGCAAAAGGAAATAAAATGCCATTTCTCACCCTAGGGAATTCCCTGATCCTTCAGCCATGACCTGGACCCAAACAGGTACACTGCAAACCTCCCCTCCTCCTCACCCCAATTAGGAAAGTGCTCACAGGAGGAAAGCAATTGAGCTGTACTTACCCAGACAGAAAGATCCGGATGACTGCGTAAAATATGGCTGGATCTACATAATCTAGGGGAACAATCAAAATGTGAACTTTTCTACAGGCCAAAAAAAGAAAAAGAGAGAGAGTGAGAAAGAAGAAGAAGAAGAAAGCAATTGGTTACATGTGCAACAGCTCTACACTCTCATGGGCACTTCCTCCATCTGATCTGTACAATGACCTTGAATTACAGCTGCCCAGAGAGGGATGAAATGTTCTCTCCCACAGTTGCCCTCCATCGTGTTTGCAGAAATCTTAAGCTATTCCATATGCTACCGTGCTCTATTTGTTGTGCTTCCCAACTAAAAAAATTAATTGAAAAGAAAATTCCCAACAGATCAAGGCCCTCATATGCTGAATTTTGCTCAAGGACATTGTGTTTGTAAGGGAAGCCTGGCAGTGAGTACAAAGAAAAGAATAGATTTTAAAGGAAGGGGGTCCCCATATGGTGCCCTATAAAGAATGCTGGCTTTGTAGGACCTGGCTTCAAATACTGAGAAAGCCTCTTAATTTCTCTGTGACTAAATTTCCCCATTTATAAAATCATTTCACCTTTAAAGTCACTTTTGGTCGCAAATTTATGATGCCATCATCATAAGTTCTTATGATAGGGAATCCAAGGTTAGTAATGCTCTGAATCTTGGTACCACAGGATCAACCTCAGAGTTGAAAAGGACCTCAGATAAATATAAAATCATTTATTTTTCCCATAATCTGCCCAACACAGGATCATCCAGCATCTACTTGAAGATGTCCATTAGAAAACTCACTACCTCCCAAAGCAGTACATTTCACCTATGCACAAATATAATCTTAGGAGTTTTGTTTTTTCTTTGAACTAACATCTCTTTGTAACTCTTTACCCATTGCTCCTAGTTCTTACCTCAAGGGCTAAGTTCATGTCAATCCTTTTTTCGAGAGAAAGACCTACAAATACTAGTGGTGTTATTTCTAAGGAGTAGAAGGCATACGAGTTAAGACTTCTCAGCTCACTCAACAACACAGGAATGCCCCCTGTAGCTCATGGTCCATCTAACTCAAGGGTTCTTAAACTTTATTGGGTCATGAACCCCTTAGGCAGTATGGTGAAGCCTCTTTTCAAAATAAGGTTTCTAATTGTGTAAAAGAAAATATGTTGGATTATATAGGAAATCAAAAGCTAGTGAAAAGATTTATATATTATATATACACATATATTATACACACACATATTTTTTCCCCATCCAAGTTCATAGGAACCTTGAAATCTATAGACCCCTTGGAGGTTGGTGGATTCCAGGGTAAGAACCCTTAAATTGTTGATGAATATTCTCTTACCAAAAAGAAGTCCAAAAGGGACATTACTTTGGGGAACCTGGTTGTTCTCTCTGATGTCAACCTTGAGAGACAGTGATATGACCCATCTTCATTTATGACTCTGTCACTCATATTTGTTTAAAACCTTTTAAAATCATTTTCTCTTTCCTGAAAGTATCAACTCCTGGGGGTTCTATAAAATGATTATCTACCATGTGCAGTTGTGTGTGCTGTTAGTTGTCCTAAACTCCAGTGAATTAATTCAATTCAATAGACCAAGTAAGGATGAAGAGAACAGAACCTAGTCAAAATTGGAAAGGTTCTCTTTAGGCCCACTCCGTTGCCTTCCTTATTCCTTTATCTTTCAAATCCCTTCAGGCAGTCCCACAATTCAGGTGCCTAATGCCCAATTCTATGCCCTGGCCCTGTGCCCAGGGCCACCCAAAAATAATTATAATAACCATTTAAAAATAATACTTTCAAGTTTATGGAAAGCTTTCCTCACAATAATCCTATGAGGTGGGAAGTGCAAGCATTATTAAGTATCATTCTAGAGATTTAAGAAAAAAAACCTGAGGCTCAGAGGCAAAATAAATTGCCCAAAATAACCTAGTTAATGAGTATTAGAATTGAGATTTGAATCCAGGTCTCAGGACTGCAGGTCCAGGGCCCCAGAATTATATGCCACCATGACCCTGGCAAGAGTCAGTTTCAGGTATTTTGCTGCTGGCTTGCACCATTGAACTTTACCATTCTGGTGTCCTGCTCCCTTAGACCTGGGTGACAAGAGCTTAAACTGCTAGATTCCATTTCATCTGTAAATGAGTATAACCTATAAAATGAAGATAATGATAACCCCTCCATCCCAGAGTTGTTATGAGGATCAACATCGCAGACATATGCAAAACATGATGAAAACTTCTAAGTGCCATATAAACGCTAACTACTATTCTAGCTGTTATTGTTATTAGACTAATTTGAGGTACAGTGTTAATGGTCAATAATGGCTTAATCAGTTATCCCCTGAAGAGAATATAGGCACACTTTAACAAAATCACAAAATGTCAAAATTAAAAGAGAGCTCATAAACTATGTAGTCCAATGAGTAACTGAACAGAGTTTCCTGCTGCAACAAGACAACCTCCAGTGACAGGGACAGTGACTGCCCCTTAAGACAGTAAAAAGAGAATACTTTGGACTGCACTCATTTTTTGTTTTTCCTAAATTGATTTGAAATCTGCACATCCCTCATTGCCTTAAACCGAAAGACTGACAACAGGGAAAATTTTAGTCGACTTAATGGGGAAGATATTTTAGGACTATTGGAGGTCAGAAGAAAAGACCATTTTGCATTCCTCAAACCTATTTTTGCTGCCTCTTTGGAGAACCAGCCCTGCTGATGAAGAAAGAAAATATATTTTGAACTGATGCCTGATCTTGGGACTACTAAGAGCCAGCTTAAGAGCTGAAGGTGGGGGGAAGGAAGGAAATTTGCTACAAACCAGGTAGATTAATAGGTTCAGGGGACAATGTCCAAGAGCAGAATCAATTTAACCTTCCTCATCTCTGTGTACTAGAAAGGGAAGTGACCCCAGAGATTAAGGAATTTACTGGGACAAGAGAGCCCAAGAACAGCTGGGGTCTGACTCAATGTCCTCAAACAATGTTTTAGGGTTCACAAAAGTTCAGAAGACGAGACCAAATTTTAAACCAGTGTAAATTTCTAAAGAAATTTAATCCATCTGTTTTTTATTAATTTACACTCAGCCCATCAAAATGTTATGTTGTAAGAATTATTTGATGTCTGGAAAGCCTGAAGGAATTTGCATTATAAAGATGATGATGATAATTATTATTTGAATATTTGCTTTGTAGTGGGGGAGTTTCCTTTAATCAAAGCAAAACTCAGACAATACCTGCTTTGGGCCAAACTCTACACCGCCAAGCCCACCCCAAACTTCAGTGTTTCAGGCCATAGTCTTATGGTTCGTGGTATTCATGATCCAGAAAGCTCTACAGTCTTTATTATTACCATGAATGGACAAAGTTTTGGAGGGAGATGTTCTTCTCCCAGGCTTATGGCCCCCAAATCTTCCCACCACCTGAGCCCCAAGCCCAGTATGCTATGATCACATGATAGCCTCTTACAAATCAACAGGATTAAAACTGCAAATCATTGTTCACAGCATGTCAAGCCAGCAGCCTTTTCTAGCTTCCCAGGAAGGGTCATTAGCACTGCCATCCTCCAAGTTATCTTGGCTGGAAAACTTGGACTTCTCCCTGATTCTTGATTCTTCCTTTCCCACTTACCTTACATCTAGGAATTATCAATTCTCATTCAGACTGGCTCTCTTACTCATCTCTTTGAAATTTCGAGCCTCACCATGATATAGGTACCTATAGCCAATATAATATAGTACAAATAGAACTAGATTTGGGTTTGGAGGACCTTGGTACAGTGGCCAGCTCTGCCCGTTACTATCTTTGTGGCTTTGGACAAGACTCTGGCTCTCTGGGCCTCATCTCTAAAATGGGATGGGGGTGGGGTAGGTGGAGTTGGCTTATTTCTAAGATCCTTTTCATCTCTATAATAACAATAATAATAACTAGCATTTATAGAGTGCCAGATACTGTGTTAAACACTTCGTAAATGCTATCTCATTATATCTTCACAACAGTTCTGGAAGATAGGTGCTATAACTATCATCATTTTACATTTGAGGAAACCGAGGGGGAAAGGGGTTAAGTGACTTACCCAGGCACACCCACCTAGGAAGTCTCTGAGGTTAGATTTGACCTCCTCTTTTCTTGACTCCAAACCTAGCACTCACTGTGCCACCCAGCTGCCTATAAATATGGCCAGGATTATGGCGGTGGCTGCCCTCCGTGATTCTAATCTCTGCTTGAACCCAGACATCCTATGTTATACTGACAGCCTGATGTTCCTAAACAATAGTCTCATAACATCATTGCTCAGTTCAAAATCTCACAGAATCATAGACATTGTGCTGGAAGGGAGCTCAGAGGCCATGCAGTTCAAGCTCCTCATTCCTCACATGGGAAAACTGAGACCCAGTTCTCTCTCTTTGAATTATTTTCTCTGCCTTCTTCATATTATATCAAATCCAGACTCTTTTGCCTGATTTCCAAGTCTTTTATAATCTTTTATAATTTCATGTTTAGTTGATATTTATAAATCTTCTCATTTATAATCTCATATTTCATAGCCACCATTACTGGCCACTGCTTCCTACTATGAACCTTCGTCTCTCAAGAGGCTTGTGTATCTGTCTTTCTGTCTCTCAAACACACACACACACACACACACACACACACACACACACACACACACAAAACCACCACAGCCAACTCCACCTCTGTGGCTTTGCTCATATTGCTTGTCTCACCTAAAAAGTTCTTTTCTGCCTCCTCGGCTTATTCAAATCTGATTCAGCCTTAAAGTCCAGCCAATGTTCTATCTCCTTCAGGAGGTCACCCCTGTCTTCATCTCTCTTCTCCAGTCTCCTATAGCACTTGTCACCTATGCCACATAATTTGCCTCTTCCATTGGACGTGATTATAGAGCAACCAAGTATCCTGATTTTCCCTCCTATGTTTTAACAGCTGGAGTGAATAGAAGGTGGAGGGGTTTGTTTTTTATGTCAGTGTAAAAATGAGTGACTTGTTTGGAGCAAAGAATAATTATCAAATTTTCTGTGACATTAAACAGATCTACATATGCTTAACTTGATACAGTAAGTGAAGCTTATGGGAATCATGTAATGCCAAGAGTTAGGGTTTCTGCCTTGCAGAGATGTTTTAAAGGAAGTAATAATGGTCTGTATTTATACAGCACTTTATAGTTCATAAAGTCTGTTCTTCCTAAGAGAAGCCTGTTCTTGATGTTTGCCCTTTGCAAATAATATTATCACCATTTTATGGGTGAATAATAATAATAACTGGCATTTGCACAGCATTCTAAGGTTTGCAAATTGCTTTTCATACATTCTCTCACGTGTTCCTCTCAGAAGCCCTGCTAACTGCATTTATTATTATCCCTTTATTACCTACAAGGAGAATAAGGCTCAGAGTTGTTAAGAGACTTGCCAAAGATCACACAGCTAGTTTTAAAAGGAATTCAAACCCAGACCTCTCTTATCTCCAGGTTTAACACTTTACATTCTGCTCAGAGACCTTAAGTGACCGGCCAAAAGTGTAGTATGGGGCAAAGCCAGACTTGAATCCAGTTCTTGGAATACTGGGGCACTTTCCAGAATACCACAGCTGCCTCTTCAAGAGACCTCCAATGAGTCAACAAATCTAATCACCCACTAGACCAATGAAAACAGGAAAGGATTACAATTGGCTTTGTGCAAAGTGACCATTAATAGGGAAAATGGTGGCTGATTGGTTCAATTTGGAAAAGAAAAGAAAATTAATCTGAAAGAAATCTAGGGTACAGGGAAAGCTTGGGAAGAGGAAAGGCATTTTGTTACTGTTGTTCAGTCATTTTTCAGGCATGTTCAACTCTTTGTGACCCCTTTTGAGGTTTTCTTGGCAGAGATACTGGAGTGATTTGCCATTTCCTTCTCCAGATCATTTTACAGATAAGGAAACTGAGGCAAATTGGGTTGTTACTCACCTAGGGTCACTGTAATAGTAATGTAATTTGATCCTGTTGTATTGACAAAGCTAACAGGTGCTTACCACTTAATAATTAATCAAGCCTCTGTTAAAGAAACACAAGGTATGAACCCCTGTTGCTGATGGAACAGGAAGGGATTGAAACAGGAAATGGCTATGAAGCAGGAAGGAGCTAATGCCATGTATATATAAGGAGAAGCCCCTGCTGAGTCAGACAGATCTTCTTGGAGCAAGCTTTGTGGAGGCAGAAGCTGCTACCACCAGGGAGGCTGAAGAGGAAAGGCCCACCAGGCTGGAGAGAATGATTTTGATTTTGGGAACCTGGGTGAAGTGGTTTTGATTCTGGAACCAGCAGGAGCTTCTCCTGAGGAGCTGCTGAGCCTAAGGGCCAACCTGAGCTTCTGGAAACTGCTGAAGACATCCAAGGGCCAGCTGGAGCTGCCACAGACTGAGGAAACATGACTGTGATGCTGGTATTTTGAATGAACTTGTTTGCAGCTTTGTTAAGCTTTAACTTCTCGGGAACAGAGACTGTGAAGGATTTAAGGTGAACTGGACTGGTGGAGTAAATATAGAAAGAAAATATTTAGCAGGAAATTTAGCCGACTCATCAGGAAGGATTTATGTTGAAATTTGAAGTAAAGAGAAAAATGCCCAGAAAACACTGAAATCTGATGATACAGTGACTTATATGTGTAATATAGCTAGCAAGCTGTATCACAATGAAAGAGGTGTCCAATACTTTCCAATAATTAGGAGTTCAGAAACAGTTTGAGGCATAGAATAGGTAACAAATAATGTTACCTTGAAATTTTAATAGAAGGTGGCAAATGCCATCTCATTGATGTAACTGATTTGGTATGATGGGATACATGAATGAAACAAGGCAAAGGAGAGGAGTATATCATGTTTGAAAGAAACAGAATTAATACAAAGGGAAAGAAAGTAAGCCTAAATAACACTACAATATATGCCCTACTGGTAACCCACAAGCCTGAGGCTAGCACAATTGAATGGTGAGGATAAAAGGAGACAAAAAACGAAAGTGATAAAACTGTAAGAGTTCTGTTGCAGATTAACTCAGTCAGATGGAGGCTATGGATGATGCTTCCCTAATATAGACCATAAAGCTGACAAAGAGGTAAAATGCACTTGGTCTAAATGGGTCATATTTAGGCATTCTTTAATGTCCAAATTTAATTTGAATTAAGCAACATTAATTTCAACAACAAATTAAGCGACAAATTTAATTCCATTCAATGGACATTTTTAGGTATCTACTATGTATAAGTAACTCTTCTAGGAGTTAGGAGTATCATTTTACTAAAAGCAGATACTTTAATACTAAAAGCAGAACCTATGAAAATTTCTTGACAACTTCATAGTTCAGGTAGTAGAGAAAATAATGCTACTCGACTTAATTCTGACCAACAAGGAAGAGCTAACTGTTGCTGCAGAAATAAAAAAAACCTATGTCATTGTAGAATTTGTAATGCTGAAGGGAGGGAATTCTGAGAAAAACCAGTCACCCAAGGCATGAGCGTTCTTTGGACAACAATATTTATCAGCCATATGTCCACCTAACTATAGTATCATCAATGGAAGGAGCCCTAGATTTTGAGTCAGGACACTTGTTTTCTTCCAAATGGTCTTGGGCAAGACATTTAACTTCTTTCTGAACCTCATGATCCTCTTATATAAAATGCAGATAAGAAAATTTACACTTCCCACCCTAGAGGGTTATAGAAACTTCATAAGCCTTAAAGTGTTGTAGAAATGTGAATCAATCAACTGACGAGCATTTATTAAGAACCTATGATATACTGGGCATTGTGCTAGACTCTAGAGAGATACATTTAAAAACAAAAAGTGAATTATTATTGATGTCAAAAAGTTTCATGAAACTGAATGACTTATGGGGAGAAGCAGAGTGAAATAAGGATTGCAAAACAGATTAGATAACACAGAGGTTTTCTCTCTGCTTTTCATTGGTTAATTATTCAAGATAAAAGTCAATTTTTTAGAATTGGGACAGAGATACAAACTGAAAAGAGACATCTTTGGAAAATGTCCCATCTGTCTTCCTTTCTTTACACAATCTCTTTTTCCAGAAGTTCTTAGTCCCTGGGGGAAGCACTGTCTTAGAAAACTTTTTCTGAGGAAATAAAAAAAATCTTGTGCCTTTTCTAATATGTAATCCTTTCTTCTCTCCCACCTTCACCACACAAGTCTTTATTACAGTAAACACCAGGTGTATTTTCAGGGTTCTCTTCCCTTCCAAAACCAGCCTTATCAGTTAACAGAATAGGCAGCTCCCCAATGTGACTTGAGAAGTAACAATAAACTCCTCAAAAATATCACATCCAGGCTTAGTGCCTGTCAGGACACTTGAAATCACACACTTAATTATTCTATTCTCAAATACAGAATATCTCAAAGGTTTAAATGTCTCCTATTAAAATATAAATACCCCATGGGAAGAATGATAACTCCCCTTCCTTTCTCATCTTACTCCTTTGGGGAAGATTATGATTATAACAACCCATGGATGTTGGGTAGTATAGTGTAAAAATAATTGATCCTGAAGTCAGAAGACTTGAGTTCAAATCCTGTAGAGACACTTAACTAGTTATGTAACCTTAGGCAAGTCATTTAACTTCTCCAAGATTCAGTTACCTTATCTTTAAAACAGGGATAATAAAGCATGCATGACCTATTGTCACAGGATTTTTTTATAAGAAAAATATTTCTATACCTTGAAATGCTATAGAAATATTGGTTATTTGTATGATATGAGTAAAGTTTTTGGAAACAGGACCCAGAAGACACACACTCAATATGAGGATGGGGGAGAGAAAGATTCTTAAGCTAAGGCCACATTTTACTTACTTCACTATTTTGTTGAGACCTGACTCTACTATCATTAATATTTTTCAAGTAATATTTTTTACTGGACAAAATCTGGAATCTTGAATGATTTTAAAACCAAACATGTACATACCATGCATCTGTCTCAAGGCTTTGGTCATCTCAGCAATGGATACCCTCAGCTGCTTCAAGGCCTGGAGGAGATCATCATCACAGGACTGGAGAACTGCATTTATTGCCTGAGCCAGTGCCTGAGGGACAGATGGGGGCAAAGGACACACATCTTGAGGATTTAGGGCAAATTTTCTGGGGGCCCCAGTAGCCTCCCCTGCATCTGATCCTCTGCCTCTGCTAAAATCCATCCTGCACCTGCATCAAGGCATCCCTGTAAGCCCATCTATGTTAGGGATGTTTCTGGTAGGCAGCCTGGCGGTATGAATTTGAATCAAAAGGCTTAAACTCCATTCTCAGATCTAGTACTTTCTAGCTGCATGATTATGGAAGCCATTGTGTGTAAGAGAGGATGCATATGAGCATCTTTCTCCAAGAATCTGGTACTGGTGGGCATTATCCCTTCACTTTTTAGAAGGCTGGGTCCAAACTTTCCAGACACTTGACACCCTCCAGGAAACCTTCTCTCCTTTCATCAAAAGATGAGTTCAGAACCTATCAACCTCTTGGACATGAGGCTCCCCTTTCCATGGCTCTTTTTTTTTTTTTGTATTTGATAGTCTGTTTATTACAGAGCCATTTCATACTAACCCAAGGATACAAGAAAATCATAAAGCTTATATCCCCTATTGCAGGGATGCTTATGTGACCTAGGTCTTGACTTTTCCCTATCCCAGCCCAAGGCTAATTGCTCCCGTGGCTCTTTTCTCTCAACATTAGCAACTATGTGCTCTACCAGAAACCCTGTCTAGTATAAAAGTGTAAACCTGCCATTATGAACTTTGTAGTTAAGAACTCTGTGTTCCATAGCATCACCTTCTGGTGCATCAGGGCCCTTCTATAAGGACACGTGAATGACAACACTAGCAATACACCTCTGCCATTAGTAACCGGAACACGAGATGCCTACGCTCAGCTCTAGCGCTATCTCCTACAGGAGGGGCCCTCTCTTCACTCACCCAGAGGTTGTTGTACTCTCCAACCAAAACTATTTTTATGGGTTTTGTAATTCTTGAGCAGCCCCAGCTTCTTGGGAGTAAAAGGATCATGCCTGTGGCTTCATTCCAAGAAGAGCAATCAGGAATTGATGCACAAAGCAGGCGCACAAAAGAGCTAAGTAAGGCAGGAGAGCATGAAGAATACTGACTCCAGAGTGAGAGGACCTGAGTTCAGATCCTACCTCTGATAACTGCTACCTGTATGACATCATTCAAGTTCCTTAATCTCCCTAATTTTCTGTGTCCTCAGCTGTAAAATAAGGGGGTTGAACCAAATGGCCTCTTTCCACTCGAGAACTCTGATCTCAGTTTTAGTCTTCTGCTTTATTAGGACAGTGGAGGTGACCAATGGAAAAGAGATTGCCTCTCTATCAATCCAAAATTCATTTCCCTTTTGGGGAAGGTCCAAGACCATAGAGTAGCATAAGTCTGTAGGTCCCTACGAGTCCTTGGATTAACAGGGGAATTCAATAAAAAGTTGGTAAGTGTCGGGGTGGGAAGGAGAGATGGTTAGAACCTCTTCTTCATAATCCAGTTTTATTTAGGCAGTCTAAACCCCAAGATAGTATGTTGATTCTGAGGGAGTACCTTAGGGAGGATATGGGACTTCTAGGAAGAAGAAAATTAAATCAAGTGTTTCTAGGTGATTGTGAATCATTTATATGTTTTCTGCAGGTTCTGTCAGCAGGCAGAGTGATAGAAAAGTTGTCCTTATCTAATATCCTTTGTTACCTTGAGTATTTATTGGAGAACTGGAGATTCTTTTATGTAGGCATAGATACAAATTATATTTTAATTTGATTCTGAGGACCCCAAAGGAAACTCTAGGATCAGGGTTGGGGAACCTGAGGTCTTGAGACCACACATGTCCCTCTAGGTCCTCAAGTGACCAAATGATTTGGTCAATTTACAATCATGTCTGACTCTTCGTGATGTCTTTTGTGGTTTTCTTGGCAAAGATGCTAGAGTAATTTATTTCCTTCTCCAACTCATTTTTCAGATGAGGCAACTGAGGCAAACAGACTTAAGTGACTGGCCCAGAATCACACAGCTAGTAAGTGTCCAAGGTGAAATTTGAACTCAGCTCTTTCCAGTTCTAGGTTCAGCATTCATCCATGGTACCAACTGACTGCTCAATGGAGTAATAAAATGAGCCAACTAGAGAATGGAGGAGAAGAGAGGTTGCTCAAATATTGAATACAAGTCTTTATAAGCCCGGAGCCTGGGAGCTAAGCCATGAGGAAAAAGAAAGAAAGGAAGAAAAGAAGGAAGGAAGGAAGGAAGGAAAGAAGAAAAAGAAAGGAAGAGAGAAAGAAAGAAAAAGAAAGAAAGAAAAGGAGGGAGGGAGGGAGGGATGGATGAAGAAAAAAGAAGGAAAGAAGAATTATGTATATATATACATTGAAAAATATACAAAGATACTATAATAAATATATAGATCTCTACACACAAAGTGTGTATATAGATATATATGCAAAGTGCACATGTAGGCATATGTATACATACACATGCTATATGTAGTATGTATGCATTTATATAATATATGTGGTGTGTTTATATGTGTCCATGTATATGCATACATATATTTGTGTGTACATATATACATTTGTATGTATATAAATGTGTGCTACTTGCACATGTATGCATATATAAGTGTGTGTGTGTGTGTGTGTGTGTGTGTGTGTGTGTGTGTATGAATTTGCTGGGCACAGGATAGAGTCCTAAGGTGCCCTAAGGTCTGTAACTGCCCTGACAAGGACCAAGGAGAGATCAGGAAAAGTGGACATATTTATAGACTCAAATTCTTATAAAAGGGGAAAAAAGTTCAGTATAGAGAAACTTCAAATTCTGTTTTCAATGCCAACCTCTTACTAGAGAGGCTTCAGTCAGAATAAACAAAACTAATTAGAATGGAATTATAAGCAGAACTTTGGATTTGTACAAATCTGATATAAATATATAAAAGAAATAAATGAGTGACCTATATAAAAGCCATAAGATACTTAAATACCATTCGTTCTGACAAAGTCATTTTCTAACATCATAGCTAGAAGAGGCCCTCAGGAATATCTATTTAATCTAAACTCCTTTATTTTACTGATAAGAAAATTTAGGCTCAGAGAAGGGTCATGATTTATTCAGGGTTGCACAGGGAATACGTATTTTAGATGAAAATTATTTTACTTTCAAATCCAGAGGTTTTATAATATGCCACTGACAGCTGTCCTTACCCACTGTGTACTTTGCTTTATTCCTTAACTATTTCAGGGTGCTGTGGAAGGAAGGAGGGGTGTCTCTCACACAAAGTCCTTACAAACACTGTCTAGAATCAGGGAATCTGACCTGAATGGGGCCTCACAGTTCATCTAGTTTAATCCATACCTGAATATTTCTCCCTTTATAATGTCACCAATATATGACCATCCAGCCTTGTTTAAGGACCTCCAGGGAAAAGGAATCTCCTAAGCCTATTCTACTTTGGGGTAGCTCTAATTGTTAGAACATCTTTTCCTTGCATAAAGAGAAAATTTGTATTTCTAAAACTTTCTTTCTTTGCTTCTCTCTCAGTCCCCTGGTGCCACACAGTAGAAATCTAATCATTTCTCTATATAATGGTATTTCAATTATTTGAAGGTTAATATCATATTCAGAAAAGTAGCGTGTTATGATAGAGAGTTGACCTCAGAAAAAGGATGACCTAGGTCCAAGTCCTACTTTCTTCATATATAATATTATTGGCTATGTGACACTCCCTGGTCCAGTCACTTAACTTCTAAATGCCTCAAGGAAATCTTTAAGACTAGAAAATACAGAGTAGGTGATCCTCATGAGTAGTAGATAGGGTTTCCTCAGTTTGTCCAATGATGAATTGTTAATGAATGAAAGAGTCAGACCTCAGTTTTATGATGCCCACTTCAGCATCCTTTACACGTTCTTGTCTTTCTGGTAAGCCTCTTGTGACAAGGGACCTTGTCTTAAACTTCATATCCATGACAGAGCTTATCATGGTGCAAAGTAGGTACTCAATATACACTTGTTTAATTGAATTGGGGGAAAAACCTATCTCTGTCCTTCAACTTTTTAAAAATCATATATATATATATTTTAAATCAGAAAAACTCTGCCTTCTTACCCTCTTACCTGAAACCCCACCCCACCCCCTAACCTTGAGAATTAAAGAAAAACAAACTTTGTTACAAACAAATCTATCAAAATGAATTTCCACATTGGCCATGTCCTAAGTCACATGTTATGTGTACATACATATATATGCATATGTGTATGTATATGTAATCTCTTTATATGTGTATATGTCTCTTTGTATATACATATTTGTCTCATTCAGCACTCTGATTCTGCCTCTATCAGCATGTTTTATCACTAGTCCTCTGGAATCCTGGTTGGTCATTATATTGATAAGACTTTCTCATTCAAAGTCATTTGCCCTTTATGAAATTGTCACTGTATAAATTCTTGTCCTGGTTTTGTTCAATTCACTCTGCATCGGTTAATATAAATCTTCTTAGTCTTCTCTGAAGCTATCCCTTCATCATTTCTTATACCACAATAGTATTCCATCGCATTTATATCCCATAACTTGTCCTTTAATTCCCTAATTGACAGGCATTCCTTCAGAATCTCACTCTTTGTCACCTCAAAAGAGCTATAAACATTTTTGTATGTTCTTGTAGGGATTTTTTTTTTGCTTAGGGTTAATATGTGTCTTAACCTACCTTCCCTCTAATTCCCCCTCCTCTCTTAGCCCCTTTCCTTCCTTTTTCTCTATTGAATGAAAAGTATTTCTGTTCTCAACTTTGTGTATGTATACTCTTACTTTAGTTGAGAATGAGGTTGAAGTACATTTGTTGTTTATATAGGTGTCTACCCGTGCACCCTAATTATATGATACCATTTTCCCTAACGTTCCTTTCTCTTCTTCTCCTTTGCCTCACCTAGTATATTCCTCTTCTTTTTTCTTTCCATTTTTCTCTTAAATCATTAAGACATAACAGAACCACTCCCCAGCCTTGTCAAATTGAACTCTCTCTGTGATTCTTAATGATGATAGAACACAGAGAGGACATATGTACCATCTTCCCATATTTGAACATAAGAGATTTATTCTCATTTAGTCAGTTGTCGTAGTTCATTCATGTTTACCTTTTTTTGTTTTTCTTCACTCCTGTGCTTGAACTTGAAAATTTCTATGAAGCTTAGTTTTTTCATCAGGAATCCTCGAACATTCTCTGCTTCACTCAAGATCCATTCTTCCCTGTGGCATTACTCAGTTTTGCTGGGTAAGGTCTTCTTAGCCATAAGCTTATATTCTTTGCCTTCTGGAATCTCATGTCCCAATTTTTGTGCTCCTTCACAGTGGTGGTTGCTAAATCATGTGTGATTCTAAACTGGTTCCTCAGTACTTGAATTTTTTCTTTTTTCTTTCTTTCTATTTTTCTATTTTCTATTTTTTGTCTATCTCCCTATGCAAATTGAATGTTTCTTTCTATTTCTATTATTTCCTTCTATTTTTTCTAATTAGAAGCTCTGGATTTTGGCTGTGATGTTTCTGGAGTTTTCATTTTGGGGTTTCTTTCAAAAGGTGGCTGCTGGATCCTTTCTATTTCCACTTTAACCTCTGGTTCAAAGATATGTTGGCAGTTTTCTTTTAAGGCTTCTTGAAATATAAGGTTTAGGCTAAATTTTTTTGGTCATGACATTCAAATAATCAATGATTAAGTTTTTCCCCCTCAATTTGTTTTCCAGGTCATTTGTTTTTGCAATGAGATACCTTATTTTTAAAATACTTTTATAGTCTTTTGACTTTGTTTTAATATTTCTTGTTGTCTGATGGAGTTATTGACTTCTATTTGTTACATTCTAATTTTCAGGGAAGTTGCTGTTTAAGCAAGATTTTGTACTTCTTATGCCAAGATGCTGATTCCCTCTCTAACTTTTCTTCCATATTTTTATTTCTTTTTTAAATTTTTCTTCAAGTGCTCTCACTTTATTCATTAACAACAACAACAACAACAACAACAACAACAACAACAAAACCTTTTTAACTCATGCTTCCAGGAATAGTTCCAAGAACTGTCTTCCAAAACTAGTTGAATTTGTATGTAAGCTTGTTTATAGATGTCTGGGAGTCATTCTGTTCTATAATTGTATCTTAAGCATCCCTGTTGCCACAATAACTCATTGCTTTCTTGGGATATTGAGGGTTGGGTAATTCTTGGTTCCCACTTATAGGGTGGGGACCTGAAAGCTTTCAGTGCTCTCGTAGTCTGATCTAGGAGAAAATGTCTGATCACTGCCCCTCTGGTCTGGACTCTGTAAGTTCCTGACCTGGATTTGGCTCTGAGCAAGAGTAGACAAAGCTCCTTTCAAACTTTGCTGGCCCAGAGTGACAAAACTATAGACCATCTCTCTCCCCGCCCCCTTTGGTTTGAAATTGCTGCCCTGGTATTTTGCTGCAGGTCGAGCTGGATGCTAGAACTGAGACCCTGCTCTGCTCCTCTCAGTTGAACCAAGCCATTTCTGCTTGTGGCTTCTGAACTTCTTCCTTTTCCTAGATACTGTGTAAGATTTCCCTACAGGGGAAAGTCATCCCTGTGTGCAAAACTTCTTCTCGGTTCCCTCTAGATCTGTAACCCAGAACTGAGTAGAGGGTGACAAAGCTGCCTTGTGCTACCTGTCCATGACACAGTGCCCCAGTATGGTTCTGGCAGTGCTCCAGTACAGGTCTGGGGCTTCCTCTTGTCCTGGCACACAGTCTTTCTCTGAGCATTGTAGTGCTCACATGCACTGTGCTCCTGTCCCAATCCAGTCCTCAGCAATCTCAGACTTTCCTTTCTATCTCCCTATGCTGATCTGGGCCAAACAAAAGATTTGCTGTGACTTTTTTTCTAGACTTCCCAATCAGGATTCTGTCTAGAGCATTTTCTAGATCTTTTTAGAGGAGTTCTGTGGTTGGAGCTCAGCTATATTGCTTTCTACTACCTGCCAACTTAGTTCTGACCGACTCTCATTCAACTTTAACAAACATTTATTAAATACCTCCTAGGTTCAGACCCCTGTTTTCGGTTCTGGAAGGATACAAAGATTAAATCAGATGCCAGCCCCATCCTCACAAAGCTCTCAGTTCAGCTAGCCACATACTACACAGTAGTATATCAACGGTGGCTATTGTAACAAACAGTTGTGTCTCTAGCCAAGTAGAACTTGAGTAGTCTGACTGGTCAAGTCATTCAATAGACAAGCACTTATTAAGCCCCTGCCGTGGGCCAGGTTCTGAATTAGAGGTTGGAGATACAAGAACTTACATGAAACAATCGTGACCCTTGGAGGATTTTATGTTCTAATGGGGAAGACTGCACACAGAAATATAATTAAGCACATAACCATAAAAAATAATAAGTAAGTAATATTGGGAGAGAACGTTAACAACTAAGGGACTCAAGAAAGGTTTCATTAAATCCAAACTGGAAATGAATTTAAGGAAGAGCCTTCAGTGGTCAGAAGACCTAGAATCTGGTCCCAAATTGACCACTAGATGGCAGCATAAACCTTTACATCTCATTCTGTTTTCTTATCTGTAAAGTGGTGAAAATAATAAAAGTTCTTCCTACATCACAGAGCCATTGTTAACCTTAAATCTCTATACAAACAGGAGTGATTATCATGTTACATCAAAGCATTTTCGTGGTTTGTGAGAAAGGTGACCAGGGGAGATCTGTGTCTGCAAAGAGCATGCTTGTGGATTTGAGTGAAGCTGGGAAATCATTGTATGTGGATCATGGAATGAAGGTGGGGGGGCAGTTTTAGAAGTAGAAGGAGCGTTAGAGATCATTTAATCAGTGCCCTAAATTTACTGATGAAAGTAACTAAGAGACTGAATGATTACCCCAAACCACAAAAATAGTGAATGGAGCTTACATTCAAATCATTTCAAATCGATCCTACTGTTCTTTCTACTTCCCTCTACCCCTATTTCAAGTTAAACTAAGACCAATTTTTATTTCTCAATGAACAAAAATTTTTTGGGGTGTCTTCTACATAGAGGGCGCTATCCTAGGAGATACAGAGGATGCAAGAAAACGTAAGACATAGTTCCTGCTCTCAAAGAACTTAAAATCTGGATGAAGAGATAGGATAGCTAATCCACAGGGGTGTGCTGGCAGAAGTTTAATAATCAGCTCTCTGAAAAATCCATGACACATTTTCTTTCTTTTTTTTTTGAGAGGGGGAAGGAAGTAGGGCAGTTGGGGTCAAGTGACTTTCCCAAGGTCACACAGCTAGTTTTGTGCTAAGAGCATGACACATTTTAAAGTTTAACCTCCATTATTAACATTTTTCACCATCATTTTCTTAAGTCTGGAAAATCAAGAAAACAATAAATTACACCCTGGTTTGTTGTTGCTATTTTTATTGTTGTCCTTGTGTTTGTCCTTCGTTTTCAAAGAGGACGTAGTATTTTCTGGCATGTAAATGCACACACTGAAATTTTAATAATTGGCTCAAGGTAGCTCCAGCACACTCCTGGACCATGACCCCACAAAGTGAGTTAGTAATTGATAGCAACATACAGTAGGGCTGATGAGGGGCAAATCATTACTCTTTTTTTAAAAAGTCAACTATGAAACTAGTTTCTGGTGTCTTGCTACAATTTGTATTATTAAGATGTGTTCCTATGCCTCCCTCCTGGCAGGAAAAAAATGGAATTAAATGAATTAAACTTGAGTTGGGGCAGTGGGTTTATAACTGGATACAAAGAATAATCGTCTAAGAATCATAGGCTCATGGGTTATACATTTAGAGGTAGAAGAGACATTATAGGTAAACTGATCCAACCCCACCATTTTGTAGATCAGGAAACTGAAGCTTAGAAATTCTAAGTGATATATTAAAAGTCACACAGATATTAAGTATCAAAGCCTGGTTTCGAACCCATATCCTCCAAGGAAGTCCAGGACATGTCCTCCCTTCCCCCCAAACTAGATTGTTTAGTTCAAAATACCGCTGATTTGCTCCATGATCCCACCTCTGACATTTGCTATCTAAGTGACCGTTTTTGAGGTGTCTCAAACCCCACCCAGCTTCAGTTTCCTCATTTGCTAAATGAGGGAAGTAGAGGTCTCTTTTAGCTCTAGATCTATGCTACAAAGACTTGACCTCTCTAGAGTCTCTAGGTTTCTTCCCTTTGTAAGATTAGGGTTAACTTCATTTCAAGGAGCTCTACTATTCTGTGTTCTCTCTTCTAGCATCCTGTTAGGTAAAGTCCCATCCAGTCATAATATTCCATATAACTCTCTGTGTCCTAATGTCCCTTCCAGCTCTGACATCACATAAGTTCAAGTGTTTTAGTTCAATGGAAGGCAAAATCACTAGGGAGTTGGGTCTTGGTTCTCTGAGTATCCATAAGTAACTACCAGAGGCTAGCAGAGAATATTGGAAAGGCAAATTGTAGATGTCGGGAATCAGGGCTAAACAAAGCTACCTGGCTAACATCTACAGATAGAGCAAGGTTCTGGTTGGGGAAGTACCTTAATCCCAGGGACTGCTGCCTTCTCCACCAAAAGAGTCACTAGGATAAAGCCCTTCAGGCTTTCACCTCCTGGAAGTGAGATAATGGTGTCCAGGTTCCTTAAAAAAAAAAAAATCATACACTCAGAGAGCAATGCACTTTCTTCCCCTTCCTCTTCTCCTGAGTCTGACACTTTTACTGTTTCTCAAGACTATCCAGAAGCATAAGATCTCAGATTTTTTTAATTGGAAGGGACTTCCACGGCCATCTAAGGCCTCCACAAATAACAATAATTACTATTCTATTTGAAATAATTCTTAATTATTATTTGATTCCAAATAATTCTGACATTTATATAGATCTTTAAGGTTTGCAAAGCCATTTACAAATTTTATCTTATTTAGATACTCATGACAACTCTGGGAGATAGGTGCAATAATCATCCCCATTTTGCAGATGAGGAAACTGAGGCAGACAGAGGTTAAGTCATTTGTCCAAGGTCACAGAGCTGGTGAGTATCTGAGGCCAGATTTGAACTCAGGTCTTCTTAACTCCAGGTTTTGGAATCTATCCACTCTACCACCTAGATTCCTCTAAAAATATCCTAATAACAAAACACCTGACAAATGGTCTCCAAGGTTCAAACTATTACCTACCAAAGGAGCCCATTCCATTTTTAATAGCTGTGATGGAAAGTCTTTTTACTACATCAAACTTAAATTTATTAGTTTTTTAATAGCCTTTTATTCATTCTTTTTTTTTTTTGCTTTTTTTTTATAGTGCAGTTGGGGTTAAGTGACTTGCCCAAGGTCACACGGCTAGTTTTTGTGTTAGTGTCTGAGGCTGGATTTGAACTCAGGTCCTCCTGACTCCAGGGCTGGTGCTCTATTCACTGTGCCACCTAGCCGCCCCAATCTATTAGTTTTTTTTTTTAATTTCTGACCATAGTTTCTAGTCTTGTTTGCTGGGGACACTGAAATCAATCTAATCATTCTTCCATCAATTCTTTAAGGAGAATCAGCTCCCCATTAGCCCCATTTCTCCTCACCAGCTAAATATCTCCACTTTCTTCAATCAGGGTTTATTTGGTAACAACTCAAGGTCCTTCACCATTTGGGTTGCCTACCTCTGGTCATTTTCAAACATGTCAGTATCCTTCCTAAACTGGGGTGTCCAGATCTAAACACAATACATTAGGGCAAAATATGGCATGACTATCAACCCCCCCCTTGTTGCTAAAAGTTATTTCTGTGTCTCAGTTTCTTCATCTGTAAAACAGAGAGAGTGGTACCTAGTCATTGTGAGGATCAAAGAACATAACGGATGAGAAAGTGCTTTGTAAAATGTTAAGGATGACATAGAAATAGAAATGTAGAGTATGGTCATTACCTGATTTCCAGTGGTCTATTCAAGTTTCAGGTTTTGACCAAAAAGATATAAGGAAAGAAAATATGAGAAATTAAATTTAAGAAACATGTATTAAGCATCTACTGAATGCAGTAATCAAATATACCCCCTCCCTCTCTCACAGACACACACATTTACAATCCTTCAATTTTACAGGGCTTGGCTAGTGCCTAGATTTGGAGAGCTGGGGAAAGAGCCTCTGCAAAAGGTAAGTGGGAGAGAGAGACAGAGAAAGACAGAAACAAACTGAGAAAAAAAACAGACAGATAGAGACAGACAAAAATAAAGAGAGGCAGAAGTCAAGAGACAGACATAGAGAGGATCATAGTGGAGGTAATCTGCTAGAGCAAACAGGAGATGGGATTGAATGTGCACATACAGATGTCAGCCTTCTCAAGGAGAAAGGGCACCTTTTCATCTGCAACTCTGTCTCCCTTAAACCCAATTCACAGGCATGTCAAGCCATCACCCCATGATGTCTGTCACTGGTCCTCTCTGAAAACAAAGGATGAACGACAAAAGAAAAGATAGTGGAGTAAGGTGTCTCCATGAAGTAAGTGACATGAGGAAGAAGGAAGAAGGCAGAGCTCATGGCAAATGGCCTCTCTCAATTTTTTTCTGTGAAAGCTATGAGGGGAAATTCTCATCAGAAATGAGTGAGAGGAAAGGGTGTCAAAGGAGTTTTGAGGAGATATGAATAGGTTTGTAAAAGACATTGTAGATAATAGGATAGTAAATATATTAGGGAGATATAGAAGGACTGGCAACAAAACTTTGTGATTTCTTCCAGCTCCATAGAACAGCATATGGACAAAACTGTAGGAATCATTCAAAGTTGGGGTTTGGCCAGGTAGCAATAAGATAAGGGGCATGGGATTGAAGAGTTGAGGATAATGTGAATTGAGTTGGTTTCCTGAGGAGTTAAGATAAGGAACGGAAGAAAGTGTAGCCAGTGCAGGTGTGATGGTGTAAGACAGAATTTAAGAGTGGAGCAGGTAGAGAATGGAGGTTATAATGAGTATACAGAGGAGGGTTATATGTTGTAAGGCATAAAGATGGAATGAGAAGATATTGTGATCAGATAAAGCTCTATTAGAGTTTATGAACATGGAAGTGACACATCTGCAGGTGACGGCAAGATCCAGGGTATATTTATATTCTCTATAGTTGAAGCGGAGTGGACGAGTAGGTCATAGGAACTGAGTAGCATCAGTATGCATATTCAAGTACTGCATATGAGGACAGGAGTTAACAACATGTGTCTCCTTTTCAAGAAGAAACATGGAGTCAGTTGCCTGGTAGGCACTTCAAGGTATTTCCAAAGCCAACCTGTTGAAGTCTCTTCTAGGCAAGATCCATGAACTGAAGCTGATTATCACCAACATGAATACAAGATGAGGCCAACTGAGGGTTTACCGAATGTGCTTGACTCAAATGGATGAGCAAACGACTTTGGAGGGTTTTTTTTTTAATGGAATTAATGCATCCCCTTAGACTTTAAATGAAAGATTCTGGGGACAAGGCTTGGACAGAGGTGGTTTCTGCAAATTGTTTGAGTTGCAAGAACATAGTTCAAGCTTTGATTGCCACCTGGTGGCTAGCATTAATAAGCATCCTGCAGCAACTTTGAAGTAATCCCTCCTAGTGCAAGCAGCACTTTCCTCATGGAACTAAGGGTGTTTCACATGTGAACATAGCATCAAATTGAGTTCTAAATCAGCTACTAGTCCAATATGACTGAAATACAGAATTTTTAAAATTAGGCTGAAAAGGTAGAATGGAGGTAGATAATGGAAAATCTGAAATACCATGAAGAGGCAATAGGGAGCCATTGAAAGCTTTTGAGCAGAGGAATAATAGTCAAACTTGAGCCTTAAGAGGATTTATTTTGGATGTTTACATGGAGGATGAATTGGAGAAGGGAAATACTCAGAACATGAAGGCCAATTAGGAGTGTAATAGAATAATCCAAATGAGAATTTGAATGTAAGTAAATTTGACTAAGAGTGATGATCTCCTTGTTGGGAAAAACAGGAAGAAAAAGGGATGAATAGTATGGAGGCAGAATCAACAAGACCTGACAGTGGGGGTTAGTAGAGCCCTCACTAGAAATAGGGAAGTTTAGACAAAAGATAGGTTTAGAAGGAAAGGTTTTCCAGTTCCAATTTGGATATTTTGAGTTTAGGATGGCACTGGAATACCAGGTAGAGACACCCAGCAGGAAGCTATTGATGGATTGAGGGCATATATGTGTTTGTGAGAGATGGGAAGGAGGGAAAGAAAGAAAAGAAAGAGACACAGAGAGAGAAACAGAGACATAGAGATAGACAAAAAGAAACAGAAAGATAGAGGCAGGGAAGAGAAAGTGGAGTCAGAGAGAAAGAGGAAGGTAATCTTGAATTTATTGTAATATTTAGTGTACATATGAAATTTCTTTGGCTCCAAAAAGACAATATTGCTTATATTACAGGTTTAACTTGAAAGTTAACTTTTTCATTCTTTCAGTCATGTCTGACCTTTCATGATCTCATGGAGTTGTCCATGAGTTGTTGTTGTTGTTGTTGTTGTTGTTGTTGTTGTTTTGCAAAGATACTGGAGGAGTGTCCTCTTTCCTTCTCCAGCATGTCACCATTTTAGAAATAAGGAACTGAGGCAAATAAGGTCAGGTGACTTGCCAGGGTCATACAACTAGTATGTGTCTGAGGTCACATTTGAACTCAGATATCATTGACTCCAGATCTGGTGCTGTATCCCCAGTATCACCTACATGCCCTTTGAAAGTTGCTTCCAGGTGCCATATTTGTGAAAGCCACCAGGTGGTGATCAAAGTTTGAGCTATACTAGTTCACTTCAAAATGCACATTTGTCAAAAGAACCTCACTGTCTTAGCCTTGCCCTAGTACCTCTAGGTTCTGAATTTAAAGTTTAGGGGAGTAGATAAATTCCCTAAAGGAATATTCTAATTCTCTTGGGAAATGATTCCACTGACTTAAGTCAATCATTTTCAATTACCTTCTCTAGAAGTCTAGAGAGAGATCAACTCCACCAATACCCTAAATTGTTGGGAGTCATGTGAGTGTGTGTTATTTTGTAATGTTCAACCTGTAACTTCATTTATTTAGGGAACTCCTGGCAATGAAACTCCCTCTGCCAATGTAGCTTAACATCTACCCTGCTATTGTCTTATTCTCTTAAAAAGCTATCTGAAGGCTTGAGAAGTAAAATGACTTGCCTAGGGTCACACAGCCGGTATATATCAAAAAGGGGATTTGAATTCAGTTCTTCCTGACCCTAAGGCCATCTCTCTGTCCCATCTTGCCTTAAAATGGGCAGGAGCAGAGACAAGGGGTAAGAAAAATTGTTAGTAGAACTAGGGAGCAAGGGCTTAAAAGATGTACAGTATGCCATTTAACTAGAAAGCAAAAGAGTCTTGATTTAAGGAAATTAAGGCCTGAAGAGTACACTGAGCTATTGGAGAGGGTTGGAGGTACGGGAGATCACAGTGTGGACAAAGAATATGTTTAGCAGGAGTAGAATATAGAGATAAAAAGACAGGATTGGGATCTGAAAGGGGACTCTGAGAGCACAAGACCATGGAGCAGTTAGAGTTATGGCAATCTCCCTCCTCGCCTCCCAGAATACAGAGTTTCCTGCAAAATTGAGCTCCAGTACTTCCTTCACCACAAGGTCCAGGTCCCCATATCTGCTAATGCCTTCCCTTCCTCCAAATTATGCGTAGTTTGCCTCTCCCTGTTTATGAGTTTGATATATATATATGTGTATATATATATGTATATATATATATATAGTTAGATCATCATGATAAACGCAAGCAATGAATCACAAGAAGTAGTTCCACGTATTTGAATTTGCATCGTGCAAAGTTATATGATTGGTTCCAGCCAAATGGAAACGTGGGGTATGAATTCAAATTGTATAACTGCTTCATGAGATTCATTGTATGTCCTAAAGAAAGGGGTTCTTTCACTTTTGTCCCTGTACCCCAGAGCCTGCCATAATGCCTGGCATATTGTTTTTATTTGTCCTTCATTCTCAGAGGACCAATGACATGAGAAGAATGATGTCTTGACCTTGCAAGGTAGTGAATTGGATTTGAGACAGAGCCATGCAAAATCATAGCCTCACTCTCTCCTTCAGAATCCTCAGAGTGCAGTGGCCAGACGTAGCTCAGGAGGATTAGAGATAGCCCTGGATGCAGTGGGGAAATCTTGGCCTTTTGAAGTTAAGGTCTTTTTCAGGCCTCAGCTTTCACTTGGTCTATAGTAAGACACATAATAAGGGCTGGCTTCCTTCCTTCCTTACTTGCTTAATGAGATTTAAGGTATAGCCAGTCTGTGAACAGCAAAGGGAGAGAGAATACAGTTCTTAAGAATTGGGTTAGTGCGGTTAGGAATCAGGAAGACCTGAGTTCAAATTCGGCCTCAGATACTAGCTGTGTGACCTTGGGCAAGTCACTTAAACCCAATTACCTTGCCTTCCCCTCTCAAAAGAAAAAAAAGAGTTGAGTTAGATAAACTTGGAGAACAGAATATCCATATGGACATATATATTGAAGCCTACGGGCATTAAGTTAGGGGTAGGAGTAGAGAGAAAGCCCTCAGTCAGATAATGAACTCCATGGAACGGAGAAAAGAGTCACCTAAAGATAATAGGAACAAGTATAATCTGGAGAGATGGAAGAAACCCAAAGTAGAAGTTGCAGAGTACTGGGGGGAAAGGGGTTTGGAAAGGAAATTAGCATTTATTAAGTACTATGAGCCAAGCATTGTGCTAAGCACAATGCAAAATCTCATTTCATGGTAGTAAAAGGTGACATTAGGGAGTAAGCAGGAGACTAAGCCCTTCCTGGCCCAGGGCTATACAGCACACGAAAGGAATAACCCACACTGAAGATGGGGATGGAGGAAATATTGCCTTCTAGAAAACGTCTGGTTTCTATGCATACCAGAAGATGAGCATCTTCTGAGCATGAGATGAAAAGATGCACAAGGAAGGGAACTTTACTAAGAACAAGGCTCCAAAGGGCATGAAGGAAGGGTAAGACAAAAGGAAGATGGATTGTGGACAGATCTAGGACTGAGTAAACGTCAACTCTAGATCACAAGGATAAGGGGAGCAGAGCGCAAGTGGGAAGAAAAGGGTGGAGAGAAGAACCAGTTAATCTAGGACCCAATTTTCTAAGATTGGTACAAGGAATGGGAACTGGCTTCTGAACTTGTCACTCCAAAAATCCAAATATGGTTATAGGGAAAGCCATGAACAAAGGTGGATACTGGGAGTCCCAGGGAGTCTTGTCCATACATCTGGGTCATGAAATTATCTAGCAACGAAGATTTCTGTGGGAATGAAATGAACTTTCTATACCCCCAGAACAGTACCTTATGCCAAGATGGACACAGAACAAAAAGAGGCAATGCCAGTCTTTGAGATTCATAAAATCACACATTTGTTAATACATTGACTACTCAAAGGCTCTTAACCGCTTTTTCTCTTTTGTTTCTCCTAAAGCTCTTTTCTCTCTCTCTTTCTCACATTCGCATCACCTGGCATCCATATCATTCCCTAGGCACCTTCTTTACTAAGCAGGTCAGTGTTCTGCAAGGATTTATGCCCACAAATGCCTACCTCTAACTGAATTGCTTTTCTTTCCATCCCAGAAATATTAGCTGCCAGACTTACCCATCAGGATCCTTTTTCTTCCAGTTTGTGAGGACTAAATCTGAGTGCACCAGAATAGGAGGCAGACCCAAGGTTCGGGAGACTTCCACAAAGGGAAGGGCCAAGTTCCTTGGCAGAACCTGTTAGACACAGACATATGCACATGGACAGTCTGGAAACCCTGTGGGACCTTGTCATAGGAGCACCCAGTGGCAGTGGGGGACAGTTAGGTTAGAATTAAATCTATCCCTTTAGGTCTTACAGGGCATAATTGGGAACAAGAATTTGAAAGAAAGCTATTTCAACTAGATACATAGAAACAATTATCTCCCACCTCTCTCTCTCTCTCTCTCTCTCTTTCTCTCTCTCTCTCTCTCTCTCTCTCTCTCTCTGTCTCTCTCTCTCTCTCTCTCTGTCTCTCTCTCTTTCTCTCTCTCTCTCTCTCTCTCTCTCTCTCTCTCTCTCTCTCTTCTCTCTCCCTGTCTTTGCCCTTCTATCTGTCTCTGTCTGTCACACATACACACACAACACACATACACACACACACATAACTAGTTCAGGCCCTCTTGATCATCAATTTGGACTATTGTGATAACTTTCTTACACTTCATTCTACCTTCAACCTCTCCCATTTCCAATCTATCTCTCTTACTGCTAACATTTCCATCTCATTGTGATCTCCTTAAGAACAAAGGCCCTTGTTTATCTAAGGTTTGGATCCCTCCTGCCTCCTAGCATAGCACTTACACACACAGTTAATAGACTGAGAGGATTTGCCCTCATTGTGGGTGCTTAGAAAGAAAGAGGGTGGGTGATCCTTTAGTGATAGGCTGTAGTCACAACCCTTTTCCAGGTGTGTTTGCTGAGGTCCTTTCTTACTCTGAACTTCAGTCTTGATTTGGATTCTGGATTTGATCAAGGTCACATCTAGTTAGCGAGTGTCAGAGCTGAGTCAATATTCTGACTCTGAAATTAGTACTACTTTACAATGATGGGAAGATATTTGTGTGATGACCGAGAAGTGGTAAAGGCTGCTTAGGAAAGAGTTACAGCTTTGTATCTGTCATTTTTTAAAGGTTCCAATAACATTTATAGTCTAATAGGAAGATGTGAGGTACACAGTTAGACAATTAGCATTTATTAAGGACCTTCTATGTGCCAGGCACTGTGTTAAGCACTGGGAATATGAAGAAAGGGTAGAAGGAAGATGTTCTCAAGTCACTGACAATTAATGGTACACAGGTCATGGAATTAAGGTCCCAATCAATACAGAACGGGAGTAAGAAGACCTGAGGTTCAAAGGGAGAAGAGACATTGTTTACTTGGTGGCATCAAAGAAGGCTTCATGGAGGCTGGAGCTGCTCAGCTGGAGTTGAGCAGAGAAAGCATGAGTTGAGCATGAACAAGGGCACAAAGGCACGAAAACCTGAGGCATGTATAAAGAATGGGGTTTAGTTGGAATGTGATTATAATGAGTAGCATTTATGTATCTCTTTAAGGTTTACAAAGCACTTACCTGTTAGCTCATTTGATCCTCACAACAACCCAGTGAGATGGGTATTACTATTCCCATTTTACAGATAAGATAACTGAGACAGAAAGAGGTCAAGTGGCTTGTCCAGGGTCATAAAACTATGAAATACTTGAAGCAGGATTTGAATTTCTGGGCTTCCTAACTCCAACTTCTACACTCTACCCAATGTACCATCACATGATGGGATGTTGAAAGGGAGAAACTTTCGACTGTAAAGGCTTTAAAGGCTGAGTTGAACAGGCAGTGGAAGGCCTTGAATGTCTAGGTGAGGAAGTCGGATTTTTGCCCTGTGGGCAACTGGGGAACAGTGAAGAGTTTTGAACAGAGAAGTACAATGACTAGATCTGTGATTAAGGAAATCCTTACCAGTGAAAGAATGGAGAGCAGAAGGGACGGAAATATATTGTAATAGCCCAGTCATGTGGTATTAGGCCTCTATTAAAGTAAAAGAGTAGAGAGCATAGGTAATATGTAGGGTATAGAATAGGTTTGGTCACTGGTTGGCAAGGGATAGGGAAGAATCACCAGTGATGTTGACAGGGTTTTGAACAAGGGTTTTATGGGAGACAATATGTTTGAAATCAACTTAAGGAAGACAACCATGTTTACTTCTAACATGTCCTGCGCTGCTACTGCCAGAGGCAGAATTCTTGGCTCTTGATCTTATTTCGATTTGATTCAAAAATCACTTAACTAAATACCTGCTATCTGTGAGGTACTGTGCTAGGCATTATGGATATAAAGACAAACATTATTCCATCCCTGTCCCAGAGAGATGTCTATTCTACTGGGAGGAATACCATCTGTAAACAGAGAGTAAACACAAGACAGTTTGAGGAGACAGGTGTCACTAACAGCTAAGAGAATTAAGGAAGTCCTCACAGAGAAGGTGGTCCCTGAGCAAAGGTTTGAGGTAAAATTAAAATTCTATAAGAAGGCATGAGAGTATTTCAAGTAAAAAGAGGTAGGAGATGAAATGTTGAGTTTAGGGTAAAATTTGTTCAATTTGGCTAGATTAGAACATAAAATATAGGGAAGGAAGTGACATTAAATCAGACTGGAAAGTTGCATTTCAGTTAGATTGTAGAAGGACTGGATTGTCAGGCTGGGAAATTTATATGTTATGCAAGAAGCAATGGACAGGGAACCACTAAATATTTCAAAATAAGGCATAACATGCTCAAACATGTCCTTAAGAAGATTATTTTTTTTTGTTTAGATGAAGGATAGATTGAATACAGGAACAACTGAGAAGCATATTTGCTAATTAGGAGGATAGTAAGGGCAGGCAGGAAGTTACATACCACAGTGAATAGAGAAGTGGACCTGGAGTCAAGAAGACCTAAGTTCAAATCTGGCCTCAGACATTTACTTGCTTTGTCACCCTGGACAAGCCACTTAACCTCTGTCTGCCTCAGTTTCCTTATCTGTAAAATGAGTATAATAATATTCACCTTCCAGTGTTATTGTGAAGATTAAGATGAATTAACACTTGTAAAGTGATTTACAAACCTTAAAGCATTAACAATGTTAGTCATCATCATTGTCATCATCATCATTACCATCTTCATTATTGACTTTGTGTGTTATGTTATTGTACTGGTAAAACCACTAGACCAAGATTCATGAGGTCTGGATTTTAATAACAGTTACTAATTGTGTGACCTTGGTTAAGATTCTAATCTGTTGAGATATTGGCTGCCTCATCTGCGAAATGAACAGATGAATGAACCCTCATATGAACCTTACCTTCCAAATAGGTTTTTGAGGATCACATGAGATGATGCATGTTTAAGTGCTTTTATAAAAAGCACTCTCTTAATAAGACTTGGGGGTTACTTTGAATCATTCTTTCTTCTGAAGGTCAAAAATAGGGTGAATGAGCCTGATTTGATGACTCCAATAAGTGACATTTGGAACCCTGACCATCTCATTCTTCCCATTCCCTCTCCAAGTTTCCCCAAGAAAACACACACGAAAACAGAGAGACTCTCTTGGGTGATGGTAGAGAATCACAGTGGCATGGAATCTATCCAATGAGCTTAAGGCCCATTAATGGCCAACTTCAAGAGAGTCCCAGTTCCCTACCTCTTACCTTAGGAATGTTCTTCTCTCCTTCCTGCCAAACATATCCCATGGTAATGAAACTAAGCAGCAAGTGGGCCAAGAGTTGTTCTTGAGGACTTTTCAGGAGGTGACAGCTCAGTAGTGGCATCTGTCCAAGAGTAATTGTTGAGTTGAGAGAGGGACCAGGAAAATGAAAGGGAGGGAAAAATGAAATAGGTGTTGGGGTGGTGTTAATAAAAGCAGAAGATGGTAAGAGGGGAAAGAGGAGAGGAGGAGAGGGAAATTTAGGACAGGAAGGGAAAAGAAAAAAAGAGTATGGCTTGCTGCTAAGACACTGAAAAAGATTGTTCATTCATTCTATCCCCCACTCCCTGATCCTATAGACTGGAGTAGCCCCACATAGTACAGCAGAACAGGCTGCTGATGACAAAATTTCCTGAGGAAGATCAAATAGACTTCACCATTGTCTAACTGTTCTCTCCTTTACTTCCTGCCACACATACAGTCATGCTGCTGTTGTTCATCCTTCATTTTTGGAGAGGACCAATGATATCTTGGGGTAATGTCTTGACTTATGTGCAAATTGAATTTAAGTGAGGCAGAACTGCACAGAGCTGTTAGCTTCATTCTCTCTTCCAAAGTCACTAAAGTGAAGTGGCAAGATGAGTGAAGGTGACCAGTAACAGCAGGATGCAGTGGATAACCTTGACATCTTCAATGTCTGGCCAACTCTAAGCACTCCACAACCCCTGCTTCAGCCATCTTCATGGTCATTGGAATAAACTGTTCTCACCTACTCACATAGATGTTCCCCCTAAATCACCAACAGGTTTGAGGCCTGTCAGTTACTATCACCCTGGTTTAGCCTAGCTAATAAAAAAAAATCCCACCTAACTACCTTCTTAGGCAACTAGGTGGTGCAGTGGATAGAGTGCTGGGCCAGGAGTCATGAAGACCTAAGTTCAAAATCAGTTCAAATGCTTACTAGCTGTCTGACCCTGAACAAGTCACTTAACTCTGTTTGCCTCAGTTTCCTCATCTGTAAAATGAGCTGGAGAATGAAATGGCAAACCACTTCAGTATCTTTGCCAAGAAAACCCCAAATGGAGTCACAAAGAGTCAGAAATAGCTGAACAATGGCTACTTCTCCCCTCTATCTTTATTTTCTCCCTTTACACACCTATCTGTTCCCATAGGCTCAATTATTATCTCCGTGGTGATTCCTTTAGCTATATATCTCTACCTTTATCTCTCTCCTGAACTCTAGTCTAATATTTCCAACTATATTCCAGATATCTCCACCAGGATGTTACATAGGCATGTCAAACTCAACATCTACAAAATTAGCTTTTCCCTGCTCTCCCAAAACTGACCCTCCTGCCAGCTTTCCTATTTCTCCTGACGGCATCATTAGCTTCTCTGTCATTCACTCTCAAAGCCTCTGGAACAATTTTGAATCTTCCTGTTTCCTCACCCTCATTTCCAATCGATTGTTAAAGTTGTTTTCTTTTACCTTCATAATATCTTAGCATCCATCCTCTCCTTTGTCCTCATCTGGCTTCATGTCATCCCCACATTCAATCATGCTGTCTTAGCATTGGACAACTGGATTCTTTTAATAGCCACTTAATTGGCAACCTCTGCTGCCAGCCTCTCTTTTTCCTAATATATTCCCCACACAATTGCAAAGTTAATCTTCCTAAGGCATAGAACTGACTTCTAATTCCTTTGCTCAAAGTCCTTCAATGAAGTTCTTTTACCTTTTTGGAAAAAAAGACAAACTCCTCAACCTAGCATTCCAGAATCCGACTACAGCCTACCTTTTCAGGACCATTTCACTCCAGTCTCTTATACTCTACTCCTCCCATGCACAAATAATAGATTATAGTCAGACCACATTCATATTCTCCCTAATTAGTCCTACCTCACCTATCTCTGTGCATTTTTTTCTGTTTTGCAAAATTATAAGGATACTGTACTTTTCTATAAAGACTTAACAATTTCCAAGAGGTGTTCATGCATATTGTTCTTCACAACAATAAAATGAGATAGAGTAAATGTTATCCCCATTTTAAACATAAGAAAATTGAGGTTTAGAGAGTTTGGGATGAATTTGGGCTAGTTATTTAATCTTTCTGGGCCTCAATTTTCTCAAATATAAAATGGGGTTATTGGACTAGATTACTTTAAACTCACCTCCAATTATAATTTTTTATTTTTTTAAAATTTTTTAAAAATACTTTTTATTTGTTTTCTTGTTTACATCATCCATTTTCATGACATTTTTGAATTACAAATTTTCTCCCTGTCTTGCCCCTGCCCCAACCCTAAAACAGCAATCCCACTGTAAAGACCCTCCCCTGCTCTGCTCTCTTACT